>CM065365.1:25258465-26458465 GCA_033032245.1 Poecilia picta | reverse complement strand
GACTTGTCTATAATTTGTTCAATTTTGAACTAGTTGGCTATTTTTGCAAGCACAAAAAGTAGCTTTTACAACAGCTACTACAACTTGACCAATAGAATAAATGGTCAGAATTACAACTCCTCTGCATCAAATAAGCAAAAAAGATTATTTGTTGTTAAAGAAATTTATATTTTTAAAGATAATAAAATTTTCTTAAAAATAAATATCTGCTTAGTGAACTTCTTGGTCACCAAATGCCATTGAAGGTTAGGGAGGTAGATGGCAAGTATCTTAAAAGTGAGGTTGATTTGTTGACTTTAAAGGGGCCCTTTATGCAAAATTACTTATTGCACATTTTTGTACTTCCATTTGGGTCTCAGCTGTTTCTAGAAACAGTCCAAGCACTAAAAAAAAACCCACACACCCTTTTTTCTGGCCATCACGAGTGTTTTGTTGTTGACTACAAAACACAAAAAATCAAAGATTTATGGTTGTACAATTGCACATCTGTCTACAATCATTTTCACATGCATAAAGTGCAAGTGTAAACATTGACTTGGGGGCGTGGCCAGCAACAGCTTATTTGCGTTAAAGTGACAGAACCCTAAAAAAGTTCATTCTGAAAGGAGTTCAAAATGATCAGAATTGATTGTGTGAAATCTCACTATCTGAGAATGATTTTTGTGCTAAAAAAATGTAATACATACATTTTATATTGACTATAGACTCATGCCAACTTGTTTGGTAGGAAGCATGTTAGGTTCCCTTTAATAAACACAATGACACAAATTTAAACAGTTTTCAGTTTGAATTGATATTTTTATCAAGTGAGATCAAGTTTTACTTGAAGAATACAACTCCTCTGGAAAAGGAGTTTCAGCTGCAAGCAGTTGTGCCAGAGGCTGAAACTAGTGGTGACAAGGATGACTGTCAATCAATTTGTGTTTAGATTGTTTTGATGTTGTTTTGTCTTTTTCTTTGAGGTTTTCCTTCCTAACGTACGTCTTCCAATTGTAAATTCTCTGTTTGGCTGCTCCTCAATTATGTGACATGCCAGAACAGCAGGCATAGAAATGTAATACAAATGCTCTGCTATATTCATCCAACCTCTTCAAAGCACACAAATGTATTAAGAACTCTTTTTTTTTTTATCGGTGCTACATTCACTACAGTATACCTCATTCTTTAAGCAGTATTTAAAAACAGACCTTGGATTATGTATTAGGTGCAGTGGAGCTAACTGCTGGTCATTCAATCAACCAATCAAATTTTATTTGTATAGCACATTTCAACAGCAAGGCATGTCAAGGTGCTTTACATAAAAAAAAAAATAGAAACAGCATGTGACATTGAATAAACAATAAGAAAGAGAAAGATTTTAGAAGCAAAAAAAAACAGATAAAATTATTGTGACTGTCTTGGAGGTCCCAGTTCAATGCACAGTTGATAAAAAAGAAGAAAATCTGTCTAAAGACTGAATAAGAAGTCTGTTTTGTAAAAGGGAAATGAAATGCTACCCTTTGTACACTGTCTTGCAATGGTACCTGCATCATTTCCAATCAAAACAAACTTCTTAGAAATCTAAGGAATACCAGAATTAAGCAAGTGGCCATTAAAGCTGATTGCACTAAAGAAGGATCATTGTGGTATCCTAGAATCAGCTTAGCTTTCTGTATTTTTTATTACTTTTGAAAGCATATTAACTGAGCTAAGATGTCACATGAGATCGTGGCTTAGAATCTCTCTGCATATTAATCTAACGGTCAAGATATTCCTCGTCTTATATCATGCCAGCTTTCTCCTTGGGCTGCTCAGTCTCATCCATTATGTATTTCCAATTCTAGGTTGAATGTGACCACCTCCGAGGTTCCAGATCACACCATGGCAAAGAGCTGGTTCCCGTACAGACTTGAGAAAACAGAGATAAATTACCGTAATAGTTAGACCATTGCTTCCCTCACACATTAGGCCAATTAGTGGTCACTGCTATGAACCACTTGCTTTGGTGGGTTGCTCTTATAAAAAAATAATTCAGACCATATGATGTTGTTGAATTATCCCTACTTTAAGTCACCACTGTTAGTTATTATTACTGAGCAGTACAAATGGGAACAGAACTGTCCTCTGCTGTCTTCATTATGATTTATTTCACTCTTGCGGGAAAAGTATAAAATGCTCTAGAGTCTATGGAGAATGGTAATGACATTTCAGAAGGCATACAGAATATTTAATCAGATATGGCGAATACGAATAATGTAATCATTAAAAACATTCTGTGGGATTCAAGTGGAAGGGAGATGTTTCATCAACATCTTGTGTTGCAATGTGGAGATGTTTAGCTACTTAAACATTACATGCCTATTGGAGATTTATGTCCAGCCCCAAAGTTAGATCAACATTCTTTATTACATTGTCCATTTCTCTATTTCAGTCCCATCTTTCCTTAGTTCATGGTTCATCATTCATGACATTTAATTGGGGAACTCAGAATGAATCATAAAGGTCACAAAGCAAAATTGATCTTAATTGGCTTGTTGTAATCAAAATGCTGTTATGTGCTAAATGAATGCTCTAATGTGAGCATTAAAACATTCATTAGCCTGAGAGAATGAAGGATAATTACCAAGGATGCAATTACAGGCATGAGCACCAGTAACAGCACGTTTAAATCGCAAATCTGGGGATACACAACACTCCTTGTTGATTTTAAGTCTTTGAAAGATTTTTCACTGGTAGGAAGCCATGAGTTTGTTCCTTAAAGTGGTGTTTACTTTTCAGTTAATGTTTTAACAAGGAACAAAAATGCTGAAAAGGGCCTCATGGCCAGGAATAATGTCTTCCTTAAAGGACTAATGGGCTTTTAAGTATAGTATTTCACTTCTAGCTTCACTGAAATGTGAATTTTTATTATGGCACCGTGCACTCTGCGCTGACTGCTAATGTGAATAATAACAAAACACCGGATCTTTTCTGACAATTTATTTTTATATATTATGTATAATAACTTTTTTTAAAATAAGTAGGGATTCTGAACAATTTCTGATTTGCCTGGGGAAAAGTCAACTTCTTGTTGTGTGTCTCTTTTTACTTGTAACTCAGTTGTAAACACAATAAAGTTAAATAACATGCAAAAGTTAAATGATTTGAGTCATTTCAGAAATGAAAAAAATGTACTTTCATCCATTATGACCCTCATGCAAGAGATGACCCTCATGCAAGAGTCCAGACTTTTTCTTATGCTTGACAAGATACTTATGACTTATCTGGTTCAGAAGTTGCTTAACAAGCCTCTATCCCACACCTTGACTTGAAAACTCCCCTGCAATTTAAATAGGCTTTTCCTCCAAGTCTATCTTGCTTGAAAATCATTTTCTTCTACACTTTTTCCCTTTCACTGAACTTTCCAGTAATACTAGGATACCACCAGCTTGTTTTGCAATGAAGTTTTGTGACTTACTGTCTTTGATGAGGGTTTATGTTACTTCCTGCTGGACATCTCTGAAGGCAGCCATGTTCCTCACTATAATATAGACCTTTACATATCCATAACATATCCATACATAACATTTATGTATTAAGAGACTATTATTTTGTAATTTATGCAACATGAGAATTTTCTGAAAATGTTGGTTTTCAATTGCTGTAGGGTGTAATCATCAAAACTAACAGAAAAAAAAACTCTTGCAAAATATCAGTCTATGTAATGTTTGTGTCCCCCTTTAACTGGATTGCTGAAATAAATATTAAAAATTGGCCTCAAATTGTACAATTAAGCTTATATGTTAAGGATCTGAGAAACACAAAAATATTGTCTGTCTCCTTGCCTTCTCTCTGAATCAGGTGTATGTATAGCCATAAAAAGATTTCCTCCTTCTTTGGTGTAACCGCTTCAAGCAGCGAAAATTAGTCTAATTTGAGTAGCATCTGCTCTGTGGGATTTCTGAGCGAGCAGGCAGTGACAATGGCCCTCTGGAACAAGGCTCTTTCCTTCTGTTAATTGTAGCCACATGTGTGGTGCAGAAGAGCCCCCTGCCTGCACCACTATATACTTGGAACTTGTCCAAAATCACCCACACAGCCACCAAGCGAGCACAGCCAGCAGCAAACACCCTCTAATTGCAAAGAGTGGAGCCCATGGATGGAAAGCAGGCAGGGGGTGCTTGCCAGGATTCTGTGTTCTTGCTGAAGGACAGCTAGTGCTTTCACATTTTGAGACTAGCTCAAAGTGGTAATGGGCCATGTAAAAATGGTGACATGGGGACACAGATGTAAAATATTTTGACTGAACCTGATAGCTCTTTGTTTGACTCCAAGACTAATAGATGGACTTAAAATGTACCTTTTCTGACTAGGTTCTTAGAAAATCGTTTATTTTTAAGATGCTAGAAATGTTTTTTTTTTTAACATTTGTATGATTAAATAAAATGAATATCATGTCATTTTTGATATTCTTGATTCTATGTCTCCAGCAGACCCGACTTAGAAATCTCAAAATACATGTCATTCCTACTGTATTATTTTTGATATTCTAGAAAACATTTTTTCTTGACATACTAAAATATGAAAAGTTACATCTTTAATGGTTTAAACTGAAAAAAAAAATCAAATAAAAACAGTGAGTCAACAGAATAATGCATGATGTTATGTGGAAATAAAGAGATGCACAGAAATTATTTTTCAACCAAAAAACTTTCACATTAAATTATTCATAACACTGCTAAAACATTTTTATATTTTGTAAATGGTCTGTTCATAGTGTTTGTTTTTCTGATGCACAGTCATTTTATGTAGGCAAAAAAAAAGGTTTCATTTAGTCTCTCTGAACAGACTTTTGCTCACGTTTGCTTCGTCCTCTCCTGTGTTCTTCATTGAACAGCTGTCTTAACAATGAAGTTAAAGTACAAATAGGTGGACTTTTACCTAAATTGGTTGCAGTTTGTTGTGCATCATTTCCTTCTTCCTCGTTTTGTTTAAAAATTAAAGTTTATCCAGTAACAAAATGTAAAAAAGAAAAACAATCCTACGAGCGCTAATGGTTTACAAGGTGCTGTGGTAGGAAGAGCTAAGTTCTGTTGGGGAAAAATAAATAAAACATTAAATGCAAAACGGGGCAATAAGTTCAACTGATCTGAGACAACCTTGGGAAGGCCTCCATCACAAAAGATGCACTCCTGCCATGTCATTTAGCTGCCATGCTACAAGGCTGGAGCAAACACAAGGCCAGGGTGCAGATTTATGTTTCTGCCTAAGCAGAATGAACAGTAGCAGAGCTATCCAGGGTTTGGGGGAAATGAACCTTTTCATCACATTGATTTCCCAAAGTACCTGGAAAAAAAAACTTTGTCAGCCGTGGCATTTGGGTCTGATTGTGACAGATCTACCCACAACCTGGGCCCTTTGTCAGGATTGGATTCCTAGTAGTTTGTTGTCCTGGTCGTATGATATTTGAGTAACAAGCAATACTTGTTTTTGAGTTGAACATTTTGTTTGATCAATATAAGCTTTTACTCATTTGATTTTAATGCCATTGGCTTTTCAGCAAAATGGCGTCGGTCAACGCAACCATTTTTTTTTAGCTGGGGTTTCTTGGATTTTGTCTATGAGATTCAATATTTCAGCAACTGACATTTGGATATATTTCCGACGTGAATAGTAATGTGATGTTCATGAATTACAGAAAATGAGCTCAATCCTTTTAGCTTTAAATGTCACTTGAAATTATCAACCCTCCGCATTGCATTGGGTCACTCTTTGGTATTTAAAAACAGACACAGCATCAATTGAACAGCAGACATTGATAATGGGTCTTTTTAAAGTTGGTGACAGAAGAATATGAGAGATTTTAGCTTTATTCTTCCAATGACAAGCACATACAATGAAACTGAGAATAATGTGTTACTACACCAGTAAGATCCTGGGAAAATTGTGTTCTGTAAGCTCAGAGACCAATGTAGTTCTGTCAAATTATATGTTTTTCACATTGCCTTCATTTTCTTGTGAGCTTTTCAAAATTTTTCTCTTTAGAACCAAAATCTTTAATGAATTTTATGCAGATTTTAAGTGCTAAGCAAATATGATTCAGTGTAGTGGTGGTTTAAGTGAATACACATTTAAAAAAAATATGTTTGTTTTTTTACAATTAAATGTGCCACCAACTGCTTTCAGAAATTAAAAAAAATGGAAATGGTGTGTGACTATGTGTACTCCTAAATTCTACTGTTCTGTGAAAGCCTCAGATATTTTTTAAATCGTATCCAAAGATGTCAGTTGGACACTGTTTGATCTGTCATTTGAAAGTTACAAAAATTTGGCACAATTGCAAAATAACAAGTCCATCAAAGGCAAAAAGGTGGGGAAGGAGAGCACCAAGAAGAGGAACAGCTAAGGAAGCCGTGGCAACTCTAGGGGAGCTGCAGAAATCCATCCACAATTAGACTGGTATGGTTTAGATCAGGGCATGTTAGTGTTTTAGAATGGCCTACTCAAAGTCCAGGCCTATAGCCACTTGAGATAAAACCTTGAAAACTGACGTGAACAGATGCTCTGCACTATTTGAGTTATTTGCAAACACAATTTCAGTCTAGACAACCCCCGAAAGACTTGCAGGTGTAATTGCAGTGAAAGGTGGCTCTACAGAGTAATGACTCAGGGGAACGGAATGCGAACGCACACCACAACGTGTTAAAAACATGAATACTTCTACTAGGCACTGCATGTGCCACTGTGTAGTACCAAAATTACAAATAGCACAACACCGAACCTGCGTCTGTAATTATCGAAAATGGTAGTTGTTTTTTATTGGAACAGCAGACCAAGGGGAGTGTGTGCTGCATTGGGGAGTTGCACTGGCCTTTTAATCCTCGTTTGACGGCACTACAAAATGTGTTGAAACAGACATCATTTCATGCTGATCACACCTACTGGAGGAAACTGCAAATGTTTCATGCAAACGCTTTACAAGTTGCTGGCAGTTCGTCGCAAAACAAAAACAGCACCTTTCCATCAACAAATCTGTTGGAGAACACAGAAAACATTTAGCAGCATCTCAAATAGGTGTTTGTGCTTCCAGGAGCGGGGAGTTGGGAAGGAGAAAGCTTGGCTTGTTTCTTTCCGTCTTTCCTCCATGTGTTGCAGAGATAGAGGGATATAGGCCGGGACGAGCGTATCATCTCATTCGCAGGTTTGATCCTCCCAGGCCATAATTCCATATCTTGAGTTGCTGTGCAGTGTTTGCTAAGACCTCATCACCTCTCCAGCTTGTGGATCCACCAAAGACTTTGTTGCTTTCTGCCGAAGCCTTTGGGCAATTTTGAGTTGCATTGTGAGGGTGCTTAACTACAAACAACAGCTTTGTGTCAGAATGCTGCTTGCTACAGCAGGACTATCAACTGTTTGTTTTAAACCCCATAGCAAATAATGAGCTGGCTGCCCAGTGGCAAGGCTTTTTTTTAATAAATTTGAATTATTACTTGAAGATTTAATTTATTTACATTGCTCTTTATTCTTCAAAATAAAAATGTAAATCTCCATTAAGAAACGTCTTCCAGGCATTGGTCTTTTGGTCCCCTTTAAGTGCATGTCATTATATGATAGCAATCATTACATGTAATTAAGGATAAAGAGCAGCTTTTCCGATAATTATCTATTTTCTGTGTAAAACCTAATAAGCATGTCAGCCCGTTACATTTTGCTGTAATTTACATCTCTGCTGTTTTTGTATCTTTGAAATCAAATGCCAGCTGTGACCTACCACCAGTCTTAAATCCTAATCAGCAACCTTCCTGCTGCATTTTGCCAGATTTTCTCTTTGGAGTGCAGCACAACAGAGTTTAAATTACCTTAAATGGGGGAACGAAATCCCAGGAGGGAGCTGGCCAGGCCTAAAGGGACTGAGGATTAAGAATGTGTAATTTATTCAACGAGGCCACTTTGCCTCCTGCCCTCTTTGGTTGCTCACTTGTACTCATACAGTAGAAGAAGGTTATTCTGAATTTAATAGTGTTAAAAGGGATAAAAGGTACAGGCTGACCTTACTCAATTAAGACATCTAGCTTTTGTAGGTTTTTGGATGTAGTTCAATGAGTGATGGATTCTAGCAAGGACGTAGAACATTAAAAGCAGCTGTAGATTTGCTCAGACTTAAAAATCAGCTTTGATTTTTTTTTTTTTTTTGCATGTAGATGCACCAATATTTTTATGGAGAAAATATTCAAATGAGTAGTATAACCAGATGCTCACAAACATTTTGTAAAAAGAGAAAATAACTTTTTTTTTCTCAGTGTCTGAAATTAAACCAGACTAGTTTTTTCTGTTGTAGTTCAATTAGGACAATCAAAATTATTATTATCAAAGGCAAAAACAATTTCAGTAAGATTTTTTTTAAATCTTCATCAACTTTAGTGGTTTACTGTATATACTTTTCCTTAGTGTTTCATGGAATTGTCTTTTAAACTGTCTAACTTGGATCAAACATTTTAGATATCCTTCCCCAAGCATCTCACGATAGTTGCTGGGATTTGGGCCATTTTTCCTCCTAGAATAACTGGTTTAATTTTTAAATCCAGTGTTAAATATTTTCACAGATTTTGACAGGGATATTTTTCTGGGGCTTGGCAGTTATATCTTCGAAAGGACACATTCCCTAATAAAATGGATCTGGTGACTTTCATGATTTCACACCTGTAAAAGAACATTAAAAATGTGTTACAAAACACCAAAAATTGGTATCAATTATGCCCATAATGAAGGGATGGAAACTTTGGACTGACGCTGTAGCTTGTGTCTGCTTATAGACACTAATGAATTATTGCGTTGCTATGGTTCCACAATTTCGAGTTTATGAAATCAATTTGTTTCTACCACTTTATTCAGAGACTGCCATCTTTGACTGTGATAGCAAATGACACCAGTAGAGCCAGTTGCTATAGTTATAAATAAAAACCAAGAATGGATTATTAAAATAAACATTATAACTTGGCCACAAAGTTTTTGCTGCTGTTCCACTTCAGTGCGCTGCACTGATACTTTGCGTTACTCTCCATGATTGAAAATAAGCTTGTCAGCCTAGAAAGCTAGACAACTATTTTTGAAATAGGTTAGGACACAGTTTGTTCAGCATTGTTCTGGTAAAGGTTACAGAAATCTTGCACAGTATCTCTACAGCTGCGGTTGCCAGGTCTATAAAGGTTTCCTAATCAGTGAGATGTGTCTATTTTTTCTCTCTGCTCTTTTTCATTCCGTTTCTCCTTCCTGTCAGCTCTGAGGGATCACAGAATTGAGCTTGTACGAGCCACGTCACAGGAGCTCACCATCAGAATCAATGACGTCAGCCTGTCAGACGAGGGCCAGTATACGTGCTCACTCTTCACCATGCCTGTCAAGACAACCAAGGCCTTCCTCACTGTTTTAGGTGAGCGTGACCTTCTGCACTTGATTTTTCAAATGCACATTTTAAATTACGATGTAATTATGGTATCAATAAGCATTATATAGAGGAGTATATCCAAGAAACCAACAAGGAAAACTATTAGATTATAAATTCTATCCCTTATGCAGGGAGCAAGTATGGTGTTTTAAGGTCTCTGGGCACAGCATTTTGGATGTACTGCAGCCAATTAAGAGCTCTATACCAATTCAATAGTCTAACTAAATGAAAACAAAAGAATGCGCCAGTTGCAAAAAGACTCCTGGAAATGATGCATGTGATGTTATCAAAGGACGATATGGATAACTAAACTTAAATGAGTAGCAATTAGCAAATTAGTGCTCCACATGTATTCAGAATGCTAATCTTGTTTATGCTCCGGTGCGCCACAGGAGTGCCAAGTCGGCCAGAAATCACAGGATTTACCAAGCCAGCCATGGAGGGAGACGAAATCACCCTGACATGCATCACATCAGGCAGCAAACCTGCTGCCAACATTCGGTGGTTCCGAAATGACAAGGAGGTCCAAGGTAAGCCTGTGATATGGATTTAACAGAGAACCGTATCCTCTCTTACAACCTGCACTCTCTAGGAGACATTCATACTGTCAAGTCATTCGGCTGCTGCAATTCCTTTGTGCTCATATTCATGCTCCGTTACACTGGTCTGGGCATTGCTGCTGTCCTTGTAAGCTGACAGATGTCACAGAACTGGCCACATATGGGAGATTTTAAAGTGCATGATGTGGCCCTGTTTTGTGGACTGTGTTTTAGAATAATAGTTGTACAATTTTGTGTTACGGATTTTGGGCGGAAAAAAGTTACTTTTGCAGTGGCTTGGGGCCAATTTATGAGGATGTTGACCCCTGGGCAAAATCCGATTTTTTTTTTTTTTTGTGATCAACCTGGACAAGCTTCCTTTGCACATGCAAATTACGTCAAACTGACTAATTGTTAGAACTCAACTTCCAGGTTTATATATCACCTCTGTATCAATAATAATAAATAACTGGAGTTGTTTGAAACAGTTTCTTATGTTTATTCTTGTTTTACATTTTTAATGATGACCTACCCACCTGGAGATAAAGGTTACTGCTCTATATACAACATGTTATAGTTGATTAAGTATTTTCTTAATTAGTCAGAATATATGTCATCATATGTCACACGACCTTGAATTCGGACCACTTTATAGGACTTGATCTGCTAAGGTGAGTGAATATTCATCAGTGCCTAGCATGAGATGAAGTAATGTTGACATTTGAGTAGCACCTGCAAATGTTCGATTGCTGTAATGCAAAAGTGTATGCGACCAGAAGATGCATTTTTTTTTTGTTTTTGTTTGTTTTTTTATGGGTGCAAATAACTTCATGGAAGTCTTGTTCAGCTTGTAATCAAAATTATGTATGCTATAGTATCAGATGGGAAGAAATGCAATATTAGAGCATTATTTACTTGAGCTGCAAAGGTTTGTAAACATGAATAATAAAAAAAGCAATTCTGCAGCTGGAAAAAGTGCAGAAAGAAAACACATGAGCAAATTCAATACTAAAAGATTCAAGACCAGTTGGTCCCCAGCTTAATGACAGAGGTGCTGCAGTACAGAGATATTTAATACATGGAGCTTTCTGTGGAGATTCTGTGTGACAGTTGCTCTTTATTGAAGATTTGCACCAGAGAGCTTTTTCTTGGTGGTTCTGTCTGTGTCTGGCCAACATGGCACAATGATTGATGGGAAAAGGGCTGGGATATGAAGTTTTCCTGTTGGAATGACATGCACGTAGCTTCCTGAAAGGCCAGTGGAGAGCTGGCTCACAGCAACACAACCAGACACGCTGTCCATCTCCAGAGGCACTCAGATGATCTCTTTTGTACTTTAGAGTTATAAAATGCACTTTAGGATAAATCATTTAACCCCAGAAATCTATACTAGCATATGGACATACTTTTACTGAATTTGCTGCACATCTAAAGAATGAAACAGTACGTACGTCTGGGATAAGTAAACCCCATAACTCTAAAAATAATCAGGCGCCACGGATCCGCATCAGACTGGTGTCTTGTGTACAGATGTTTTATTAGTTTTACTTGGGTGCACTGGGTTTTGTAGCTGCTGGGGCAAACAGACTTGTGTGCACCTCACAAAAGGTGATAGAGAGCATTGCAGAGACTGGAGGTCTTGACTTAAATACCTAATTTCCATGTCAAAGTGTCAAAGATGGGGAATGTCAATCAATGCTCCAGGATCTAAATCTTTTGTAGGCTTCGCTTTAAAGCTTTCTTTGGTGTGCATATATGCTAGGAGCAGCATGTTTTGCCACTGGTTCTTCTGTGGAAGATCATTGCCACCAGTGTCTGCTGTCAGTCAAATGTTTCCCTGCGGGGTGGGGGAGACCAGCCTCTATTGCTCCAAGACGACTGCAGGTGTAATAGCTAAAAGATGTCATATTTATTTCATGCTCTGATGATTTGTTTTTTTCAAAAATGTATATTAGAAGCACACAGCCTTACAAACCTCAAAGTGCAACTGTCATCCAGAGTCAAGTAATTTGTTTACAGGGTGCAGAGCAATACAAATTTCTTGTGCCACTGAATGACAGCTCTGCTTCAAATTGTAATCTGCTGATTAAAAATCCACCCACCATCACTCCGTTTGCATACACAAAGTTTCCTTTCCTTTGTGACAAACAGATGAATTCCAATTATCTATTCAAGGCGAGGAAAGTTCTTAAGACATTTGAATTCAGATAATGAGAAACCATGTTATCACGAGTTTTATATGAAATTCAACTTTGATCAGTTCAGCTGCAGGAAAAAGAGAGCAAGAGTGATATTATGTGGTGTACAAGGCCACGGAGTATAACTTCAGGTTATTTATTTAGACTTTATGAAAGAAATGAACTTAAAGCAGTTCATAAATGTGAAGTAAGAGAGAAATAAAAGTTTTTTAAAGGTTTTACAAATAAAAAAAAGTCTGACTTTCATCCAAACAGCCCACCACTTCCCCTTTTCTTAGTCAATATTTGTTGCTGCATTTCCAGCTTCAAGTCTTTTAGGATACGTTTCCACCAGCTATGCACGTCTAGAGACCGACCTTTATGCAACCTTCTTTCAAAATATTTTAAGATTGGTCCGATTGGTTGGAGAGATGATCTGAGCAATAATTTAATCTCAAATTCTCTACCCAATTTACCACAATACTTTGACATTATATGTGGTTAATTATTTTAACCATTTTATTGTAGCTATAAGATTAGGATGGTTGGACTCCTGAAATGTTCATCTCAGTTTAAAGTAAATCCTGTACTTGATTTTATCCATCATCTCATCGATTCTGAACTCTGAACAGCTCTGTAGCTGCCGATCATCCATTTATCATTCTTTAGTAATATCACTTTTGTATAAGGCCAAATGGAAAACTGCTCATCAGAGAGTTGGGAGTTCTGGATTCTGGATTCTTTCCTGCCACTTCACAAAGTGTCGTAGGGCAAGACAATGTACCCCAACTTGCCTATTATGGACAGCAAATTAAATACTGCATAACAAGATCTTTCACAATTAGTTTTGGTCATAAGGTCTTGGACATCTTTTAAGTCTATTGCTGAGGTACTAATGCTCTGATTACAGGCGTGCTTAAATTTGCCAGAATTTCGATCCTCTTGCCTCTTGGGCGTTGGTTGAAAGCAGATGCACCTGGGCACATTCCTGTTTCTTACGAAAGCTGGCACGACATGCTCTCTGGCGATGCCAGCAGCCGCCTTGAAACAGGCTGACAGCTTCTCTGTTGCAGCTCCAGTGCTGCAGGCGGTTTGACAAAATGAAAGTAAACACTGTAGAGATTTCTGTTTTATGCCGCAGAGACACTTCCTTTACCATCTCTGTACTGATAGGCAAAATTCAGAACGTTCAATATTTTTTAGATACATGTCTTGTTATTTTGCTCTTTTTTAATTATAGAGTCTTTTATGGGACTACAGCTATTACTTTGGCATTTGTGTGCTTTTTTGGGTTCTTATTAACTGAAATAAATAATGTTGTGAATTTAAGCACTTAGGTCTTTTAAAATAGTGATTTATCTAGTGATAATTCAATATGTGGCAAAGGACAATCTCCATACAACTGGTTTCCATTAAGAAATTAGGATATTGTAAAGGATATTAAGACTTTAAAATTCCAAATCGTTGTGCCGAATAGACTGGAGCTGCAGTGGTACGTGATGGGGCAGATCAGCCCAAGTTATGAGGGTGTTGTTGGTCTGGGTTTTATTGCAAATAAATTTTAGTCTTTTAAATCTATTTGAGTTTTTTGTAATGCATATCACAAAAAAACTAAAACTAAGCAAGTTTTCATGCTATGTATACCACTAACTAATTTCTTCAATTAACGAGATCTCTGACAGTGCCAGATTAAGTGTTGGGTGAAGGCTACGCAGAGATTTTTCAAATTTCAAACTGGGAGGCTACAACAATGAACAAATCTTCAAAAGTCAACCAAAACCAGAACCAGCGTCTAGAACTATTTTACGAGTGAACAGCTGCAAATGAAACTAAAACAAAATAAAAGAATATGTGAAAGTGTGACAACAACTGTAAAAATTCCCCCCAGTCTTCTGGTGAAGTGTGTGTTTTTGTTTGAGTGGGATGCTTGAGAGATGGTCCTGGAGGAGCAAACACACTCAACCAACCGAGTCAACGCTCACATTCCTCCCTTTTCTCTACTCTCTCTTCCTCGCCTCAGCTTTCAGAGGCCAAAGATTCTCTCCCTCAAAGGAGATACAGAGGAAAATAACACTGCAACATTCTTCTCCACAACTGACGGTTTTGAAATATAATTTAATATTTACCTTTTTAACAATTTAACAAGGAAAGTTTTGTTTCACTGTTATTTCTTTATTTTTTGGCATTACAAACACAAAATGTAATTTATTTTATGAGGACACAGAAAACTTGAGAAACAAAGCGCTTTTTTTTGACAACTTGAAAAATTTTTTGTGTAAAACTTAACATCCTGATGGATCACTCTTCACTCTTTCTTTGAAACATGGAGGTGGCATCATCATGCCGTGGGGGTGTCTTTCGTCAGTGGGGAAAACCACATACCGGGAAATTCTGGATTAAAACTTGCTACTGACTTGAGAATGGGTTGGAGTCTGATGTAACAATCCTGCCAAAAACCCAAAGGAGAGGATTACGCAATCATGACATGACATTTATTAATTGAGAGCGTGTATAACTGTCATCACATTCACTGCTTTCACTCATCTTTACGCCCTTTCCGGAAAATTGCACTCGCTCTTTGTTTAGAGAACGTATATGTTAGTTAGGGGCAGTAACTCTCCTGATTGATTTGATGGGTCCAATTTTTCAGCTCAAATGTGGTGCTAACATCGAAGTTGGTCTAATACAATAAGAAGAAGAACAGGAGGCAGAGGTGGATGAAGAAGATAAGGAAGAGGAAAGGAAAGATGAGTGGATGGAACATGTTTTGTTTTTTGGCAGGTTGTTTTTATCATGGCCTGCAAATAAAGAGCTATGTGCTCTCTCAATTAAAATAAGCACTTTTTTTGATTATGCTTATTATGCTACTCATGGGTTTTGGCAGGAATGTGATGCCGTATTGGAGGTCCACCTTTCTGCTGGACGAAGACCCTGAACATAAAGTCAGTCCTGCAGTAAAAAAGTGTTTGTTTGTCTATCACACACAATCAAAGTCAAATCTGTTGATGTTTGTCGTGAAGGGACAAAACGTAGAAAAGTAAAATGTTCGGAGCACTTTTGCTGTTTTTATTTTTTCTTTAATGATGTAAAGCACCTTGAAATGCCTTGCTGCAGAAATGTGCTATACAAATAACATTTGATTGATTGATTGATTACACAGCACTGCATGTCAATATAAACTTACGCCAATAACTCAAATTCAACAATTGCTCTTTACATTAATTTGCATGTGTTTCTTTCTCACTGTAGGCACCACAGAGGTCAACGCTACAGGAAAATCCTTCGCAGTAAGGAGTAGCCTCCTGTTCCAGGTGGACAAACGGGATGATGGCGTTGCTTACACTTGCAGTGTGGAGCATGTGTCTCTGTACAAACCCTACATGACGACTGAGGTCCTGGAGGTTCACTGTGAGTATCATCACCCGTGAAGACGGATTAGGTGTAAGCACTGAAAATTAATACAGAGAGGAGAACGTTGGATTTTACATTTATGTCTGCATGTGTGGCTTTGCATTTGTTATGGATTAGTGTAGGATTAACTCGCAGGTGACGGATTACTTCCAACATACAACAAAGATACAAACTAAGGCTAAGGCTACCCACAGGGTAAAGAGCTAACTGTCTTTATGCTTTGTTAGCGTTAAAGCTTGTTTTGCACACAGTCATGTTACAGTATTGAATCTTTGTCTGTTTCTGTTTTTTTGCAGATGCTCCTCAGCTGGAAATCACACATTCACTTATAATTCCACAGGAAGGACAATACTTCAAACTGGAGTGTGTCTCCATAGGCAACCCAATGTAAGTTTGACTTCGTTCAAAGTTACAATTTGTAGTTGCTGACTTTCAAAAACTGCACTTCAGGTGTCATTTCTTCCCTTGCTTCTCCTTTATGTAGTTTATTAATCAGAAAACCTTTAGGTAAAAATACAACCTACAGGGTTTTCTTTGGTGTTTTCTTCCCCAGACCTGAACCAGTGCTCTGGTCTAAAGATGGAGGAGAGCTGCCAGACATTGAACGCATGATTGTGGAGGGCAGAGAGCTGACCATCACGACACTAAACAAAACAGACAATGGCACATATCGCTGCGAGGCCAGCAACCATGTGGGGACCAGCTTTGCTGAATATATTCTGTTTGTATATGGTGGGTGCTTTACTGAAGGCTTGTTTTGTTGTTTAAGATCAAAAGTGTTGTTTAATGAGACGTTACTGTTTCATATCAATAATTCATTGATTAACAGAAAGAAAACAGAAGTATAGCAAGTATTTACCTAGCACAAGATTACTGGTAAGCATAACTCCCATTTTATTGATAGAAAAGCTTTCTAATAACAAAAACGATTAACTTCAGCATCTCCTAGAATTTGTTTGACGGCACCTGAAAGTTATATAACAAAAAAGTACATACTTAAAAATATGCTGTAATAAAGAAATGTAGTAAAATGAATAAAAGTAAATCTTGTTGTAAGTTACTTTTAATTCATGTTTCCTGTAAGTGGAAAGGTTTTTAAACTGTTTAGCTAAATATTTTATATATAACTAACTAAGCCGCAGATTATTTTAGGCATAAAATGCACATTTACAATCTTGAGAAATGAAGACATAAAGTATTCTTGGTCTGGTTAAAACTGGACAGCAATATTGAGTTTTAATTTAGTAGTTTATTAATAAGTGTAATATTGTAGGATGTCATTTCACTTCTACCGTCTGTCTACTCAATGCATTTCAAACTGACCTAATTATTGTTCTGCTTCCTCCATCCACCATGTCATATGTGAATAACACATTTAAATGTGTGAGCATTTAGAGTTTTTCACCAGCATCTAAGTCACTGTGAAAAAGTATTTATTCTCTGCCAGATTTGTTCTGCTTTTCTTTTTTTTTGTCACACTTAAATGTTCCAGTTCAATTCAGGTCAATTGTAACATCAGATAATCTGAGTAAATATAAAATTCAGTTTTCAAATTTTTATGGTTAAATAAGGGGGTGCGAGGGGACATAAACAATTCTGGTTCTTTGTGAAAACGTAATTGCCCCCAAAACCTACTTTTCTGATTGTGTCACCTTTGATGTGAACAACTGCTATCAAACGTTTTTGTTTAATAACTTACAATCAGTCATTTACATTGCTGAGGACTGACTTATCACCAATACTTTTCACAGAGTTGTTCAACCCAGACATATTGGGGAGTTTGCAAGGATACAAGTTTTTTTTGAAATGTCACAAAATGTCACAGCACCTCAGTGGGATTAAGTTGAGGCTCTTGCTAGAGTACTCCAAGTATTTTTCTTTTTCATTCTTTGCCATTTAACTGGTGATGAGACTGGTGATTGTCTTACTGTATATTACAAATATATTTGGGCTTGATATCATGAACTGACTGTCAAATATTCACTCTTAGGATTATCTGATAAAGAGCAGAATTCAATTACAGCAGTGTCCTAAAGCAGCATCCCACCATCACACTGCTACCACCTTGTTTAAGTGTTGGTATAAAACCTTTTTCTCTCTCTTGGACATGTTGGTTTACCTAGTCTGTTTCCTGTTGTCTGGGTTATTAAGTAGAACAATCACTTTAACGAAAGGAAGTGAAACCTGCAGAACATTAGATGTAGTTCAAGGTTGATTTGTGTCCTCCTGGATAAGTTGCCATTGTGAACCTGGAGTTATATTAGTGGCCACTGTTTAGTTTTCTCCACCTGTGAATAATCCCTCTCACTATAGTTCACTGGAGTCCCTGAGTCACAGAGATGGCTTTTCAAGCCTTTTCATAGCGATAGATATTATCATCTGTGCTTGAATATCCTTAGATTTGGACATTGTTGCTTTTTGAGATCTTCCAGCTTACGTTCTGTTGTTAGATGGGGTTATAGTTAAGCAGTTTCTTGATTCAGCCAATAACCAGACCTGAGTGTGTGGACTGATACTGAATTAATTTATGATTTCATAAGCGAGTGTTAGCAGTACTAAAATTTGTGTGTTGATTTAAAACATTTCATTTTGGACAGAGAAAAGTAAAAACCTACAAGAGGGCAAGCATTTTTTTTCTATTCAGCTCTTTTTCTCAATATGGATTGCCTAATAAAATTATTTTATGCTGTGTACAGAATGTATTTAGAAAAACTGTCAGATATTAGGAAAATATAAAGTACCTTGAGTAAAGACACTTTTCAGAATCTGAAACACAGACAGTTTTATCTGTTTTATTTAATAGGGAACCTAAAATTGCTAGAAAATCTCATTCAATAATCAAATCTGGTCCTCCATTACTCGAGACATACCTACATTTTTTTTCAAATAATTTTACAAAGGCATTACACACATGTTTAGAGAAGACCTTTTTCAAGCCATGAATCATCTGATTATGTTGTATTAATTGAGTGGAGAGCACAGGTGTGTTGATGTCGAGGTAAAATGCAAAGGCTCCCTTGTAATTAATTATTTTAACATAGCTGTGGGAATGAACATTCTAAGTTAATTTTAAACAATTATTATTGTGTACCTCTTTGTGATAGCCAACCCAATTGTCTGTAGTTTAGCTCCCTCGGAAACCTTGTACTCAAAAATCTCCTCTCAAACATGGCTCTGATAAAGTCCAATATCGGAGGATGAGGGGGTAAAATTTTGCTTAGTTGTGGTTCAGGAAAAAAAAAACATTGCAATCCCAAGACAATCGCTGGGTTGAAAAAGCAGATACTTTGTTTGCCGGAAATAAATCATCACTGCCTTTCTGTTGTGTTTATAGGTTTTATTAAATTAATCAATGAATACACATTTGAAATAAGAGCACTGTGTTTTTGAGAAGAACTTCTTTCGACAGAGGGGAGTTTCTCGCCTCACAAGTCATTACTTGATGCATAGCAGGATCTTTGGAAGATTTAGAAGGGCTTTAGGATAAGGATAAAGAAGTGGCACTATTTTTCTTTCAAATCGTGTTATATCTGTGCTCTGGTCTGTTATTCAAAGAGCATGCTGAGAGAGGACAAAGTACGGTCAATATTATCCTATCATACCTGCTGCCCTTTGAGTCTTTTGTCACATTTCGTAGCTAAGCAGCTGCTTAAGAATTTGTAGTATTATTTCAGATTTTTTTTTAAATAAAAACTTATTGAATTTGCTAGTAGTGCAAGGTTTATCTATGCTCATAAGCGTTTTAAGTCTAACACAATCAACTAAAGAAATGTGAGGTACATCCCTCAGTAGCCCTCGCACACCAAGGTCCTAGTTACTTGGAAAAACGAAAAATTGAGTCAAGCAGGTAAAAGATGTGTTTGACAGACTCATTTCCACTGATGATGACACTCATTCTTAAGGGCTACATAGTGATGAGCTGAATTCTTGCCAGGTCTTTTCGGATCATCTCAGCCTCTAAACCTAATTTGCTAATGACAGGGAAGCCGAGGAACCATAAATGTCATCCATCAAGCACAATTTATCACTGTCTGAAAATACTGCCTTTAATAAACCATCCCAAGCTCAATAAGATACACTGGATACAAGACTTCGAAGCTGCATAAAAATTAGTTTTCCTAAATAAAGATGAAATTCCTATGAAGCCGTTTACGCTTTACCCTCATATCACTCCGTTTTTAGAATATACAATTTCATATCAATACACTTGAATGTATGTTAAATAAACTCTGAACTCTTGTACTTTTGAAAGTATTTGCTCCAAACATTCATGTTTTTTTTCCCATTTGTCACATTTAAATGTCTCAAATCATCAAACAAATGTTAATATCAGACAAAGAGAACCTGAGTAAATCTGAAACACGTTTTACAAATAATAACTTGAGATTGAGAGGGTAAAATCAGTCTTCAAGCTACACTAAGCCCATGTGGTACCTGGTTGTGCCATCCTCAACATAGCAACTACTTCCTTTACGCAATGGAGATAACTGGCAATGAGTCTTCTGAATTGAAGTGGACGAAGTAAGGAGATTATTTAATTCAGCAGCACTGGAGGGTTTTTAAGCTTGAATGGCTTGTTAAAGGTCATGTCTCCTGAGTTTTGCTGTATAACCCATTGGGAATGGGCTGGAGGTCATGAACTGATAGCCTGACAGTGTTCTTCAGGGCAGGGGCAGAATTCATGGTTTACAGATCCAGCAAATTATCCATTTTCTGAGAAGATGCTTCATGTTCCCAGGCACTTTTTAAAGGATTTTCTCTTTCTACAGATCGGCTAATAATTGAGCTGGATTTGAAAACTCAAGGGGGGCAATCACTGTTTTACATAAGGCTAGATTGTTTTTCCTAATAAATGAAATGGCCATTTGAAAACTACTGCTTTAATGTTATTGTGAGAACTATGATGTTAATTCCCTGGAATTAACATATATTACAAAAATAAGCAAAAAAAATGAAATTAAACATTTCTTTTTTATTTCGTACTGACCTATAAAATTGACTCCAGTAAATTTACATTTTCAAAGCATGACCAACCTTCCATTTGTCAATTTTTAATTTTTGTAATGCAGAGATTCCATCATCAGTTTACTCAGAGCGGCATTAACAGGGACACTTACACCCTCACCAAGGCCCCAACTCTTCATGCACTCACAAACATGATAGTGAGCACACACTTGATGATTGATGAGCTAACAACCAAGCTATGAGCTAGAAAATAGACTTGTTTCAGATGATGAATTCAATGTGCTCTCCTTTGTGCTTTCCCTTTTTATACACAGAACTGTTTTATTACACTGTTCCAGATTAGTTCAGATATTACAGGAGCAAGTTATCACATTATTTAATTAATATTCACAAATGACTGCACAAATAAAAACATATTTGCAGAGGCGGAAAATAGAAAACTCAAGCTGTTTGGAGTGTTCTTATGCTGAAGGGTTTCTACCTGCTCAACAAATCAATAAGCATGCACTTGTGCTACAATGATTGCCAAAATCATATAATCCATGTGCAAGCTTTGGTTTATATCTCTGAATGTTATTAGTGCAGTAGTGTTTATGCATGACTTTTTCATACTGATCCACAAGAGCACTCTGCAGGTAAAATATGATAAATACTTACCTTGACAGTCAAAACAGCTTTTGTCTTGTAATGGGAAAACATAAATAATGGAGAAAGATTTCAGATGCAGTTCATTTTGATAAACAAGTCATAAACTTTCTTTGGAACAATGATACATTCATTTACTTGTAAACAGCCAAAGGTTTTGTTTTTATCTGATGCTTTTAGTGAAATTAATTCTGTTTGTCATTAGGATTTGTCAAACATGCTGAAGGAACATTTGCAAGGCTACTTTTCAAAGTATTTGCAATATTGAATCAACTGCAGCAAAGAAAATCAAAGTGTTGGAAATGTTGTTTAGCATCTCCAGAAAAAATGGCTCACATGTTTGGAATGAGTAACCTATAGTAAACCTAAAACAATAATGTCCAACACAGGGCTTAGCAGGAAACTTTAATCTACGCCAACTTTGCCAGCATGAAGATCTTTAAAAAAGCTTCCCTTTTCTATATTTTCAATAAATAAAAATTTGATTGTGACGATAAGTGAAAAAATAATGTGAAGAAATCTAACACAGGATTAAATAGTCAAAGAATATCTCAACCTTTGGTCATCTTAAGGAGCTTTGTTCAATCTATTTTGCAAAAATAGGAAGAGACTATATGGCAAGACACAAATTTGGTTTCCACAAATACTATTAAACCTGTTTGAGCTTAAATTGATTTGCAAAGAAGAATGGGGAAAAGAGTTTAAACTTTAGATGTATAAATCAGATCTTAAAACAACTGCAGATTTAAATGCAAAAAATAAAAAATGTTTCTACCAGGGAGCTGAATAAATACATTGCATATTTTCCTGATATTCCTGATAATCTATTTTTTTTTCTACCTTACAATTTTCTCATACAATATATAGATCTATCACTACATCGTATTAAAATGCATTGATATTTTTGGCTGTAATATGCAAAATTGTGAAAAAGGTTTTAGTGCTAATAATAGTTTTGCAAGACATGGTAGATAAGGGGTGGACAGGACAAATAAGCAACAACGACAAAACAAACATTAAAAATGTATAAAGTCCAGGCAATTTGACAGAGGAAGTGTAACTATTTAAAATTGAAACCGTAACAGTTTAAGATTTAAAACGCAGGCACGGTTTGAAAGATTTCCATTCTTGCTTTCTTAAGATGAAGTGAAAAGCATTAACTAAAACAAGTTGTGACATTTTCAGTTCACATTGGAAGCTGTTCCAAGAAGAGGGGGCAGAGAAACTGAATGCCCGCGCTGCCGCACAAGAGACACATAGAGACACAGAATGTCACAACGGCACAACGACTTTTATTTCTCAGAAGAAATGTGCATAAATAAGAAGAATGAAAGCCAATAAGAACCTTGTGAATCAGTCATCCAGTGTGTTTATCATCTTCCATTCCAGGAATGCATGCCAGCTTTAGAATATAGTTCATAGTTCACAATGCTGGAACTTAATTATTAGGAAAAACAATGTCAAGTTGCCATGTCCTCAGCACAACATCAAAGCTTTTTCTCTAAAGATATGCTATGGAGACAATGATAAGTAGGCATATGGCCTAAAACGTATGCAGAGCATTCAAAGAAATATGCAGGTACCAAGCCCCAAGCATAGATTGACTGAACAGTCACTCAAGACCATAAAAATAGAGTGATGAATCTGTTCTCTGCCTATGACTAAGGAAGACTATGATATGTGTGCTGCCATGCAAAAAAAAAATAAAAATAAAAATCATCATACACTGAGAGCTTTAATCCAGCTCTCAGTTTGACTTTGGAAGAGAAGGATTTGCTCTGTCCTGTTGCTTTTCTGATCAGCCTTGGAGATCCCAGAAATTCAGTCGTAACCCAGTATTTAAAAGATATGTATGATGAGATGTAAAAGCCTGGCTAAAGGGAACTTCAAGACAAGAAAGTTCTACAAAATTGCTCAGTGGGTATTAACAAAAAGGCTCATGCAGACCAACACTGCAGGATGAGCTTAATGCTGAGTTTAAAGAAGCTGCATGTGGAGTACAGCACTGAGAGATTTTAAAATGTTGCGTTGATAATGAAATAAAGGTGATGTAATATATATGCATATATAATGCAATATAAAACTGAGAAATTTGAAAAAGAAAAAGTTGGGATAAGATGCTATAACCTAGAGAGCATTGCTGGGCTTGTAAAGTTCTTCTGTTTTCACAATGAATGGTTACTTTCCAGGGAGCACAAGATAGATGTATTTTCTGTAGAAGCTGTGTGGTGAAGGCTTTGCCCTTTTGCTTAGCACAATGCTAAGCCAAAACCAATAAATTAGTTTCAGAAGTGTCATTGTCAATTTAGTATAAAAATCCTTGTGGACTGAGTAAAGGCAGTGGGTAGTCACCAAGAGTTTATCTTTAAAAATATGATGCAGGGCTACATATGGATGGATAATGTACTAGAAACTTAATGGCTTGTTTTGTAGATACTCGGAGGAGAAAAGAATAAATCCCTACAATAGCCTTATGTTGTTGAAGTTGAAGATACTGGAAAGTTACGGTACTGACTAGAAAAATGTCTACTCCAACAATTTAAATAGTAATGGAGTAAAAACATAAAAGAAGACTGCAAACAAAAGTCTAAAACACCTGACATTATCCCATAGATTTACTCGATACTGTCCAGAACATAAAGACAGCGGATAAATCAGTCATACGAATATTAAGAGAAAAAACTTAGAAGGTAGTGGACATCAAAAGAGCCACACCATGTCCAGAAAAAGAGGTGATGGCTGACCAACTGTATGTTGTCTGAGTTTGATAAACTGAACAAGACCACCAGTGATGAAAAGCAGGCCCAAGTAACTACTTTATCGAGAAGAGATGATAAGAAAGGATGAGACAATTCAAATTGTAAAAAAAAAATATAACAAAGGAATAGAAATTCAGGTCAAGAGCAGCACCATTCCACACCCAAACTCAAGGAGAGCCTTCCTAGGAATATTCACAGAAGGCAATTTATAATATAAAACACTTTATAAAATATCACCTGTTTATATAAACTTTATAACCAATTCTTTGTCCAAAGTTTGACTGTTAATCATGCCTAGCACTAGCTACTACTAACAGTATCTATCACTAGCACTAGTTTGTGCCCGCTTCTTGGTCGGTAAAATTTTATGTGAAAAGAAAGCAAACTCATTCAAGTAAGACCTGCACATTATTATAAAAAAATATTTTAACATTTCCTTTTTAAAAAGATTCTGTAAATATATGTCAATTCATTATGTAGCGTAAAAATAGCGACTTTTGGAACAGTGAGGGTCCTTTCAGACTTTTCTTTCAACCCAACAGACAAGGTAACAATTGCCCTATTGGTTGGTTAAAATGATCACACTTCTGTCTGAATAGCACAAACCCAGAATTTGGACTCAATAAAGAAAAGTTTTCTAAGAGATTAAAGGCCTGTGCATTCTGCAAGAACCGAGAAATGTATCCTTTCAGACAGAGCTGAAGTTCTCACAGCTTGTTCTCGACACATAAGCATGGCAGTTCTTTTTACTGTTGTCGCCCCTGGCAGTTCATTTTACTATTGTAGCCCTTGACAACCATTGGGGGGGTTGGTCAGAAATTTGTGAGAGTAGTAAATGGTTGACTTGGCTTTCCCTGGGGTACTGTAACTGAGTGTCTCGTGAAGTTTAATATATATTGAACAGAAGAAGCACTATTGTTCTTGCCAACTTGAATGGGTAAACAAATTTCTTGTTTCTTGTGGAGTGTACACAGGCTTTACGTATTCCTCATTGCTAATGTTGGGTAGAATACTAAACATGTACTTTGAGTTATGTAAGAACATGTATATAACATAATCTTCTGTTGCTCATCTAGGGGATCATTTTTCTTCATTCTAGCTCGGCACGACAGCAAGCTTCCCTTTTTGTCCCTTTTGCACTCAATTAAACAGAAACCCAAGATCATGCTAAGCTATTACGTTTTGCTTTGAAACCTGTGGTCACCTTTTATGTCATGGTGTTGTTCCCCTCATCTTTTCCTACTGCTGTCACTGTCTACAACCATGGCAACAGCCAAAGACTTTCCAGGGCCTACAACAGGTAAATATCCCAATGGATGATCATTGCAAGCCAGAATTAGTGTGTGTGATGCTGGAACTGGCTCTGGGTCAGGACACATCATGGCCTCACCCTGCATGAGCCAAATCATCAACATGCATGGATGCTCGCTCTGCTGACACTAGACGCTTTCTCTCTATTCATACCACGGACTGCATAAGTTATGACACAACATGTTGGTATTTTGGTTTGCTTTTTTCATACTAAGTTATACTTCAGAGAGGGAAAAAGTGGACCTTTGTGTGATAGTGTTGTAAGTGTATCATTGAGCATACAAAAATGGAATGGAAATTCATAAATTGTTTGTGGAGTCTGTTCATGTTAGGAATTTTGCAGAGATATTTCTGTTGACTATACTTTAGGTTCTTTTTACATAAATCTGCTTGATACGGTGTTTATCGCTGAATCATATCTGATATGAGTGCTGCAGGTTTTTAACTAAATGGGCAGTAAAATAAGTAAAAGGGTTATTTTCTCTGTGTCACTTAACATCAGATCAGCCAAAATACTGCAAGGTAATTCGCTGGTCTCTTTGTGAGCTTAACCAAAGTGACTGCAGTTTTCCAAGGGATGCATGGAACCAAAAGTGGCTGGTGTCATGCCATTCCTGCTGTAGCAGCATATGTCGACTCTTTTGTGATCATCCCGACTCTAGAATGAGATTTAGTGGCATATGCCAAATCAACAGCAGTGACTCACTGTCCTCAGATGGAACGCTGCTCATGTTAGAACGACGCCAAGAAATTTTCTACGCCTCAGACTGTCACATTAGTACTGCTTGCTTGGTGCTTAATATACATTGTAAAGCAATTAGCCAAGCTTTATTGTCAATGGAGTGCTATGAAAAGTACTTGAGGAAATGTAATGGCACCATAATTTCCGTTGCTAAGTAACGTCGTTATGAAAGGCGGCATTTTAAGGAAATGCTCTTCAAATGTCTTTTAAATAACAAAATGAGTGAGCTATCTAATCAAGTTAACTGAAAAATCAAGCAGCGTATTAATATCACTTTTACATTGTAATTCTTTCAATAATATGCCAAATTAACAAGGGGCATTTTCATACTGTTAGGACATCCTTAAAGTATCAGTCAGAAGTTCAATGACAAGAGAAAAAATAATTTAAATTCAGGAACAAAAATTCAGTTCTTGGAGAATGCCGCATTACTTTTGGACACGATACGGTACAAATCCAGAAAGGAATGCTGACACTGCATACATTTTTGGTGAGTTTTAAAAACAGGCAAGGCTCAAAATTGTGCATGCAGTGCACTCCCATTCATATTCGGTCATACATCCGTTAGGAAGTTACAATCTGACCACAGATTCTTTTGAGACTATTACCACACTTCAGGCATGCTTCTTGTTGAATATTTGACCACTTTTCTAGGCACAACTCTTCGACCAGCATAGTTTCAGCTTTTAAATATAAATCCACACATTGTATATACAGTATAAAAAAAGAAAAATAAAGGTTGAGATCAAGCAGTACTAGAAGTCTGATCCACTCTAAAACCAGCTTTCATGTGTTTGGGATCATTGTCGTATTGGTGCACCCACTTGTGAGAAGGTTTTAGCACCTGATCCAAACTCTCATCCTCAGATAAAAGGTGAGGATGTTCAAGGACACTCCAGGTGCTACTCAGACTCAAGCCACCTTCAACTTAAACACAGCAGGAGTGTTGCTGTCAACGATGAATCAAACTTAACATCGCTTTGGACTGAGAGGGTGCCAGTCAAGAAAGAAGCTCCTGCACCATAATTTTAATTATGTGTAAATGAAATCTACAGTTGACTACATAGATGAGTCAGAGGTCTTTTAGAGTAACGCTTTATGGTTATAAACTATTTGATGAGATGAGAAAAATGTAAGAGTTAAAGTAAGACTTGCAGCCTAATAACACTGTCAAATGTGGTGGTGTTGGTCTGTTTTGAAGCCAGCCCTACTGGTCCATAATGTGGAACACAGAAGATTCTTCAGCACTCTGCAGCTCTCCACATAAAACAAATAAATTTACCAGCAATAAAAGAAATAATAATAATAATAAAAACTCTAAGCATTGTAAATTATAATAAAATTGTGATGCATGTTTGCATTTGGACCAAAGGTTACTTGTTTGCACACCAGAGTTCAGATGAGATTGCTCACCTGCTGAAAGAAACACACTATATATACAAAGAAATCTGCTTTTATCTGTGCCGATTTCAAAATGTTCACAAATGCAAACTTATTCATCCAATTTGTGTTTTTAAAAACATTGAGGTTGAATATTGTACAAGACTAAATAAAATCATCATAAATGACAAATTAATATACTAACATCATTCATGCAGATAGTTGGTGTAAATAAACATTGCATTAATTATAAATAAATCAAAAGTGCGCTTCTGTAGAACTGGTAACTGAGCCAGAAAAGTTGCTCCATCAGCTGTTTTGTGGTATTGGCACTCTTTAGTTTTCCGTTGTGGCTTTCTGTGATGTATTACATGTCATTCTGCAGTTTTTGTGGCCTTTTTCTTAATTTTGCTTTTCATTTTAGCTCAGATTAGAAGTAAGATAGGATTTATTGGTTACGTGTTAACATTTACAGAGCATGTTTGAATACATGTGGATGCCTATTGTAGTTTGTATTTTGTAAGAAAGTGCCAAACAATAATTACCACAGTGATGAGAGTGAATGTAAACATGTCACATGACATTTGCTTATGCCATCTGCTGACAGTTGATTCACTGGTACGAATCATTTTACCCATCAACATCTAACCAAACTCAGGTTACTTTGGAACGTGATCATTGTCTCAAAACCTGATGTTGAAGCTCATGAGTCCCTGTATTGTATTTAAAATGCATGGGATTTAAAAAAAAAAAAAAAGAAGCATGGCACACAACTTCATCCTTTTCAAGTTTTGTATTTTGGTAAAACTCTTTTGTTGTTTACAGGGTTTGTTAAGGTAGCCATCATTTCCCAGGGTCACTTTGCAAAACTGTGCATGAGCCACAGCTATTTATCAGGTTGAGATAATGAGAACACAAGAGGTGCACCATAAAGACACAGGCGCCCGGTTTATAATAGGATGGACACGGGGGCATCATACTGAAACTTGAAAAAATCCTGTGCTCGTTTTCTGCTCGGAAACCTAAATGCGCATTCTTTTCTGAAAACATGTATCAATAAACAAGAAGTATAAAACGAGCACATTCAACAGCATTCAAAGCATTTCTTCTTTATGGTAGCTTTTTATAGAGATTTGTGGTTGAATCTGAAATTATTTGTGCAGTTCAGGAAGATTTGCTCATTGTTTTGGTCACTGGTTTAATAGGCACACAGCAATTTCACAACATTCTTCTTCAGTTGAGTTCTGGTTATTACGTTTATCACTGCAATTTAAAGTTGAATTTGACACTTTAAACTTAGTCATCAGTACAGAGCCCAATGTCCACCCAAAACAA
This sequence comes from Poecilia picta, assembly GCA_033032245.1. Classification (NCBI taxonomy): domain Eukaryota; kingdom Metazoa; phylum Chordata; class Actinopteri; order Cyprinodontiformes; family Poeciliidae; genus Poecilia; species Poecilia picta. The sequence goes on along the minus strand of CM065365.1, from coordinate 26,429,798 downwards.
AAGTATTAGCAGCAAAAATATTCATAAGGTGAAGATTTGTATAGTAGTTTGTTCAATGAGGAAGAGGAGGCCAGGAAAACTGTTGTCTAGGAGCAGTAGCTTGTACTCACAACAATCTGGCACACAGCTGAAGGATTTGAAGAAGTGCTGTCATGAGTCCCGTCTGCCTGTAGCTAACCACAGTGGAGAATTACCATTCCTGTCAAAAATTGTACTTCAATGCACAGAAAAAATTGCCAGCATTCTGATTGATGACATAACCTCATTGTTTTTGAACGTCTCACTACTCTACATATAATAAGTTTGTTTTATCCATGACAGTTTATCTGTGTCTTACCACTCGTCTATATGGCTGTCTGCAGTTAGCTTAACTTAGTCGGCTTGCCACTTGTCCATGAAAAGTCAAATAAGCCTGGATCTATAGAGTTTTTTTTTTAACCATTAAATCTAAGATTCCTTTTGTTTCATAATCCTAAGGCAAAGTTGTTTCCATGCAGCTCACTATTTTTGATACAAAACCACACATGCAGTCGAAAAATTCCCAGTACAATATTTTAGTTTTTTTTTTTAATCAAGAAAACTCTTTGAGGTTTCATAAAGAGTCATTGGGTCCAATCCCATCATGTTTATCTGGCAGCGCCTTCCTGTTTTAGCGGATGTGACAAAAATCTTTTTTGGTTTCAGAAAAGTATGCTCTAAAGAGCGGTTAACTGTTTCCAAGACTTTTAAGTTTTCTGGCTGAAAAATATAATATAAGCTCCTTAAAATCGACATTATCTTTAGCATACATACTGGAGCCAAGTAGTTTTCTAAATGCCAGAAACTCTTAAGCAGTGGCATCTTGCTATTGATTTTGTTCCCTCGCATCCATGCCGTCTCTCATTGCTTTCTTTCAGATCCTAATGCTTTAGGACAACGTGGACCTGACCACGCTTTAATCGGCGGGGTTGTTGCAGTCGTGGTCTTCATCACCTTGTGTTTGATAATAGTTCTTGGAAGATATCTGGCTAGACATAAAGGTAAAAGAGGTCACTTGCTTTCTTTTTTGTATCGAATGAAAAAATGCTGTGAGGTTTTCCACCGGTGGGTTTTTAATTTGTCTGCATATATATTTACAGGAACGTATCTAACACATGAGGCCAAAGGAGCAGAGGATGCCCCCGACGCTGACACGGCTATTATCAACGCTGAGGGAAACCATGTGCATGCAGAGGAAAAGAAGGAGTACTTCATTTAGACCTCTGGCTTCTTTCTCCTTCGTTTCAATGTTCAACAAGAGACATGCAATTTCAAGCTGCCTCAGTGTTACAACATGATCTGGGTTTTACTCCTCATTTATCTTTTTTTTTTCCAGAAAACTCCTGCTTGGTTTTAACTTGACTTTAAAATAGCGTTCTCCTTTTGTAATCAATACAAACTAATGGTTGGATTAGATTTTAGTTTTCTGGTGCCTAAATGAGACGTTTTTTTTTTTTCTGCATTTCTTTCATTGACTGCATTAACAGGTTTCTCTACTCTCTTACATAACTGTCTGCAGAATTTTTAAACACAGAAGGGACAGAAGATGTGCTCGATTTTAAGACAGTCAAGGTTGAGCTTTTCAAAGTGTTTTACTGTGAGAACAGAATAGCTGGAACGCATCACTTTATGAAACATTTACATAATGTGACTTTTCTTTCTGAATTAAGCAATTGTCTTGGATGTCTTCTGGATTTTATCCTACCATAGCCATAATGTATGACATAACATGACAGACACTTTGATATAACAAAACACAGAAGCACAATCTATGCGATTGTCCCAAAAAGAAACCATCTCCCTCTTATGAAGGTGTATACTCTTACACCTATTCGTTTTCAGTTGTCTTTTATCTTATTTTATACTATGAAAGTTGGAATTTTAAAGCACAAAGTCTGAGGACTAAAAAAAAAGAGGGAAAATACAAGAACTGTATCTTGTCTCAGGATTCAAAATGAGTCTAGATGGAGAAATGGAGTCTGACGTGTAATAAAGATTTTGGTCATCATAATGGATCAGGAATATTTGTTTTTTTGGTTGGCTATTTAATGTAAAATCCAAACTGAATGAGTGGACTTTGTGGGGCTTTATTATTTATGTTGAATTTTATTGAACAACAACTATGCTTAATGTGTGGATATTGCTGTAAAATACTTTGCTAACGTGAATATTTGTGAACAATATTGTTGAATCTTGGGATCCCTGGCACATTATGTTTTGTATATTAGCATATACACTATTTAATGTATTCCACATCTCATTACATTTTTTTCTATATATTTATCTAACCAGTTTGTTTTGCCACAAGCCATGTATATAACTGTGAAACAGTTTATGTTTCCTTACAGATTTTGTCTGTTTGTGTTTTTCATTTTATTATGGCAAATGTTTCAGATCAGATGAATTTTAAACTTTGACACAGATAACTTAAAAAATGACAAAACGTTGTTTTTAAAAGCTTAAAAACCCAACCTGGCATTAATCTATTTTTTAAAAATCCCCCATCTTATTAGACTACAATGCATTTTTTTCTTCAAATTTTACTTGCCAAGCCCTGGTTTGATTAATTTCAGAGCCATATTGAAGTTTTCGATAAATAACTTCAATAAAACCTGTCTGACAGCATGAGGTAGGCTAAAATATGCCACAAAGGCACACATTAGGACCCGGTCCACATAAATTAAAAATCATTTACACCCATCAATCTGCAAAGGGTAGCAAAGTAATTACACTGTGTTATACTGACAAACCACAGTGAAAGCTTTTATCCACAAATGGAGAAAACATGGAGCAGTGGTGAACCCATCCAGGAGTGGTCAGCCTAACAAAATTACTCTAAAGCCACATCTAGAACTATTCCAGGAAGTCACAGAAGAGCATCTAAAGTACTGCAGGCGGCACTTGCCTTAGTTAATGTTAGTCTTCACAATTCAGCAATAACAGGATCAAAAAGAAAGAAGTAGTTATGGGGTAGTATTGAGATCAAAAGATGGAAATCTGTTCTGACAAAAAGGAAAACAATAACATAAAGGGAAATACCAGTTTCATATTTGCCAAAAGCTATCTTGGTTATCATGGACTCCTTTGTAGTCCACAAAAATTTTTCCCAAAGAGTGGAGCATAACCGCATTGTGATGGACTATAGCTGCTTCCAGAGAAGCATGACTTACTCTATGGAACCATGAAACCAGCTCTCTAGCATGGTAGAAAATCCTCCACCTTTTAGCGTGGTCTAGTCAAAGTCTGGACTTAAATCCAAATGCAGCGACGCCGAGTTTGTATTTACTCAGCTCATCTTGAAAAAAGCTGTCTGATGATCTGAAACATTCCAGTGTGTCAACAAAGCAAAAACAGAGAAGATCTGAAAAGGGGAAAATACTTTTTCACGGCACACCAGATGTTTTCAGTAGAGGGAAGAGGAATGCATTCCATTCCTGTCAAGTTGATGAGTATTTTCACACTTTTGAAGGTTTCTTCAAACAGGGATTCTAATGAATTACTTAGAATTGGAAAAAAAAAAGATTATATGTATTTATTATTATGACTGATTCAGATTTATTATATGATACTATATTAATTAGTATTATTGTTGTTAACACTGAAGTAGTTGTCTGACATGACCTTTTCCATTTTATAATTCTGTAATTTATCATGAAGAACAGTACAAGGATCACCGTTATGGCCTTTGAGTTTGCTGCAAACAGTACATGACATGACATGTTGAGGACCTGGTGAATCAAACATCCTCAAATTGTACATAACCATTGTATCAAAGAAATTGAGCCACATTCCCAATGCCCATACTTGTTACTTTATTGGTTCCGTATGATGCTATAAATAGTCATTTTGTACAAAGATTAAATTGCTGTAATTACTTTGCTTTTTATGGAGGGTGTCTGAGGTCTGCTTTATCTCTCAGTACTGAATATTCATTTTTCAACTATGCCACTGTAAAAAAGAAAAAAAAAAAGAGGGACAATGTGCGAATTAAAAACATGAACTTGAAAATTGTAATTTTGTTGTGACTATAATTGTGGTGTGAAAAGGAAACTCAGGATCAAAGATTTGTATGTGGGAATGACACAGCTCTTATACCTGCAGTCAGAATCTCGGTCTTTACGTCTTCTGGTGAGTGAAAATGGCATATTTTGATTGACAGCGCTTAGGCTAAAGCTGCACTGCAATTGTTACACAATGGAACACTAAATCTTGCTCAGCCTGCAGTATACAAAGTGCCTAATTTTAGAAAGATGGATGGAGTCTCTGGCTTCCAATCATTTAATGAGTATTAGAAAAATTAAAATAAAAATCGACATGATTTTCTTCCCATTTCACGGGAAACAGAGTTCAATATTATTAGAGATGTCAGCAGACTGCCTTTAAAGTAGTTTTGGATTTTATTTGCTTTGACAGCTTTGACAAAGTAGAGAAAGTACTGTGGGAAGTGAAAACTGAACATAAGATGCTCGCTTGAAGCTTTGAGTCATCCGAACCTTTGGACCCCAACAGAATTTTCCTTTATGATATATAGTATTTGATTAAATAATCAGCTCATGGTAAGTATTAATGAGACAAACAATTGAAGTGTTATTTAGGATTTTAATACTATAAAAAAATAAATCCCCATTTGTCACACATAACTGCAAAACACAATATGTTTCTTGGGTATATTATGTGATAGACCAAAACAATTTAGTGTTAGGTCTAGTAGTTGTGAAGGGACAGGTACATGATATATATTTACACTTTTCAGCTGTTTAGAAAACAACTGAAAAGTGTGGCATGCATTTGTATTGAGTCCTCTTTATTATGACACCCCTAATTCTCTTGTCTTCTATGACGTATACTGCTGCCTTTCTCAGTCAGGTCATCTTTATGAAAGAGGTCTTGATCTCTGCGGCATCAAGCAGTGGGAATGCTTTTTTTTTTCTCAGCCAGAATAGGGAAGCTGGTTAGAGTTGATGGGAAAATGGACAAAGTTAATCCAGCCATGAGAGGGACTCTTACAAAACAACATTAAGTTTTAAAAGGCTTTATAAACCATGTGTCTATTTTCATTAGAAAATAGGCACATGCCTTTGTGCTCTGCCTTTGTCATGATCCTTGAACTTCCTTTTTTTTATTTAATTACTTTTTGGACTTTGCAAGGGAAAAATGACTCTGTATTTGTTTAACTCATTTTTATTATTATTTTAAGAATGTTGTGTTTTTTGTGTATAGGTTCAGGGTCTTATTTTAGTGTTTGTGTTTAGATGTTTATTTAGAAGACTCTTCTGTGTCCTGCTTAGTTCCACTGTGTATTCAGTCTGTTCATTATTCACTTTCCTTCAACAGTTCACTACTGGTCCCCACCCATGCTGACACACATCACCTTAATTAACTCACCTGTTTGACATTCCAGCAATTACTCCTCTTTGGCAACTGTTCTTTTTTTTTCCCATTCCTTGCTTGATTCTATGTTGTATTTACATTATTTCTGGTTCATCTGAGTTTTTTTTTTTCCTCTGTATTTTTTTTTCCTGAACTTCTATTTATTAGTTTTTGAATAATATTGAACTGAACAAATTGTTCATGAGTCCTCCCAACAACAATCCTAATTTGAGAATGTTGTGTTGGTCTATCACATAAACCGCTACCCCCACAAAAATACTTTTAACTTTGTGTAAGATATGAAAAAGCTCAAGAATATGAATATATTTTCAGGGCACTTACAGGCTTTTAGTGAGGATAAATGTTCTCACAAACAAAATACACATACATTTTATTATTTTTTAACAATTAAAATTCCAAAAAATAAGTGCACAAGAATTTATTTTATGCACAGCACATTAGCTTACATGTATCTGAATAAAGTGTAATGATCTGTGTAAGCAGTGTAAAAAATCTAGGTGATCAGAGGTAAATCGAAAGCTGATTACTGAACCTTCAAAACTGATCTGAACGCCACTTGCATACTGGCTGCACAACATACCAATAAAGCAAAAATAAAATAATACACCTTTTATGGTCTATTGTCACTGCTTCAGTGACACAAATTGCCCTTTTGAAATTTGGGGATTAATTTGGAACCGTTGTGCAGATTACAGGGGTCACATTAAATATCGCAACATCCTTGCAGGGAGATCTCGTTCCAGGACACAAGACGCAAGTTGTAATGTTCCTCCATTCTTCAGCTCCCATTGACCTTGAGCATAATGTTGCTTCCCAATAGACTAATGTCGCCATTATCAACAGACTGTCCGGCCAACCATCTGCCTGCTTCACGCAGCACAGCTCCCCCTCTCCTCTTGCAGACACTGCTCCCAGTGCTCACTTCATAATCATTACCAGCAAAAGCCCAGCCAGTTCAAATAAACATCAGCTCCCTCTATTTCACTCCTTCTCATTATTAAAAGCTCAGTGCTTCGTTAAGCTATGTAAATTGTGATAGACTGTCTTGAGTAATGCCTTGCAGAAAATAATGCTTAAAATCCATCATAATTTAGTAATTGGATATTGAGACAGGGGAACATTTCTGTGCAATCACAAATAGTGAGCTGGCAAATGGATTTTCTCCTTACCCTTGAAATTTGAGAACCGTACCCTGGGCTATGTGAGAATCACAGCGTGACCTCTAAGGAGGCCTTGTAAGTCTGACAAAAGTGAAGAAACTGATCCCCACTGTACCCTGTGGGCACAGTCCACATAAGTCATTCCACTCACAATAAGCTCTTATCATCGCAGAACAGAAGAGTCTAACAAAAAAAACCTCTTTGGGGAAAAATTTGTATCTCAAAAAGAAACATTAACATTTGCACACATTATGTATGAAATACTTTTTTTTATTTATTTTGAAATTACATTAATAACATGAGTTCCTGTTTTTAAATCCCTTTTTTTGTGTGCAGTGTAATTTAATCCTCTTAAGCATTTAGTCTGTCTAGTCCAAGCATCAACAGCCTGGTAGGTTCTTGTTTATCCCTCAGTTTTATTCCAGATTGGTAAAAATCTAGAAAGTCTTTTAAGTCTCTTAAAGATGAATTGGAAGTTGCATGGTTAATAGACAGGTATGTTGAAGAAATATTTTCACTTGGACCAAGCTTTAATTAATTTTCAATATGAATGATCTTTTTAGTCTGTACAAGTAAATAAGAAGCATTAGCAAGAATAATGCCTTAAGATCACTCTTCCTTCTGTCACCCTAAACACACTAAACTCAGATATACACACCTGACAGAAATATATCACATGGTTTTATATGTAACTTATCAGAACAATTTTGAATCTATTTTTTCTCATCATGAAAAACTTATAGAAATGTTGCAAACTGCAAATCTGGCACTAAATACAGTGCCAGCAGCCCAACAACGCTTTTTGAGTGATATTGTAGATCACAAAATTCCAATTCTCTTGATATTTTTTAATCTCAGTTACATAAACATGGCATGACAGACTGCACAAATATTTTGACATCTACGTTTGAGGAAAACTCAAACTATTTGAGTAAGTGTAGGTGCTTTTCTCTGGAATTATATGACCTACAGCAAGCAGAAACCTAAAATTAGGTTTTTCAGAAAATTTTAATATTCTGTAAGAATTCATTCAATTCGGAGAAGTTATATTTTGATCTTGTTATGTTCTACAAATCTATGGCAATGCTTGCTTTCTTGATAGATGTCAATTCAAAGTCCTCTTTTCTTCTCAAAGTTCATTTAGAAAACAAAGTCCCATTGTTTGGAGTGGCTCAAAATCCAAGTTGCTTAAGGTTTGATGACTTGGGAGTGCTGTCGCCTGCTTTTATTTATCCCAATATTTTGAAATACATTGGGATCAAATCCACCTTTCCTTACCTTACAAAATCCTTCCCAAGATGATTTCAACACAGGATTAAAGGAAGCTTTCTAGAGATTTCTCTGCTGTTGATCATATTTCCTGAAATTCTGTAGATCACTCAAAGCTCTAGTGATGTACTCCATAAGGATGGTGTCAAATGATCTGGAACAAAGAACCTAAACTTATAAATCCCAGAGGATGCATCACCATGCTGTTAGTTTGGATGAATGTGTACAGTCAGAAACGATTCCTTGATTTGCTGCATAAGGGGCTCCTTTTTGAGTGGTAGTGGCTTCCCTGCTCGAATGAGGCCACACGCAGGCCCATGGATTGATGGCAGAAACGGGGCTAAGCATGTATTTTATACCCATTCATCTAAACTGACTCTCACTCTCTGTGGTTCATCTTTAAATAGCCTGCTCAGGGATGGTTTGTCTGCCATTTGATTTATTCTGCACTGTACCTTCAGACCTAATTAAAACAAACTGTCTGCAATTGTTAGGGTAAATTTAAAATGACATGGACAAAATAGCACAAAAAGGGCTGCTATATGTGGAAGTGGTGGAGGGATGGAGGGGTACTCTACCTGTAGCACGAAGCTATTCAATAAACAGCTTGCCATCTGTTGGAATCTGAGCAATAGGGATTGCTTCAAATAACTCGCAAGGGACTTAATTAAAGCTGGAATTTTATTGAATAACTGTTGCTTCAGTAAAATGGCATCAAGAAGATTTCTTTGGTTTTTAATATACATAAGTTTTCTTTTTAAAGCCAATAACAAGGTTTTAATCTAACAGATTATTTTAAGACAGACTTCTTGTGATTTTAGATGAACGATGGAAGAAGAAAAGTAAAGCAAATGTCTAGAGACAGTACAGTGTAAATGATTTAAGAGAAATGCTAAATACACATTCCTTTACAGTACTACTTTAGTTAATTTGGAAAACATTTTTAAAGCAATCATCGTGTCAAGACGAATCATTTTCTTTGAAAATATAAAGAGCTGATACAGTTTACAGTGTTATCTATGTATAGACTCTGTATAGCACAAATGGACTAATATAATTTGAGGCCCTTTTGGAGATGATTGGATTTAAATATCAAATATCAAGACATGTCATCTTGGGTTTGAAATATTTGAGAAACAAGGGTTTTTAAGTTGAAAATGTTGCTAAATAATAGTTTAGTAAATAATGACTTAATTAAATCTAGGTTATATGGTTTTTTAAGGTAGACTCACCTAATTATATAGCCTGGTAAAAGCCAGATTATTTTTGTGTTAAAATCATGAAATCTGTGTAAATATTTGTCATGACTGTAAATCCATTCATAGTAAGAGAAAAGACACTATTTTATAGCAATATTGTCACACTTACAGATGCATCTCATGTTATGAAAAACTTTCATGTAGTTCCATATTTGAGTTCTAAAAGTCAAACTCGTTATCTGTGTACAGTGAATTGTCATATTTTGTCATTTTCGTTTTCTCGTAGCAATCAACTTTGCTGATAAATCTTTACATCTCTTTGTGCATAAACACATAAATATCAATTAAAAATTACCAAAAACACATCAAGACTTTGAACAGACTCTTTGAATTTGCATTAAGCAAGATGTTGCTTTCATTTCCTGAAGCAATATTCTTGAAGATATATGAATAGATTAATTATGCATAAATGGAGGGAAATAATTCAAGCATTAATTTGTTATTTTTATTATGATTTCTGATTGTCAGCAATGAGGAGTGACATTTCTACTTACAGTGATAATTTAGAGTCATGTCATCTGCTGGTCTTATATAAAGTCCTAAGCCAGTGAAGTGGTGTATCAGAACATTTCATAGCTCTCCATTCTTCCCTCAACTGATAAGCTTTAAGAAGATTCAAATTAAATTTTCCAGTAGAATTTGGCAGCTTTCCACACTGCTAAAGGTTCTGATACCTGTTTTATTGACCATTGCACCACTTTGCTTGATTGGCCATAAAACTGGCCTGATCTAAAACCCACAGAAAACCTTTGGAGTCTTGTCAAGAGGACAAACAGAGACACCAGACCCAGCTATGCAGATGAGATGAAGGCCACCACTAAAGCCGTCTGGGCTCTTTTAACACCTCAGTCACAGGATTGTCACCTTCTAGGTTTAAATCCAACCCAAGCGTTTCAGTGTTGCGTTTGCTTCTTCTCCAGGTGCATGAGTGGGTTTTCTCTTGGTACTTTCCCATCCTAGAACATGCATATTAGAATAACTGCCCACTCTAAGTTGCCCTTAGGTGAGAGTGTTTTTGCATGCATGTTAGTCCTGTGTCTCTTTGTTGGACTCATGACAGACTGAAGACTATGCTGACTGAAGGCTATCCTGAACGGACGAATGGACGATCGGACCCATGGACATCTATCTACATATTCTCTCCTATGTTCCACTGTAGGTGTTTTCCAGACAAACTGGCAGCTCTTGTTGCCAGCGGAATATTAATATGTAAACAGCATGTTGAAAAGGTTCTGACAAACTGCTGTGCCTGCAGGATGCCAGCTGTCTAGATGTGGGTGGGAATCAGGTGGTGCCATTAGCTTCATTATCATAGTATTATCATAGGACGACATGAAATTTAATCTTTGTAATTCCACATTTGGTTCTTCACACACTAAAAAAACAAAAACAAATCTTAATCATGTTGTTCAAAGATAATCATAACAAGTTAAGCACAAGCAGTTAAAAAGGAATAGTCAAAAAACATTCATTAAAAATGTGTATTTGTTCAGAGAGCGAGTATACAGCTGATCCTTTTTTCTTGACTGTAATGAGATGCTGGCGGTGTTCACCTCAGCTGACTCTTTTGGATTTTCAGCTGTAGGATTGTGGTGCAGTTTGTAGGATTTTGGAAAATATACCGGAATAATTCAATAGCCGCAGCTGCAATATGTTATTATTTTTAATATTAATATTTTATGGTGCTGTTTAAAAAAATAGTCACCAGGGCTTGTCCTTAAAATGTTAAGATGTCTCACTGATCCAGGAAGGACCCAGAGGTTACTAAATGGACTTTAAATTCATCAAGGCACTAAAGGATCCTCCAAAATGAGCTGAAGTGTGGCTGAAGGGAGAAGGACTTCTGAGTTCCACAATCTAAACCGTCATATCAGATATGCGGAAGACAAAAGATGGATGGAAACATGGGATGTGCAGAGTGGTGTGTTAGTCAGCACAGCACTTTTTGATGTTCAGTCTGCATATTTTTCCTGGGTGCTCTGCGTTTTCTACACATACCAATTTCATCTTCGACCAGAAATTCTAAACTGACCTTTTTTTTTTCTGCCTTGAGACAACATGTGTTGTGAGTTGGCGCGGTATAAATAAATAGAACTGAACTAAGTTGGATAGGATCATGAATGGTTAATCACACCTTTCTCTGCAACAGTTCTATGTGGAATGGGGGAACTTACCACAGTGCACTGAGATAGAGAATCCAGAGAAACTAGGTAGAGAAAATCCTGTAAATGTGAAAATTAAAAATGTTTAAAATGAGAAACAAAAACACATTACAAACAAAGCAAATATCTATAATACCTGACAGCTGACAGAATTGATTTGTAGCTCTGTAGTGGATAATAACTGCTCAAGGCATTCAAAAAGCACAAAATGGCCAGTGGGATGTGTGGTTTACATATTTTCGGAAGAGAAACCATGGCTTTGTGCTTTATAATGCCAGTCAGTAGAACAGTGGAGCTCTGGTAGGAAAACTGATTAAAGAGAAGTGAGACAAGAGAAAATGTTTAATTTAACCATATTTGATATTCAGAGGGTGACAAACCATACAAGGGTTCACCTTGAGGGGTCATCAGGAGGGAAGGTCCAGAATCCCAAAGAGAGACCAAGTAAAGTTTTAACACAACACTTAGAAATACAATTGATCACATTGTTAATTGCGTTGATTATCAAGTTCATTTTGGCTGAATTGAAAATGGTAATTCAATACATAGAGAATTGACAGACTGTTTTTCTTTTAGGAGTTCTGGAGCACAGCCCCCGTGACATAGTAATGGATTTACAACTATAATCAATGTAGAAACCTCAAGCACTGAATACAAATGAATACATTCCTTCATTCTTTCAGTGTACTCCATCATTACAGTCAAATCAAATACGGAGTACATGGTGTGCAGGCTTCATGCCTGTACACCATAAGAGCAATGTCTTGGTGAGATATTGTTCTTTTAACGTAGTAAGTAATTTTGTATGAATGCATTTTCCCACGTTATATTTTATAATCATAATGAATTCATTATGTCAAGGCACAGCGCAGAATTTGCTCCACAAACACAGAAAACAGTGAAAATGTGACCCATTTTGCTGAACTATTTAAGTAGAAATACATCTCACGGTGTGATCTAAGTGCACAGTTCTTTTATATCCCTTTAATCATTTCTGATTTTCACAATCTAGGATTGGAAATCTTAGTATTTTCATGATATCTCCCTCACCTATTTGCTACAAATGGAAGTGTTTCGAGGGTAATACACTGTGTTCATTTCCCATGATGCATAACGCTTTGCATGTGCATACCTTTTGAATGCTTTGCTGTTTATTGGTCTATTTCTGTTGTACCGTTATCTCCATGTACGTCTAGCATGTCAATGTATGTCTAGTCTAGTCTGGGAGAGCCCAAGACCAACGCAAACCACTACTTCAACCATATAGAACTCCAATCTCAAAATTGTTAGTGCATTTTGTAAGACTGCTATTTTATGAACCTCTACATTTAAATTGAGAGGAGATTGATGCAGAAGTTGTTGATTATATGCTTGGAAATGGATGCAAGAGGTATTGCACTACTAACGAACAAAAAGTGAAGCGTTTCTTTTTATTCTTTTTATGGAGGGTAAACATCTCATAGAAAAGTAAAGAGGTGTAGAAAACAAAGGTTGTAATGGATTAAGGGAACAAGATTTATTTTTTATTTTGTAAAAATGAAAAATATTTTTGTAAAAATAGGTAGTTGTACCCAGACTGACATGCACTGTCCTCTCAAATACTGGAAGATCATTGGTGTTGCACCACCTCCAACATAAATCTTTTTTATACAACTGCCCAATACAAATATGACAGCTAAAATATTTTAGAAATACCTTTCACATAATCCCCCATGACATTCTTTTGACTTTTTGAGTCGTTTTATGGTGGCGGAAACCCAGTTTTGTCTGAACTCTTTTGGATGCTACAAACTTAAGCCCCCATGTCCAACTAATCTGGATTTACACAAAGTGAAAACACAAAAAAATCCCGGCTGCAACCAACATTTAACCTATAGCTTTGTAAATCCTGAAATATTCATCAAACATTTCACAAATATTGTTGGATGGTATCTATCTCAATATTCGATATTAACTGGCACCTTACATTTAAATTCTTGATTTCTATTAAAGTGAACCTTCAAACATACCTAACATTCAGTTTATGCTTGCTAGTCACAATCAAGCTCTTACTTCACATAAAAATATTACCATGTCACTGAACAATGAAATACAGTGAAGCGAATAGGTGGGGGGGATATAAACGGCACTGTTGCCCTAACCTTCACCTTCTGCACCACCGTCTCGCTGCCGTTTTGTGATAATGATGCTGAAGTCAGAGGCCCATGAAAACTGAAATGCCCCATAAATTCCCAGAACCGAAGAGCCTTGATCTACTGAACCATCTCATTGACATGGAGCTTAAATTCACATTGTCCAGGTAAGAAGGATAATCATCCCACTCCAATATCCTGCCATATGTGGATCAGTATTATGATCATATGGCTTGTTAAAGAAAGGTAACTGAAACTTTTGACTCGCAGTCGAATAGCACAGTTACATTCCTATGGCAATTGCTGAATTTGGAAAAAATCTAATTATCTGAACATGTAAATGCTGTCTCTAAATAAATAAATAAAAAATTGCTTCTGTGAGCAACGGACATAATTCCAGATTACCTCTAAACTACAACGCCACAGAAAATATTCACTAATTTAAACACTAAAAAATGTGTTTATCTCTAAGCCAGTTTTAACTTAACTGAAGGCAGTTGACCCAGAGCTATTATTACTGTTAAATATGCAGGATAGTAAATACCTTTCATGTTTTAAATTTTTTGTTTAAAGGAAATGTGAGATCTCCTTAAATGAACCTATAGAGGTCTAAATGTCAATTGGTCTGCTTAACAAACCAAACTTGATTTTCCAAGTCTTTGTTTAGGAAAAGTTTGGATGGAAGCTTTAGGCCATAAACATGCAGGTTTTGCCAAGTAAAGAAGAGAACTGGCCAATCTTAATAAGCCACAAAAAGATGTTTATAGATGCCCAGTGTTTGGAGGGTAGTGTTTGTTTAGTGAAAACTGTTATCTGAAATTGAGTGAGGAAAGCAAAGAACATGCCATGAGTAGCGATGGGTTTGGTATCTCGTAGAAGGAAACTCGGTAAATAAATGCAGAGATGGTCTGAATTCCAACTAGTAGTTTGGTTTTCACAATCACCAAGAAAGCCTGCTGTGAAAAAAATAAGTTTAATATCATATTAATATTTAAGAGTTGTTTCTTTTTCTTGTTATAAATATTTTAACCTACTTCACCTCATAATTCAGGTTCAAATAGTGTTTTTTATTCTCTATAACTTTGGCAGTAATACATTAATTAAGTTAGTAAAACTAAATACAACTTCCTAAAGAATGTTGGTTAATTAACAATTAATTTATGATTTAACAAAAGAAGTGATTATTTATTACATATGGCCAGATTTGGCAGGATAGTATTTTTAAAATTAAATGAAAATGGTCATTTAAAAGCAGCATTTTAGATATGCTTGTGTGATCTTTGTCTGACTTTACAATTTGTTGGATTATCTCAATTATTTAGGTGTGACCAAAACAAATTGAAGACGCCAGAATACTTAAACCACGAGGAATCGCTCCACCTTCTTCCTGTTTAGAACAATAGTCTCAAATTTAGAGGAGTTGGATTTCATCTCACACGTTTCTCGTTTGCTGTGTTTGCATTTCTACTATCTATTAGTGCCATCTGCTGGACACGTTTAGCTTGTAAATTAAAACTTTGCATTCATGTAAAAATGTTAATAATTGTGAAAATTTAATTAAACAGCACTTTCTGGCAGTTAGTACGCCATCTGAAAAAGAAGTGCTAAAACACACAGTGAGCAGGTAAAAATCTGGATAATGATATCTATACTTTGAAACAATTGTGCTAAAAATAATTTTTATTTTATAAGTTAAAACACATTAATACTGTAAACTGAATTTCACAAATTATTCAGCAAATATCTATAATGACATTTCATACAGTGCAAGGAGATTTTGCTGTAAGAACAGCTTGTTTAAAAATGGAAATCATGCATCAAAATAAAACTAAAAACAATAAAAATTAATATTAGGAACATACTTTGGATCTGCCAGTGATCCATTTTATTTTCATCCGTTTTCTTTAGATTTGCCAAAATAATGAAATAATCTCAGAGTAATTCTTTCTGTGCTTTTAATCATTGGAGCTGCTTTAATAAAACAAAAAAAATGTTCATTTATTTTACATTAATAACAACCTGTGCACAGACGATGACTCCTACCTGCCTTCAATGCCAAAATAAATCTGAAAGACATCACAGCAGCCCTTCTCATTTAAGAACTGGTAGAGTTGTCCAAGGTCCATGTGATTGCCTCTGTTCCCATGAGGGTCAAACATCGCCTCTTCAAAGCCTGTGAATTTGCGCAGGGAGTCTAAACTCTCAACAGTGTTGCCGTCGTCGCCTTGGCGATTAAGGGTAATATCCTCTCTGTGTCGAATCATGATCTTCTTCCATGTCAGAACCTTCACTCTGAAATAAAAAAGGTTGGGTTTTTTTAAACAAATGGCGATCTTTTTTTTTTTCTGTTACAAAAATTCTCAAAAAGTAAAAGTAATCAAAAAAGCACCTGGACCAAAATTCCTCACAGGCAGATTGAGGACCTTCAACACACACAATGCCAGGCTTTCCAGGCATGCTGAATCCTGAGAGGCCCAACTCTTTTGACCACTCCAAAATGTTCTTCCTCTTTGACTTGTTGTAGATGTGGTGGCTGTAGATCCACAGTCGACTGAAAACTTCTTGCGTAGGTTGAGAAGCAGACTCCAGCTTAGGAGCCGGTGCTGTTGATAAGCTCTTCTTAATGAAATGTTCCAGGTTTTCTTTCACCCAGTCCACTGCAGCAAGCACACATAAGTCTCCCAGGCAGTTTTTCATAAGGAATTTATTGAGATCTGTCTGGATCTCTGTCTGCTGGGCCCTGCTAAGAGCTGAACACCTAGACCATCAATAAAACATTTGATCAATTAATACGTACATTTTGGAAAACAGATCCAAAGCTGAGTGAGCTAGAGTGAAGTAATGGGATGATTCATTGCAGGATCCTAGTTCTAAACATATTTCTGTCAAGATTCCATAGTTTACCACATTCATTTTCCTTGAGTTCTCAAGACATTTTCAGCCAGTCAGGATGGAAGGAAGAAAGCCAGTAGATGTATAAATGGATCATATAAATCCAAAAACAAATCTGAAAAGTGCTGTTTGAAATTGTACTCAGTTCCCCTGAGTCAATATTTTACAGAACTAATGTTTGTTGCAAATGCAGCTGAAAGTTACTTGGTGTATGCCTTTAGCTATACACATTTAAATTCTAATGTTTTTTCAATTTTTTTCTTTTTTTGCAAAAATACAATCAGAGTGAATGGATGGTAGAATTGGGAGTCTTATCATGGAGTTTCTCTTTATTGTGATAAGAACTGTGATTTATTGGGAAAATAAATCACAACTCTAAACTCTAAACTCTAACTGAAAATGTTTGCCAATCCCCCAAAATGACAGTATGGTTAGTAGTCATTTGCTACTTTCCACTTTTGTTTCATGATAGTTATTTAGTTAGAACATCATTATTCTAAATACCATTATTGTGCGTTTGTGTAACCAACTTTTAGGACACTGTTTTGGGACCTAACCCTGCGGTCCCCACTCAATCTTTACTGTGACCTGTTTGATGTGTTCCCTGGTACTCATGAGGCTGTATGTTTAGAAATATTCTCAAACAAACCTCTTAGACCCTCAGAGAACAGCTGTATGGTGATATTGAATGACACACTGTCTGATAGATACTTAATTAATAAACTGATTGTAACCCATGTAGAATTATATTTCCACTAAACATTTAGTCGCTACTTTGATTTGCTCCACTACATGAACACCCAATGACATGTTACAATGAGACTTGTGGTTGTAATGAGAAACTGTGAAAGCAGTATGAAGGTATCAAGTATGTTGTCATAAAGTGAAGCATTTGGTCGTTTTTCCAAAACCTATTTAACATTTATTTTAATAACCAACACATAAAATACATGCTTACCTTACTGTTATGTCAGGTAACACACTGGGGTATTCAGACGGATAGGCACAGGTCAAAATAAACTCTGTCTAAGAACAAGTTAAGATAGAACAGACTAAATAATACACCTTTATAAATTAACAACTTTTAGCTTATCATTACACCCTTATTACCTCATTCATAACTGAAGAGTCCAGTCTCTGTTTGATGAAAAACTGGGGTCTGGAGGGAGGAGGTTTTTCCCCAGAAGCCGAGTTCTTTTCCACGTAGCTCCTAAGTTCAGCCAGAGCCAGCTGGTCGGTGAGCTCCAGCTCGTCCTGACCGGGAAACATGCTGGTTAGCAGCTCGACTTCAGCGAGTTGAGACTCGGCCCACTCCATGTAAGACATGCTTTAAAAACAAACGGTGACGTCGAGTTACATTTATATTAACCCGACCTCGAAATCCCAAATAATTTTCTAGTTAAGTCCCGGAGATTTCAACTCGGACATTTACAAATGGCGCACACAGGAAGTAGTCGACCATATTACTAAGGGTCCGTCAACACTTCCGCCATATTGTGAGTGCCTTATTGGTTCCTTTTGGAAAGCAAATGTGTATATATTTGCTTCTTTCCCAAAGGAAACAAACACGTTAGCTTACGTTAATCTGATATGATTAAGAATTTATTTAATAAAAATGGTATGTTCATTTTGCAGTAGAATGTTGATCAATGAGACAAACATTTAAATAGTTCTACTTGCGTGCTTGGCCTACATATGAAAATCTATTCACTTAATTTGACTCAGTTTCAAGGTAACACTCACATTTTAAAGTATACTGTGAGTGATTGCGTGTGTATCCGTTCCTCAATAAAAAAAATGCCACTCACAATATGGGGGGTGTGATTCACGTACGATCCCGGAAGTTCATGTGGCTTCTATCACACACATCACATTTTTGTTCCTCTCCTGGCCGCATGTGTGTCATCTGGTGTTTTTGAATCAAATCACCGTATCGCTCTGACCCAAAGTTATATGTATTTTGTATACGTCCAATCGTTCCTGCTTCTGTTATCGAAAATAAGTTAATGATGTCCGGACTTAGGAGCCCAGCTGAACAAAGTAAACGAAACTGAAAACGGTAAAGGCTTTAGCCTCTGTGTGCGACAGTAAGTTGACTTTAAAGAGTTTGTCACATTTGTTCTCTTGAAATGTTACAGTGTTGTGTGACTCGTTGTAGACGATCTTAGGTAAATGTTTTCTCTTTGACATTCATAAATTAATTGATTTAGGTAAAGAATGGGAAAGAAGAGGGGGAAAGACAGGAGCTTCAGAGAGGATGAAAACGTTGAGTTCACAGGTACATTTTGAAGTCAGATGACTTGGATGTTATTTAATAACCCTCTGAAAATTATAAAAATGTTTTTTTGTTGTTTTTTTTTTATCACATAGGTCCATCCTGCAGACATATTAGGAAAGGCACTGACCAAACTCTTATAAAGAAACTGTCTGCTGTTTCTGATTGGACGAGATGTCAAGAATGCAAGCATGAGGACAATAAAGAAAATATCAGTGCGACCAATTCAGAGGAATCTGAAGAGGAAACGGTTCCTTTATGGATGTGCTTAAAATGTGGACATAGGGTGTGTTTATAATAAGACTTTATTGCACTAATTTATTTATTTTTTTCAGTGAATGAATCTTTTTAGATGACTATTCTCTTGCTTCTTACTAGGGATGTGGGAGAAATTCTGAGAACCAGCATGCTATCAAGCATTATGAAACTCCTCGGTCAGATCCACATTGCCTGGTGGTCGGTTTGGACAACTGGAGTGTGTGGTGAGCATGTTTTTTGTGTGTGATAAATAAGGACAAATATAGTGTATTAAAACCGCCTGTCTTTTGTGCTACATTTTATTTTCTTCAAGGTGTTACATATGTGATGATGAGGTCCAGTACTCGGGTACAGGGCAACTGGCACAGCTGCTGACCATCCTGAAAAAGCAATTATCTACAGATCCCATGAAGAGACCTCAGAAAAGTAGGTGGTAGTGAGTAACTGGATGTTTAATGCAAATATGGGATTAAATGTTCTTCTTATTATTATTATTTATTTAGTAGACTTAATGTTTAGAAGACTTACTAATAAAATAACTACTCTCCACATGAATGTGGAGAATAAAGTTATTGTGAAGATGCAGTCTGCAAATACTACATCTTCACTTAATTGTTCTTTCTTAAACTCATTCATCTTTTCTATTAATAATAGGGAGGCTTCAAAATTATTGTGGAGACAAAGCACTTGTTCACAGAGAGAAGGATAGGAAAAGTCACAATTTTTCAGCCCAATGAAATAAATGACATTGCACTTTGTATTACCAAATTGTTTTCCCTATTTAGGAGTGAAAGAGGATGTGGATCTGATGGAAATTAAGCCGGAGACAGAAGCTGTAAACGCAGAGGAAAGTGGGGACAAGGAGAACAAAGATGGCAGCAACAGGCGGAAGAAAAACATCAAAAAGGAGAATGCTGTAAAACCCCAAAACCACAACGCCCCCGAAGAAAGCTGCAGTGTTCCAGTGAAAGGGCTGAGCAATCTTGGAAACACGTGTTTCTTTAACGCAGTCTTGCAGGTAAAGTCGTGCCTTTGGCATGTTTTAGTCTCGAGAGAAGTCGGAGTTAATCATTCTCATCGCTGTCCATTTGCAGAATCTTTCTCAAACTCAGCTCTTGAGACAAATTCTCAACAAAGTGACAGAAGAGAAAATGAGCCTCGACATTAAACCCGACGCCTCCTTGAATCTGGTATGTTTTCACTCTGCACAGCCACTTCATTAGCCACGTAGACCTCACCCAGTTTTTACACCGTCATTAATAAAACATATTTTTTCACTCTTGAGTGCAGGAGCCCATAGTAGTGCAGTTAGACCAGCCTGGGTCTCTTACATTGGCTATGTGTAAGCTACTCAATGAGATCCAGGAGTCTAGAAGGGGTGTGGTAACGCCGGGCGAGTTGTTCACACAAGTTTGTAAAAAGTAAGTGTCATTATTATTTAAGTTGGAAGTGCTGTGCTTTACTTTTGGTTCTGTCCCTGGATGCATTATAAGTTGCTCATCATTTCCTCTAATCTCTGCAGGGCTGGCAGGTTTAAAGGATTTCAGCAGCAAGACAGCCAGGAGCTTCTCCGCTACCTGCTGGATGGGATGAGAGCTGAGGAACTTAAAGTATGAATGTTATTAGCGGAACACACCAGAAATAAAGTTTCCTCTGGAACTATGCTACACCAGACACAGTATTTGTAAATAGAGATTCTTATAAGTCCAATAAATATGGAACATTATAATGTCTCATATATATTTAGTACACAAAATACTCATGTATGTGTATATTACAAAACAGTTACTGAGTCTGGCTATAAGACTCATATCTGTACTGTGTTCTACTTATGATTTCTTTCATAATTTATGTCTAAACTTTGTTCTGCAGAGAGTAAGCATGGGAATAGCAGAGAGTTTGAAACAGTCCAGTAAAGTTACAGATGAAGAAAAGATAAAAGCTGCAGTTAAAGGTAAGCTGATTAAACCCGGTGTGGTCTATCTTGCATGCATCAAAATCGATGTTTTGATTTTAGTTTTGTAGTCTTAACTGCGTTTCCTTCCGTTTTATTTTTTTAAAGAGTATGAGAAAAGCGGAGTTCCTAAAAACTTTGTGGATCAGGTTTTTGGCGGTGAAATGACCAGCACAATAATGTGCCAGGCGTGCAAAACGGTGTGTACTTGTAGCACAGAACTCATTCACATTTCTTCCATAGTTTGTCACAAACTTGCATGTTTTATATTTGGATTTTAACTGCTATGCTAGTTAATAACACAAAGTAAACCATCATTGGGAATTTGCAGGAAAAATGTACATGGTATTTGAAAGTTTTTATAAAAAAAAATATAAACCAAACTCAGCATTATTTTTCAAATCTGGCTTGTTTGTAATTTCTTCTATTGTCTCATAAACTCTGACCAGCAGGAAAACCCTGCCACTTTGTTCACTACAAAATTACATAATGTTATATAATTATGATTACATAAAATCCAAATGAAATATATTGAAGGTTTTGATTGTAAAATGACAAAATATAATATTCCATATCACTGTACATGATAATAAGTCTTTACTCTCTCATTTTTTTTTCAGGTGTCTGTTGTCACAGAGATGTTTTTGGATCTTTCCCTTCCTGTTTCCGATGAGGTGAATCAAATTGTTTTCCTTTGACCGTGTGTTGATATTTGTCCTAGAGATGTTTCCATTAACATGCTTGTGTGTCTTTTTGACAACCTCTTGCAGGCGTACAGAAAGAAAATCCCCAAAAAAGTGTTGCCTAGGACCACTGAATCAAGCCAAGATGAGAGAAACGGCTCTGATTTGATCAGCGGGAATGACTATTCTACAACTGGGGGCAGCAGCAAGTACCAGCAGAAAAAGGCTAAAAAGCAGGCAAAGAAGCAAGCAAAGGTATTTCATTAATTGCAAATATGTCAATTTTTTTGCAGCTTTTATATAAATGAATCTTTCCGGTGTGTAAAAAATAAGTTAAATAATATGCATTGTGTTCCTTTTTTAGCACCAGAAACGTCAGCAGAAGCCTGAAACAAGAATACATTTAGGAAATCTGACATCTCCAAGCAACGCAGATGGTGACCAAATTGATGTTACAGAAGATGCAAAGGACACAGAGAACGCTGACCAAATGCCACATGAAGAAGTCTCACTGAACGGACAAGATCCTAAACCTGTCTGTGAATTTGAACAGGATCAGAATGTCGAGCAGGAGAACGAGGAAGACAAGGATTCACCGAGCGACGATGTCTCATTAGCCGACTCGTCAGTCAGCAACCGTTTTACGGTCTTGTCAGAGGAGCAGCACTCGCACGACAGCACTTCATGCAACGAAACGTCCAACACGGATCTGGAAGGAGAACTGGACACACAGTTGGCAGATCAACTGGAACAAGTGACTCTGAATGATGCGTTCATAGAGGATCTCGATTCCATGGATCCGGCCGTAGAGAGTGAAGACGAAGTGGAGTACACCATAATAAACCAAGACCCAGAGCTGGCCTTCAACACCCTGTCCACCAGGACAAGCCCAGAGAAAGAAGAGTGTTCAGTGCAGTCGTGTCTTTTTCAGTTCACCGAAGTGGAAACGCTCACACAGAACAATAGCCTGCTGTGTGTCACTTGCACTAAGCCACATAAGAAGGGCGAAAAAACTGGAGGTATAGTTTTACGCATCGTACTAACATGACCCACAAATATTTTGTGTTTTGAAAGTGACCAAATGTAATATATCCAAAAATTATTATTTTGATGCATTTAGGATCTAAAAAGAACATCTACACTGATGCCTTGAAGCAAATGCTAATCTCCTCCCCACCGTCTGTACTTACCCTTCATATGAAACGATTTCAGCAGGTATGACCACTTGATAAAGTGTATTTAAGCCTTTTTAAAAATAATAATAATAATAACTTTTGTCTTTTTCCTGTAGAGCGGTTACAGCATTTGTAAAGTGAACAGACACGTTCAGTTCCCCCTGATTCTGGATCTTTCTCCCTATTGTGCAGCCAAATGCAAGGTTAGTGCTGGAAATATTTCTTTATGTTTTGAAAACGAGCAGTTTTGCAATTACTGACAAATATTTTGTTCCACACAGAATATTTTTGAAGGAGACACTCAGATTTTGTACAGCCTGTATGGTGTCGTAGAGCACAGTGGGACTATGAGGTCAGGTCATTACACAGCCTATGTAAAAGCTCGACCCGACTCTCTAAAATCCTCATCAAATGGTAAACAAGGTGGGTGCAGTTTAACATGTCAGTCGGTAGAACAGATCGTTTCTGAAAATAGTATTAGTGCCCTTTAAGTTCTTCCACATTTGAATCACAGTGTTTCATGAAATCTAGTGAAAAACGTACTCAAAAACTTGGAGCAAAACATGATTCTACAAAGCAATAACTCCCAGAGTGTGAATACAAATATATGCCACATTTTGTAAAACATTTCTTTTATTTTCATAGATTTTTATTTCTGCAGTAATTTTAAGAACCACATATCACTTCCCTACAGTAAAACACTACTTTTCTGTTTGTTTTCACATAAAGTTCATCTACTTTTGCAAGGTATATTGCATTCTGTAATAAACATTTTCCCTTTCAGGAGAGATGGACCTTCCCAGAGGATCCTGGTTCCATATCAGTGATACTAGTGTTCAACCTGTCAGTGAAAGTAAAGTTCAGAGCTGCCAAGCCTACCTCCTGTTCTACGAAAGAATCCTCTAATTTAACTGTGCATAAACACTCAGGAAAGACCAACCAACTCGCTGCTTCAACTCCATGCACAAGAAATCCTATCTAGGACTTGTATAAGTTTTGCATAAAGAATATCTGACAAAAAAAAATATTTGAGTTACTTGTTGTTCTGCTAAATATAAGTCATTATATTCACCATGATAAACATTAAGCCAACTGGGAAATGAGGGACGAATGATAATCTACGAAATCTATAAATGCCTGCGCTTATTTTTATGATAATTTCTCGTGTAATTAAAAGCTTTAAAACCGGAGTTTTTTTGTGTGTGGAGTCATTCTCTGACGTTCACTGAGCATGCGCAGTAGGCGCTGTTTGGTTTTCCTGGTTCTAATGTCACATGATGAGAGGAAAGTCCAGCTTCGGTCGACCACAATCTCTTTCCCAAATTTACTTGTGTCAGTGTCAGTCATCTAACATGGCAGGTCAGTGAATGTTTAACTCTTTTCTAATAAACATCGTTCGTTTAAAGTTTTTAACGGATGCTCATTTTTTTAAGGCAACAACAGAAAGGAAGATGTAGTTACAGCTAACGGTGTGGCCCGTCTATCGCAAAAACAAACAAAAAAACTCCGGTTTTGTAAACATTCATGACGATAAATGTCATAAAGATTTTGGTTTTGAAAGGAAATACGTAGGGGTTTGAATAATTTGAAGATATTAGCCGCTTTCCGCTGCTACTCTCGCTTCTCAACTTGGCTAAACATGAGTCAGCATTTTTTTTGCTGTTGAACTTATTTAAAGCTGAAGTCTTAAACTTTAATCCATTTCGTGGGCAGGCAAGTACACGTTGATAACCCTGCAGCTAATTTCAAATAGGTATGTTCACCATATTAACAACAGCAGATTTGTTGTATAAAACATACATTTTTTTTTTCTTTTGTATTTTTATTCTAATATAAACATATCAGCTGTTTGTTCTCTTTGTATCTATACACGTACCGGTAGTAGCAGTAGAACATAAATGCGTTGTATTTTGTCATAACGTATTGCCATAAG
This sequence comes from Poecilia picta, assembly GCA_033032245.1. Classification (NCBI taxonomy): domain Eukaryota; kingdom Metazoa; phylum Chordata; class Actinopteri; order Cyprinodontiformes; family Poeciliidae; genus Poecilia; species Poecilia picta. The sequence goes on along the minus strand of CM065365.1, from coordinate 26,405,237 downwards.
TTTATTTTGATTATGACTTTGAAAACGACAGCTGTCGATTATCTTGGTTATGACGTAATATAGCATGTCGCAATACACAATTGAAATAGAAAAAATGAATAGATATCGAAATGTTTAAAATATTAACAAACGTTTGAAGCATATTGATGAAACATATTTTGTGAATAAAACAATGTTATATCCAGTCGTTTATACTTGGAGGCGAGGGACTAAAAAAAAATATGAAATCGGGCTCAACTAGGAGATTTATAATGCCTCTTAGCCAATAGCATTTATTGTTTAAAACCTCTTGCCATTATCAGACTGCAATATTTTCAGGTCATTAAAGGTTACTGACTTTTAGCATTGCTTTCTTACATACAAAAAACATTTCCCTGACTGACTAGGCAATGATAAAATAAAACACTATTATAATATAATATACAGTGCATGACCAAAGAAAAGTCACCAAATTGTGCCTAAGCAAATAGGCGCTATTTAGCAGCTACTGTGACATTATGAGCTCAAAGAATTGGACCTGGTGAATACTTTAACATGCTGAATGATCGGGTTATTCCATCAGTGGATTTGTTTTCTTCTCTGATGGCAGTAATTCCCAGATGACAATGCCAGCCTATATGAGGCTCGAATTGTGAAACAGAAGTTCAGGAAGCATTAGCGATCATTTTCACCCATGGATCGGTTCCCACAGAGTCATGATGACTATTATTACAGTAGGAGGAAATAGAGGGAAGCTTGCCAAATTTGTAAAACCATTCTGGGTCACAAATAGACAAATAGGTCTTCTAAATAGTCAAAATTAAGTTAAAAAGTGGCTTACAGACAACAACGTGAATGTTTTGAAGTTACCATCGTACAGTTCTGATCTCAGTCCCCATAGAAAGTGTTTACTCAAGTTGAAAAGGTGTAAAAGATTCAAGCAGCTGACAGTTAAAGAAGTTACATGAAGTGAAGAAGAAAGTTACATAAAAGAAATCCTGTAGTTATTCTGGAATTTACCTTAAAAAGATCATTTTCAAACTGAGCTAAAACAACAGAGCATTCCGACTGATTTAACATTTTACACACATTGCTTGTTGTCGACTTGTAATATTACTTTTTTTCTCGCCTAATAGAATTTTGGCTTCCCTTCATTGTGTGTGAAATAAAAGTTTTTTTGTCTTGTTTTTAAAAACTATTACCACAAGCTATTTTTGCCTCCTAGGCTGAGCCTCTGAGAACCATGACTCTGCAAACTCCTCGCACATCAGCATTCACCTTTCAGTCTGCGTTGCACAGTGCCCACGTTCTTCAGTGTCTGAATGAGCAGAGGCAGCAGGACATCTTGTGCGATGTGACGCTGTTGGTGGAGGACCAGAGTTTTCGGGCCCATTGCTCAGTCCTGGCCTCATGCAGTGAATACTTTCGCAGTAGGGTTACTAGTGTCACCAGACAGAATCCCATCATCACCTTACCTGAAGAGGTTGGTTCGCCAGCATTCACCTAAAGGATTTTATAAAACTGCTAGTTATGTTTGAGGTTTGTTTCAGAATTTTATCATGTTGCAACCACAAACTTCCACATTTGTACTTTATGAGGTGGACCAACTCAAAACATGGCTATTTATTCCAAGCTTTGTGCTTCTCTTGGTGGGTTACGGTTTAACTACAAACTTCCAAGATATATCTGTCCACCAACGACTTCCTGAGAGAGGCAAGAGAGTTACTGAGAAAAACATTCAATTCTGGGGAAGCTGCAAAGATCCCCGTCTCCTGGAGTTTGCCTTTTTCTGTAAGAGAGGGAAGAAGGAAGCTATTATGAAAACAAAGCAGAAAGAAGTCTTACTCATTTTGCAGTTTTTATGTTCCACTAGTCTGAAAACAAAACTTCCATAAAACTGCAAAACTGCTCAAACACTGACTAAAAACCCACTGGTTTAGAGTTGCTGTTAATAACACTTGGAACATTGATCAATATATTTGATCTGTATATGTTTGATGATTTTGTCATTACATTTGGGAACTGTGTTGTATTCGTGTGGTGTAAAACACTTTGCCTTGTTGCTGAAATGCGCAATACAAATACACTTGATAGCAAAGATACTGTTATCAGTTTACTTCTGATCAGAGACCCAGCATGAACTTTGTGATTTTCTTGCACAATTCTATGTGTCAGGAAACCAACTTTGTGCATCACCCTAAACAAACCGCCCCCACAATGAAAAATGGTGGAAGCAACATACAATGACGATTTTTTTTTCAGCAGAAACATCCAAACAGGTCAAAGTAAGATGATTCAACTAACATATGAGAAGAAAATGGTCAGAGGTTGCACAATTGTTCACTTATGAATTACTTTGTGTTGGTGCATCACATAAAATCCCAATAAAATACATGGAAGTTTGTGGTTGTGACTTGACAGTTATGGGAATGTATTTAAGAGTTTAAGTAAAAAAATAAATAAATACAGTTATTTTTATTGTAATAACCAGTGCTTCTTTACAAGGTTAGCCAAGTTTTATTTTAGCTATTTATGGCGGCGATGCTTCTGGTTTAATAAATGTCTGTTTTCCACAGGTGACTGTGGAGGGGTTTGAACCCTTGCTTCAATTTGCCTACACATCCAAGCTGCTTTTCACCAAAGAAAACATCCATGCCATTCATACCAGTGCTGAGATTTTAGGATTTCGCAACTTGGAGTCAGGTTGCTTTGATTTCCTCATCCCCAAGTTTTTAGAGAGTAAGAAGGTCAGGAGTAAGAGCTGCTGTCGAAGCTCGGAGCCCGGTACCAGTTCGGACTCTTGTGTAGAAGGTAGCCATGCAAAATCATTTGAGTCAAACAGCTCAGCGCCTTCAGGGGTGATGAGCAAACAGACGTCTCGTCACAGTGCCCTCAGAGCACACAGGGTCAGACAAACAGTGGGGAGGAACACTTTTGTTTTGAGAACTGTGGGCCGCAAATGACTCCCTTATCTTTAGAGTTGGCAAATGGTGTGTGCCCCCTGTTGTCTCTGCCGTGCCCAGGCCCCGACAAAGCCGATCATTCCTCTCATTTTTGCGAAAAAGACATTTTACAGTTAGGAGATGTAAGCGATAGAAATGAGTTGAGTGTGGTAGGGTGTGACGCACAATGTGAGCTGTCAACACCAGGGGATGAGAATCCACCGGAAATCACTGAGCCGGGAAGCGCAGATAATGAACCGACTGTTGAGACGCTTGGTGCTGAAGCCAGCTGTGCCCCAGCCTCCTGTCCACTGAAGAAGTCAACGGCAGAAGATTGTACTGCAGTATTACAGCAGGGTGAGGTTTGTGCCGAACAGGGAGCTGCTGGCGAGTTATCAGGACCTGCCTTGAACCCCCAAAGCTTAGAGGCAGCGAATGGAGAGCGCAGCCGCGTAGAGAGGGAAGTGGCCGAACATTTAGCTAAAGGGTTTTGGTCTGACCTGTGTCCAGGTCAGTCTCCACCACCATCCCTTGATTCGGCAAGCCAAAACAATTTGACCAGGGCCTCAGACTTTCACTGGCTCAGACACCTGGATCTGAACTCCAGCGTAGGTGACTGTCCCTTTCTACGGGACCTCGATACGGATGACGAGCCTGGTACACATGCTGACAACTTGTCCCAAGCAGAGAAGAGTCCCTGCATGTCCTCCCCGCTCAATTCTGGGGATGAAAGTGAGCTGGAAACAGACGGGGACACTGAGGCCAATCACAAAAGAGCAGCAGAGGTCATCGTCATAGACAGGCAATTTTTATTCTATAAGTTTAAATAGATAAAATTAAATATAACATCTCGGTCTTTCATTTTATAGATTCAGCTCCCATTCCCGGTGGAGCGGATCTCTGAACTGAGCAGAAGTGCATTCCAACAGCTCGTTAGAGACCATCACCTGACAAAAGAACAGCTTGAGTTTGTCCACGACGTCCGCAGGCGAAGTAAAAACCGTGTGGCAGCACAGCGCTGTCGGAAGAGGAAGCTCGACAGCATCCACCAGCTGGAATGTGAAATAAAAAAATTAGTAAGTTTATTTTTATGTCTTCAGCTTTCTTATTATAAATCAAGGTTTTAGTCATAACACTTGTTGGGATCATCATTCACATTAAATACATAGTTCAGGTCTGATAAAAGGGTAAAAGCAGTTATATATAGATAATCCACTTGGCATCTTCTTTTGGCTTCAATCTAAGACCAAACTACACTGACAGCATCTAAACATAACTCCTATTGTGAAAATATTTTTGGTTTATGCAAATGCTACTTTATGAACTTTGAAACCATTGTCACATTGCTTTGAGTGATTATTTACATAAAGCTGATCTTATATTTAAGTAAATTGGTGGAAAGACCTAAAGCTTTGATTTTAACTCTGTTTTACTTTCCTATTAAGTAACTAATACTCCATATTCCCCTGAATAAACCATGATGTTGGTTATTTAGCTGTTTCAGCTTCTCAATGACTGAAAATATACACCAACTGTGGACAAAAATGGTACAATTACAGCCTATCTAACTGACCTAATACATTAGTATGGTGACTGATATTCCTACATGTAGTATCTTACTAAATATTGAAGGAAAGCAGTCTGTTGTAATTGTGGTATCACACACACCAGTATTTTAGTCATGAATGCAGATTTATTTTGGTCCAGAGTTTCAAGTATAATAAAAAAATATATATTTGTGTAACGGGAACCTTAAAAAGTAAAAATGAAAACGTACAAACTAATGAGTTACTGTTGTTTAAACTCTTTTAATCTATCAGTGATTTATTTCTCTCTCACAGAAAAGTGAAAAAGAGCAGCTGATTCAGGAGCAAAGAGAGCTAAAGAAAAATCTTGCGGAGATTAAGCAGAATGTGTGTGGCCTCTGTAAGAGCGTCAACATCGAGCCCCATCAGGACCACTTGCAGCTCCTCGCCAACCTGTCTTCATCTGACTTTCCCGTCTCATCGCCCAGCCTTGTAGCAAATAACACAGAGTCACAGCTTGCCGTTGAAATGGTGAGTTCGTCTTTGGAGTGTGGACCGATTGAACCACCTTTAGTTTCCGCTCAAACTGCAGAGCCACAACCCTGCACACAGGACACCGGCTGTCCTGTTTCTGCGCCTTTGCTGTTGGACATGTCCAACAGCTTGTAATTGGGTGAGAGTCTCAGTGTTGTTCTGAAATTCACACGACCAAAAAGCAAACAGTTAACCATCATTTTACACGCAGTCCTCTTTATGCAGATACTTCCTTTTTATTTCATTGACTCATGTCCCTTTAAACAACCAAATATGTATCATTTCATTTTCTGTGAACCTAACGGGCATTTCTCCACAATAATCACAGAAATAAGTATTCATGGTTTCAACAGTAATGCACTGTTCCCCAAATGAAGACTTCAGGATGTTTCTGAACTGAAGTTAGTTTTTCTCAGGGAAAATTACAGCCTGACTGTATTTAAATCCCACTTCATAGCTATTTTAAAGACAAAATTATTATTCTTGCGCTTTTTTAAAAATTAAACATGCACAAAAAATTAAGTGTTCAGTAGATTACAAAGAAATGTTGGAGCTAAACTACCTTCTCAGCAGCATTATGCAATTGCACATGCAGACTAATTTTCAGCCTCTTACATTTTGAGAAATGGTTCTTTTAAATTTGATAGTGTTTTGTTAAAACGTTAGAACTTATATGATATGAATAAAAATGTGCCTTATGCTTCATTATAGTATTAATTCAATAAGATTATGTTGTTTAATGAAAAAATGTTTATTGTCTTAAGCACTGTTGCACATTAACCCAATACTAATGTTGATGGCATTGTCTTTAAATGTAAGTTCTTCTGCATGTTGAGCATTGTTTTTATAAAATGGTTTTATGAATTACAAATTCAAATAAACATTTTGTTAATAATCAGTTTTCTTTAAATTATTTTAACACACCACAGTGCTTTTTTTTCTGTTTTCTGTACATTTGCAAACTTTGGCCAGCAGATGGAAGTGTAGCTCTGCCTCAAAAGCTTGACTTTATTGATTAAATACAAAAGTCTTCAAATTTACAATTTATTTTTTTATTATTTATACAAATTACCACTAACAACCTTATTTTGCAGGCCATTATTTTTGAATAGTTGATGAAAAAAACAACAACAAAGATTTCAAACAACATATAAGTTTGATCACATAAAGCCCCAGGAATTACAGTAGAGTCATCAAATTCTTATGTGACCAAATGAGCATCATAAGGCCTTTTGCTCCTTTTGAAACTCAAATCAGATCACTGAACTGAGATACACAAACTCTCTCACTAAAGTCCCCTTTCGTATGGATAAAGCAAATGAAACTATTTGATTTTAAATTGTACAAACAATGAATTGATGTGCTTTTTAAACTACAAGGGTTGATATGGCTTGTAGACACTTAGAACAAGAATGAGGTGTAATTTAGAAATGCATAGCCTTTTAATAAAAAACATCCTGTCCCTAAGATGCAGTCATCAAAACATGATGCTTACAAAGTATAGCCAAATCCTTTGTTGAGTTTATTACGTCAATCTAGCTTTTCTGAAGAAGAAAAGTGTTTTTGCATTTTAGTCGATGAGAAATAAATTTTAAATTGAGCATGCAGGAATGTTTTAAATGAGATACAGATTAACCCACAAGTGTTTTCTCCTCTCATAAACTGCCATTGTCTGGCAACTTTTGGATGGGTTCCTGCTCCACCTGAAGCAAAAGACTGAACTACCTGTCAACAGATTTCTGTGTGCTGCAGCACGGATCCATCTAAAAGTTGTTGACAAAAACTATCTGGCACACAGTTGTTCTAAAGAGGTGGTATTATATATTTTCTGGGTGCCGCATAGCTTTATTTTGTAGCACAATCAAGTAACTATGTTACCTTCGATTGTTATAAAAAATGCTATGTATATAGAAAACATGACTCAAAAGAAATTTGACGCCATGTAATTGGGCATCTATCTCTTTAAGAAGCTCCTAAGAAGCTCCTACTCTTTCCCTCAGGAAGCGCTGGATTCAGAAGTAGTTCTTATGATGAGCTCAGCAGACTCAACAGATGTTTGCTTTACTGCTTCTGCTAGTCTGATGGAGTTGAGTGGGGACGTTGTTAGGGAAGGGTGCTCTGTGACGCGGAAGTTAGGCTGGAAATTGTAGCTCCGAGGAGGAGCCTTGTGGAAATAGGCGGCACTTTGTGATAGCAAGCATTTAGGTACCGGCAAATGGTTGCCCCAGGAGAGTCAAGGATTCCTAAAACATGCATTAAAAAATCAAAACAACACTCCAGGTATATTTTTGATGAGGGAATAACATAACATGACATAAAGCTCATACTCCCCCTTTAAGGCAGCATTTTTTTTCAACCTTTATAATACTATATGAATTGATAGAAGATTGAATTCAAAGTTGTTGCAAACTTGTCAATATGCTTTTGTCCGCTGCTTATTTTTTTTTTTATATATCAGTTGAAATGTAATGGCTATAACTTATGATGGTAAAATAACTTTAAAAAATCTTCTGTGTGACTTGGTGATATATTACCAAGTAAGTATTACATTTAGAGCAACAAAAAGAAACAATTTTCTCATTTAAAAATAGACAATAGCAACTTCCAAATCAGCATGGGATAAATGATTTGTAAAGTTTTCTTCACAGAAAGAATAGGGTTCTAATGCTCAGTGTGTGTGTGTTTTAAACACAGTTTAGATCTTGGAGCATTGTAGTGCAAAAGTAAGATTATCCTGTTTTTCAAGCTAAACTGGACGAGAGACTTGATTTGAGGCGGAAGCAGCTGTGCAGCATGGCAAGGTCAGAAGCCCATAATCCGCGGCCTCATTCATGCAAGATTAAAAACCTGCTCTGAGTTCTGATTAAGAACGCAGGGTTAGAAGATTAAAGACCAGCAAACAAAATGAAAGCAGTTAAAGCCCAATCCTGGAATTCATCAGTATACCAGAACCTTAAACAGTCATATCGTGAGATTAATGCAAAGCCTGCTGTATCTGTCTTGATGAATCTTCTGTGTCAAAGCAGAAAATTCCCCTTTTACTCTAAAATCTAAAAGATCTGTCTCCGTGTTGGCATTGTTTGTTTGGTTTTTTTTTTTTATTCCGTCCTTCACACCATTTCAAGCTGCAAAATTGTAACATTATTATTATACATGACAAATTATTATTGGAGTATTTTTGTTACATATATTCATTGTTTAAATAATAATAAATCTACTTATTTCTTAGTCATTTCTGGATGTCTAATCCTTAACCTCTAACGGACTTTACATGTAGCACTGGAAGAGATGGAAGTCAGAAAATACAGCATTTCAAAGTTTGTGAAAAAACATTAAAGGTTATAATAACAATAATTATATATCGTTTAATGTGACACACTGTTAAATAACGTTTAAGGTGATTTTTTTGTCGATATACCAAATATTATGTTTTTTTATATACTTTTTTTTTTGCACCATTTCTACCTTGCAAAGATGCCAAAATGACCAAAATTTGAATGTAAGAATAACACCCTTACCTTTTCCTCCACCCTGGCAGTTAGCTTGTCAAGTATCACCGCAACAAAGGCAAAGGAAATTGTGAACATGCTGATTGAAGCTGGTAAGAGTATCATTGACCATGCAATGAAGAGAATCCTATACAGACATTAACTGAAAAACCATTCAGAGAGAAAGAAGCCATTACTATCTACACTTTTTCAGACTTTGCAAAAATGCATAGGAACTCTGTAATTAATGTTGATTTGAATAATAAATATTTAACAAATTGGAGAACATGAGTTCTTGCTATTCCTCACAATAAAGAAACAAACTGTGCAAATTTATAACATGAAAATTTCTCCAACGTGTGTCCAGATACTAAAAAAATGACACTACTTGAATCAATCCCAGTTTAAGATCCATGACCTCCTCACAAAGTCTTAAGCCGCTGAACTACTGCGTGCTCGCTGATTACATACGAAGTGACTTTGAACTTAAGTTTGATGGTGGGGCTATGCCCCATTCACAAGGTTATATAAACGAGGTCCATAATACTGTAATCTCAAAGAGAAATGAAAGAAAGCCGTGGACATGCTGACCCTAGTTAGCTAGAAGCCTGATATGCAACAGTCAGATTAACAGCTGCTTGAAGTGTGACAAAATACACACTTGTTGGTGTTTAGACTTGACAATCATCCCGGTTACACCGCAAACACTTGATGAACAAGTTAAAGAGAACATAAGTGAAGCATTTCATAGAGGTGATTGCAGTAGTTGAGATTATTTAACATGACAAAGTTTCAACAGCAACAGATAATGTTTTTTTTTCTTGATTTGGAAATAAGTCATTGTTGTTTTTATGTTACCACAGATGAAAATGTTGCCTTATAGTTTTTTTTCCTTTCCAGACTTAACCAACACACATATTGTGTATTCAGCTGTAGTAATTTGCCAATTTCTGATGATTAATTGCCAGTTAATGCAAACAAAAATCTTCAAAAACTGGTAGAAACCGAACAGCAGTTCTACAACCAGGTTTATTCTTGATCAGGATACTTCAGCCAATCATTTGGGGGAGTCAAGATGCTTGCTGTCAATTCTGCTCATTGAACTAAGAGCTCCAGATTATATTTGATTGGAATCATCAGCAAAACATCTCTCCAATGTTATGATTGCAAAGAACAGCTTGAACACATGATTTGGTTGCCTATAATGTTTCAGGTGTTATGAATTAATATTCTAGATGGCATTTGATTCTCTTTATGCCTGATGTGTCTTGATTGCCAAGATCCTGAGTCCATACTACTCTTAGAGAGAATAGATAGGGACATTGCTTTGATGGAAATGAAATAGGAAAGTGAGGAAAACCTAAGTTAGTCATTATTGGAATATTCGTTTTTTCAGAAAAATGCTTGTATTTTCATTCTTTATAAAATTTTTAAGCAGAAAAAAATGGTAGGTTACCTTCCTAGCACACTGACTTAACACAGAAAATTTTTAGTCAGATTAAAGGTGACAGATTGAAAATAAGGTTAAATGTCTAATGTATTTCTAAATGGCATCATTCTTTTAACTACAAGTTTTGACAATGCACCACAAACATTTGCAAACATTTCAGATATCCCTAGCTGGAAAACTGGGTTAATTCATCTTTCTCTGACCGGCTTTAGTTCTAGCCAACACCACAGAGAATTGATTTTGCCCTTTTTCTTTTCCTTCACCAAAATCACCACCAACTTTCAGGCAATCTGCTTAGATCTTCTGTGGGGGTTTTTTTTGTTGCTGTTGTTGTTTTTTTAGAACTCCAGATTTCTTAAAAATATACACATTACTTTCCCATTTATGTCTGGATAATGTCTGAAGTGATACCATTTACTCTTAATTGCTCTATAATATTAAGTTTTCCTAAAACAAAATCTGTTGTAAAGCAAAGGTGGAGTATTTGAGAAATGATCTGTTAAGTGCAGTGACAGATCTGTGATGTTGTTGGTTTGTTTGTTTGTTTCTCTTCCGAAGACCCAGTGAAATACCAGGACATTGTGAATGCAAATCTGGTGTATTTTGCAAGCAATATGAAAATAGCTTGTCATTTGAGCATTCAATAAGATGAGTATCCAACACTCATACATACGTACCTATTAGAGTTTTGTATTAATGCCTCTTATCAATAAAAAAATGGAACAAAAAAAGTCGAATATTAAAAGGTGCAACGTTCTCATACGACTTTAGTCATCCCAAAACAATTTCAACACAACAAATCTTGAACACACTTGAACAAGATATTAGACAAAAAAAATGTAAACCAACTTCATGAACAAGTATTTCACTGAACAGTCATTCATTAACAGTTTGAAAACAACAGTGAGCAAATAAGTCCATTTCTTTGCAATGCTGTGCTAAGATTTAAATCCTCCCAAACACAAGTTTTGAAGCTACAATTGCAGAAATAAAATGTTCTCAAGCCTTTCCATTCAGACGAAATGTGACAGCTTAGCAATAATGCTTCTGACATGCAGAACAATGTTACACTGCATTCCAAAAAATACGGCCAGTCAGGTATCACAACTCATATAATTTGTTTTCAGAGAAAGTGATTCTAATAAAAACTTTCAATCAAGACTAACATCTTTGTGTTTGCTACTTTAAAAACTACTAAAACACAACTTTTTTTGTTAAAAACATATTCTTTGATTGTAGCATTGCAGTTTTTAAGTCTAGGTTTAATTGGACTTATAATTTTTTATTATTGGCTTTCTTATAACCATAGTCCTGTAAAAGAATATGATAACACAAAGTTATAGTAGGTGCATTGAAGTCTTTGAGTCCCATAATTTGTTAATATTTGTTGTGCCACTCACACTGGCCAACACTCACCTCCTCAATGTCCAAGTTTTTTCTGGATTTGTAAATAAATTCTCCAATTGCAACAAAAACTGAGAGGACTAGTCCGGCTGCCAACACTATAAAGATCCCTCCTATGTTCTCCACACCCAAAGCACTGGCCTCTTTGCTGTCCTCCTCTGGACACCCATTCCCTCTCCACCATTTCTCCTTCATCATGTGCAGCTTTCCTTCTTCCTGAAGCTGCAAGATGGCGATGGTGACCTTGTCTCTGTAAGGGGAGCCTGCAGCAGAACACAGCAGAATTATACTGATAAAATGCTGTTTATTGGACAAACATTCTATAGAACTTTTCATAACCTTGAAAACTTGTCACATTTTGTCATGATACAAACACAAAGTTCATAAACCAACACATAGCAGCACGTGAGTTTGAAGTCAAAGGAATATGTGTGACGTTTTCCAAATGTATATCATCATAAAATCAGAAATACTTGATCTGCATTTACATTCAGCTCACCTAATTTAATACTTTGTAGAATCGGCCTTTTATTCAGTTATCATTCATTTTACATGATGCTAACCGATGATGCTGTCAATACCGTGTTTCAACATGGTGACAGTGTATTACAACATGTCTGAAAAACATCATAGAGCTTCAAATGGTATTTATACTGAGATGAAATTAATCTAGGTGGACTTCATTTGCTCATTCACTGACTTTTGAAAGCTAGCTGTAATTTATAGGGTTACTTTAAGTCTAAATAGAGGAGCACACCACACTTATCAGATCTTTATTCAGAAGCAACTTTAAATATTATTCCTTTCAAAACCAACACAACCGTGTTCTACATTGTGTTGGTCTATCACATGAATTCCTAACATAGTGCACTGAAGATTGTGGTTGTAATGTGACAAAATGTAAAAAAGAACTAAATGGGTATGAATCCTTTACTACAGCAATGTGTTAGTGTCCCTTTTTCTTACAGGTGTTATTGATCTGCTGTCTTACCAATTGGAGTTCCCACACCGTAGCCCTTAGAATCTATCAAGCCTCCAATCTGCGTGAGGTTGCAGTTGCGCTGGCTGATGTACTCGATGCTGGTAGACTCCATCAGAAGAGCGTAGTCTGTGGTGAGGACCCTCTGAATCCCTTCACGGTTGTTTTTCACCAAAGCTGTGTTTTTTCGGCTGCTCATAAATGCCCACATTTTCTCGTAGGTTGAGATCTTAGATTTCTGTTAAAAACAAAATTACAAATTGTGTACAAGTGAGCAAACATTTCGCATTCATTTCAACAATAAACTACCCATGTGCTGCACTTAACTTTATGTATCTAGACACATCTGTCACAATACGTTTTAGCATGAATAAAAATGTACCTTGAAAAAGGTCATGGTGGACCCATCTCGCACTGCACCGTACTCTATCTTCGTTTGCTTGGCCAAGTCATCTGCAGAGTCAATCGGTGAGTCCATTCTCTCCACAGTGAGGAAAGCAGCCAGATTGGCAGTGTATGAGGAGATTATGATCAGTGTGAAGAACCACCATATTCCACCTACTATCCTTGTTGAAAGAGCCTTAGGCATCAATTCAGACCCTGGAGGCATAGTAAAACATTGTTAGATCATCCGTCCAAAATTAAAATAACAATGAAACCTGGAGTTTTAACAGTATTATGCATGTGGTTGTGCTGTGAAAACTACATAAAAAATATCATGCAGTGCCCTCCAAACTCATTGGCACACCTACAGATATGTAAAAAGCTTTATAAAATAATAATTTATTGCAGAAATGTGATTCTGCAAAGAAAATTAACTATTTTACAAAAGCTTTACAAAAATGTATTTTTTTAATTTAATAAAATGATCTGTGTAATTATCTTTTTAATTTATTTGCTGGCCAATTTGTTGGCGAGCCCCTACTTCTCAGTTTAAATTTTTTTACAGGAGTTATTGGAAAGTCAATACGTGCTGCATCAGCAATTTTATCAAATAAAAAGAAACCCTTGTTGAATTATCTACATTTTTTCAATTTGAGGTACTGCAATGTCCATCCACCTATCCAGACTAGGGGCAGCGTACATCCTGGATGTGCCATCAGTCCATTTCAAGGCAACAAATAAACACAGATGGCAACTGAAAACACTGATGCATACACACACACATACTCACTCCTGAGGAAAATTCATATATACCGAATAACCTAATACTAGAGGTGTGCCGATCGATCGGTCACCGATCATAATCGGCCGATTTCCGTGAAATCGGTGATGATCGGGATCGGCCGATCATTGGCTCTTGAACCGATACCGATCACCTGCACCTCATTTCCCAGCCTGTCTGTCTTTCCTTCACTGCAGCAACAAATCCTAACCGATGTGTAACTATAACGCACTGAGTGAATGAGGACGTTTCCGTGTTGCGGCGGAAAATAGAAGCAGGTCAAAATGCATCAACACAACGAAGCTATAGACATAAAAACAATGACGGAGTTTGGCTACATCGAGGCTCAGTGCAGTAAAAAGACACGGAGGATCAGACAGCAGGTAAAGCAGCGCAGCTACAAACACTCACCTCGGATTAGCATGACGGTCAGAAAGCTAAATAATAACCCGCTAAATGATTTAAGTCTTAGAGCTGCGATGTAAGACGCTGGTTCTGCTGTTGAACCGCTGCTCCGCTACAGGTTGTAATATTTAATATTTAGTAATATTTGACACGGAGCCGCTTCTGCTCCACCTGGTAGAGACTCTCACACCGAACCTGTTTAAAGCTGCAGCATCTAACCTAAAAAATACATTTTACATACGTATTAAAACTTTCTCTGTCCTAACATGAGACAGATAATCTCTAAAAAAATAATGGCTCTCCTCCCTGTTCTGCATAATTACTCCGCTCAGTCATAAACAGCCAATCAGAACTAGCAGTAACCAGCTAGCCGCTATGCTAACAGGAAGTTTTCATTCAGTAACTCTGGATTGTTTATTGTAATGGATCCTGTTTTTGCCTTTGAATGTAAAGTTTTATACTTGAATTTTTTGTCAATGTTGAGAGGTTTTATTTTGGCTCTTTGCATTATTTAGCTTCTTCAGAGCCTCATATCTTATCAGTCTGTTAAAGATAGTATTATTGATAGCAGTTCAATTTGCACAATGCCTGTTTTGTTTAGTTTTCTTCTTGGGAAAGTTATTAAAAACATTTTTTTGTCTAAATTAAGGTGAATTCATGGTTCCTTTTTCTACATAATGTAACAGTAGTGTTTATGATAAAAAATAAATAAATAATCATTATGTGATCGGTATCGGGGATCGGAATCAGCGATCGGCCCTCAGGGGTGATCGGTATCGGTATCGGGAGAAAAAAACCTGATCGGCAAATCCCTACCTAATACGTATTTTTTTGGACAGTGGGAAGAACCCGGAGTACTCAGAGAAAGAACCCACAGGGAAAACATTTTTGCAGAAAGAAGCCATGTTGAGATTTGATTCCAGGACCTTCTTGAAACAATTCCACAGTGCTACCAGCTTCTCCACTGTCCAGCCCAGCACTGGAAAAGTTCATTTTAAAGCTCTTAATGCAACTTTTCAAAGGGATGCTATTAGGCACAAAGTGTGTGCTGTATATCAAAACCGTTAATGAGTTTACCTTGCTGCATAAGTGCTCCAACTCCAAACCAGACACTGTTGATTAAGGTAAAGTTGTTTTCAACCACATCTGAGTCTGGATTGCAGGGGTGAGGGTTGTACCATTCATATGGAGTGAACCTGAAGGTCATGAATTAAAATAGAATAAAAAACAACATAAAACAACCACAAAACTTACATCCTTTATTGTTTAGTGAAACATTCAATTCCATAAAACTGAACTCATGAATTGACCGATTTTGTTTTTTCAGTCTTGTGTAAGAATACCTGGCGATGACAAACAGCACACAGCTGACTCCAAGGCATGCCAGCAACACATACATCCAGATATCAGGAGAGAGTGGGTTGAGAAAGGAAAACACCCCAGGATTTGTGCCATTTGGCTTGTGGTAGAGGATGCTGATTCCTAATGTCATGAAGGGCTTGGAGAAGTCTATCACCTTTTCTCTGACGTAGGTAATGGTGAGAGGGGCCACAGCGAGGTCAGCCACCTGGGAACAAAGAGAAGCCGCACATTCAGGTGATGCTGTAGACTTTTTGTCATTCCTATAGGAAAAAGACATAATGGAGTAATACTCACATGATCAATGAGTTCACGCACCATGCCGTTCCACTCCCCCTTGTCATTCTGTGCTCCGTATTTTCCATCTGACACCAGTTTTACCTCGTAGGAGAAGCCTAAAATGTTTGAGAGCTCTTTGAGTAGGTCAAGGCAGTAACCCTCAAAGCGGTCATTCCCATATAGCGGCTTATCTGATTTCTTATACATGACATAGGGATTTTCCTGGTAATGGACACAAAGAATGCACTACTTTAGTTTAAAAGATTCTTATGGTAATCAAATGTTTCCTGGTCATAAACTTTTTTTTTGTTCCTACCAGAATAGTAGTGACAATGAGGGTCCTGTTGGCCATCGAATCTGTGACATTTGTGGAGGAGTCCCTGTTGGTTTCTGTTAAATTAAGGCCTGTCTGGGAGTTCCAGATACCAATCTTTAAGGAAGAAGAAAACAAGAATAACTAAACCAGAAGGAGAGCCGTGATCTATGACTAAATCAACTAACACACAATCAGGGAAAGCAACGCAGGAGGAAACAGAAATACATACAGATACAGGTACAATCCCAGGCAGAACTTTAAACACATGTTTTCAGCATAAATCCTTTTTATAATTTTAATTATTCATTTTGACCTGTTCTTTCTTTAGGGTGCAATTATCACACAACATACAACTGTAATGTTATTAAGTTCTTGTTGATGTGGATTTTCTCTAAAATATATGCTTGAAATTGTAGCCATTAGCAAACTTCTGACCTGAAAAAAGCTTGTGGTTCCTTTAGGGCATGCTAAGTGATAGTTAACCAAATATTAGGGGGGCAGGAGAGAGGCGGGAGGGCATTAAAATTGTTGGAAACAAGGAACATTAACCTTTTGAGTGGATCCTGGCCTCTACCCTGTTGAAAATGTAAGCACTATGCTTAAAAGCTGGGCTCATAGCTGCAAGACCAAGCAATTTAAATGAAAGCCAGAATTATACCAGCAGCTCGATGATTGTCTCTTAAAGTGAATGTTGGAGGTTTCACTAACAAAGCTACATTTGCCCAAGAATTAATTGAGGTGTGTGTTTGTGTCTAAATATATAGTTTTGTCCCTTTTTAGATTAGAAAAACATTATAATAAATTCAAATGTCTGCACTCAGAATTGGTTTTTTAATCACCGCAGCTGTGCCATATAATTATCCCCCCTGAGGGAAAAGGACAGTCATTGAATTGTTGTGACATTAATCCCCATGATGAATGATTGAAAACTTCTGACCAGAAGAGGTGCTGTTAGCAAAAAAATAAATAAAAATACAGCAGAAGGAAAGGTTAGGCTTTTTTTTTTTGCAAATTGAAAAATACAGGGAAGGGAAACAGAACACAACAACTAGAACCAAAACAGCCAGAGCAGAAATGTTAAACATTTCTTTCCACCAGTTCCCAAATTCTTTATGAAAAAGAGAAAAACATCACAGAAACCACAGGGGTAATCACTAGGTATTATTAATATTTTAGCCTGCAAAGGCAGCTAAAATACAAACCTTTTTCCACACTTTATTCAGGCGGCTGCCCGTCATTGACTTGCAAAAATAATAAAGAGAAAAACATTTAATCACACAGCCCTGAGCTTAACTCTAAATACAAGAATGGATGTTAATTCTAACTTCCTGGTAAGTTTTCAATTAGTTCTAATGTAATTTTTCACTTTTAATTGTTTGAACTGGCCTAAAAGCTTTTAGATGTTATTATTCCATTAACAGATAATAAACCTCTTACTGCAATAACCTCTTAATGTAGTGTGCTATTTTCAGAGAGCTTAAAGGAAGGTCAAAAAATCAGGAAGATCCAATTATTCGCATCACGGTATAAAAATATTTTACAAATTTCTTCATGTGAATTATATTTTGAACATCACATATCAGGGTCTATGTTTTCATTTAATTATTACTGAGCAAAAAAATGGCTGAAAACCTGTTGAAAAGTTAATACCAGTTATCAGAAAAAAATGTGTTGTTGTCTTAGTGTCCGTTAGTTTAAATAAAATACATTTATTTCTCAAGTGTGCTGTGGCAAAGTATTTGCCCCTGACAGATTTTTTTTGTTTTTGCCTTTTTGTCTTAGATCATCAAAAAGATTTGAATGTTAGACAAAAGTAACTTGATTCGGTTTTCAAATGAAGATATGACTTAAATAGGGAGAAAAACCTTGTGAATTAAAACTTTGAAAAACGCCAGTGTTGTTCACTAGTAGACATGTGGTGTCAGAGGGTTCACCTTCTCCAAGCCGTCCTCCTTTAGGCTGATCACATCTAAATCAAATTCTTTGCGCAGACCGTCTGTCTTGTTAATGGCGATTTGTCCTGTCAAACCGTCCCATTGTGTCTGAGGCAAAAGAGAGGACAGAAAACACAAACAGTTACTCTTTAGTTTTATGAATAACTGAAAAATCAAGCAAAAAAAAAGAAAATCTGAGATTTTTTTTAGAGAATTAATAATTAAGCAGAGAAACACATCAAGTGTATTTCAATGGATCTTTTTACATGTGCTGGTTTACCTGATGAAATATAAAATATTTCCATCTTGTGGTCTTCCTCTTTGATATTGAAATAAGCTAATTTCATCCTGAGTGGGAAGCATTGCTCAGACATATTGGATGGATGGATGGATGGATGGATGGATGGATCTAACTCACGTCCTTCAGCAGGTTTATGAAGCGCGATCCGAAGCGCCAGGGTTTGTGTCGGTGGCACTGCAGGGAGCTGACGGTGATCTGCGAGGTGCGTTGTGAGGCAGCAGCCACCATGTAAACAGCATCATACATCAGAGCCGCCTCAGTCTGGAAGAGAAACACGTCCATCATCATAATCCATCTGCGGGATCACAAATCGCATGCCGCGCACTTATCACATCAGGACTGTTGATGCATGTGCACGGCCTCATGTGGCTCTTCGAATCAGATGCAATCACACAGAAAACCACAATCACTCATGGTGAGCACAGTTTGGTGTTCAGTTTTCAGACTGTACACACAACCTGTTGCATCCACTGCATCAAATAAAATGAAATTAGGGTTTTAATCTCAATAAAACCCTTTTTGCCTCTCTAAAATTATTTCATTTGCAGATAATTCCTTGCTTTATGATAACAAAAGAATACATTGTTTCATTTAACATAACTTTAAACATTCTGTCAAAAAAAAAAAAAAGATATCGTGCAAAATGAGTTACTTTTTCTTTATGTTGAGAGCTCCAGGGTGCTTCATATTATATTTTTTCTCAGTAATCTGGTCTTGAAATTGGACTTTAAATATATTTCTGGTCAAAACAATCTTCCTGAACATGAATAGCCTATTATATTTAGGCTGTTGTTGATTTTCTTTAAAGTACAGCTAGACCTGAGGGGCACATGTTTATATTTACTAGACATGTTCTCTAATCTTCAAAACTATCTATAGAAGGGTTTTAAATATGTACAAACCCTCCACAAATGTGTTGTTAAATATCCTTTTGAAAACTGGTTTTAAACCATACTCTTTTTTTGGCATCAACAAGCATTTGGCATAATTCTGGTTGGATATTGGATCACATTTTTTGGCATTAGTAGTAGAGTGTTTTTAAATTGATTGGTTTTCTGACACAGGTTTGCCTTTTAAGTAAAATCTACAAATTTTCAGTAGAGTTAAGGTGGGGATTCGGGGAGGCCATCTGAAAGCTGAATGTTAGCCCTTTTTTATCCATTTAAAAATCTGTCCTTATGTGTCTGGAATATTGTCCTGTTGGAACAGCCAGTTAGGTCCATCTTTTAACTATCTGATCAGATCATTTCCCCTCGGAAAAAAAGGAACTTGGTTAGTTATCCGAACGCCTTCTACTCCGAAATCAGTATCATCAAAACTGCACAGATGGATAAGCCAAATGTATTCTGGAGAGAATGTTAAAGGTCAGATAAGACAAATATTTCCCACTGTAAAAAATAATAAAAAATAACTTGCTGAGGAGCATTTAATGAATGTGTGTGGGATCTAAGCATATATTTAAATACGCAATTATTGACCCTAATCAGGGAACATAATCTGTTCTAATAAATCAGGCTAGTAACAAAGGTCATTCCCATGTCTATATTGAATGTCTGTCGGCTTCTACCCAGATATGTATGTCAGATTAAACTTACGGTCATCATTCCCTCCATCATTCCAGTCTCGACTTTGGAGGGAGCCTGCAGGCGCTCCATGGCCCACCTCTCCAGCACCGAAGCCACTCTAGGATTGTCCACGTTGAGCAGCCTAAATCCCGTCATGTTGACCCCACTGTAGCGGTAAGGCTCCAGGTCAAGAGCGAACAAGTCCTGCAAAATTCAACAACTGGGTCAAAAATGAGGAATCAATACAATGTGCATTAAGTTGAAATTAAAAATGTTATGTTTTCTTTAAGTAAAGGCTTTCAAACATTCATGTCTGTGTAACTCATTTATATAATATGTTTCACTTCAAAAATATTCAAATTTATTGAATAACCATAAAATAAAGTGCTTAAAAGTGCCATAAATCAGTTCATTGAAGCACTATGTTTTCTTACCAATGTGGTGAAGAAGTAGTGATAATATTCAGTCATCATTCCCATAGACAGGATCTAAACAGAAATAAAGATGGCGTTCAGTGTTCCTTTTACTTACACTTCTTACAGGGATGAAGTGAGAATAAAATATATTCTTTTTTACTTTATAGATCACACCCAAACCACAATTTTGGCAATGCATTCATTTACTTTGATTCACTTAGTGCTTTTTGGACAGTTTGTATTAACATGAGTCCCAGCGAGTAAATGTTATAATTTTGTCCTTTTTCCAATTAATCTGTGCAATGTCTCTTCCTGGATTGGAAATAGAAAATAGGATTTCAGAGTAGAATTGTCAGGGTCAACATTAAATCCAAAACCACAGCAACACATGCCACCTATATTTGAGAATGTTAGACAAAACATCTATCTGTTGCCTGTATATCTATAAAACTTGATTACCTGCTTTAGGACATCAGCTGATGTTTGGTAAGAGCAGTCAAAGATAACAAAGAACTCCTTCCCCTTCTTCATCTCTTTCAGCAGGGGACGGGCATCTTTGCTTCCTGATGGCAGCTGCCGGATCTTGATTTTGATTGTATATCTGGAAGGAGCTTTGATCAACTCTTGCAAGCGAATCAGACCTTTAAATTAAACAGCAGGTCACAATTACTGGACTATACACATTTCAGTAGAACTAAACCAAGAAGTAAGTAATATTTATCTATCCCGTGTCGCCCTACTATTCACTTTTATGTATCTTATCGGGAGTTACAGTCCAACAAAGTGTCACATTTTGCTGAAGGGAAAAACATAGAATACAGATATTTTGCATTTTATTTCTACAAATAGAATCTGGGAAAACATAAGTGGATATTTGTATTTACAGCTGCAAGCCTTTAATTATGTTTACATCTAAAGATTGGTGTTGCCCATTTCTCTTTGCAAAATGCCTCAAACTCAGCCAGAGTTTGAGCCATGAGAGCACCTGTGAACATTAATTTTTAAGTCTTGCCACATATTCTCCATTGGATTTTGGTCTGGAGTATGACTGGGCCATTCTAACAAATCAATATGCTCTCAACTAAGCACTGCTTTGAGCTCTAGGTGTATGCTTAGAGTTATTATCCTGATGAAAGACAAACCTTAGCCTCAGTTACATGTCTCAGGAATGGAATCAATTTAGCATAATATGTTTCACAGTACATGAAAGATTGGCTTTTATAGTTTTCCATAAAGGCTGCATTCCTTGGGAGTACAAAGACTGTTGTAAGATGAATGTGAGAGAAATATGACCTAAAGATATGCAGACCATTTTATTTGGTGTGTCACTTTCTTCCTAGAGCACAGTAGCAATGATGACACCTTTCTAAAACAAATATATTTCTATATGCAAAATAGGACATGCTAATATCTAATTATGATTGGAAACTAGCATTTTTTACTCAATTTGTCAAGTGTAACTTTGACAGATTGTATCATTGTAGGTCTTTGAGGTGACCTCTAGGGGGCAGTGATAGGAAATTTCAACCAACACGTTTAGAACCACACACTTATATAGAGTCTTCATTAGTTTTGCTAGGTTAGCAATACAATGGGTAAAATGAAATTAAAATGATAACAATACAATCCGTTTTTTTTGTACAAGTAAAGCCATAAAGGATGCCTGTTTGTTGCCATGGGTGACCGTTATACAGCTAATTGCTATCCTTTTTTGTAGCATTAGAAAGTTGTCGAAGAAGCGAGAATGTTTGACTTTCACGTTGGTAAGTTCTTGGTTGATTTTGAGATAAAAAAAACAACGTATTCGTATCAACTGAAATATGCCTGTAAATTCCACCTTATGAAAACATTCAAATAAATTATGCGTCTTTCCCTATCGTTTTATATCCTATTTAAAATGTTATGTTAATTTCGGTATAATTACTTCGTCTCCCTCTGGTGGACACGAGGGGAAACGACAACAGTCACTTTCCTGCATTCAATTTAATAAAATAATACTATTTTATGGTAAAACTGAGAAAAAGTGGGTTTCGTTTGTAAAAGTCGTTTATAATGAGCCCATTATGATTAGGAGTTGTGCAGAAAAATAATTAATATTGCTTACAAACTGCAAAAAAAATATATGAAAATTGTGTTTGTGATTATTTTCAGAAGCACATTTTGGACACAGACAGATCCACGAAAAACTGGGAAAACCTCATTTGAAAAAGAAGCTGTTTATTTTAAAGGTAGGAAAGCTGTTTTGTTTGCGTCATCTTTTTGTTGTGTAATGCAGGATGTAGTTTAAACATTTCAACTTTATTTCTAGTACCTACTTTTATCCCCTATGAAGAGATGTTGTATTTCTGTTTGATTTGTGTGCAATCGATTTTATTATCATATAGTCGTGCTGTTGTGGTCTGCTGGTGAGTGACACATCTGTACATAGCAACAGTGGAGTGTAGTCACTCACAATGAAAGCCTGCTTTTCAATATCAGCAGGGTATGTTGCCCAAGTGTAACAGATGGAGAGTAATGTGTTTTCTTTTAAACTGTGATAAGTTTGATTGTTGTTCATGTCCAGTTGCATTTGACAGTAGATAATTATTCAATCATGTTGTAAATCTGTAGATTATTCCTGAGAGCTGTGGGGCTCAGTTAAATTATTATTATTTTTTTGCTGTTTCATGTATATAGTAACTGTTTAAAGTGGGTTAGTGTAATTCAGATTTTAAGTGACGACCAAAATTGTACATTTTTGTTTTATTTTGTTTTTTTTTTGTTTCAGAAGTAACTTGAAAAGGCCATTAGCAAATCCTAGAGTAACTGTTTAGGAATTCTTTTCTCTTTTTCCCCGCTCCCATTTGTAGTATAAGTCAGTAAATAATAATAAAAAAGCATTAACACATAAATAGGAAATTAACAACCATCCATTGCATTTACATGCATTTTATCATTTTGCAATTATTTTGCTATTTTATTTATTTCATACAGAAAATAACACTAGGAACAAAAAGATTTTAACTTTTCTTTTAAATACTGGAAAAATGTTTGTGAAGTAATTCACAAACTTTTCACAATGGACCACAATTGACAATGATTATTTTTTTAATCTTGGAGCGCTATGTATTTTCCTTGGCAGTTCCCCCATGAGTGGCGATATGGAAGATTGATAACAGCAGAACATTTTTTTTGTGAAGTACATTTAAAAAAATGTTAACTAAAATTACCTATATTGCCTGATATCAGCTCACCGATTCTCAGCTAGATTTCACCGGACCACGCCAACACATGTGTATGCTTTATTGTAAACCATTCCTTTTGTAGATATGGCTGCATGTTTCGCATTGTCATCCTGTTGGAAACTGAACACATTTGTCTTAAGATCAGGACTTTTGCAGCCTCTTCCTCTTCCTCTTCCTAATAGTTCAGCTCAGAGGTTTACCACCTGTGCAGTTTCCGAAGACAATTTGTTGAAATTGACTTTATTTAGGTGTAACAGAGGAGTAGAAATGCACCTTTCAGATTGGCAAAAAATTAAAACCATTGACCATTTTCCTTTAAATTGACAACTTTGCTACTTTGTCTATTACATAAAATCCCAATGAAATGCCTCAAAGTTTGTGGTTGTAATATACCAAAATGCGGAAAAGGTGCAAGAGGTATGGAAAACATTTTCATACCTCCTAATTTTGTGCATATGCCATTTTGACTCACCAGTTGCATCCTCATAGACCACAGTGACTGCTTTCCACTTGTAGAACTGCACTATGTCCAACACAGCTCTGCTGATGGAGGCGTATTCAGGGTGGAGGTTAATGTAGAAGCTGTCTTTGTTGTCCACTGAGGGGTGTTTCCATCGGGTCTGGATGTGAGGGACTTCCAGTGCGTTACAGATAGACTGAACCGCACTGACCGATGAGCTGTGAGATGGACCAAACACAGCCCCAACTCCCAGAGCCAATTGGTCACATGCTGGAGGAACACATGGAACAAACAAATATCCATCAGGGTTAAATTCATAAATCTGCCTCAACTCTAAAAAGATTAGGGAGCGAACGATCCTTACCTCTTCTGGAGGCTTCAAAACTGTCAAATAGATTTATTCTCTGGATGTCGTAGGTCAGCGTGGTGTTTGGCATTAAGGTCCGGTTCCTGTTTATGTTGGTCACAGCAAATTTAAAGGCCAGTTCTTCAACGCTAATTGGTTCATTTTCAAGGGTCTCAAAGATGCCCCCTGTAAGAGAGAAAATATAGGTTGAGAACCTTACGAAAAACCTTATTAGGTACGGTATATAGTCTCTCCATTGCTACCAACATTACATTTCGTACCATTGTGTCTGTTTTTTCCATCAGTTTGAACTGAATTCTCACAATTGCATTGGTTCAGTGTCATGTTTATTTCTGCCATGTAATACCTGCTAAGAGTCCTACATGAGATGACTAGATTTAGTTTCATTCGGCTCAGAGCTTGACCCTCCCTGACGTGAGCTTATTTACATAACCTGATTTTCACAAACTGACACAATAGCTTTCAAAAAAGTATCACAGGGTTGGATAAGGTCGATGTACCAAAAGATATATTTTTTTGCAGTCCAGTGGGAGAGAGAAAACATGTCGGAGGTTAACATCTCCAGCACTATGACAACGTTGGAGATTAAGAAGTTTGGAATCTTTGCATATGCATACATATAAGCTATACATATAATGGCAGTGTTACTCTTTTTCATCCATTTAAGCATAACATTTCTTCCTGTTATGGTACATACTGAATTTAGACAAGTTGAGTCTGTAGGAATCTCAGACTCATTGTAAGGATGCTTATTCCCTTATAATATATACAAAAACGGCTGCTGTTTCATATGTTAATAGAATGCTTCTACAAAAAAAAGGCTGGATTGGATTGAATTTCCTTAAAAAAATGTATTTCATAACATCAGCAAAGGTTTACAAAACCAGAGATGGCTAATCAGTAAAGAAACAGATCAAGGCATCTCTATCCATAATGAACACTTTAAAGAGACAGTAACACTCTACTCTGAGATCTTTCAGTGTAAAAACCACTGAAAGACTGCACTTCCTCCCCCCTCAATCAAAACATTCTAAATCCAATTACATCATCACAATTCGTAAACACTAAATATTATTTCTTAACTTAATTGACATCCATATTGTCTTTTTTATTTTCTGCAGCGTTATCTTTCATCTACTGTGTCTGCGCGTTCCTCTGCCTCAGGGAGGAGGGGGTTGTTCCAGTGTTTTGGAAAAAAAAAATCATTCTGAAAACTATCCAAATCTTAATCCAGCCTGCTGCCCCAGAAACATGGCTGTCCTGGCACAGCTGGCAGCATACACATACGTAACTCCGGCCAGGCATGAGTACTACATGAAATATATAGATAAAAAAAAGCTCATAAAGAGCATTGAGATCAAGCCCAGGGAAATGTTGGATTGCCACCACTTCTTGCTAGTGAATTAACTTAAAACATAACATATAGGCCTTTCGAGGTGAAGTTTATGAAGACATTCGAGATACATCTCTAGAATTGCATTCAAAAGTAGATTTATTTCAGTAGTTCATTATAGACTCATCACATATAGAGTATTACAGTTTATTTGCTTATTTCAGTTGATTTTGATGATCTTACAGCTAATAAAAAACGATTTGCTTCCCAGGAAGTCAAAATCCATCCATCCATTTTCTTACACCCTTGTCCCTTAATGGGGTCGGGAGGTGCCTATCTCCAGCTGGCGTTCCGGGCGAGAGGCGGGTTATGCCCTGGACAGGTCGCCAGTCTGTCGCAGGGCAACACAGAGACACACAGGACAAACAACCATGCACTCACACCTAGGGGCAATTTAGACAGACCAATTAACCTGACAGTCATGTTTTTGGACTGTGGGAGGAAACCGGAGTACCCGGAGAAAACCCACACATGCACAGGAAGAACATGCAAACTCCATGCAGAAAGGCCGGGGCCGGGAATTGAACCTAGAACCTTCTTGCTGCAAGGCAACAGCTCTACCAACTGCGCCACTGTGCAGCCTAGGAAGTCAAAATATTAAGTCAAAATAAAAAAAAGTTTAAAAGGTTTTGGAATATTATGTCATGACTTACACAATCATGGGAGATACTCCTCATTTGACAGTTTTCCAAAGGACAATATAAAAATGGAAAATTAAGTGGAAGGAAAAGTTGTGGTGACATAAAGGTACTTAATTAACTAGCATAAGTACAGCTTTGTGAGTATTGTGAAGCCAAGCCTAGAAAATAATTTAGGTAGATTCTGAAGGTGTGGGTTTTTCTGTGGAACGTAACTCCAAATTATTTATCATATCAGAAATATACAAAAGAAAATACAACTTGAGAAGCTGGCATAGCTAGGGACAATGCTAGTTGACTTGCTATTGGCTCACTTTTTGCCAAGGAGCCAATCTTGGAGCGCTATTTATTTTCCTTGGCAGTTGCCCCATGAGTGGCAATGTGGAGGACTGATATTAGCTACTGCGGGAGACTGTTTCCCCTGTGCTGATTAAGCGTTTTTAGAAGATTTCAACTGTTTGTAGCTGACTGTGGTTCCTAAACCCTACGAGTATTGGCGGCATTCTATTTTAAAATTTTTTGATAATCTGAATGTTTGATTTTCATAATTTTAATCTTAAAGACATAAGACTCTCACTTAAAACTATTGTATTAATTCCCCACAAAGTGACACATTTATATTAATAAAACAGGGAATAAAATATGGTAATTTAAAGTTAGGAAAGTTCAGAATTGTCAGCTTGTAATTATTTTTCAGAATAACTTAGATTATTAATAAAGATTCAGTTTTGATGTTGAAACTAGCCTGACTTTAACACAGAGGACACAGACGTAATAGGTCATTGCACTGTTGAACACTCTTTGAAGAATTGCCTGTGAAATTGTAATTGATTTTGGAAGGAGAGAGTCCTTTAAAAAAGCTCCCCTAGAGACCCTGATTGTGAATGACCTTTTTCTTCGGTGTAGGATAGCCTGGAAGCCCAAACTGAGAGAGCCTTGTCCGGACTCCCTGGTCACTAAAAGCATGCTTGAAAGTGCCAATCCTAATTATGGTTACCAAGCCTCAGAGAGCAGCTGCTGGGATCTGTTAAAGTCCTTAATTCTCTGTCCTCTGGAATATACAATTCTCAGACATGCATGCGATGCCTACCATCCTGAGTGAAACGTGGGCGCATGCTCCACCTGAGACGGTTTTTTTATATGTGTAAAATGGGAAATAGGCCTGTTCTTGACCATCTGGTCCATTTTGTTAGCCGTGTGTGCCAAGGCTGCAGCTTTAATATTGCTCCAGAAACAAAACAATCCAAGTGGCAGTCTCACAGCGGGATTTTTCATCTTATTTGAACACTTTAAAAAGCATCCATTATTAGCAAGGAGTGAAAATAAATGCTGCTATTCAAATATTTTCATTCACATTTTTTTAATTGCAATCCCCATTTAAAGAATTTCCCTTCAATTTTAGCCAAAAATGTCTTAACAAAACATTGATTGCCGAACACGGACGATACAATAATAATTATAAATGCCTGAACATTTTCATATACTTTTGTTGTAAACAAAGGACAAATGTATCTGATTTGTTTTACTGTTTTTCATTTCCTCTCTGAAGCTCAGTGGAAAGGCACAGAGAGAGAAGGTAAATTATTTTCCCTTCATTTCCACTTGAGTCAAGAACTTTAGATTTTCTGCTAAGTGTAATGAGTTTCTTGATTTGAAGAGTGCAAAAGAGAGGATTAAGAGCCATGGTTATTTATCCTCAACATGAGGAGTGTTGGTCTAAGAAATCAACCCTGTTCCACATCAGCACATATGCAGAAAATGTTCTCACTCTGCAGAAAACCTAATATCTAGGATGACACACATCATGAACATTAGATGGCAACACAAGAGTTTCTCTTGTATTGTGAAAAACGATTTTCAAATGAGCTTATACATGCATGGTGGTGAAAACTCGGAGCTTTCAATTATTAGACTATGCAAATTATTCTGCTTGTATCAACCAATAATAATTATGTTCGCATCTGCTTTAGGCTCCGACAAATGC
Organism: Poecilia picta; assembly: GCA_033032245.1. NCBI lineage: Eukaryota > Metazoa > Chordata > Actinopteri > Cyprinodontiformes > Poeciliidae > Poecilia > Poecilia picta. The sequence continues at coordinate 26,377,129 of CM065365.1, read as the reverse complement.
ACTCCAATGAGACTGGGTAAACGTTGTCCGCAGAGGCTTTTCATAATTGCCCCTGACATCTGGAGAGAATATTTAAAATGTGCAAAAGTGATTCTGAAATTGTTTTCCGTACCTGGAAATCGGTTAGCTTTAAAATACGTCAGTACAAATGGACAGTAGAAATTATTCATGTGTTTAGTAGAAATCCTTCACACTACCAACAGACTCAAACAAGCTTACAGAAGTTACAATAAGCAAATACAAGCCCAAATAAATGTTTAGTTTTTAAAAGATTGTGACAGATATGAAGAACGAGTGACATTTTAACGTGATTTGTGTGGAATGGATGCAAATCTTTGAATGTATGATAAGACTTTGGTTGCATGCTGGAAAAAAAGATGCAGTGAAACATAATTTCATGACCCAATTTAAGGTTTTAGCTACATGGCATGACTTTTACATATTATACAATAGAGTAGAATTGTTTATATTGGTGCAACAATGTGGCCTTTGTCGGCCAATTATTCAATTTTTTCATGAAAGCTTTTGTTAATAACCTTAACAAAAGCTTATTATTAAAATTTGTATTTTATCTGATACAAATTTGATGTAAATCAAAGCGGATCCTGCTTCTTGATGTATTTATAGAACATAAATTGTGATTTCCTTTTGTTTAGGTATTTAAGGAATGAAAATAGTCAATTTTTTCAGAATTTGTCCTTTTCACCCATCAGAGCTGATAAAGGAAAAATTGTCAGATTCCAATTTATGACCATTTGATTGAGGCATAGCATTTTGTCCTAAAAGCTGCAACATAAAAATACCTTCATGATACCTTCAATTTTTATATGTCAAATTTATTTATTTTTTATCATTATTTAGTTTAATAAAAAAGAATTGTCACAATAGATTCATATTCATTATGTGTACTGAGAAAAATAACACAAGGAGTAAATATTTCACCATGTCTGTTTAGTGTTGACATGTGGGGGCAATCTGCTCCCTTTCTTCGCAAGTTACCAAGAAAAACAAACAAAAGGATAAGAAGGTCACAGCATCAGGGATGATGAACATCTCTGACCTATTTTTGGTTTATTATCTGACTTTTAAATTGTGCCTACTTGCATCTTTTGTGAAGTAATTGGTAAGAAGGACTTGAAATTTTATCGCTATATTTGATAGTTGAAGTTTTTCTTCTTTTTTTTATGTTGCAGTCTTTGGAAATAAATGTCTGTGTGAAGTCAGATCCTCCCAAAAACAAATAAACAAAATTAATTATTCATTATCTAAAAGCATACTTCACAAATACTAACAGTACAGAATATTAAATTCAGTCACATACAGCACAAATTGATAATCTGAGTCAACTAATAGCTTAACAACAGTTCAAATGGTATGAGGAATAATCCTCATATAATTATAGTTTTACTAAGCAACAAATTCCTGTCATTATTTTTCACAATAACAATATAAATTTCAATACTTGTTCATTGCAGTATTTGGCTACCTTTGTTTATCTGTTTAGAAACTAAAGAATTAAAAAAATATGGTCAAAAAACAAAGTATAGGTTAAACATTGCTACACAGTATTAGGATTAATGAGCTCTGGAAAAATCTGTTATTGCTGCCATCAATAATTTTATAGATAACATTTAGGATCATTGCCCTTCCAATTGTTTTCTAATGGACCGAATAATGAATGCTAGCAGGTCACTAAGATAACAGATTCTGCTCTGGTTTCTGGCACATTCTGATAACCTTTAGGCAGTTCTTGTTATGGACCTATTTTCCTTTCTTTTATTAGAAAATAACTATAATGCCAATGACTTGTATCCCTGTGGTCGTAAATGTATAGATTACCCTGAAGAACTTGATTTTGTGACTCAGAAATATCTCTTGAAGGGGAGTCTTTTTAAGCGCAGAATCACAATGACATAGTGTTGTCTTTTTCTTCTCCTCACCATTCTGGGCTGCTACCCAATGAGAGCTCCTGCCTCTCCTCCCCTCCCAGCCCTTCAACGCCACCACTCCAGCATGGGTTCATGCCAGACTGTGAATGAAGGAGGAGGTCCTAAACAGTCTAGTTTGCTCGTTTGATGTGGAGCACTGAGGCTTCTCTGTGTACAAGATAGTTGCTCACAAGCCCACGAGCAAAAATATGATCACCATAAATAAGCAAATCTTGTATCATCTACATAGAACACACAGACTTCAGAAAAAATAAATCTTAAATCGGGAAATATAGTGGAAACCCGAAGCTTCTGGCTCTGCTCTCCCCAGAGATGAGATTTATGTGCTGCCTAAGTACCATATTTGGGGAAGAGACTTTTCTGCATAAAGAAGATTAGTGTTAGTTGTTTAAGGGCTTGGGGGAAAAGATTTACCATTATTACCAACCCCAGTGAAAAGAGTGAAAGCCAGTCATATTCTAAACACTTGCCAAGTTAGGAAAACGTTAATTGAGTCAAGCCACACGCCATATGGGGGAGATTAAGAAGTGTGGGGGTCATGCAGAGAATGACAAAGATTAGGTGACCTCGGAAAATGATAGACGATTGAGAGAGATTAACAATACTGAGCTCAGCTGGAGAAAGAGGGTGATATCAGAGGCCTGACAGCCGTGGTAGTTATGCAACTCCACAATTATACAATATTAAAGTCTTAAGAAGTTAAAGAAATTGAGAAAAGTACAAGCGGTGCCCGTGGCTATAAAAGCGGAGAGCAGGGAGTCCTGAGGTCTAAATTTTAAGAAGCTATATTTATGATGCAATCTGCTAACCCATGGGAGGAACACAACACTAATGGCAGAGAAGAAAAGAAGTAGCAATCTTTAATTTGCTTGCAAACACCAGCTCATTGTTGCAGAGTTGCGTCAGAAATCAAAGGGGAATAATGAAACGGGAGCAATGGGATCCACTTGAGGCTAAATGAGCTTGAAGGAGGGCAGGTCTGAGGTACAAGTAAACTTTGTGACAGCTGAGGGGCCCTTGGTTGCTTTGGAGCCCTTTGCCCCCCAAAATACATAAGACATATTGCCAAATATGTCTTATGTTTTAGTTTACTTACATGTGAAAGCCTTCATAATTTGAGAGTTATGTCAACAAAGTCCTACTTTTAAGCTGAGCTAATAATTTTTCCTTTTTCTTCTGAGCTGGAAAAACATTTCATTCACACCTTAACTGAGTAATTACATTTTTATCTGTTTGAATGTGAATGTAATAGAAAAAGAAGCACAATCATGGACAATGTAATGGTGCATAAGTGATGCTGTGGTGGACGGTGGGCCCCAAATTAAATTGTGCTTACAACTTTGAGCCGTCTCTGGTTTTCAGTATAAAGGCTGCTCACTTTTCTGTTTTGTGTATTTTACACTGCTACGCTGCAAAATATGTTTGTTTTCTCTAGAACATGCTGTAAGATTCAACTGATGATTAACTAATTCATCAATTTCACTGCAGGCTATAATGTCAACATGATAACATAGGAGTGAGAGAAGGGCTTTGGCAAACCAAAGTGGATTAGCATGATTCTGAATAAGAAAGTTGATGTCATTGAACAGCCAACAGCTGTATCCATACAAAAAAAAACAAACAAACGGCTAGTTATGCTACAGTGTCATTGTGTTTTACACAAACATTCATATTTAACTGGCAGAAATCCTTTAGTGTTTCTGAGCGTTAAAGTATCACATTTTATGGACAGCAGAAATTTTTTGACTGTAGCTAGAATCTGTCTTTATGTAGGTCTTATGATTGATTTTTATTCATTTTTCCTCATATATAAAACATGCAATATAATAATGCCACAAAATGTCCTTTATTACATTTTAAATTATTGAACAACCCCCAGGCTCGTTGAAAAACAATGAAAAGTCACACACTAAAAGAGCTAATGAGTGCATAGCGGAGATTAAAAAATTTAAAAATGACTCTTTTTAACTTACCAATTCTCAGGACTTGCTGCGAAGTGAGCCAAAGCTCCCCCATAAAATACACCAGTGAAAATAACAGTCCCGTTCTTTTCACCATGGTCAATCCTCCAAATTTGAATTTAACATTGAGATCAAGTTGTTTTTTTGTCCTCAGTAATTCATGCTGATAACTTGCCAGTCCTTGTATCCATGGCAAAAATAAACTGGAATCCATCCCACATCCATCCCTCGCACATTGTGAAAAACAAAACAAACCCAATGATAAAACATATGTGTCACAGTTTATAGCTGCAGTTGCCACTAATCAAAAAAAAATCCCATTCTAGGATCTGTTATATGCCTCCATTCTTGTACTTTCCAGATTCATTCTCAAAGCAAATTTCTTATTATGTTTTCCCGGTGAACACTTGAGTTGTAAGCTGCGACGGAGGAGGAGGAGGAGGACCGTGCACTGTGCTCCTTCTGTCAATTATGAAAGAATAGAAAACTCTTTCTGTCAGAAATTTTCAAAATAAAAGTTAGAGAATAAAATATTACTATGCAAACGGAGTCACATCCTAACTATGCTTTGAGATAATATTTCAGACAATTTCTATTAATTATTTTCATTTATTTCTTAAAGAAGAAAAGTCAAAGTCTACATTTCTTAAATGCTGGTCTATATTATGTTATTTTGGAAAACAGCCAAATATGAATGCTTTCTAACTTTATTCTTGTCTCTATTGTGAACATTATTCAGTTTTTTGTAAAGTCTGTTTATAGTTGAAGATGTAAATTTGGATGTTAATTTTTGGGTATTCAGATTTGGAACTTATTTTGATTTTCAGCTCAAGGTTGTTTTTATTAAAACTTCCTTTTTTACTACCTCTACTTTTTAAATTATGTTAAGACTAATTATTAGATAAATATCTCTGCATTCACCCTGGTTCATCTTAGCGTCTATATTAATGCTTTTATTCTGAAATCAAGCCTGTCTTGTTTCTGCTCTAACTGCATGTGCCTTTGGCTGATTTGACACTGCCGAATACCCCCACCACTACCATCACCTCCACCCCACACAGTCGCTCGATTGAGGGCACAGCCAAGCCGTTGATCTCCAAACATGGATACGTTCTGAAGATTAACTTCAAATCTGGCAACATTCGACCTCAACAACATCTTTGCTTTGGTACACCGAGGAATGATTAAATCTTTGCTCCAGTCCTGATGGAAATGCAAATTTAATCCACAAACTGCCTGGAGATGCTCCCGATAAGATTAACTAGCTCAGACTGCTTACATGACACCATATTTAAGTTAAATGCAATATGTTGGTGTTACTTTATTTCAATCTGCTTTATTCCTTAAAACAGTGGTTTGAGAAAGAAGTTTGTCAGACCCACCGGTCCTGATAGATATTTTAGCCCTTGAGGCATTAGGGCTAAAATGCTTGTGCCTCATATATAATTAGATGAAAACATAAATACATGAGGTATATATATATAATTTAACCTATAGGTAATTAAATAAATGTTAGATGAAATCACAATTTTCTGATTTAGGCAAAAATCCAAATTTAGAAGAAAAACAATTTCATCACATGCTTGTGTAACGTATAAACTTGTTTGGTATTTCTAAATTATTCCTCTTATGTGTAGTTTCTATCAAAAAATAATCATGGAACACGGTGGATAGAGAAAAGTATTCCTCTAACACCCACTTCATAACATTTAGAGATATACAACCAGTATCCAGGCTCACATTGCTTTCTTTTGGTGTCATCTAGTGGTTTAAGTGTGGAAGTACAGGGGTTGTTCGAGATGCATAATTATCGTATTTTTACATAGTTTTTATTTCTATTAGAAGGGTTATAGTAAGTTACTTTTGACAGAATGATTTTATAGTATAGCATAGATAGTATATTATTAAATTATTATATATATATATAGGTCCTCTACATGGATGACATCAAGATGTACGCTAAGAGTGAGCGAGACATCGACTCACTGATCCACACCACCAGGATATACAGCACTGACATTGGAATGTCATTCGGACTAGAAAAGTGTGGTCGGATGGTTACAAAGAGAGGGAAGGTCGTCCGCACAGAAGGGGTCTCACTCCCAGAAGGAACAATAGCAGACATAGAGCACAGTTACAAGTACCTGGGAATACCACAAACAAATGGCAACCTCGATGAGGTCACAAGGAAAGGAGCCACAGCCAAATACCTCCAACGAATAAGGCAAGTCCTGAGAAGCCAGCTCAATGGCAAGAACAAGATCCGTGCAATAAACAGCTATGCATTACCAGTAATCAGATACCCTGCCGGAATAATCAGCTGGCCAATGGAAGAGATAAAGGCCACGGATGTTAAGACTCGGAAGTTACTAACCATGCATGGAGGGTTCCACCCCAAATCCAGCACCCTGAGACTGTACACAAACCGTAAGGAAGGAGGCAGAGGACTAGTGAGTGTGAGAGCCACTGTCCAGGATGAAACATCCAAGATCCATAAATACATCAAGGATAAAGCCTCAACGGATGATATGCTCAGCGAATGTCTCAGGCAATGGGGAACAGAGGATGAGGGGCTAGAGGTTCCATCATGGGAGAACAAGCCCCTACATGGGATGTACCACCGACAAATAACTGAAGTGGCTGATATCAGGAAATCCTACCAATGGCTGGACAAAGCTGGACTCAAGGACAGCACAGAGGCTCTCATCCTGGCTGCACAGGAACAGGCCCTAAACACCAGAGCAATAGAGGCTCAGATCTACCACACCAGACAAGACCCAAGGTGTAGGTTGTGCAAGGAGGCCCCTGAGACAGTCCAGCACATAACAGCAGGGTGCAAGATGCTGGCAGGGAAAGCGTACATGGAACGACATAACCAGGTGGCGGGCATAGTGTACAGGAACATCTGTGCAGAATATGGACTGGAAGCCCCGAGATCGAAGTGGGAAACACCCCCAAAGGTGGTGGAGAATGACCGAGCTAAGATCCTGTGGGACTTCCAGATCCAGACAGACAAGATGGTAATGGCGAACCAACCGGACATTGTGGTGGTGGATAAAGAACAGAGGAAAGCCGTTGTGGTGGATGTAGCTATACCAAGTGACTACAACATCAGGAAAAAGGAGCATGAGAAACTGGAGAAATACCAGGGCCTCAGGGAGGAACTGGAAAAGAACTGGAAGGTGAAGACCACAGTGGTGCCTGTGGTCATCGGGGCCCTCGGGGCAGTCACCCCCAAACTGGAGCAGTGGCTAAAACAGATCCCAGGAACAACATCAGACATCTCAGTCCAGAAATGTGCAGTACTAGGCACAGCCAAGATACTGCGCAGAACCCTCAAGCTCCCAGGCCTCTGGTAGAGGACCCGAGCTCAGAGGATGAAAAGAGACCACCCGCAGAGGGTGAGAAGGGAATTTATATATTATATATATATATATACACAGTCCAGTCACATTAATGTGACCATCTGTCAAAAGCCAGAATAACCACCTTTCGCAGAGCGAACTGCTACGAGACGTGCAGGAAGAGAGTCACTTAGGTCCCTGAAGGTCTTCTCTGGGATGTTGAGCCATGCCGACTCTAATGCCGTGGCCAGCTGCGCTAGATTACGCGGTTGAGGATCCATGGCGCGAACAACTCGATCGAGATGGTCCCACAGATGCTCGATTGGGTTTAAGTCAGGTGAGTTTGCTGGCCAGGGGAGGACGGTAAACTCATCCTGGTGCTCTTCGAACCACGCACGTACACTGGCAGCTGTATGGCACCTCGCATTGTCCTGCTGGAAGATGCCATCATCCTGAGGAAAAACAATGCGCATGTAGGGGTGGACATGGTCCGCAAGGACAGATGCGTACTTGTATTGATCCATCGTGCCTTCCACAATAATCAGTGAACCCAGAGAATGCCAGGAAAACATTCCCCAGACCATAATGCTCCCGCCTCCAGCTTGGACCGTTCCTGCAATGGTTGCAGGGTGGTTCCTTTCAGAGGTTTCACGCCTTATACGCCAACGTCCATCTGTCCGATGGAGCATAAAACGCGATTCATCTGAAAACACTACCTGTCGCCACTCAGTGGACGTCCAGCTGCTGTACTGGCGTGCAAATTCTAGCCTTCGTCGTCGATGAACACCAGTCAGCATAGGTGCACGAACCAGGCGTCCGCTTCGGAGGCCCAGACGCAGCAATGTTCGCTGAATAGTGGTTTGGGAGACACTTGTGGTAGCCCCTTGGTTCATTTTAGTGGTCAGTTGCTCAACGGTAGCCCGTCTATCTGCCCGAACGCATCTCCGCAACCGTCGTTCGCCTCTGTCATCTATGGCCCGTGGTGCACCACATTTGCCACGTCGTTGATTTTGGACAGTCCCATTTTGCCATGCACGGTACACTTTTACCACGGCGGCACGCGAACAGTTCACAAACTCAGCCGTTTCGGAAATGCTTCCACCCTTGGCCCGAAAGCCAATGATCATGCCCTTTTGGACGTCGGATAAATCGCTTCGTTTCTGCATTACGCCAACGATTGAAATGTTTTCCGAAGCCCACACACACCCTTTATATACGCTCAACTGCACTGTGCTGCCACCTGCCTTCTGTGATTGGTTATTTAACTCTGAAGTGGAAAGTACGTGGTGGTCACATTAATGTGACTGGACTGTGTATATATATATATATATATATATATATATATATATATATATATATATATATATAAAATGATGTTCCTGAAAGATGATTTGTTTTTTCCAATAAACTTTGATAGGGTCAAATGTATTGTCTGTTCATATTGCAATCATAAACCATAAATTCACAGTTTGCACTTATTAATTGTATTCACATTAAATTACATCATAGGGTGCGTTCACACTGCAGCCTGAAGTGACCCAATTCCGAATTTTTGCCAATTCCGATTTTTTTTGCCGGGGCCGTTCACACTGCCAGTAAATGCGACCTGTATGCGTTCTGCAGTGTGAACAGGCAAACGACCTGAAAGTGACCGCATGTGCAGCAGAGGGCGCAATGACTATATCTGTGATGTGAAGTGAATCGAAAAATGTTTTATTCATTCTTCAAATTCACCTTGTTTAGTCAAAAAGTTGTTTCTCCAGTCATTAATTATGTTATACTGCTGTTGACTGTTTATGTTACCATAGCAACCACGCGACACCTCGTCCCCTTTTTCTGCTGCCGTCTTTTACTGCGGTATGTATTATGGTCAGATCTGTGATGTATTTATACGTATTCTAGTTATAAAATGTATTTTAAGCAAATGTATTTACATACCAGGGATAATGGACAAATATTGTTTTGTATTTTTTAACCTATAATGTGTATCTTAAATTTTACATTTTACAAATTTTAACTAAATAGGAAACCGGGAACTATATATTTTATTTAATGTGAACGGGCAGCTGGTGAAGTGATATTAACCACCACCTTGATTTCTTCTCTTGTTAGAATAAATATGTTGATCCTGAGTGCATCTGTCGTAAGGTCGACCTGAGACGAACATAAAAACATGGATGGAAATGGAACATATTTAGCGATGTTCCAGTTGTTGTCCAACCGCAGGCATCTTAATAACATACTCCTCTGAAAAAGATCGAAAAGAAAGAGAGCTAGGATTTTGGCCATGGCATTTTGTGGGTCAGTGGCAGCAACATCGGTTCAGCGCAATGTGTTGGCTCGGACTGTATTAGCTGCAGGACTTGGGCTCATCTCCTCCTGCTCCTCTTCGGCGCAGCAGCGATCCAGTAGGCCCAAAGGTTGAACGCTGGGCTTGTCTCCTAAAATGCGGTCCAACTCGTTGTAAAATGGACAAGTGACACGTCCACTGCCGCTTCGTTTGTTTGAATCTTTAGCCTCCTTATATTTTTTACGGAGGCTCTTCATTTTTCTTTGACATTGGAGCCAGGAACGTCTATCCCCACGCACGGTCATTTCTTGTGAAATGCTAGTAAAAACCGCCCGGTTCCGATAAGATCCCTCTAGTTTGGCCTGGATAGATCTATCCCCCCATATATTTATTAGGTCAGATACCTCGCTTTCTCTCCACTGACTGCTTTCCGCATTAGCATCCGCCATGGTTGTCATGGATACCAGGGTTGCCATGGCTGTTTTGTTTCCTCCTGCACTCAGAATAGTGCGTTTGTCCTGGACGTTATGGTCGCATTTGAATCGGATACGTATCGGATACCTGTGCTGTTCACACTGCCATGAAAAGATCGGATACAGGTCGCATTACGTCAAAAAAATCGGAATTGAGTCACTTCAGGCTGCAGTGTGAACGCACCCATAGATCATGTTTGCTTACGAAGGAAACTGAAATCTATACAACAGTGTTTCATAAAGATTCAGAAACGGTAAATAACGGAATAGTTTTGTAAGACTTTCAGATCATAAATACAACTGCTAAAAGCACAGTAATGCCATAAAATCATAACTGTAAGCAAATGGATAAATCACCCCACATTAAATCATCTTGACCTATGTTCAGCTCATGTGCATATATTTCCCTGTTAAAATTCATAAAAAAGAAACATACTGGCTTCACTTAATAATAGCAGTTATATGCAACTGGGTCGCACAACCCATTAAATGGTTTGATGTTTGGGGTAACATCCAGTGAGTCCCCGGGAATATGAATGCTTCCAGCCTAGACAGAGGATGTCGGCTGATTCACCAGCGCTTCACTGCTTGTCATTTTTGGAGCAACATTTACAGCTAATATGTTTGTACTACTTAGCACAACATTTGAGAGCTAAAGAACCTTTTTGAGGTGAAGACATGTCTAGTTCAATGTGAATCTTTTCCACAAGTGTAACAGCCTGCTTGTTTTGGGTAGATGCTGTGCCACCCCCTGATTGGTTCAGGGATTTTCAGGTAAATACAATGCTTGTATGTTCTGTGTCCATAACCTCAGGAGTTCTTTTTGCATTTATATGTTTTATAGAAGTCACTCTGTTAGCCATAAGTTTTAATTTTACATTAATTTGTAATGCTCTTTGAACAAATTTTACTGTTGACAAAACATTATCCTCAGATATAACTGATCGCTCTAGTTATTTGGAGGAAAATTACAGTTTGAACATTGGGACTTGACCTCTTCAGTTCAATAGAGTGCCATTCAATTTCCACCTGCTATTGAAACAGTAACAAAAGTTGAAAATCTTGTCCTCTAAACTTGCGCAGTTCACTAAGAGAACTTTAAATGTGATAAACAATAATTATTTTTACTTAGGTAGGTATATTCCCTACTGTTCCCCACACTTAGCTGTTCCCCTTAGTGTGACTTGGCACTGCCTACTGTGGTGGAAATTATGATGGATTTTAGCTGACCCTGCCCAAAACGTGGCATGCATTTATGTCAGTAAAGTAAAATGAACAACTCAGACTTCCTTAAATGCATCTCACTTTCCTATTTTGTCCACTGGGGAGCAGAGACGAGCTTTGAGTTGATGAAATAGGAGGAGATTGGAGTTTCTGGCATTTTCTGACATTTAAAATAAAATATTGATAAACTTTGACATCCGTTTGTACTGTATTAAGTTTGCTTGAATGTATTTTTAGTGTCAGTTTAATTTCATTTTTTTCTTTTTTTTTAATAAAAATTTGGTAGTGAGAAGGATGAGTACGTACAACGCTGTCCCTCATGGATAATGGTAAAAACCTCCTTCACAACATCTTGATGGGGCAGAATTGCCACCACAGGAAGAGACTAATCCCACCGCATTTGAGGATTGAGAGGTTCAAGAGCTGTTTTGTCCTCACTGCCATTAAGATGCACAATACACAATAAGATGCCAAGAGAATGGTCTCATAAACCAGGCTACTGATTCCTTTAGCAGCAACAATGATTTTTTATGGGGTTTTTTTCTTTTCTTTTTTTTTCTAGTGCAATACCTCCTTTTTATTTAGGTTGTTGATTATTTTTATTGTACTTTTAGAACGTTTGAGCTTCATGTGCCTAGATTTTCCTTGTGGAATGATGTTTCTGTCTGTGAATCTATTTTAGTTGTGTTTCAGTCTGAGAAATAGCCAGGGAAACTACATAATTCTTCATTCAGCTCATTCGTTCTGTAAAACCTCGTGGTTGTCGTATAAGCACCAGCTGTTGTGGCATTGACCTTGTAGAAGTTGATGATGAGGAGGAGGTGTGTCCTGGACATATTTAGGGCTGAAAATGCAAAAATATATATTGTCATCTTTCTGAATGACTAGTCTCTTAGCTTGTTTGTTGTTCCTGACTCATAATGTACTCTGCATCAAAAACAAACTAATCAGCAAAGGTCAACCAGAGTCACAGCACAGGACATAAAACCTCTTGCAATTGGCCTATTGAAGATACAGGCCAGCAGTTTCTTTGTTGTATTTTTTTGTCATACCAATGTACCAAATTCACAACCTTTTTTTAAACCTTTTTTTGGGTGGTTGTGCCTGTCAACAACAGTAGACACCACCAATATTTGTGATATTGTAGCCACAAAGTACAATTTTTTTTTCATTTGTTTTACATAATTATTTGTGTGTTTCAATATTTACTTGTCACCATTAGATTTTCATTTAAATTTTGGGCCTCAGGCCAATCTGTAAAAAACGAATTGAAGCATTTACATATTGTTATATCCTTTTAATGAACAGTACAAAATTATATATTAAAAAAAATCACAAAATGATAGAGGCTGCACAGTGGCGCAGTTGGTAGAGCTGTTGCCTTGCAGCAAGAAGGTTCTGGGTTCAATTCCCGGCCCCGGCCTTTCTGCATGGAGTTTGCATGTTCTCCCTGTGCATGTGTGGGTCTTCTCCGGGTACTCCGGTTTCCTCCCACAGTCCAAAAACATGACTGTTAGGTTAATTGGTCTCTCCAAATTGTCCCTAGGTGTGCATGGTTGTTTGTCCTGTGTGTCTCTGTGTCTGTCGGGGTACACCTGTCCAGAGTGTACCCCGCCTCTCACCCGGAACGTTAGCTGGAGATAGGCACCAGCAACCCTCCCGACCCCACCAAATGACAAGGGTGTCAAGAAAATAGATGGATGGATGAAGTATTGATCAGGCTGTATTCTTAAAGTTATGGCAAAAAGAATTACAGTAATAAGTATTGATTAATTTTATTCTTACTACAAATTCACTATATAAAATAAACCAAAGCAATCAAAAAATGTGAAAAAGCAAAAAAGCACAATACAATAGACTTATCTTCCCAAGAGCAGGTTTGATAAGTTTACATCTAAACTTTACTTTTATGTACACTCCATTGTGGCTGAGGCTGCGAGACTCCGGGTGAACCATGGATTCCTTATAGGCTATGAACACAGGAGTTTGTGCAACAGGATGAAAGCTTGACTGGAAAGATGAAGGTGTATTGTCGGTGTAAGTTGTATAGAGAGGGGGGTTTTGGGTCACATATGAAGACTTTCCTGGAGTGTATATGCTTCCAGGGTGGTGAGAGCTCCGCACTGAAGATTGATGAGCCATGCTTCTTTGATAGAGGATTGATGCATTTTCAGGAGGACCAGGAGTGTAGACAATAGTTGGGTTCATCAGGGCTCCATTGCTTGTCATTACTTGAGGGACATTTTGTGGCGGAAATAAGTTTTGTTGCCCAACCAAGCTGTTGCTCTCATGATAACTTTGATGTGCATTCGACTGGATGCTTGGAACGCTGGAGACGGGGTGATAGCTTGTCATTGCAGATCTGTTCGCCTCTGTCCTGTAATTCAGCAGTTTAAGTGGGGGATATACGTCAAATGATCCTTTTTCTGAGGGTATCCGTCTACAGACAAACAGTAAAGCTGAGGCAAACAGTAAGGCTCCCGTCACCCAACCGATGTAAAGAGCTTCTCCCAGCTCTCTCCTCTCGGCATCAATCAGCAGTGGATTGTAAAAATCACTTATAATGACATGACCAGTCCAAGACACGGGTATAAAAACACAAATACAGGCCAGGAACTGCATTGCTCCAGCAACCATTAGAATAATTGTTTTAGCCCATTTGCTGCCTTGAAAGCAGGAAAAGCATTTCATCCCTGCTAGAGCTACCAAGAGCCCTACCCCTGACAAGGCCACAGAACAGCACATCAGACCCCTGGCAGCCTGCAGGTCAGGGGGCAGATACAACAAGGAGTCGTACACCTTACACTGCATCCTGATGTTTGCCTGTCGGTAGCAGTTCATCCACAAGCCCTCCCAGCGCGTCTCCATCACAATGATGTTTGCTCCAATGAAAGCGGTGACCTTCCACATAGGCAAGCCAGTCGTAGCAGAGGCGCCGATCAGCCCAATCAGTCCAACACACATCGCTGCGATCTCAGAGATGCCTCGAATCATTGTTTTTTTTTTTTTTATTCAAGACTCTTATGTGCAAGTCCAAAACTTTTTATGATCTTGTAGGCAGAAAAAGAGACAAATGGGTACTGTCGATCTTTATCAGGATCTTTGAAGAAAAAATTAGTTTAAGGTGAAGGTATGTCCAGGCAGCGAGGCTTTGTCCTAACCGTTTGCTGAAAGAGGCTGTTTGTTATGGGAAAGATGCTTTACCATCACCTGATTGGCTTGGGGAGATGCAGGTAAAGAGGATGTGTTCTTATTTTGTGTTTACAGGTAAGCAGTTCCTGTGGGCAGGACACTGATCATTTTTCTCAAACATAACTTCTGAGTAAAAATAATGCACAACTCCAACAGTTAACAATGTCAGATTTTTATTTAAATGTTATATAAAACAAACAAAAATCAGTATACTGTAAAATGAACAACTGTGAAAGCTTTCTGCTTTGTCCACCAGAGAGCAGAGTCGAACTTTGAGGTGAAGAAATAAGAGGTTCACATTATATGAAAAAACATGTTTTTTCTGACATATTAAGACCAGTGATATACTATTACATTTTAAATTGTATTTGTTTGAAATAGAAGAACACATATGCAAGTACCAACATTTCATTGTATTTAAGGTTGCACAAAGAAGTTGTGCTTCTTCTAGAAATTGAAATGCTGTGACTTTTAAGCTTAACTTGATCATTTATACACTTTGCAGGAAAAAAAATATATACATATTTCTAAACTTGAAACTCAACGAACAAAATAACAGGGATGTGTTGGTCTAAATTCCAAGTGACTTGCATATTCTGGTCACATGATCCCATTGTCTGTTTACTTTGCTTGGTTGAGTTCCTGTTGCGTCCACGCCCTTAGAGAGAATTGTTATCTGAGACTCTCAGGCTTGTGCTTCCTATTCAGTAGCTCCCAGGAAAGCATTACAGAATGCCTCTCTTTAGTCAATATTCAGATTAAATAGACTTGAATTGATTTTTTTTTACATAGCTATTCGATTCAGTGTAACACAATCAGTCACTGTTTTAACTTGTACTTTATAAGTCATTATGGCACACCTGCCATCATTTGAATTTGTAAATAACACTAGGAGAAACTGGTACCGGAAGTTTGGGGAAAACAAAGGCCTTATTGAGGTTTGTAATTCTGGTGAAGTTTTGGCTCTTAAAACACAATTTAAAATGTTTTTTGTCACGGATCATATGCCAGCAATAAAATACATTTCACCAGTGAACACACATACACTTCTGTTACATTACCAAATGGTTGAAGATTGCAGATATACACAACATACAGATTTTCAATATTTTTCCCCATTTTTACAACACAAGTATAACATTTCACTTACACAATTAAACATGAGTGGTTATCTCTTGCAAGCTTCTAAACTGTTGTTTTCTATACTTTTGTTTGTTTTTACAAAAAAATATAAGTACAGTTCAATGAGTACATAAAGTGTATTGACATTTTACCTCTAAATAAGAATTTAAATTAAGTGATTTTTACCTCTCTATCGGAAAAAAGGGTTCACAGATAAGCAACTCCACTGTGCACAGAGGGGTATCTAGATTCGTAACTGTAGACTGTTGACGGATGTCTTGACAGCACTGAGTGAGGTTCGGATCGAGGGATAAACACCAGCTGCTGAGGCAGAGGCTGGAGTGGTGGCTGTGGGGTGTAGGCCCTGCGCCCTGAGATTTTTGAGTACATGTACTTCTCTGGTTTTTCGTCTTCGGACTGTATATTGCAGCAGATGAAAATGCACCCTCCAGCAAACAAGAAAGCACCTGCTACCCAACCAATATAGAGCGCTTCTCCGAGCTCCCTACGCTGGGCATCGATCAGCAACGGGTTGTAGAAGTCCCGAATAATGACGTGGCCTGTCCAGGACACAGGAATAAGGTCACAAATGCAAGCCATTAAAATTATGCTTCCTGCAATGATGAGGACCAGTCTCTTGGCTCGATCGTTGTTCCTGATGCACGCTGTGCACTGCATCCCGACCAAACCGATCAGCAGACCAATGGCACCCAGAGCCAGAGAGCAGCACATTAACCCTCTTGCAGCCTGCAGGTCTTGGGGAAGGGCCAGCAGAGAGTCGTAGACTTTACACTGCATCCGTATGTTAGCTTGGCGATAGCAGTTCATCCACAAACCCTCGTAGCGAGTCTCAAACACGATGATATTCTCCCCAATGAAGGCTGTGACCCGCCACATTGGCATTCCGGTGCTTGCAGCTGCTCCAATCAGACCAATCAGGGACAATAAAAGTCCCACTATTTCCAATGTTGAGTTGGCCATCCTGTCTCTAGTCACTCATCCAAGTTTATAGGCGCAATAGCAGTTGGACACTATTTGGATACAGCTCAGTGCAGTATTTTTTTCTTCTGTTGAGAGGCAGTTCAATCAGATGGAGGAGGAGCAGGTGGTTGTTCCCTTGTACAACCTCTTCCCACTGGATGTTATAATGGGAAGGGGTGGGAATTTGTTCCTGTAGCTAGGAGACAGAGTCCTTTGTGTGTTTTGAACCTCTGTACACCAACACCAGTGTGCTGCTAGTTTGATTATTTAGAGGTATCCATTTACATTCTAGGATATCTCTTTACAAGAAAGTATTGAGGGGAATAGACTAAGACTTTTATGCAAGTCAACATTTTTTTTATATTAACATTTTATCTTCTGATTTCAGAAGGTTTTATCAGTAAATTTGACTTCCAAAACATCATCAAAACAAAAAAAAGAAACTTTAGTTTGAACTGCTGACAAGTGGTCCAGATAAAATGCTTTGGCCCTTGTTTCTGGACCAACAAGTGCAGAAACCCTTGTTTTATTTTTCTCTCCTTTAGCCAGGTACAATGCTTCTGTCCTTATTTCTGGAAAACAGAGCAGTTTTGAAATCTTTTGAGTTAGCTTATAAGTGATGGCTTTAAAAGCACCAACCCTACCCACACTGCATCCTGACCAAACCTTATTGCTGCACATGCACCCCGCCCCATACTCCTCCTACTATGAAGGAGCAACACACTACCAGCTCTCCATCTGACGGGTAATATGAGTTTCCTGAGCATGCTGAATATTAAATTGTTCAGGGCTGAGAAAAACTCTACTTAAACTGACCTGTCAAGGAAGACTCTCCTAGTTTCTAACGACCTAAATCTGAGTGTCCCACCCTGCTTTCCTCCCCATAAATTAGTCGGGCTGAGAAGCCCAGCAGCCAACTAGAAATGCATCATGGACTTCAAACCCCATTGCTGGTCTATTGGAGAAATGAGCTCAGGCAGGAGGACCAAGCAACAGAGAGCAAGCAGCAGTCCTCAGAGATTGTTTGTGACCCCTATTTACTAGATAATGACAGAAGTCATTGCTGAAGAAAAGCATATTTGCTTTTGCCTTAGTTAATTGCTTTGGGCCTCTTTTGCCTTAGAGGCCCAAGTCAGAGTCTTTCAAAATTATTGAGGTTGATTCCTCATATACAAAACAGCATTTGGCTGACTGCAGGTTGTAGATTCACTTTGTGCTGTGTTGCAAAGCTGTTAGTCCGTCTTAATGTGAGCATGATGAAGGCTTGGAACGAAATCATGATGTTCCTCTGTTTGTGGTAGCCTTTATGGGGTTCTTCTTGCTGCTGTCGCACATGTTTTTGCCAATCGCATCTCAGAAAAAGGAAAATTGCAAACTTCATCTTCAACCTGCCCGTATTAACCACTATGCCTGCTTTAGATGGAACTCTCACTCCTGCCAAGGCACTTTAATCCAGGGTGGTTCACCTGCCACTTTCCCAGCACTTTGTCTTTCCCCTCACCCATCTGTTTCAGCTCTTTCTTTTAGCCTGTGTCTGCTTCCGTGGTGATTCTACCGATCAGCATTTACTCATTCTTGGTTTCTCTCTTGCCTCTGTCTCTGCGCTCCATGTTCCACATTGGCCAACACACATCTCCTCTCAGTTCCTCGCTTCCCTTGACCTCAAACAGATTGCATACTCACAGAATTATTTATCTTCAATCATCAATACATCTGGGATGGTTCTACATGCCCTGTCATTCCAGGTTTATCATAATGGCATTTCTGAGAATCACATGAAACATTGTATTCAAAAAATCCAATTTCAATTATTCTTTGTTTTAGTTTTCCATGGGAGTAAGAGTCAATCTCCCTCACTTTGACAAACTATAAGTGTACACCAAACTCTTGTCTAATAAAATCCACTAGTTCTTTAAATAATCTTAAAAAAAAAAAAAAAAAAAAAATATATATATATATATATATATATATATATATATATATATATATATAAAAAATTAAAAACTGTGGGATGTTGGTGACTGTCTGCTGAATATCTGTCAAGATAACAGTAATAACATAATTGTGTAACCTATAACATTTTTGTTATGTTAAACTATGTCTGACTAGAATTTTAAGTGTTTTTCAATTAATATTGTATTTTATATAACATTTAGCTTTTTAAATTGCTTGTTAAATTGTATTTTACATCTATTTATTTATTTATTCATTTATTTATTTTTAATTGGCGCAGTTGGTAGAGCGGTTGCCTTGCAGCAAGAAGGTTCTGGGTTCAATTCCCGGCCCCGGCATTTCTGCATGGAGTTTGCATGTTCTCCCTGTGTATGCGTGGGTTTTCTCCGGGTACTCCGGTTTCCTCCCACAGTCCAAAAACATGACTGTTAGGTTAATTGGTCTCTCCAAATTGTCCCTATGTGTGCATGGTTGTTTGTCCTGTGTGTCTCTGTGTTGCCCTGCGACAGACTGGCGACCTGTCCAGGGTGACCCCGCCTCTCGCCCGGAACGTTAGCTGGAGATAGGCACCAGCAACCCTCCCGACCCCACTAAGGGACAAGGGTGTCAAGAAAATGGATGGATGGATGGATATTTGGGAGATTATTATTATTATTTATTACATTCATACATTAACCTGTTTTTGTAAAGGTCTATACATCATGTTATACATCATGTAATATGACAACAAAAATCTCAGATTTCACACTTAAGGGCTTTTGTAGACATAATTATATAGATTTTAATATTTTTGCATAATTGCTTAATCGTGTATTTTTAAGTTGACAGAATGTGTTCTTTTTTAATTGTATTGACAATTTCTTCTTGTCTGTCATGTCAGTCTGTAGCTAAAATCTGGAAGTTGCACCTTTTGAGATGTAATCTTTCAGTGCCTGTGCTTTTTTTAGATGTGCTTGTAAAGCCTGCTTTTACTGGTTTGGGCACATTTCTTCTGACAATGATTAAGATGACACACCCGTAAGTGAAACAACCGGAGTTTCGGCAGGAATATCTAGATTCCCAGACAAACAAAAGCTTTTGGAGAAATGATTGTTGGGTTAAAGAAGTAAAACTGATGAAAACAAACAACTTTTATTACCATTTTTTATTTTGTATAAGAGCTGATATAATTTTTCAGTATCGGTTTTGAAAAAAGTATATATATACAATCTCACAAATAAACAGAAGTTACTACAGGTATGAAAAAAAGCTAGTGCATAAGTTTAACTCAAATGAGCATGCGTGCAGTTTCTATAGACATTGTTATCACATTGGTTCTTTATCATTATGAAGGATGTAAAACACCCACACAATAGGTGCAATAAAACAAAGACAATCATTTCGGCAAAGGTCTTCATGATCAAACTCAATCACATTCACAAAACATTTCAGTCTTAGCAATAGATTTTTAAAGTAATAAATGGGCCTTGTCTAGTTATCCCTTGTCTTTGTCACTCCATCGTCCTTTTCATTTGAACCATGTTTTTCTGGTTTAAAAATCAAGTCCAAAAATCACCTAGTACTGACTCGGAGCATATCCCACAGATCTTGGTGGGGGTGCAGAGTATGCAGGTTGGTAGTTGTATTCTGGTTGGTATGAGTACGGCTGGTATGCGTATGCAGGTTGATAGATACTTCCAGGGTTGTATATGACCCTCTCCTCTTCTATATTGGTGCGTGGAGCATGGCGGCACAGCAGGATCACTCCAGCTGCGAAAAGCAAACCAGACGTCATCCAGCCGATGTACAGAGCCTCCCCGAGCTCTCTTCGTTGGGCATCAATCAGCAGTGGGTTGTAGAAGTCCTGGATGATGACGTGGCCGGTCCAGGACACTGGGATCAGGGTAGTGACACAGGCCATGAGGAAGAGACAGCCTCCAGTCACAAGGACAATGTGTTTTGTTCGAGCACGGTGGTCCACCATCTTGGTACATTTCATTCCCACCACTGAAACAACCATGGCAAAGCATGTGAGAGCCACAGAGGCGCACATGAGGCCTCTGGCTGCTTGGAGATCTGGTGGTAGGTACAGCAGGGAATCGTACACCTTGCACTGCATCCTTATGTTGGCTTGTCTGTAGCAGTTCATCCACAAACCTTCCCAGCGAGTTTCCATCACAATGATGTTTTCCTGAATGAAGGCTGTCACTTTCCACATGGGCAAGCCAGTCACCGCTGCTACTCCTATCAGTCCAAGAAAGCCAATGACGAGAGCCACAATCTCACAGCAGACTTCATTACGGCGTTTCCTCTTCTCAGCTTTTTCCTTTTCCACGTAAACAGAGTCCTGGTAATCTGGGTTATCTTGGTAATCTATGTAGGTCTGGGGTGGCTTCTGCAAATTTGGGTCATAGTAAGACCCGGCATAGGACATCGGTGGCTTGGTATAGCCACTGTAGGCTGTGTAAGAGGCCATCGCAGGAAGCACCAAAATCCAAAGATGGTCTCTCTGGCTTTACTCTTACAGCTCCGGAGGCAAGTCTGAAGGAAAGAATGATGAACACAACATATACACCCACAAAAACATGCAAATGATGCAATGCAGCCTGACCGGTTCATCTACCCTGCACCCATCACACTGTGGTAACAAAGGAGTACACTTTGTTAATGAAACTGCTCTTACTTTCAGTCAACTGTTTAGTGTTTTTTTCTTTGTTTTTTGTTATATGAAAAGTGCATTCATTTGATAAGTTGAAGATAATCAATTTCTGTTTGAAATATTAGCTGGAGAAAGAACAGAAAAATATGTAATTTACACAGGATTGGGAAAGAGTTCAAATATACATGAATCATGATTATATTTAGTTTTGGATATGTATAAATTTTCAAAGCAAACAAAACAAACTTATTTGTATAAATGCACTTATATGGGTGTTTTTATAGGGATGACTAAAGCTGGTCACAGATCCCGAAGCCTCTACATTTTCTATGTAAAGTGAGCTGGTAAGAAGGTGTTGGATGCAGAAACATGAGGAGGATTAGTTTCACTAGAATTTCTCAACTCTCTGCTAACACATTGAAGTATCACTGATATATTTATTGTGATAGCTTCAAATTCACAATTTTCAGGTGCAAAAAGAATAATTTTATTGTTTCCAACCTTGAAATTGTTCTTTTTATTAGACCACTTTGACCTCTCAGAACTTTTTAACCTCAGCTTATTTGACCAGTGTACGTCAATAATTCAATCTAGCTATAGATTAGATTCTTTTTAGGGATTTCTTAATAACTTAAGTATTTGACTTGCACTGCTGTAACTGTGTTGTGATCTGTGTTTTCTGTGTAGTTATTTTGAGATTTTCTGTGTTTAGTCCTGTTTCCCTGTGAGTCTCTGTCCTGTCCTCCCTGTTGATTGATCCCAGCTTTGTCTAGTTTTCTGATTACCCTCCCCGCGTATATAAGTCCACCTGTTGTCTTTGTCTGTGTCGGATCCTCGTCGTGTAACGTCGTGTCTACCACTCTGTCTCCTTGTGCTTCCCGTGTTCAGTTCCGTGAGTTAATCAATAAATCCATCATTTTCGTCACTTCATCCTGGGTCTGCCTGCGCTCCCTCACCTCATCAAAACCAAACCATGACAAACTGTAGGTATCTTAAAATGTAATTTCTCCTAACAAATGAGTAATTAAGGATACCCTCAGTTTCAGCTAATAATCTTTAAATTTTGTCTCAAAAGATGATTTTTTGACATGGCATGAGAAATATGTTTTAACATGTATCATTTATCCATTAAAAAATAGCCTACCTGATGAGCAGCTACTGACATGCCAGGAAAGTGGCATCTAATGCCTCATTATAAAAAAAAGAATATTGTAAATAATAAATAGTGACTGCTCTCTGAGGTTAGACATGTTTGACCTACTGCGTTTTACCTAGATCTGTATGGAAACAATTAGACACATGTGTGACTGCTTCAATGTTATTCAAATGCAATCACCTTTACTTCATCCTCTTTTAATCACATGTATTCGTTTACATAACGTTAATGCATTTAAAAAAACGTATGCATTTTAAAAAAATTTACATTTATAATTTAGTATACAGTTAAATTCAAATCTTAGTAAGCTACATCAGATAATAGAATAGATCCTTTTGTGTAATTAGGATTAAACTGAGGCCTATTTTGTTTTATTTGTTAAATTTTCCCTCTGAGTATTCTGGCTTTTTATTTGTTAATACTTAAATAGTAAGTTTATTATTGTTATTTTAATGGTTACATTATTCAAAATAATCTACTTCAAAATACAAACGACCTGTCTTTTTTGGGAAAATTGTTTGCTTTGATTAATAGCAAATTGTAAAAACATTATTAATATAATGCTTCACACTGACAGCTCTAATCCAGTGCAGTAAACTAAGTTGGTTAAATGACTGCTGACTGACTCACAAACATCATTTTAACGTACAGTGACCCATGTTGAGATGGAAAAGCAAATTCATCAAGAGCAGTTAACCAAAATTATTTTATTAGAGCACAAAAACGTCAAGGACATGCAGAACATTTGTTAAAAATAAAAGTAAAAAAAATACTCTTAATAAATGAATACTTTTTATGTACAAAATTGGTTGAATGGTAAAGAACATTTGTTACCAGTACTGCTTGTAGTAAAGTAGCCACACCTATGAGTCACTAAAGCCCTTAATTTTGTCAGGCACGTGCAAATCAGCTTGTGAAGTTTTTTCTAGGTTACATGTTGTAAATTTTAAATGCAAATATGTACATTCAGCCGAAAGCAAAAATTAACAATTATTTACACATATTCTTGAAATTTATGCAAGCCGGATCCTGTCTGGGGGACATATACACTGTCCTCTTTGATGGCACTCTTTTCCTCCATAATGTATACATCATGGTAGAGGTCTTCTTCTTTGGATCTTCGTTTGCTGTGTCTGATGAGCAGGATGATTCCAGTGGCCAGTAACACACCAGAAGTTCCCCAGCCAATGAAGATGGCTTGTCCCATCTCTCGTTTCTGAGCGTCCAGCACAGATGGATTGTAGAACTGCCTGATAATCGAGCCACTCACCCAGCTGACAGGAATGAGTGTGGTCAGAAAGGAAATCAGATACAAACAACCCCCGA
Organism: Poecilia picta; assembly: GCA_033032245.1. Classification (NCBI taxonomy): domain Eukaryota; kingdom Metazoa; phylum Chordata; class Actinopteri; order Cyprinodontiformes; family Poeciliidae; genus Poecilia; species Poecilia picta. The sequence continues at coordinate 26,353,520 of CM065365.1, read as the reverse complement.
CAGCCAGAACAATGTTTTTGCTCTTCATGTTGTCACCACAACAGATGCTCCTCTGGATTCCAAAAGCTGTGACAATCAAGGCGCTGGAAACCAGGGCGATGGAGACACACATGAATCCTCTGGCTGCCTGCAGCTCGGCAGGGAGAATCAATAGTGAGTCGTAGACCTTGCACTGCATCTTGACGTTAATCTGTCTGTAGCAGGCCATCCACAGGCCTTCCCACAGTTCCTCCATGACTATAAGATTAGCCCCAATGAAGGCAGAGACCTTCCAGGTAGGCAGAGCTGTAACAGCTATTGTCCCAAATAGGCCAAAAAAGCCTAGGACCAGGGCTAAAATTTCCAGCTTCTGTTTCATGGTTTAGCGTAAGAAGTGCGTCCTCGTCTTGTCTTTCTTGCCTAATGCAGGTCCTACCTAGCCTGTCTGCTTTACAAGGCTCTAAATCTGATAGTGTCACGATGCATGCGATGTCACCCAGCTGGTTGGAATTATCTCAACTTTAAAATAACAAGTGGTTTCAGTAAAGGGAAACTTGACTACATGTGTCTGTCTCTTAAAAAAACAAAAAGTCAACACTCCTTGTCATGCATAACACGAACAATGTACATGTGATAAAAGACAATGGATCACCTGCCAGGTCAACATAGCTGCCCAGGTGTTCAGTAGTGACTAAATCTACAACTTTAGATTTAGTCACTAAACTAGCTGTTCCTTCCTCAGCTAGTTTACCGTTCAAAAAACATTCAATGTTGAGAATCAGGTTCTTTGCAAAGAAATCCCGTTTTAAATAAACTGCTGTAACTCAAATTACTAAAACTGAAAATTTAATTATTTGTATTTCCTCAATCTATGTAGAGTTAAAATTAAGACTTCTGTGTGTGAATGATTTACGACCGTCCTCCTTCTGCATACACAGAAGAACATTGATGTCACACAGCAGCCCATTGTTTACGGGAGTAATAATGGATTGAGCCATTTATGGATCACTTTTAAAGTTATTCAGCAAAGGGAACTGACAGTATTGTCACAAGACTAAGAGTGTAACAACACAAAGGAAGATGATAAAAATAAAGCACAACATTTTGTTGAGCATTAACTGAAGGAAGGTCTGTTTGTTTGTGTACACAGAACCAGAAGTTGTGGGATTATGATGTGATTCACTTCAGTGACATTATTCTTTCATATGTTTATTATTATAACTTTCATACTTTCTTTACATCCATATTTATGTCTGGCTTCTGCTAGTGCAGAATTATGATGCATGTTTTGCATCATTGATAGAAAAGTCAGATAAAATGCGACATGAACATTCTGACTGCAAACGGTTTTAAGACAATCAGATACTTATCCAATTTTCTATAACCTATGGAAGTGGCACAGATCAGGTACTTATGGGAAGTGAAAAGATCGGAATTAAGTTGTTCAGTCTGCCATGAAAAAGTTGTCTGTCGGTCGCATCTGGACCAAATGAAATAAACCATCCATCCATCCATTTTCTTCCGCTTATCCGGGGTCGGGTCGTGGGGGCAGCAGCTTCAGAAGGGAGGCCCAGACTTCCCTCTCCCCAGCCACTTCTTCCAGCTCCTCCGGGGGAACCCCAAGGCGTTCCCAGGCCAACCGAGAGACATAGTCCCTCCAGCGTGTCCTGGGTCTTCCTCGGGGCCTCCTCCCAGTGGGACGTGCCCGGAACACCTCACCAGGGAGGCGCCCAGGAGGCATCCTGATCAGATGCCCGAGCCTCAACTGGCTCCTCTCGACGTGGAGGAGCAGCGGCTCTACTTTGAGTCCCTCCCGGATGACCGAGCTTCTCACCCTATCTCTAAGGGAGAGCCTGGCCACCCTGCGGAGGAAACCCATTTCGGCCGCTTGTATCCGTGATCTCGTTCTTTCGGTCATGACCCAAAGCTCATGACCATAGATGAGGGTAGGAACGTAGATCGACCGGTAAATCGAGAGCTTCGCTTTTTGACTCAGCTCTCTCTCTCACCACGACGGACCGGTACAGCGCCCGCTTCACGGCAGACGCCGCCCCATTCCGCCTGTCGATCTCCCGCTCACCTTCTTCCCTCATTCGTGATACTTATACTTAAACTCCTCCACTTGAGGCAGGACGACCCCCCTGACCCGGAGAAGGCACTCTACCCTTTTCTGGCTCAAGACCATGGCCTCGGATTTGGAGGCATTGAGCCTCATCCCGGCCGCTTCACACTCGGCCGTGAACCGCTCCAGCGAGAGCCGCAGATCACGATCTGATGAAGCCAACAGGACCACATCATCTGCAAAAAGCAGAGATGCGATCCTAAGGAAGGCCACCAAAATGGATCCCCTCAACACCTCGGCTGCGCCTAAAAATTCTGTCTATGAAAGTAATGAACAGAATCGGTGACAAAGGGCAGCCTTGGCGGAGTCCAACTCTCACCGGAAACGAGCCCGACTTACTGCCGGCAATGCGGACCAGACTCTGACACCGGTCATACAGGGACCTGACAGCCCGTATCAAAGGGCCCGGTACCCCATCCTCCCGCAGAACCCCCCACAAGGCCCCCCGAGGGACACGGTCGAACGCCTTCTCCAAGTCCACAAAACACATGTAGACTGGTTGGGCGAACTCCCATGCACCCTCCAGGACCCTGCTGAGGGTGTAGAGCTGGTCCAGTGTTCCACGACCAGGACGAAAACCACACTGCTCTTCCTGAATCCGAGGTTCGACTATCCGACGGACCCTCCTCTCCAGGACCCCTGAATAGACCTTACCAGGGAGGCTTAAGAGTGTGACCCCTCTGTAATTGGAGCACACCCTCCGGTCCCCCTTTTTAAACAGGGGGACCACCACAAATAAACCAATGAGTAAACAAACCTTGCATCGTATTCGTCTGCTGTTTGAACATAGACCTAATACTTGGACAAATGTTCTCAAGCAGTTTGGGCAAAAAATAAGTCAACAACCTTTTAGGATATTTTTGGCAGGATATTTGTAAGGGTGAAAGATAACCAGCCAGAAACTCTAGTTGCAGCAGGAATTATAGTTCTGCTTACAGTCTTTGTGTTTGATGATCCACATCCTGCTTCTTTGCAAATATATTACTGTCCATGATCAGTCCCATTGTGAGGCTTTTAAACCTCAGAACAAAGGAGAGATGTGTGATTTTATCATCAGGCCATCTTAAAAAAAATTTAACCAAATTACTAGAAGTCAATAATGAATAGAGCATTCATACTGCTGAGTGCATCTGTAGGTCCAACTGGATCAGCAGGTCAGTTTTTGTTTCCTCTGACTTTAAGTCAGTTTTGACTTAAAGTGTGAATATACTGTCCTTCTGCTACTCTCGGGGGGTAATTGTTCAAGATTTTTCTCAAACTGGAAAACTTGGACTACCACTACAATACCCATATTATATATTTAGCGCAATACTCTAAAGTGTTGTGACTGATACTCTAAGTTGTTGTGACTATCCAGACTTCTGTATTTGTACTTCATTACATGACAACACAAACAGCATATTTAAACAAGAGTTTTAGTTTGCTTTCACTTTAAGATGCACTGTTTTAAAACAGTGTGGTATTTCAGGGTGGTGAAGTTGAACCACTCCTTCCTCCAAACCATATTTGGTTTAAAAAAGGTGACACCCAGTTGATCGTCTTGTTTCTGAGAAACAAGAGACACAAAAAAGTACCAGAGGGGGAAAAAAACGTGGCATGAGAGGTCATAAGACGGGAACAGAAACTGGAAAACCTGCTGAACAGGTCTTTAGGGCAATACTGTCGTCATCTGCTTTGAATGTAAACAGATAGCATCATGATGAAAAACCCATAGAGACAAAGTTGGATATGAAAAGCCAGGCTGTGTTATGGAAACTGTTTTTGCTTAAGGTTTAATCTGTGAATTCTAATTTCAAGTCCTGATTTGATAGGAAGAAAATAACTGATTTTAACCAAAATGAAATGTATATGAATGAGTGAGCAGTATGTTGTTACTCTTTGTACGAGGTTCAGAGGATGAAAACAACAAAATTACAGCAGGCTCGATGCGCCCTCTGCTGTATGCAAAAATGACTGCAGATCAGTCAGTGTTCACGTTGATGAAAAGCCAAGTTTTCCAAGTACAAATATGCACAAACATATTTTGAATTAATAGTTTACAGAACTAGAACCTTTTAGTTGGTTGTGTATTTTATAATGTCAAAAAAAGAAAAGTAAATGTTTTAGTAAACCCTTAAGATAAGAATTTTATTGTGAATGTTTGAGGTTTCTCACAAAGCTGTCTTCAATAATCTGTCATAAATTTCTCCCTGACATTTTCTTGTTGAACCTTTCCTTAAAATACCAAAATAATAGTGTTTGTTGGATGTTACATTACCGTATAACGAACTAAATACAAAAAGAAAATCATTAACATATTATAATAAAAATGGAACAAGAAAATAAGAAATGGCATAAAGTTATTTTGAACAAAAATGTGCTCAATGCTATTAAACTTCTATATTACCACTGTTGCTCATTGATCACCCAGTAACAAATCTTACATGTTTTTGATCTGCATCTGTTTTTCCACACAAATAGACTAAGTACATTTATTTGGTATGTATATGCAAAAGTAATTTTTTAAGAAAATGATATAAAAAATATTTTTGATGATCAGATTGAAATGACAAAATCTAGCCCCATTCTAAAATCCCAAAAGAAATGATAGCTACTAGCTCCTGTAGCAAACTGAGTTTTATGGTTTGTATCTCTCACACACATGCTATACAACCTACAAATATGTTCCCTCTGTACTTAAAATGCTAAGAAACATGCTTTGTTCAAATTCAATGCATAGTTTCACTTTGAACAAGGATGTTTAATCTCATTCCCAGATTCTAGTTCCTAGTTCTGACTTCGTAGTCATGTGTAACAAAACAGAAACACCCAATAGTTTTAGTTCCTGGTTTGTTCTTGTCCACATGAGCTTACACTGGGAGAGAAAATCATCCACTTCACTCCTCTTTCAATTTGTTTGTCTTTAAAGCATACTTGTATTAGAACGACTCCTCCTTTTTGCTTAACACAGTTGGTTTATAGTAAATACTGTATTATGGTCTAGTTTAGTATCTACATTAATAGATTTATAATGTTGGAGTAACATTGTAAAAGAATTTATCATTTTTTCTGATAAATTTATTGCCAGCTAAATTATTTTCATATTAATTTGCATAAAAATTGTAACACTGTAAAATGGTCTAACTGTACTTACAGTGCTAGAATATCAACACAATATGGTAGTAATAGCAAATAAAAAATAATTCTTTAACATTGATATTCAGAATGATTTCAAAGCAAATGTGTTATGTTTCACAATTATTTCATATTGTATGGGGAAGTATAATTTTTTTCATTAAACTGGATTAAGAAACCAAGAATCCTTTTGCAACTCACCTTCATATCCTTTTCAGTCTTAGGTCTACTTCTGCTGATAATACATAGGCTTTTCTTGATGCTGGTTTTCTAGTGAAATGATTGTTACTAAAATGTAAGGATTGATTGAAGATGTTTGATTTTATGTAGTATTGATATGACTTTGGCATTACAGTTTTTTCTCTTCTGTTGTGGAGTTGTATACAGATGCTTTGTTGCATGCAAATAAGGATTCATTTTAGAAAACAGTGGTGGTTCTTGCACGAATGGTACCCTGGGCATGGCCCCTGCTGATTGCTGATCTTCAAAAGTCTGACATGCTGATTTTCAACTGAGGCAGATACCAATTTCTTTTTTTTTTATTTCTCTGAGAAGTTGCCAAATTGGCAAAAGCAGAGTGACTGTGAGCTCAAGTTCAGACGTGAGCTGGTGGGTAGATGGGACAGGACTGAAGACACTGATTTTCAGACATTTATGGAGGTAGATGTAGTCGGTTTCAAATGCATCTATTGGCCGGTCACCCAAAATGAAGAAATGTGGGGCATATTTGGTGGTGCACTCCAGAGAAAACTTAATAAGCTGTTTAAAAATGAAAGTAAATTAATTAAAACACAACAGTTCTGAATTAGAAGTAGGAAACAAATGTATTTATTATGATATCAATACGTTTTATATATACAGAAAATAAAAATGCAGTCCTAGAAGCATAATGAACTTTTTTTAAAATTATGACTTCTTTCATTGGTCAGACATCTTGTCAGTCTTTCACCTTGATTGCATGAGCAACTTTGGACTTTCTTTGTGGGGGGAAAAAAATAATTACTTCTGTTACTAGCAAATTATTTTACACACAAATAAATAAAACAATTGCTTTGAAATCCATTACTAAAAAAAATAAGTGAACACAGAAAACCTTCTGAAGAAGCTGAAGTGTAAAGTATTTACAATACTGTGTGCATGTGATGTGTCAAGTGTGTCTGAGCTGCAGTACTTTAGGTAGTACCGTTGGTAAAATATAACATGATTTCACAGTAGTAAAAAAATGACACAGCAAATACAAATTCAAGTAAAAACAGGATAAGGTTAAAAAAAAAAACATTGTTTCAGTGATATTACAGATTTCACATCATTCTGTTATTAAATGTAACAGGAGAGCTAAAACTAAAGATCAAAATAATGACACATCAGTGTACTGTATATCCATGTGAAAATGTACAGTAATCTACGCAAGACTGTCATCTGGAATTTATTATTCTATGTCTTTAAGGACAAATAATATACAGCCCTTAGCTATGATAATATCTTGAGTCACAGAGACGAAACAAATATAAATGTTCTCACAATACCCAAATTTGGCAACAGCAGGCAGGACTACAGAATGCCGTCCAAATGTGCAAACCATGCCAATCAAAGCAAGTGATTAGATCCCATGATTGTATCATTATTCCACCTCTCTAAGCAAACACTTGACCGTTATGAAACAGCATCTGATTTGGGATACAGCTCCCTCATTCTGGGTTAATTATTGCTCCACAAATGATCTTACCTGTACAAAAAAAGCATTCAGCATAAAGTAAGGTAAAGGAGGGTGTACTGTTTCTTTTACTAGCTGTGTGATATACATCAATGCTCATGCACGGTTTGTGATGAGTGATAGTTGTGCGGCAAACGTGGGGAGATTCCTGTCCCCTTTAGCTCTTATGTGGGGCAGCCTGGAGATGAATCCCTTCGAACCCAAACCTCAGCCTTCTCTGCTTGATTCTTGTCCTCGGAGTTGTCGGTTACGGAGCTCTTCCTCTCTGTGTCGGATATCTTCTCTTCATCTGGTGTGTCGCTCACAGTTGGAGACGGCAGGCTCTTACTCCCGTCTGTTTCTGCACCCTCCAGGGATAAAGCCAGCAGGGGGCTTTCCAGATCAGCCTCTTCAGATAGAGCTCTGGGTGTTTGGCAAAACTCGTCGTCATCATCGCTTAGGATGTCTGTCTCCTTCATTTCTTCCTGGTCTTCATACTCTTCTAGGTCAAACTGCTCCTCCACCCAGCGGTCTGTGTCTCCCGCTAACTCAGGCTGCTGTTCATCCTTCTGCTGCTGCAGCGGAGCTGAATCGGATTCCTGTGGTGAAGCGAGGTCCTGCTGTTCCGAGTCCCCATCAAAAACAATGTCGGTGTCTATGGTGAAACGATTGCGCACCAGCTTTCTTCTGCCTAGAGTCCTGGTTGGGGCAGATGCTGTTAGGATAAATAAAAAAATAATGATTTCTGTGAAATAAGAATTGTCAATGGCACTGAGCATTTGTATTTAGCCATTGCTTTACATAAAATTCTTTATTTTTATAGACAAGTCTTGTAAAGTATACTAGTTCTACATGCACCTGGCCATTATGTTGCTATGCAGTTCTGCTCAATTCCCATCTTCATTCAGTGCTCCTTCTAGAATTTCTCCCGTTGAGTCTGATTTCACTGGTAGAATTTCAATCAAGCCAATCAGCAAACAGAAGGAATCAGAAACGATGTTGATTTTCTGAGATGTATTTGAGTTGCAGTCTGCCTGTGTGTGTGTAGGGTTATATTTTGGCAAAGGAGGAAGTGAACAAAGCTGTTCAATCCATGTTGCTCTCGCTTTCAAATACTGAATTAACAGAGTTAGGGTATTATTTTATAACCTATTTCTTTTAAAAGTTGCTTAAATTTAATCCTGACTTGTCTGGTGGGTTTGTAGGTCTTCATGGTGCCGTTTGTTCACTGACGTTCTCTAACCCCTGCGATGGAGTTTCTTGCACTGAATTCTGTCTATAAAATTTAAAAATACCCTGGAGCCTTTTCTTTTTAAATGTGACAAAACATTGAGAAGATTAAAGTAGTATTGTTAACTTTGCAAAGTGATATATTAATTGGTTGCAAATTGTTTGGGTGCACAGTTGAACATATAAATGAACAACCTGGATTCCGCCAAAGATCCTATCTGTGTCAGTTTGGAAGGAATTGGGACACTTTAAGCTGTAGGGTGAATGCAGCCACCGACTGGCATTTACCGGCTCTATTTATGGCTGGACGGGCTCCCTTCAGGGCACACAGTCGCTTTCCTCCAAATGGCACATACTGCTGGTTGAGGGGTAAACTTTCTGTCTTTAGGAGCTGTCGGCGGTGCTTTTCTCTCAAGATGGAGTGGACCGTCTTCAGAAATTCCTTTCGGCTCTCCGGAGAGCTGAGGAAGGAAAAAGAAGAGTTGCGTTATCAGTTTGTCATTGTGCTGAGAGCACCAAGAGGAGCAGCAGACGGGCTTAAATCTGAAGCTAAACTCCGCCTCCTTCAGAAGAAAATCCTCACCTGCAGCACAGGTGAAACGTCCTCTCTGGTCGTCCTTCTGACTCTGATTTTGTGTGAACTATTTCACACATAGCGGAACTCTCACCGTCTGTGGGATGCAAACAATCTGCGTCATTCGCAAAGAAACATGGTGAAATTAAAATACAAAGCCGCATTCAATGGAGCATCTACCTGTGTTTGACATGGATCGGATTTGAAGGGCATCTGTAGGAATCATGTGACGGAATCGAAAAGGATCTTTTTCTTCCGAAGATACAGAAACTCTATGTGAGCCACCCTTAAATCAGATGAATATAATATTTATATTAAAGCTACTTCTAAATGTTGCTTGTACAGTTACAGAATACATAGTCTTTTTGTTTGAAAACTTACAATTTTCTTCTTCTGCTTGGACTCTTCTTTGCATACAAACACCACAGCAGTTTTGAAAACTGAAAGGCGGAAAAAGATGGCAGACATCAGTTACCTCCAAATAATCACTAATTATTGTGCAGGAGTCTTTTGTACAATTTTGTGTGGGTTTTGCATTTTTAATCCATTGGAAATGGAAATGCAGACTTTTGTTTCTCTACTGTATCTGACAAATATTAAAAGAAATAAAAGGTTTTAAAGCACATTTTATGTTTGTTCATTAATTGGATTTGTTTGATTATTTTCAATCCTACATATTTTTGCATATAAATATGTTTTTTGTTACTAAATAAACCCCAAATATCCTCAGTGGGTCACCTTACCTTAATTGAGCATAAGATTACTTATGGTTATCATCATAATGAATACTAAATGTCAAAGTACAAGTGATAAATGTTAAATTCTGGGTTTTATAGCCTATTTTAACAAAGGACCATATTCTAGTACATTTATTGCTGAAACCATGTAGGAAAACAAAATAGATTGATTAAACTGAATATCATCACTGACATACCAAATGTTGCCATCTGTGGTTCTTTCTTCCATTTTCCCAGAGAAATGGGTGGGTTGATCCATGTCACTGTGTTGTGAAGCAGCAAATCGCCCATCGATAGATCAGCCACCTGGCAGTTGTGTGAAAATATCAACATCGTCATCCCACAGGGACCTTTTTTTTTTCTTCTTTTTGACAGATCAAAAAGGCTGCACTTGTCCAAACCTACGTCTTTCTTTTCACTGCTTTGCTCGGTGATCAGCTGGTCAAATACTGCTCCAAACTCCTCATGGATCTTCTGCATTTCATTGATGTGGCTGGCAACCTTGTTCATGGCCTTTATAGCAACTACGTCAAGCAGAAAACATGTTTTCAGCTAAACTGTCATGTTCGTTCAGGGATTCATTTCAGTTGTGTGATAAAAAGGATTTTGTATCCTCAGTAAACTCTGACATTGTCTTACCATCCAAGTGGTAGTGTTCCTCACTGTCTGGGTCTGTCAGTGAGTAGAGCTCCCTTAGCAGAAGGGGGTATTTTAGCACCCTCTGTATGGGTTTAATCAAATAGGATTCTAGGGTGGAGGAGTGCTGCTGCTTGGGGTTCCGCTCATCAAGAAAGGCCTTGAAATTAGGGTCGGTTTTGGCTGCAATGACAAAAATAACATTGTGTTTGCAAAAGGCTGATGCAAGAAAGATGATGCAATCCTTAGCAGTGTAAATAAATATTTTTCACATGTGGTTTCACATGGGTCAGGTAAAATACTCGTATTCAAGGAACATCAAAATATAAATTGCCTGCTTAGGTGAAGCGGGCAGTAATTATTTGGAATATAACAGAAAATAACATGGCCATTTTTAAATATAAGCTTCATTCTAGAACCTGCCTCGGCCAATACCCAAATAGCTACACTGAACGCCTCGAATGGGGCTGCAGTAGGGGACACAGCTCACTAAACATCATCCACTCTAACCAGAGAAAGGCAGCCTGATGCAGGTGTTCGCACAGGAATGAGTGGAATCGAAGCAGCATAATAAACAGGCTGAAGTTAGTGGCAAGTTCCCAATTATCACAGATTCATCCAGCAAGACCTAACGGGAGGAGTACAGATACTCCATTCTGTATGACAGATTCAAACTGGTACAGTACATGTAATTCCATTGAAAAAAACTAATTCATTGTCAAAGACAGACATGCTGGCAGCCAGATCGTTTGTCCACAATAACATCACACAGCAACAAGAACTTTGATATTTGACTCTGCTTTATGACTACACTTAGCAAGTGGAAAGTCGTAGGCTTTAATAGTTTTTGTATTAGTTGCAAATAATAAAAAGCAAAATTTTGATTAAAACTTTGTATGATTGCAAAATATGCATTTTTTTGGTCTTTTTTTCATCAGACCTGTAAGACTGTACACAAATTGAAAACAAAGTAAAATGTTATAACTGCATGAAAATACCATAGAACTGTGGCAGTTTAACTCAGTTATCACATTGTGAGAATCCCATAGTCACCATGCCCAAAAGTACTTCAGTTCAATTTAGTTTATTTATAGGCTATAGCACAAAATCACAACAAATGCCAACTTGAGTCACTTTGCAAAAATAAAATAGTCAATTCAATCACGCATACATTGCCATCAAACAGTACATTAAGCTCTGTTAATTATCCTAATAAGTTCAAAAATGTCCCAATCTTCTAAACCCAGCAGACTGCATCAAGTCATGGACTTGAGAGAGAACCAAAAAATAGTGATCATAATAAAGGCCTTATCCAGAGAGTACACATTTCGGCTTGTCTCTCAGAAAAGCAAAACAAAACCACAGGCTTGCCAAATACAAACCATTTTGTATTTTTGTGTGAACAGCGAGGCGGAAGAATCAATAAGCATATTTAAAGTGCTTTATTTTAATACCGCCATCAAAATCTGCACAGCAGAAAAGCAGTTGACTCACTGAATATGAATGTGGCAAACAAAGCCATCCAGTGAAGTTAGAAAGGGAGTGGGTGTAGTAGCTTCAGAAGAGTCTGTTCAACACTTCTAATTACATATCATAGAATCTAGCCAGGCTTTTAACCTCAAGAACTTCCAGCTGGAAAGTATATGGGGGTCAGATGGACAACTGCGGCTGACAATGATGAAGAGCAAATTTATGGAGAATTGCAATATACAGCAGATAGTTAAATACACACTGTCCTTTGAGCCAAGGTGAAATGTCAGCCCAATGAAAAGAAAAAAAATGTACTCACCCTTCACAAGAACCTTTGGGACCTTAGTGTGACTGGCACAAAAAGCACTGTAGATCTTAAAACGATCCGCATAGTACAAGAAAGAGCCTCCCAAAGAAAAGAGTATTTTCTGTGAGAGAGTTCACAGAGTCAGAAAAAAAAGTTCATAGGTCTTCCGAATGCTTGATGCTGTTTATATTCTAGGATTATGTCTAAAAAAAAAGAAAGATTTGTACCTTAAACTGATCCACACTCTCCAACTTCTCCAGATCTGGAACCAATCTGGTTCCGTCTTCCAGCGTTTTTAGGAACTCAACCTGGAATTCCACCATTTCTGGCAAATTGCCAAATAGAACATCCAGCTGGGGAAAAAGATATGTAGTAATTTCCATCTAGTAGTGTCAAATTTTTAGTACTTTGTAACAGTTACAAAAACTCAACACATACAACATGAATTTTAATATTGCAAATGCATGTAAAAATCTCTCTCTCTAATTACCATCCATCCCTCTTCTTCTACAAGGCAACACTTCACATGATTATGCAACAAACCATTAATAGAATATTTCAGCAGCACTGGCATCTAAAAGCCAAGCTACCTCTTAAAAGCTCATGCATGGGAAACATTTCACATACCTCATCCTGTGTGAGGAAATTCTCTTTCTGCAGTGGGGTTAAATATCTCCCAATGAGACAATTGAGATCCTGAAAGGCAAGAGTTAAATGTGTTTAATTGTGTTCTGTCACTATGTGGGACGCTATAGGAAATAGACTCTTGGTGATAAAAGTCAGAGAGAAATGTTGCCAGACTTGAGGACTTGTTTTAATACGAATGAGTAAGAGACTATTATAAACCACTGCAGGCACCAACAGATTTATAAATGTGATATGTGGAAAGTTTTTACGAATAACAGTGTGTAAAATGGCTGATTCTAAATCATCCTAAAACAAGAAGCTTTTTAGAAGCCAACACCGAAGAGACATCTGAACAGCAAACTGTATGATCCTCAGTCTAAAACCAAAAGACAAACAGGAGCATGAGTGCAGCTGATTAATTCCAGTAAATTACAGTAATTTAGTTAATTATATCTAGATTTATTACCCACAGATTAATGGTTAATATGATTGATGATAATAATAATAATAATAATAATAATAATAATAATAATAATAATAATAATAATAATAATAATAATAATAATTGATATGGTTATTTATTTCAGTACATTTTGATGATTATGGTTTACAGGCAATGAAAACCAAACTTCAGTTTCTCAGTATGAATGATTACATAAAGATCATGGTGACTGGATTTTTCATAAAATAGTGCCATTTCTACAACTGGGGAAAAAATGTTGCACATTTTTAAGTATTTATTCTTATTAAGACAACTGTGTTTTTAAACTGTAGGTAGGCAACCTATGGGCAGCAATTCACTCAAAGTTCAGTTTCTCAGAAAATGACAATATTCCATAACAATTTGAAGAAAAAATATGTAATAGGAAAGTGTTATGACTCGTAAAATCATGGGAAAAAGTGTGGACTTGATAGATGTATAGCAAGGCAGGGGTAACCAACAAGCTATCATAATAAAACTGGCTTTTTACATATAAATTGACTGAAAGGAAAAGTGTGGTTTGAATTTCCGATTCACTGTTTTGGTCAGGATTCAGTGTGACTGGAGTTGGTGCTTCAAGAGCCACCATATAGCCACAGTATGTAGGGAATAGTCTACAACAGTAACTTTCTTTGCTCAGCGACTCCTCAACCAGAGACATGACCTGTGCTATGGTACAACCTGTGCTGAGAACTGGACTGTTGTTCAATGGACAAAAGTCCTCTCTTCAGGTGGAAAAAAATTGTGCATTTCATTTAGAAGTAAATGAAGAGTCTGGAAGGAGAAATTTCAAGACTCATGTCTGCTGATGTTGGTCCACCATATTTTATTATGTCAACTCAACCATATGTCATGTTTCCTTCTGCTGACAAATTTTCTGGAGATCCTGACTTCATTTTCCATCAGGACTTGGGACTTTGGGACCTACCAATACCTGGTTTAATGACCATGGTATCACTGCGCTTGACTGCCCTGACCTAAGCCACACAAGAGGAAGACAAGAGACAGCAGCACCAACAAAGCAGCAAGTTGCTATATGGTGGTTCTTCAGGCACCGACTCCAGTCTCACTGAATCCTGACTAAACTAGTAATACCAATACTGACCTTTGGTGTTACTGTCACATTAATATAGTAACAATGCCAAGAAAAACAACAAACATCTAAGTATTGAACACACATACTGTACAATACAAGAACAAATCTTTCTGAAAGGAGACATTCCTGTGTTAAGCCTTTTATTTTTAAATTTGTTCCTCAAAAATCTGATTGTTATATAAGATGGAGTATTGGGTTTTCATTAGCTCTGAACCTTTATAATAAAAATTAACAAAAAATATCACTCTGTGCAAATCATTAGGAGTTTCCCTTTTTTAACAGAATTAATTAAATGAATGATCCTTTGGATGATATTCTAACTTATTGAAATGCATGTGTATAATAAACTTGTATACCAGCAAACATACAAATTAATTTGACAGCAGCATTCATTTCAAATCATTAATTATCACTAAAAGTCCTCTCTAGCATTTGTTACTCTGGGTTTAGGTTTTAAGTCCCTGTGGTGTTTTTCAGCAGCAATTAAACATACAAACATAAAGTACACCAGACTAAAGTCAATTAGAACAAATCACCAATTCCCCTTGACCCTTGTGCAATATACAAGCAATCATTTGTAATGTGATTTCTATAGTAAGCCCATTTGTGCCCCCTGGACTGAGAATCATTAAGACAGTCTTGACATTTTCCCATTACATACCATCTCTAACCCAGTTATTCCACCGAGCCATTTTTATTCCGAGCTGGAAAATATTAGAAAATATCCAGACAAGGACACAGCTGTGTCCCCATCACATCTCCGGGGATGCAGAGATAAATATGGATCGGTTATATAGAATAGACAATACGAAGGCGGAGCACATCTCAAGACGGATAGAATCTCTGACTGCTGCACAGGAGAACATATGCACTAACAAACACCATCTGCTTGGAGCGAGTCTGATGATCGATACTGACTTTGACATAGGTGCGCTCGGTCTCCACGAGTTCACAGATCACTTTGCGGAGCTTGTCGGCATCGGACAGCTGTCGGGGAGTCGCGGTAGGCGGGAAGGGTGAGTCCGGGCTCGGCGAAGAGGACACGCACTCTGAGGGATTCATGTCATGGAGACTGCGACAGAAAGCGGCAACCTGCTCTGTGCTCTTTAAAGGAGAAAAGGAAAACAAAAGAGACAGGTAAGCGAACAAAAACAGGCAAAGGTGTAATCCAAATGTGAGGATATAAAAGGAAATCTGCATGAAGAGACCAATCAGCACCTTAGAAGAAAATGTGTAGGCATCACCTTCTACTTACTGATGTGCACAGACTCACGGCTGTGCAGAGAGTGAGCCTAGAAAGAGGCAGAGAGGCAGCTCTAAAAAAATCTTTTGCACTAATTTGGTCTATTTCAGTCTATCACAACTATGACTTTCCGACCTCCTCTCTTTTGCTCACTTTCCCGGGTGCTTTCTTCCTGCTGATGGATTAGTGGTGTAATGATTCAACTCTTTCACTGGATCAAAATATACACACACTGTGTGTCCACAAAGAGTATGAGTTGCCATGGTGACTGGCCCTGATGTGCATTAGACTATTATTTTGGACAAAAATAGACCCCTCTCAACAAAAGCCTACATGGCTGAACAAATAGTTACTTTGTTTGCAAAGGCTACAGCCTTGCCAGACAAACAAAAAAAAAAAAACAAGAAATGCTGGCTTGTAATATCAATACAAACACAAAAGAGAACGCACAAAGAAGCCCCTTCCTTATCCATCACAACTTGATTTCATCATATTGTGGATTATCATGGCACAAAAGAGATCAGCTGAGAAAATCCAGCAGAGCAGTCGGGGGGCCATGCAAAAGGCACAGCCAGGAGGAGTACATTAAAAACCGGGTAAAGGAGGGCAAAGATGTCACCCGCTTGTTATATGGCTAGTTTTATAGACTTGATGGAAGCAATTTATCCTGTCACACCTACAAATACCTCTGGGAAATAATAACGATATGGACTTCACACAGCCGCAAAAGATGGATGCTTCTAATCTTAATTAAGATCAAAGTGGCTGCTAGTCAGCACATCTCACAATCTCAACATCATCTCCTGTGCATAAAACGCTCGCCAAACAAAACTGTGTGGCATTTGTTTCTTCAAAAGACCCGTTTCATTACATGCAATTCAATTAAGATATTCGTGTTTGTTTTTAATTCATCATTCAGTTGTATGTAATGACTGCAATAAATTCGAATATCATCAATGCCAGACACGTCTAATCTCACGCAGCTTTTCTAAATTAAACTGATAGTCAGCATTGTTATCTAATCAAGGAGACATTTAAATGGACCGTTTGTTCCGCTGGAAAAATTCCCCAAAAATTCTCAGACGGCTTGGAGACCAACTCAGAAGTGGTAAAATGGCTGTAAGTGTATTGCCACAAATGCACTTTATAACATATAAGTAGGAAATTTGCTAAATTAGTGGAGCAAGCATCTATCAAAAAATTCTCAACATGAAGTTGTTGTTGCTGACTTCAATTGTGAATAAAGGACAACAAAACCATTTTTGAGTGTGAGTATTTGAAAACTGAAAACAAACTGAAAGCACTTTAAACTAGAGTCACATTCAGATACCCAGTTCTTTCTTTGCTGAAAAACCAAAAGAGTAGAAATGTGTCTTTAAAAGCTCATTAAAAGGCTCCAGACTTTGGAATGGTACATTATTTCACAAAGCAGGGACATTTTTGTTTGGATCTTGGAATGTTCAAGCGCAATTTTATTTTATTTTTTCCCCCTTTCTGTGTTTGTGGATGTATAGCAATGGGGGAAATCATTAAGACCCTTAAAAAAACTGTAAATTTTTATATCAATTCTGTAATAAACAGCAAGCCGTTGAAGTGAAGCCAGAACTAGAGTTGATGTTCCTGTTTTCTAGTTCCTGATTTTTTTTCAGTGTACCAGTTTTTACTGCACATTTTTTGTATCCATTTCTTTGAGGTTAAATTACCCAGAACTGACCTTTTAGGTATTGCCAAGTGTTTAAAATCCATGAGAATTTGGTTTTAAACAAAATGAACACATTAACAAATAGATGGCATTTGACAAAATGTAATGTTAATTGCTTGTTTCACAATTGGTTTCTGTTTTATGTTTTTATGGTGTAAAGCACTTTGTTTGAACTGCCTTGTTGCTAAAATGTGCCACAAAAATAAAATTGACTAGATATTTGAGTGTCGTCGGTTTATTGAGATGCAAGCAGTAAAAAGTGCTAATAACTTTTACTACTTTTTACATAATGCAGCAGTTATTTAGATCCTTAAATCTGGAGCGTTTATCTCATGACAGTCAGTACCTTTAACACACATTAGAAGTGTTGAGATTAAATAGATTATTAGACCCAAGAATTGTAAATTTTATCAGAGGTCTTTATGCTTCTGGACTACAGGAAGATGAGCCTTGTGTCACCGTGGACCAGAGGCAGCAGGTGTGGTTTGTTTGATAGAAAATAATAGAGCTTGTTTTTTGGGTGGTTGTGGTGTGTGTGTGTGTTTTTTTGGGTGGTGGGTTCATGTAGTGCTTTTAGTTTTCCTAATGATGCTGTTTACATCTCTTCTTTCTTTCTTTTTATTTTGATCTCATGCACAATGAATTGTTCAACTGTGTCTAAATAACTAAATTAAAGAAGCCAACAGCAGTTTAGAAGAGCCTATTAATCCAAGATGAAATAAGTAGACATGTTTTAGGATCTCTAGTTCAGAGCTCATCATCACACACAAGAGGAGTGTTATAATTGCCTCTGACTGCCACCTTCTGCCTGTGCTTCAGATCCAACTAATTATCCCCTGCTTAGTTTTGTTCTATAAGGCGTCTGTGACCATAAGAAAGGAAATGGAAATAAATTCCATATAACTAATCAGTGGCACTCATTTTGTACTCAACTGTTAAATCATTGGTGAAGAAGAATGTGTAGGAACAATTGTGCAGTGCTAATGTAGAGAGAATACTAGAGAAATAAGCCAGACTTTTTTTTCCACTACTGTACCACTTCTCAAATGGTGAGAAAAAACATAAAAACACTGACATATATTAACATGATTAATTATGATTTGCTGTTTTAATGCATGTAAACAGAGAGCACTATAAAATATTGGCAAAGCTGACTTCAGTCTGCACACACAACAAAACGGGATGACAATTTATTAATTGTGACAGCTTTTAGTCAGAACAGCCGCCTCGTTCCATTACGTGATATTAAATTGAATATGCCAGGACCGATGTCTGTACAAGACTCCTGTTGATCTTCAGCAGGGTTGGAAATCTTGCCAGACTGATTATTAAGAGAGGTCAACAAAGCATGATTGTGTGCCCAATTTGGCTCCACGCCGTGGCATAGAGAGGCTCTGAATGTAGGGACTGAGATGGAGAAATCCTTAATTAATCTGGCCTTTTTCAATATGGCACTTTACATCTGCATAAATGTTCAGAACAAGTAGTGTCTGTGATCAAACTCTCTTTGAATATTTAAGAAAGCAGCTCAGTGATTCACAGCGCAGATTACTCGCCAGATCATTTGACATTCTAGAAGATGAAGCGCTTTAAAATGCATTAGGACTATTTAGTTTTTAGGGGGTTTTATATGTTATAAGTAGTCTGCACCAGTTACTACTGTAATATGGAGATACGAGAGATTTACAGTCTGACTTTCAAAACCACAAAAATGCTCATCAAAATGAGACACCAGAAAGTTCAAAGCAACCAGAATTTTCTCCAGCTGTACGGAGCATAAAGCTGCATAATGTTCCCTCCTTCCCTGTTTGCTGCTGTAGACCGAAATGAGCTTTTACACACTTTCCTTACTTACAGGAAAGACAGGAAATGCAAGCATTCATGGTGTTGAGCCTAAGGAGTGCTACTCATAACACTCATCTCTTAAGAATTGCATGTAGTAATATTGTAATATGAGCCACAGCATAATCTCTAAGCATATTTATGTCAATTGTTTTATCAGTAAAATTTAAATAATCTGTTACATACAGACTTATCAAACAATATTCCTGAGACATCTCAGAATATTACAACTTAGTAATGTTAATAACTTAGATGTTTGTCTGAAAATTTGAATATTATTTAAGACCAATGAAAAGGGACTATTAATTCAAGTTTTTTCCATTTATTTTTTTGGACTGTTGCCAATCACACGTATGATTGCTGACAGCACGGAGAGTCCTGACGCTTTCAAAAAGGAGGCTCTGTCACAAAAGGTTGTTTGCAGAGCATTGTATGCAAGTATGTTAGTGGAAAGTTAAGTGGAAGAAAAAAAACTATAGGTGCACAAACAAGCCAAGGTTTGTTATTCAAAGTCCATTAGCAGAGTGTGGACCACAGCTGGACTCAGAAGATGCAGGCGATGACCTACAACTGTTGAATTGTAAAACCATTCTTACTCTGTATAGTAAATATTTATATCAGTTTCATGTTTGAATTGCATTCCTGACATAGCTTTTTGTTTTCCAATTTGTAGAACTGCACATGTATAGCCCATTAAACAATCAGTGCCTTCGCCAGAACCAATATGCAAAAAGCCTTAAAGTAAAGTCATCTGGACTTTACAGAGGACTAGGTATGAAGTCCTCTGATTCCTCCTGCCTTGGTAAATTGACAATACAATTTAACAAGTTCCACTGAGCCACGCAAGACAGTCAGACTGGTCATAGTCCTCACAGTTTAGTCTAATTAACACCACTACAGTTGTGAGCTTCTAAACAGTCATGAGATGGCAAAGAGACAGACAAAGGGGAAAAAACTGACAAAGCTTTTAGGATAAGTACGAACAGAGTGTAAATCAAAGACACTGTCATGGGTAAAAAAAAAAAAAAAGTGTGAGACTCCAGTTTATTGTCTCCCCTAGCTTATTAAATATGGATGAAACATATAAAGCAGCACAGCACTGATGAGGTAGAGAGAAGGTTACATGTCTGCTCTGTGAATCTGACAAGAGATTGATATCACAGCCCAAGACTGCTCCCCCAGCAGTCAATCACCGCAGCAACGCGGAGGGTAGTTTCTCAAAGTCATGTCAGGTCCAAGTTTCACGGGAATGAACTCCTGCATGTAGCCGTTTATTTCCTTATTATCTTGTGAAGAACTCCTGTGATTACGGGGCAACTATGCGACACATCGATGACTCACAGCTTCCCGTCTTTAGCAGCCGAGAGGGGGGGGATTGAAATAAAAGCTACGGAGGTGTTTTCCTTCCCTAACTAAGACGAAACAGCTAAGACCGCAGCAACAGCAATCCAGGTAAAGAGATACATGACAGAGATCTCACCAGATGAAGCATGTCATAGATGGAGTCTGCGGAGCGCTTTCTGTGCTTGTTCCACTTCAGGACGGACATTGCCCAGTGCCAGTCAGTGGACAGTCAGCGGCAGGGAAAGTGCCCGAGAGATAACTCCAGGTTTTTTTTTTTTTTAAAAAGTCAAGCCTACTCTGTGCCTCTGGAACACATCTCTTCGCCCCCTTTTGTCTTTCCCGTTTTAAAAAAGAAGGTGCTGTGGACCTTGAGTGAAGCTGCACAGCCTCCTCCTCTCCGCCCACCAGCACTTACAGCCTTCCAGCTCCCCCCTCTTTTGCGCCTTCACAGTCTGCTGTAGCTCTGTCACTAATATTCTCCTGTTTTTCTCTGTCTTTCTCTCTCCTTTGCAGGCTGGCTAAACTCGGGCACACGGAGTGAGTGTGAGGATCTGTCCAGCTTTGACAACATTGCAAATGAGTTTTAATAATCCCTGTGACTGAACCCCAAGCAGAGCAGAGCAGGAGGAAAGGAGTCTCCTCCTCGAAGGTTGCAGTGCAGCAGGATTGGCTGGGTGAGCAACACAGCAGTAGAATATAAATGTAGGGTTTGATGAAGAGGAGGGGGGTGAAGCAGGCTTTGCAGGAACAAAACAGATAACGGGGAATTTTATATGTAAACTCTTATAAATAAATTAAATGAAATAGAAGCTTCAGTAGGCTATATACACTTCTACATGTGCGTGTAAAATTTGGTTACCAGATAATTTGATTATAAAAGAAATAACACTAATCATAGGGTTGAGAAAAGACACTTCATTTTGTGTAAGCCTCAACACCACAGGAAGTGGAAACGGAAAAAACCGCAATTGATACGCAGGAAGCGTAAATCGGTGAACATAATAAAACAAACAGTGCCTTGCAAAAGGGCTCATGTACTGCAGAATTTTATGTGATAGACCAACACAAAGGAGTTATTAAAAACGTGTGGTCTGAAGACTTTTGGTAAATAGAAATCGAGAAGTGTGAATTTCTTGTCGACCCGCGCTGCGTTTCGTGGTCCTGATGGAGCCGTTTGTTCTATCAAACCAGAAAGTTTCACAGAACAGCTGAATTTATAGCGAGATCACATCAAACAGCTCGCCTCTACTTATTGGATGACTTCTGCAGATCTTCATATCTTACAGATTTTTATTTGGGGAAAAAAAAAATTCTGTTTCACAATTAGGTTTGTCATGCTAATACACTTTGCTGTACAAGACGTAATTTTAATAATTAATGCAATAAACAATAATTGTTTTGAGACTATTCTCATGTAACATATTGATAATGGCATAATCCTGAAAGCTCACCCCCTCAAAGACCAGTAAACTTTAATTTAGTAAAGAACACTTAACACTGGAACTGGGAGATATTTTAAATATGCAAAATAAATCAAATAAAACTGAAATAAAAACTACTTAATACCAAACCATAAATATGATGCTCTGACAGCAAAACTGCCCTTTGTAAAATATGAATCATCAGATTGAAAATGATCAAGCTCATTTTAATTCGTAATCCAATTGAGTAATTTCTTATCGCAGCAACTTATTCCCAATTATATGCTACTTTTTGTTGGTCCATCGCAATCCCATCCCAATAATCCCAATAAAACAGTGTTTATAAATGCGATTTAAAAAAGTTTAGGGGGTGTGAATACTTTTGCAATGAACTGTACACTCTGTTTAATCATCAAGAAAATAAACATCTCGCAGAAGCATAAATATACTATGCATAACCTTATTTGGATTAAGATGATCAGAC
The DNA here is from genome assembly GCA_033032245.1 of Poecilia picta. Lineage (NCBI taxonomy): Eukaryota > Metazoa > Chordata > Actinopteri > Cyprinodontiformes > Poeciliidae > Poecilia > Poecilia picta. The sequence continues at coordinate 26,331,418 of CM065365.1, read as the reverse complement.
GATGCCATCCACATAGAGACTTAATCAGGTCGTAAACTGGTGCGATGACTGATTAGAAATGTTACAATCAAGAAAAAGGCACTTGGAAAACTTTTTAAAGTCAGTTATGAAGAGAAGATTAGAGATCAGTGTCTTAATTAAGCCATATTTTTCCATCAGCATGGAAAAAAAAATTACCATCAGCCAAAAGCAAATGAATGACTATGTTACTTCTTCATCTTGACAGTTATGTTCTTCTGCAATTTGTGTCCATTGATGAATGAACCTCATTCATCCTAATGGCTAGTAACTGTGCACAATAAAGACATTAGAAATTAACCTTAATAAAGACAAATATCACCAGCATGTTTCATTCAAAAAGCTTTAAGTTTATGTACTTTTGCTGAGGCATTTTTAATATTGAGCTGTTATCAATCTTATGTTGTCAGAGGCTACTGCATTCCTTTACAGCAGTAGTCAAAAGGAGGCGCGATACAGACTTGCACTTAACAGCAGCACCCATAAGTGAATGTGAACAAAAACGGCAGAGCTTTCATAAAGTGCTGAAATGAGCCAGTAACAGGTGGTGACTCAAACTGTGCTGCAGCAAATGTTCATAAGAGGGATTTTTTTTTCCATAACAACAGAAAGCTGAGAAGGGTTGCTGTGAAGGACAAGTAGGAAGCATCAAAACAAGATGTGGTGTCACGTGTTTGCTGCAGGCTTACCTTTCCGCACTCGTCAAATTCGCTAAAGATCTCCGAATCATCGTCCAGGCTGTCTCCAGAGCTCTCCAGCAGCAGTCCCACACCGTCATCCAGAATCTCCTCTGCATCAAAACAAAACACAAACACAAGCTCTTGTTGTTTTCTGTTAAAGCATTTCACTATTTTGCAATGTTAGAATGGTATTTCTAAAGCCAGGGTTGTTTAAAGCTAAAAGTCTAAAATGTGCCACCTTTTGTTTTTCTGATTCATCTAGAACTGTTTCGGGACACATTCTGCGTCCTCCCAATATTTCCATACATTTTGCAGTTAAAATGTCTCGTCACCCGTGAAAGTGAACAGCTTTTCAAAGGCTGTTAGAAATACTGGGAACATGAATTAACTTTGGACAAATTTAGTACATTTGACAACTAAGCATCTGTTCATTTAGGTGAACATCATGCATCACTGTCTGTCTTTGAGAAGCAATTACAGCCACCAACTCTTCCTGAAAACATGTTTATTTATAGTTGTGTTCGTTTATGGCTCATTTCCTTTTGGTTTAGCTACACGTACATTATTTACAGTATTTTGTTGAAATAGTAATTATAAAAGTCATTTAACTCTATAAGCCTCAGTGCTTTCATATATCAAGTTTTAAATCATATGGAACCATTAATGTGCTTGTTGCATAGAAAATATAAATACAACTGCAATGAAAACCTTTTGAAAGCCAGGAAAAAAATATATATATTTTTTTAATGTCTAAAGATAATTCAAATTAATTTCTGATGGAGGTCATGCTTGAAAGAGTTAACCAAGTTTTGTTTTTTTATTTTTTCTTAATTGTATTCTTTCTTATCTCACTTATATGTACAGTTATATGTACAAATGTGTTTTAACATTGCAGGGGAAGCTATTTTCATCGCTACATTTGCTCAAGAGGCTTTACTGAAAAGCACTTTTTACCTTGACTTTGGGAGAAGATGTCAGTGTAGAGGTCTTCTGCTGCATCAGAGCGCCGCGGCGGAAGGTAGCAAAGCTGACGACGGTCCACTGAGGGCAGAGTGTTGACCGTCAAAGCCAGAGACACTTGGGAGAACGCAGCCTTCATGTCTGAGAAATTCAGACTGTGGGAGTCTTTTCCATTCAGCTGGAGAATTTCATCGCCAGCATTCAGACCTGTTAAAAACGTAAGAAAAAGACTCACTTCATGTTATTCGCCCTTAAGTTATTCATTTAAGAGTTAAACTTTTTTAACTGTCTGCAGTGACAGATAGAAATGTAGAATGTCCAGTATTTCCAGGAATGTCTAACAAAATCAATAAAAGTAGGAGTTAGTTGAACTTTGAAGATAGTTTTACATTCCTTGACATTTTATATGCAAACCATTTACTTTTCCTGAGTTTTAGCTTTAGGTGGAACCATCTTTCTTAGAAATGAAATGGACACTTGGGAAAAGCTGAAAATATGACAACATAAAACAAACAGGTCAATAAAAACTCTCTTTTTGTCACCTAAACCAGGCCCAGATAAAAATCCACATGAGCAATCTGACACGTCACGCTAAAAGTGTCTAGAGGCAAAAGAACTGCCAAAGAGCGAAGTGCCAAATCCAAGATAAAGGACATGAACGGATCATAAATCATTCATAAATAACTTTTCTGGATTTTATTCTTTGACATTTGAGTAAGAAATAGACTCTAGAAACCAACGACCAGACCTGCATAAATCAAATCTTTCCCCGACATTTCAAGATTGTATCAAAACTCATTTATCCTCACATATGTAATTGATACTGGCCAAGTTATAAGTTCACCACTAAACTGCATAAATATGAAAACTATTTTTTTTAAAAATGTAAATAAAAATTCATAAGTGCAGTGAAAGATTTAATGCATTTTTACTGCTCTTTGCCATCTTTGTAACTAATTAACTGCAGAAGAAGATAGTTATCCTATGAGACACAAACCTTTGGCAAAGGCTAACCCCCCCGCCTTCACATCGGTGATGTAAAGCTGCTGTACTCCGTCTTCTTCCACCACTGAGATAGAAAAACCTGACGGACAAAAAGGGGAAAGCCAGAAGGGTTCAAAAAGGAACACGACTCGTGTCGAGGGTTAAACACAATCATTTCTTTCTGATCAAAACAAAAGTGAAAAATCTGAAATTTTCATTATAAAACAAAAAAACTGCTCTCACCATAACCAATCATACAGGATTCATCTCTGTCAAACTGGATGACTTTAGTTATTTTGGAGCAGAGTTCGATTTCTTTGTACAGCTGTGAAGAACAAAAAGCAGTTATTATATAAATCCTAAAGCTCTGTCTAACTTTAGTCATAGTGTAGTGGGCGGGTTATTGACAGCAGAAAAAATAGAGCATTCATTTTCTTCCTTCTCACACAAAGCAGCACTACAATATCTTGACAGGAATGATGTAAATACAAGAATGTATCAGTTTATTGTAAAAAAAAAAGGTCTCCATATTCATGTTTTGGATCATGATCTCCCAATGATTCTCTTTTTCTTATGAATGAAGTATTTTGCCTTGTGAGTCTTTATACAGCTGAAGCACTTTAAGGTTTATTTTATTAAGTTTGACTTTATGAAGGCTTTTGGGATGTAAGGAAAAAGATCATTTCCAATCAGGCAATTAAATATACCAAGTCATAGATGTCCTCTTCTGGCTTGGGAATGTAGAATTGCGTTTGGTTTTCCATAAAGAACTTAAGTCGCAAGTAGTGTTTGGTTGGGTCAAGCTCATGGGTCTGCAAATTCAAAAAAAGTTGTGTTTAAATACCAAAGTAAAATGGACTTTTATTCTCATATTCTCATAACAGCACAAATGCAAACAGATCCTTGCAGAGAGCAGACTTAGTATAAAAAAGAAAAGATACATGGTCAAAGTGATGTTTAAGGCATAGTTCTGATACCTTGCATATAGACTCCAGAACACACAGTGCAGACTCTCCTGGCTGGATGGTGGTCAACACAGGCTGGTCATTTGGCAGACAAACCCAGGAGGGAGTGAGGTTTTCAGGAGCCCACATGTCGCTGTCAGTGTTTGGTCGAGCAAGGCTTTTCACAGTTCCGTCTTCTGTTTTCTGACAACACGGATATTACAAGGCTGCTAAATTACAGTCCTTAATTTCATCATCATCTCGGTAGAACCTCGCTTCCACTCTTTTCCTAAATAATTATTTTTACTCAAGATTTCACCATTTTAATTGTGGTAGTTATTGATAATATGCTGGAGGCATTGGTAAAGTAGAATGACATCAAAAATTAAGTGCTTCAGTAACTCGGTTTGAAAACTGGATGAACGACACCGATTCTTCCATTGATTCCTTCATGTGAATTTGAGTGATTATGAGCAAAACTTAAATCTTGGAAAAAAAAAAAAATATCATATAACTTGAGCCCAAGATCAGTGGCTGGCACCACTGACTAAAACGTTAGTGGTACCAACCAGGAAGCATCAGAATGCTACAAATAATCTGCCAGTTAAACAAGTACTTCTTCTTATTTATTTAAAACAACTTTTAGCCTGCTGGAAAGGTTGCAAAGAAAGAAGTAAAGGATGTCTGAACTATTCTTTACAGAGTAATTCGTGTTAACCGAGAGCGAAAGCTTACTGTGTTTTCTTTCACAGAATCAACAAATATGCGATCTGCTGGTTTTTTCTCTGGCTCTTCACCATCAGCAAACACCTGTGAGGCCAAAAAGAAAGAGGTGTAGTGTTACCTCAGGCAGAATAGTGAGGGGCTGTTTTTAAACACAAGGGCAAAGGGAAAGAAAGATCTGTGCGGATAACTCTGCCGTGCCGGTACCTGGAGATTCAAACATATCTATTCGATAATGTAGGACCACACAGACCTGGCTGACCGTAGGGTGGGCTTTTGTTTTCTTCTTGGAGGTTGTGTCTACACCCCAGAGGGAGGAAAACCTGCTTTTGCGCTTGCTGCAGGAATGAGACATGGCTTGCGTTCTGCGTCTCACTCCAGTCTCTGTGCGAGCTGCCACCTGCAAAAAAACAATCATGTTCTACGAGATCTTCGCGACAAGACATCAACAAATATTCTCAAGATTTATCAGAAGACATTTAACTCACAAGCATCTAACTGCAGTACACATACATATAAAGCTTTTAAATAGACATTTGTGAATGTAGGGATAGGCAAATGAGACAAATAAAACAGCAAGCCAACTCTTCAAATCACAAACTGCTACCAAACAGCCTGAACACCCACCTGCCCTAGAATGCTGCGTTGGTGGTTGCAGAAGAAAAATAGCACCTGAGCGAAGTCTAAAAATCAGATTGACTTTTCCCTCTGCAACAGTTCGTTTTGTATTTGGAGTGCATAACCCTGCTGTAGCCGTAGGAGGCTGGCACACAACTAAAGCCTATCAAATGGTGACCCCTGGTAAACTCAAGCACCTAAATAGCCATCATGGCATAAAGAAATATTATTTGAGGCATTTTTTTTGTGCCAGGTGAGTCATCAAGTTAACTCTGTGCTGCCAAAATATACTATGAAGGAAACCGTGCCGATGCTTTCTCAAAAAACATCCTCCAAAACTGGAAAATGGAATATTCAACAATATTACTGTTGAATATTACAATTAAAATATCAGTTGTCATTAACCAACATTTTGTACAATGAAGTATCACGATGTACTTTGATCAGGTTTACCCATGAAAGCGCAAAACATCTTTCCAACTGGCCAATGACGCAACCTGGTAAACAACAGTTTGAATAGATGACACATGATATGTGTCAGTTTATCTGAACAGTCCTTTACAGTTTGGTTAAAATGCATGTACACATGTAGCAGTTTATGGTTTATGGTTAATGGTTAACTAAAGTCAAAATGAAGTATGAAGAGGATAATTACCAGTGCATGAAAGGAAGAGACTGAGAATATTCCCAGTCTGCCCATGGTCAGCTTGGTGGGACGGGAGGCAAAGGCCAGGAGGCGTTTAGGGTTGGGCAACTCTCCTCCTTGCAAGCTGGCCAGGTAGCACCGAAAGCGAAACAGATCCATGTGGAACTGCTCCAGGTTCTGCTCCCACAAGAAGATCTGAGGATCGAAAGAGACACAACAACCCATATGTTTGATTATTTGTCGAATTAAGGTGGAGCATTAGTTTACTCAAAGCTATCTGCACTTTCTGGGCCAAACGGTTAAATGTTTACTGGGTCAGTAGAGCGGGAAATTGTGATTGTTCACTGGGCCGTCTCCTCCCAGTCACGGTTCTGAGGTGGTGTTTGGAAAAGGTCTCCGAAATTGCCATTGCCATTGGAGAAAGTTCTGTTTTACTGCCAAGTAACCCAGAGATGGAGCAACAATGCTGCACATTCCCCTGGCAGATAGAAGCAGGAAGAGTTTCAGTTTTCTTTTTTTAAAGAACCAGTCTTGTATCCATTCAGCTCTGCAAACTTCCCAACCTGACGCTGCCAAGCAGAGCAGTTCCTAACTGACCAAACAAAGGCCATTTGATGTCCCCTTTCTGTAAGCAATCCTATTAGGCACAATGTGAGCTTCTCAATTATTGGAGAATGGGGCTCTGTTCAGCAGTGCCAACAGCATACCAAGTTCAGAAAAAGTATGTGTGCAGCACCACCAGGTGTTCAGACAATAACGCTGGAAAATCTTTTAGCTCGTCTCCGAGTGTAACTCTTCTTCTCTGCCCCACTCTTTTTTTGTCATGATAAATCTCTCCAGCACTGATTGTGAAACCAAAAATATTCACATTGATAATGCACGCTCTTCCTCTTCTTTAACTTTAGCTTAAATGCATTACCAATTAGAAATGTCACCCAGTATGCTGTTACTTGGAAACTTTAACATTCACAATCAAGATACTTATAAAAAATTTGAGAACTACCATTTATTTGTCATAGTTTCATTATCACTGATGGATCCATTGAAGATGTAAAGCCCTGTTTACTCAGAAGAGTTTCTTTAATGAGCTGCAGCATTATATAAACCTAATTATAACAGACATTTTAGCACTTGTGTTTTAGTCGACATACATTAACATCAACAAAATAAACCTTTTCTACTTTTAGGTATTTCAAAAACAATATAAGTGAGTCAAAGCATATTTTGCTTTTTTAATAATGAGCCTGTTATTTTGGTTTTATTGTGATTCTTAATACTGAGTTTAACTCAGTTAAAGCCAAAATGATAGCAAGGTAAATATAAAGTTAGCTCTTTTGGAAACACTTGTTTCACATAGTAAATAACAAAAAGGGGGTAAATTTCATTGTCCAATACTTTAAATAATACCTTCATCTTTTTTTTGCCATCATCAAAATGAATAAATAATATTTTGAGGGGAAACTGTCATGTAATTAACAGCTAAAAATCTCAAAGTAAACTGATTGTTAAAGCTTGACCTCAATACAATGAAAGGTTTGAGAACAGAAAGTTCAACACATCAGCCGACGGGATAACGCCCAGCACTCCGGCAGAGTGAGGCACGTATCAGCGAGGGTTATGAAACCTACTTGATCCAGGATTGTCTTCCTCTTCTTGGTGTCAGTGACAGCAGACAGTTGCATCTCTCCCATCTTTTTCATCTTTTCATCCATGTCGATCTTCTGCTCCAGCTTCTTGATCTCAGCACGCAGCAGCCTAACGGTGTCCTCTCTGTGATGCTGGCGAGCGACGGCGGTGGCGCATGCCGAGTGGATGGCTGTGATCCAGTTTTCTAGCTCTGTCTGGCTGCAAGTCTTCATGGAGGAAGAAAGTAGAAGTTTAGAGGTTAAACCCGTTGACATGCAATTTCCTGCATAAGCATTCGTGTTCCTTTTATTTATTTTTTTAATATTTTTTAGTCACATTACAACAACGAAGTTTGATTTTGTGTTAAATCAAACTTCAGCACATCAGTCGAACAAATGTGTAAACTGTAAGGGAAACTATACGTTTTAAAAAAATGATAAAACAACCAGTTTGCCTCTTGAAAGTACAGTATGTGCATTTATTCTTTGTCCAAATATATCATTTCTGTTACCATCCTCAGATGTTTGTTAGACAGCAATAGTTAACCAACGGCATCATGAAAACGGGAGAACCCAGCAGACGGATCAGGAACAAAGTTGTGGAGAACTCTGAATGTCCCGAGCTTTCAAATCTCACAGATCACAGATCCTTTCAGAGTCATTGACTCTGAAAAGAATGGAGCAACTGCAAACCTAACATGATGTCAGTTGTCTTAATTAAACTGACCTTCTGGGTAAGAAGAGCACTAATCATAGAAGCAGCCAAGACACAGATTTGATTAAAATATGGATGTAGCTAAATACAGACCAAACCTGGGAAAAAAAAAAAAAAATTTATCAAGGCTGCAAAATACTTGAGACTGGAGAGGAAGTTCATCTATTAGCTGGATAATGAACCTACATAAAGTCAGAGGACAATTTGGATTGAATCATATTCCTGGGTGGTGGCTGAAGTCAAAAGACTTTTCAAAACTTTGGTTTCTCACACAAAACTATAGTAAAACAATTTGAAGTTTGTGTTGAATACTTATTTATTGCTTTGATAGACATTCCTATAAAACCTACAGTAAAGCTCAGACTTTGATTTGTTAAATTTAAAGGAAACAAGAATTATTTGTATATGCTAAACCTTCATTTCAATGGCTACCTGGTGAGAATGAAACATTTCTTTTACCTGGAAAAGGTATGCATCCCCCAACGAATTGCTGAGGCAGAACACAAAGTCCTTTTTGGGGTGCTCTGGCACAGCCTGGACGATACTGTTCTCCACCCATATGGCGTGCTTGGGAATACTGTTGTTGTCAATCCCCGACCGACCATCGGTTTCATAAAAGAAGAGAGTGCATCCTGGAAAACCAAAACATTGTTTTTTTTTTTTAAGAAGCATACTTGCTGGTTCCAGTCTTCATTTTCTCTGAAAGCCTAAATCGCTTCAGCAATTTACTTCTGCTCTCCAGTGGCCAAGATTAAGAAGTGCAGCAGTGCTGACTTGAACAAGGCCATGATTTTTATTTTAAAATACTGTCAAGCAGCACAAAAGTAAAAACACAAGTTTATATGAAGTGCTATTCGCATGATGTGCCTCACCTGTAGCAAGATATGCAAAGGTTTTAAGTCAAACATGTGATTATCGATATACAGTTTAAACCAGAAGTTTACATACACTTTATAAAATGGAAGGTGCAGCTTGGCTACAATTTCTACGTGCCTGAATGTGCTACTTTTACCTCTTCAAACAATTAAGCACAATTAAAGAGGACAATGTCCAACCATCACACTGTTCAGTTAGGAAGACGGGTTCTGTGTCAAGGAAATGATGTCAAAAATGTCAATTTCAATCGCAGAACAAAAGGCTAAAGGATGCATAAAGATGCTGGCTGAAGGGCCATTCAGCAACTAAGAAGCCATTTTCACTCCAAAAGCACAGTTTACAAAGACACTCGGGGACCAAGATCTTTATATTTGGAGTCCCATCTTGTGTTCCACTCAAAACTACTTGAAGAGTTTAGCCATAACGACCATTTGTACGTTGGGAAAAATAAAGAGAAAGCTGGCTAGTCTCAGGGGTAACAAATGCATATAATTTGTTAATTATAACTGAAAGGTTGTGTGAGTGTAAACAAAGTGGCCTACGAAACCTCACCATTACTAAAATTCTATGAAAGCGGCGTGAGAAACTCATTGAAAGATACCCAGAACATTTGACCCAATTCAGGCAACTTTAAGCTATTCAAACAAATACACAAATAAACAGAAATAATTTTAGAAATTCAAATCTAAGACAGGACAAATCTGTGCTGATTCAATGTCTGACGTCGAGAGTAAAAAGGTATGTAAACAATGTGGTCTTGGTTATAATTTTAGAGTTATTTAGTAATGTGTGATGCTAATGTGGCACTGTGTTGGAACTTACCTTTTAGGGAAACCCAGTAAGTCTTCCACTTGCGTCTTGTGGCAGATTCAACTTTCTTGTTCTTTTTGTGCACAAGGAAGTTCTTTACAGCAAGTTTTCCAGCTTTACGGACCATCCCCTGGACGACGCTTAGCAACAGATCGGACTGGTAGGCGGAGCTCACGGTGCTCTGCTCATCGCTAAGTGCGGAGCCCGCTTCCTCCAAGCTCTCCGTCTGGCAGGAACTCATTTGTAGTTCTTGACGGAAGTTCTCGTACACACCCTGCACGCCCTCGCTGGCGCCACCGCCGCCACTGCTGCTGCCGCTGTCACTGCCAACAAACACGTTCCGCCCGTGCATGGAACAGACGGAGAAGGACGCCGACATCGTCTTGTAGCGTCGAGGTTGGTGCGCTGCCTCCACCATCACCCCGTCGATCCCGCTGTCTTCATATTCACTGCCATCTCCGGCCGTGACATCCTGGAAGATGAAACAAGGCAGGTGAGACGGCATGGCAACAGCCTGTTCTTCATCACCAGGAGCACAGCCAGGAAACGATAAGAAATCATGAACGACAACTCGGTGATATCTCCAGATACAGGATAGAGCTATTCTTGAAAAGCAAGCTGGTTTTAACAAAATAAAAAAAACCCTAGATGGATGGATCTAGAATATCTAATGCTGAGATTCTGCTTAAAATTAATGAACAACAAGGATTCTTCTGCATGAATACGGCCTGCCCTCCCTGTGGCACCACAAGGTCTGCACTCTCCTCCTCACAGGGCCAAAGGCTCCTGGGAGATAAAAGAGGATACACAGAGTCTGGTATCTCCATCTGGTCACATGACCTAATCATGCACGCTGAAGCTCCATTCAACAAGGTTGACGGTGCCCTGTCATGACAGGGGCCACCACACACGTTTTACTGTTACACTCTTGCCAGGCCTCCCCTCATTATCATAACAAAGGCCCCGGGGCATTTCTAACACAGTCACTAAATCTGTGCTCACTCCCTCCCTTCTCTCCAGTCTCCTTTCCCAGGAAAAAACAAATAATAAATGGTTTCATCAGAGGTGAAATACAGAAACTTTATGGGCTGGGATCAAAGCTAGAAATTTGCAGAGACAACGAGGATTATTAATAATCATAATGCCATGTGTTGTCTTGACTATGACTGTGACCATTCACAGTTTTTCCTTTGCATTAATTAGCAAGTTATGACAAAATGTTTACTTTCTTAGAGATCTTAGCCATTTGTCACACTTATTTTAGATAAAACAAAAATTTTATATCAAAGATAACCAGAGTACGTACAAAATGCAATTTTAAAATTATTTAATTGATTAGGCTAAAAATGTATCCTTATATACCTGATCCCAGTAACTATCTCCTATACATAGTAACTTGTGCATCCTTTAGCAGCTACAACTGTCATGAAGTATTTGAGATTGGTAATCTTTTACGTCACTGTGGAGGAATTTGGTCCAACTATTCTTCATGGCGTGAGCTGAACGTTCATGCACAACATTCCAAAATGGAATTTGACTATGGCACTCTAAAAACCTTCATTGGGATTTTGTTGAGCCAATCAGAGGTGGGCTTAGTGGATCGGATCATTGAGCTACCAGATGACAAACCCTAAAATGACAGCAGGTCGCATGGATTCTGAAGAAGCAAAGTAGCCCCAGACCATCACACTACCACCACCACTTTTGACAGTCACTACTTTGTTGTTTTTCTGAAAATTGCCACAATCACAGGAGATATGCCTATGGAAAAGTTTCACTGTTTTCTCTTTTGGGATCATTAAGATGTTTTTTTTTTTTGGACCTTTGTGGTCCAACAGAATAAAGAATACAGACAGATGTAATATATTCTATATTTTTGCTTGAGTAGTCAGTTACAACTGTAATATTAAACATGCTAAAGGAACAAATGTGTCTTTTCCATTCTAGGAAATGTAAAGGTCATGTTACATTTTGTGTAAATACCTTTATGTGACAACACCTTGGTGTGTTTACCTAAGCTTATCCTATTTTGAACAGCTGTTTCATTTTTCATGAATCCACGTCGCATTTCAGAAATGATAACGCCAAATACGATTAGCGATGTGAAAGGTGAACTCACAGACAAAGATCTCACCTGTATGGTCTGAGCCCTCCGGCCCTGCATACTCTTGCACATTGTGGCTTGGAGGTTGCTCAGGCCTTCAGACAGGCAGTGGGAACGTCGGCAGGGAAGAGTGTACGCACCGTATGAAGTCCCATCCTCCTCTGACGGTGGCACCCTCTTACCGTCCTCTCCCTCTCCCGCGGACCTGTTGGTGTCATGCCACTTGGCATAGCGACCGTGGGTTCTGGAGGCCGGGCTGGTGTCACTGTACAGTTCATCCAGCGAGTTTGCTCTGTCGGCGGAGTCTGTTGGGCTGAACTGCATGTGGCCTTCACAGTCAGGGAAGTCTCTCTCATTAGCCATGTCGATGATCTCCTCGGTGCTGGTTAAATTATCTTGACTGACATCAGACAGGGAAAACTCTAGGCTGTCATCTCGCCAGGTGTCTGCAGATTTCGATCTCTTTTTGAAGCTGATTGTTTCTTTGGAGCACTCTAAGGTCTGCTGAATATATTTAACCTCATTTGTGTACACTTCCTCATCCTGCGTCTCTTCCTCAGTGGGACCAGGTAGGGTTATGTGCATTGTGTTCATATGCACTGAGGGATTGGCCAGATCATTATGAAAGGATATGGGGCGCAAACTCATTGCCACACGATCCACCCAAATGGGGCTTCCAAAGTCAGGGAAGTTGTTTGTTTCATTGAAGGGTTCCAAGCCATTGTCAGCTAGGGATTGTGGGATGCTGGGGGTGCTACTTGACCGAGTGCTCGTCTCAGAGTTTCTGTGCTCCATTTTCCCAGAAGAAGCATGCCGAGAACGCCTGGACTGTTTGTTGGAAATGCGTAGAGACCGAGACATGTGCTTCCGTGACAAATAGCCACGTCCAGTACTGTAGAGGGCATGTTCCCCGTTTTGGCTCTCAGTGTTCCCATGATTTAGAGTCTACATAGAAAACAGATACATTTATGTTGTGCTCAATTTACAAATCAAAGTGACAGACATGGAAACTGTTCAGCCTTTTTTGGCATACCTGCAGAACTTTAATGATTTTTCTGGCATCTTGTCACTGAATCTTCAGACGACTTGAGACCTCAGCAGCTGTCAGATCCACAAAACCCTAAAAAAATATAAATTCATGTTTGTTTTTCAAGAAAGCATTCATTATTTTATTTTAGTAAAGAATCAATGGCAACATTACAAGAAATTACAAAGTATGCAAAACTAATTAAAAGAATTGTAGTTCGGGAAAAGATAGGAGGCAGTTGGTCACTAGTGACCTTCCTATAAAGAACACATGTTGACAGCAGACCAGATCAATTGTTTCCAGTCAAGTACAAAATATGTTGATTAAATTAAACACTAATTTTATTGAATTTTACACTCCAAAACTTGTATAACTTCTATCTCATGCTGAACATGAGCAATTCTTCGTGCATTTAACAAAGAAGAATCATTGGGGGCAGATCACCTCTAACCTCCATCTTCCATCTAAATTACCATTGAGTACTTTGTAAATAACAACCCAGTGCAATGGTCACAATAGTTTAAAGGTTCATGAAATAAAAAAAATGCACAAATTGTGCCATTTTGAGGGTTTTCAAGGTGGTAGTTTTAGTTTTGGTTCTTCTCAAACTAGCCATTAGCTTCACCCTAAAAGCCCAGCTATTCTGGATATATACTAAATAAATACTCTCTATTGCAGATAAGCAGATGCCTTACTTATAATGTTTTGGTGCAAATGTCAGCAAAAATCCTGCACCTTTGAGCTACTAAAGACAAAAAAATATAAGAAGTGATGTATGCATGTAACGTGCTACACTTCCTAAAGGAGATAACAAAGGGACATTAATTTCAATACGGGAAAGAAATAGCAGTGTGGTAGTATAAAGCAAATGCAACTTCAGCTGGTCTACTCAGCTAAACAATCTTTTACTTTCTCAACAAGTTTTGGTTATATTAACCAGCTAAAACCTCCTATTAAACCGTGACTATATGATGATTGAGTCAACCCCTTTTAAAATGCACCAGAGACTGCAGTGACAGGCTGAGTGAACATGAGTTATTTAAAGCTAAAGTGAACCAACGTGTTGTTCAATTACCATTTGTTCTCAGAGGCTACCCCCTGCTGTACAGGGGAACTGCAAGCAGGAGGAGTATTTTCAACAGGCCACTTATTCAGACTCCATCCACCGTCCTCAAGGCAGGACAACTCCCTCCGTTTTAAACCCAGAGACCATCAGCAGATGGGAGTGAAGATTACCCCGGGATGTAGCTCTTATCCCCCCCCCTTCATGTTTCCTTTTCTAGCTTTAGGACTCTTTAGGGGTTGCAGTGTTTTAGTATGCATGTGTGTAGCTGATGCATGCAAGTGAAAAAAAACCAACCTCCTGCTGCTGCATGCACTCAAGCTTGCAGTGATGGGAGTGTTACATAAACTCTTGCTGACCTTGTTTTTCTACCTTGTTGCGCCCATTTCCTCTCTTAATTATGTTCTCTGATCACCAATGACTTGCACTGCAATGGATCATGTTTTAGATTATTAATGTAATCCTCCTCTTTTTATATAATTCACAGGAAAACAAACAAACAGGAACAAACACAAAGTATAAGAGCCTGCAACATTACTCATATTTTATTTGTTTGAATGTTAAAAATTAATGGTTCTGCAGATGTCATCTTATGTAGAGAAAAATAATGTATTTTAGGCCTGAAGTACAAATCTGTTACTTAAAGAGGATCTCTAAAACTGTAATAGTACATATAATATAATATTATATTGCATAATATAATAATGTAATATAATATTATATTATACAAATCATGTATTAATGCTGCATCAGGAGTTAATCACTTGCTAACAAGTTGGAGAGCGAACTGCACACAGATGTTTTTCTTGTGGCACAGTGCAGTCTATTGTCCACTGTAGCTTACCAGTGAGTGTATTTATGAAAAAACAGAACTTATTCAAATGTCAACAGAACAGTCACTGATCACTGTCCCAGATATCCTCCTATAAAAAGATAGTACAGTTCTCTATAAAGCCCGTAACAACTGAGCATGACTGAACCTGCCTGCCTCTGTAACCCAATATAAGTTGCAACATATGTGTGCTTTTGCTTTTTAAGCCTGGATACACAAATTAAGGTAATCATTTTAAGACACATGAACAGCTAAGTAACAGAGAAACAGAAATCTGGCATAACAATACCTCTGTGTCTTACTAACCTGCAATAGGAAACAAGTAGAGTATTGTTCCAACTTTTTCTAACCAGACTTTCCAATCCCCTTACGTACTTGTGTGTGTGAATTGTGTAGTTGCAACAGTATTTAAAAAAACACTCCAAATTAAAAAAAAAAAAAGGTTTCCACAGTGCCAGGGCCAACCAAACGAAACAGGAATAGAGCCGTCTCTCTTCTTGACAGCACAGAAGAAATGTAGCCACTAGTGAGAATGTCAATCATTCATTCCACATTGATGCATGTGCAGGGAAAGCATCATGCCACTGGGATTGTTGGACACCGATCCGGGTCAGTTCAGCTACGTGTCATAAATCCTCATAGCGGCTCATCAACATAACCATGCTCTCCACAGAAAACAACCTTTAGTCGCATCGCAAACTGCTACGCCTGTCTTGGAAAAACAAAGTGAGATTTGGATGGATTTTGCTTAAAGCTTCATTGGTGCCCTGGGACCTTTAAGTTTCCTAAACATGAAGTAAGCAGTGATTCGCCTCTCATTTCAGCGGGATGTGTAGGTGCGGAGAATAGCTTGACTCATAATTTGCTTCTGTAACAATCCAAAAATAGGAACACAACCACAAGACTTTTTTAATGCATCTATAACAACAACAAAACCGCTTCTAGGAAAGTAGAGATTCAACAAAGCTGCCACCTATTTGGGAAGGTGTGAATACACGGAAAGCATTATCATGCCTTTAGGTAGGCAAAAAATCTACATTTATCTGTACCTATATTTAACCATAAACATTTTCTATGTTCTCCCTGTGCATGCAGGCGTTCTCTCAGGGTACTCTGACTTCCCCCCAGAGTTACGAAACATCACTGTTGGGTTAATTGGTCCCTCTAAACTGTGTCCAGGTATGAGTGTGTAAATGGCTGTTATTTATGTAAATTTTTGTGCTTCAGGTTAAAATCTTATTTAAAAATAAATACACTTTTCTCTAAAAGCTTGTTGCATTTGTTAGATGTTTTTCATGTCGTACTTTCTTATGTCAATTGAAGTCTGAGCTGCAGCCTTAAGGATTTCTGTTTGCAGTTTCTCAGGATGCTGCGCTTCAGCGGGAGCTTTCTGGGACATCCACTCTTTGGAGTGTTGCCAACTCTCGTAAATGCTGTATCCACAGAAATCATTCTCTCTGCAGAACGGGTGTGTCTGAATTATCTTGGACTGGCCTTATAATCCATAGTGATTCTCCAGGATCAATACTGCAGTGCTTTTCAAATGCATTTTGTAAAACTGGATGCTAAAGACCAGCAAACTGCAACAACATCCGGTCACACTTAATGATAATTAAGTAAATCGATGCGCCCAGCTGCTAATTAACCTCATAATTCAAATACACTGCTTTTCCATGATAACTTAAGTTTTTGTTAAATAAATGCCTTTGTAGTTTTCCATTTGGAATTGTTATCTTTATGTATTCCCTGGTAACACCAGGATTTGTATAGTATCCTTATAAATAAAGATTTCTAAAGAATGGCCTGAGGGAAGGGGGTGTCATTATGTCAGGTCTAAGCTATGTAAAGGGTATATTTAAGGTCCTTTTGTTGCAAAACAACACTTAAAGGCACATCTTACAACTGAGAAATTCCTAGGCTTGCTGGAACAGGAAGAGGAAACTGTCAAAACCCCCGTTTAACTTTGTTCCTTAGACACTCGGGGACCCAAAGCCAACTTACTTTTATCTTCTGAAAATCCCCCCAGAGGCAAAATCGGATTTACCAACAGCTAAAAGTGAACAAAGATTCTTCAAGTCATCAACTTTAATTATGCGGTCTAAATAGTTTAGCCACAAAGCCTACAAAAAAAAAGTGTAATATAAAAAGCCAACAAAAAAAAGATGTTTGCAGGGATGAGAGACACCAACTATGCTGTTGAAAAGAATGCACTGTGCTCACTAGTGACGAGCTGAAACATAAAACCCTGTAATCTAAACACAGCAGGCTCTTAAGATAATAACACAGGTAGGTATACAGAACAGGGGAGGGGTTCGGCAAATTAGGGCTGCACTGAAGACGGATCATATTTTCCTGCTAATAAACTCGCATCCGTATGTGTGCAGGAATAAGACCCAGACAGCAACACTATGGCTGCTTTTCTTCAATCAGTCGTCGTTTATCTGCATATAAAACTGTAATCCTAGTACTGTTTAGGCGCAACAGTACTATTCCGACAATAATTTTCCCACCTCCCTTTTATTTTATATTGTCTTTATTTAAACTGAAATCTCGTTTTTTCTATATTTTTTATTTTTTTTATTTCTGGTAATACTTACAGTATAGAACTATACACTTAAAACCAGAAGTTTACATACACTTAAAAACAGGCACACCTTTTTTCCTCACTGTCTGAAGACGAACCGGACCAAACGTCTCCTGTTATATTCCAGTTAGAATCATCCAAATTATTTCTATTTATCAAGGTCCAAAATAGTGACAAAACAAGTTGCTATCCTCGTGGCTATTGATGGCTGCATGCTCAGTGTTGGGGCCAGTAGGGTCTGAGCTCAGTGGGGTGTTGTGCACTAAGCTGACAAGTGGCCATCTGGAGTGTCAGTGAATGTCTGGCTGTGTTGTATATTGTGTGTTACTCCAATGCCTCAGTCAGAACCTGTTAACGCCGTTTCTCCCCCTGATTTAACAATGATGAAATCTGTGGTGTCATTTATTGAAAATTAAAAGCCCGTGTCATATTATTACGATAATACTGTATATATAAATGTACACTGATCAAGCAAACCACACGTGTTGGTTTAAAATTAATTGTGTATTTTAGGATTTACAATTATAATCATGCTATTATACATATTGTAGTTTATAAAAAAGCAGATACTCCTGTAGTGGAGACAAAGACGACCTGTGTGTCTTACTGGACCCATTGTTACATTTTAACAACTTGAAAGGATGACAAGTTGCACTTGCAGGGTATAATTAACTACATCTTAGTCTCAAAATGTTCTGAGATATCATTTATGTTAATAACTCCTAGTGAAATGCATCCTATATTAATTCATTACAGACTGATGTTTCCAAACATTTCTTTGATGATTTTCTGCTTGTAGCCAACAAAACATGTCATTTAAGATTAGAATATTGAAACAGAGTAATACAAAACGTTTTAAATACCGAACTGTAGGCTTAAGGAAAGGTATATTCATTACCTGCTTAAATGTTTTCCTTTAAAAAGGCTGAACCAAATGGCATCATTGGGACATGTTTTCTTGTCATTAGGTTGGAAACTCTGTGCTTTTTTTTAACGTCATTTTCCACCAATAACGTCTCAAAGATACAATTGTTTCCGTCCTCTTTTTGGAAAACTTGGATATTTTTCTTTATTTTGCAGCCTATAAATAGGAACATAGTGCCCCCTTAAAAAAGGCTGAAGACCCCGTTTTAAACCAAACAGAAAAGTTCTGCTTCAAACAAACACACTGGTATGAAGGAACTGAACAGCAAGATCATATACGCGATTGCTGTTTGCCAATCTGTTTGTTTTCACCTTCAGGAACACAGAGTGAGTTGTTAAAGTCGGTGTACACGTTTGTGTAAAGCGCCATGTGTTGTTCGTCCATCCGAGCCCACCAGAGTCTGGAACCAAAACTACTACAAAGTCATTTCATACAGGAAAAGAGAAACCGCTTTACACCTTCACAATGGTCTCAAAAGCAAGATGATAGTGTGGTTGTTAGCAGGTTTTTAGAGCAGTGTTAGAAAAAGGTCCTGTGTTCTTTAAAGTGACATGCAGTCAGACGCTGAGCTGCAGCTGTTGTTAAAAACGCCTAACGGCATCTTGGTCCCTACCAGTGTTTCCTCTAGGGTATCCCTGCATGCAGAGGTCACTACTATCCCTGGCAAAAATATGAAACCGCCACATTGCAGGATGCTTCACTCAGCTGTTTTACTTTGTACTTAAAAAGAGCAAATGTGACATTTTTATTTGACAACTCCACATCTAAAAAAATTAAAAAATAAAGACTAGTAATCAAGTAGAAGGAAGTATAATTCTGCAGTTGAGTTAGAAGTTTAAAAATGGAGCTCTTCTGTTTTGCTACTCCACAATTTTCAGTCAAAACAATGCAAGGATCATTTCTGTGCTTTACATTAGAATATGTAACATCATTAATATAGAAAGTCAATGCAAGAAAAAAAAAATGCAGGAATTCATAAATACCTCAAAAATGGAATGAAGAAACACTAATATGGTCTGGTCTCGATATTTAACATTTCACTTCAGTGTTGGAGGTGCCAGTTCCAGACTTTCTTCTCCACTGAGCTGCTACTCAAATGCCAACTCCAACACACAGACTCACAGTTTCTCATTGACAGCTTTTCAAAGCACCTCAACAGCTGCGAGTTGAAAGCAGCCATAAACCACTAGACCTCAGACCAGCATTACGTTCCAATATTAGCACCTTCTCATGTTTATTATTTTGCCAGGGAGGAAATTTGCATTTTTGAATCATGAAGGAGCCAGAGGAATTTTTGGTAAACAGTTCACTATCTTGTCTTTCAGTAAGCAAATATCCATATGCAAACCAGAAGAAAAAATAATAATAATTTACATCTGCAGTCTCACAACGGTTACACAGTTACATCCAATCGGAGGAATGAAAGCGGTGACGATGTAGGAAAGGAAAAGGGCCCATTTTCCCTTTGACATTAATATTGTGAAACAATGCCCTATGTCATAAATGACTCCGACTGGCTTGTCTGAAAAAGGTTGGGTGGAAATATTAATGACAGTGGAGCCAGATGCATAAAACGTGAGATTTGAGATGTAAACTGATCTTTCAGGACTAATACGCAACTTCAAAATATAAAAGTGTTCTCAAAAGAGAGAGCAAGATTCAGGATTTTTTTCTACCTGGAGTTCATCAAGATTTCCATACTATAAACATTTATATATTTCATCATTAGGCTCTGAGAGCATTTTTCAGACTCAGATGTTTAAAAATAATTGAAGAAGTTAGAAGCTACATCACATCAACATGAGGTTAATTCAGGATGCGAAAGAGAGAGTGAAACTAATAGATAACAAGAAGCATGAACAGAACTACACTGTTTTATCAGTTTGAGTTTTCAACCTTCGTCATGGAACATGGAGATGTTAGCAGCTTTTCCTAAATCTCAAAGTCAAGGTCTGGATGGACATTTGTTGAAATACTCAGACACAGGCTACATTGTCAGCAACGCTAGCTGCGCTAACTGCGCTAGATGCGCTAAATGTCCATCTCTATAGATCTCCTAAATGTGTATGCCAAAATAGTTCCAAAGGGTCCAAACTTAAAGTGTAATCAAAACAAATGGAACAATATTTTCCAAAAGATTCATTCATGCACTTCATTTGGGCATTTCCAAAAAGCCAAAAATCAGATTCCAGGTCAGTAAATGGAGAAAAGCCATTCATGCTTGCAGTCTGAGTGTGTTTCCTTTTATACACCACCATAAGTACACACTCCACTCAAAATCACAACTGGGTCAACGTCAAGATGAATGTTCACATTTGTGATTCCAATATTAATGAGCAGGGAATTCATGTTCCAGGTTGTTTTGCAAATAGAAGCAAGAGACACAATAGGTCTATTCCTTTTAGGTGCTGCAGTGGGGGAAAAATGTGTGTTTGTTCCCTACGTCTTAGCAAATGCAAAAATAACTTTCCAAAATGAAAATTTTAAAAAATGCACAAAAATAATTGTGCTATCTTTTAATTCCTACATAACGTCTCCGGCTCGCCATCAAGGCTAAACGTTCAATGTTCAACATCTTTAAACTATCTTTATAAACCCAATGAAGCTGTCTACAGCACTCCCCAACCAAAACTTGCCTGAAGCTCCCAGCTTTCTGCTGTGATGCACTTGTTCCACAGAGCAGAAACAAATAAGATCTTGGCAAACATGAGCAAGGTAGAAAATGAGTCAATTTCATCTCAGCAACTCTGTTTACAGTCCCTATAACAGTCCTCTTTACTAAACTGCATGTGCTGGACCCAAGTACGTCCATGTTAAACTTGACGTCACTGCTTCCCTGTGTGTTACGTACCACATTATGAAGGTTAATACAAGCATACTGGAACTAAAAGCTAAAAATAAGTGTTTAAATGTTAACAAATCTGCGTGCATGTGAAATAACATTGGCTTTTACATTGTGTACATAGAGAAATCTCTGCATTAGTGGCCGTGATCCTGCATTCTGCTTCATATGGTCAAAGCGTTACAAGCTTAGAGACCACATGATCCTGACAAATGCTTGTGGCTTGTAAATCTACAATATAGCCTTTGTTTAACTGCACAGAGGCTTTCTAAGCTTAAGACTGTGAAAGCAAGCTCCTCCACACGTTTGCCTTTTCTGGAGACAATTTTGTTGAAAGAGAATAAAAGCTAATTACATTTTCTGCATATTTTGTTTCGGTACAAAGCTTTTTTTTTTCTTTTTAAAAAAAGAAGATTTGTTTCATTATTAAGGTTGCTCTACTTGATTCAGAATCACTGTTAAGATTTACAACCGAGGCAATCAGAATCTGACCTCCTGTCCTGCTGAGCCTTGAACGGCACATACATTACCATAACTATGACAGCAGATGACCATTTCTCGCCCTTCTCCCCACCGCAGGAGTCCCAGCGCCTTTTAAGCACAATGCTCTGATTTTAAATGAACTCGGACATCATGAAGTCTGCAGCTACCCCCCTCCAGGATGTGCTCTGGGGATTCTTTCTGACTTTGACCACCTCTCACATTTGCAATTCATCATTTGTCTTTCCCAGCATCACAAAACCACCAGCGCCAGCACCAGCAACCGCTTTGTCATTGCAACGACAAAGACGGGTTGCATTGTTTGTTTTCCTGTCGGGAATGGAGCGCAATTAAATGTAGGTAATTTTTTTTTTGCTTTACACTGGAGTTCTACAGGTATAAAATGGTGGAAAATGAAGGTCCCCTTCCAACGTCGCACGTTAAGCCGGGCCTGAAACGCCTTCTTTCCACATTGGATCCTCGTGTAAAAGCACAGATGAGGAATGGGAGGTTGTAACTGATACACGGTGGATACGCCTCTCGACTGGCAACGACACCAGGCAGAGTCAAATTGCCATGCATGTGTGAAGAAGGGGGTGGAACGCGCAGCACACCTCTCTAACCAGCGACACTTTAGTCAGTCGCAATTTTAGCTCGCCGTCTGTAAAAACACAACAATTCGGCTGTGAGTGCCTCTGTTTGGTCTGTGAGAATAACCTAACAGAAACAGCTGTGGTGTCACAACTACGCCCACTTACACCCAGAGGAGTGTAAGTACGCTTAAAGAGTGTTTGAAACAGGCTGAGATTTTTTTTAAGACCTCAAAATAGAAAAAAAAAAAAATGTATAATATATAAACAATGATATAAATATAATATATAATACATATATATATATATATATATATATATATATATATAATATATATATATATATATATATATATATATAATACTGATATAAGAAAGTAAAAAGTGGAAAATGCAAACTGAATTCAGCAAAATATAAAACTGTGATAAAGCAGCTGGTTGAATCTGCTTGAACAAAATTACCAACTTGCATCTGAAAGCCTTGACCTGCATACTCAACACAAACTCAACATGCATCACGTGTGGAGAGTGTTTTTTGGAACACAAACAGTGTTTCAAAAAGCCAAACAATAACCAGCAAACATAATGACTTACCTTATTATGTAAAACCAGGTTGTTTTTGTTTTGTTTTGTTTTTGTTTTCTGCCACAGAGAACAGTGAAGTAAATTGGAATCTAAGTCTAAGATCCTCTGATGTGAATTCCCAGCAGAATGACTACTATTTGCACAGAGGAGTTGGAAAACAGGAGGAGGGAAAGAGGGGGAGTGACTCTTTATTACCCTAAGCCACACACCCACCAAACACACTCCAGCTGATACTCTCCTCCCTCTCTTATTCTATAATTGCATCTCCATAAATTACAAATCTATTGCCAGCAGGATTGCCTGTTCTCTCCCTCTATAATCTTCCTCTAAAGGAAACGTGATATTTACGCAAATTGCTGACTTTTGAATGTAGAAAATTGGAGGTTTGTTGGTTTTTCAGAATAACTAAAAAAATAATCAGTTCAGCTAGACTTTATGGCCAAAATATCCCATTCTATAGGATTAATAATTTGTTGGACAACCCATTTGCAACGATTGGCAGCTTCAGTTCACAAGCCCAAGATACTCCACTTGCCTCTGACTCTTCAAGTTCTGGTCCGTTTTTCCCTGACCCACAGGCTCCAACTCAAAAGTCCTTCTACGGACTACTGGACTTGCAGGATTGAGGATTCACAGAAAAGTATGTGCCGGAAATCCCCCCAGCATGACAGTAAACTCAAAATGCTCAAACAAGCTCAAAGAAGATGGTCATTTCACGGTCCCATTTATTTTCTTTACTTCAGAGCTTCTACCATGGGTACGTACATGACTTTTTTGCTAGATTTAGTTTGTATTCTTCCCCAAAGTGGATCTGTTTTACTTTTCCACCGTGTCTCACTTCCCATTTCACTCATAACATTGTCATAAAATTGCCTCGTAGTTCCGACCAAGGTACACATGGAGGCTATTTTGGTCAGACATTTGGAGACACAGTCGCAGGAATCGCTAGTGGTCTGTGAGGCCCCATTAACTTTAATGTGTTCTAATTGCTTATTTTGGTCGAGTCAGATGCCAAAGTGGATCTGGTGCGTCTTGCGCTTTATAGTCCGTGTTATTGTAAAAACAATCCATTTTGACTACAGCTTATAAGCCTGTTAGTTTCAACCATGTTTGAAACGAAAGAAATCTTTTGGATGAGAAATAAAATGTCAAGAATGAAGGAGAGAAATCTAGTTGCTTTCTACTTAAGCCGTATAGAAGGAAATGAGGTAATTCAAAAATTACTTCCTCTATAACTTCAAAATGACTAAACAATACAACAGGGTGTTAAGCTTTAACTTAACTTAAAGCTTTCTGCCATTCATAATATGCGACTAAACTTGCATCACCAAATAAAGCCACACGTTGAAAGCAACTGAGTAGCGTATTTTTGTGACAGACTGTCTTTGCCAGGAAATTAACTGACAATTTCACTTCAAGATTTTGTTTCACCCCCAAGAAAGTAATCCTGATTTGGCATCCTGTTTTAAGGATCAGAGCAGGCTCGGTAAAAACTTGATTCTGGAAAATAAAAAAGGACTACTATGATGTCATGTATAATTCTAAAGATTGAGGCAACCTAATGGACTACATGAGAAGAACACAGCACATTTTGCATGGTAGTCACGTCAGCTCTGACGCAGTTTTTTTTTTTTTGAGGTAATAGAACTGCAGAGGACACAGCAGAGAAAAGAAAATAGATGTGGGGAAATGTAAGAGTGAGGGCAACACATCGCATGCTTAACAGCAGTCCGCATCATGTGCCCCAGAAAACAGCTTGGCATGATCACCGAGCAGTGAAACATGCCCTGAGCAAGTGTGTGTGAGAAACCTCCAGCCATGGAGGAAAGACAACAAGAGCTATGAGCTTATGCGTCTTCTGTTCAAACTCGGAAGTTGGAAATTTTGACTTCTAAGTTGAAAGATAAGTCAAGTGGAAAGTTCTCAAGACAAAACTCCGACTTGAAAAGTCTGGGTTTCCTGGCTAATGCTGAGATCATCCATGTCAGTTTGAAGCTCAGATCTGGTTCTGTGTACTTCACCTCAAGTAAATCAGTACAAAGCCCAAAAAACAGATTTTGGATGTGTTAATCTATTGCCCTGGGTGTGACTAAGGCTGTGCTGGGCAAACAATTCTTCTAAAACCACTGTGGCCCATCATTTCTTTGCCTAGTCTTCATCTTAAATTTGTAGTGTCTTAGGAAACTTTTTTGTTTTCTAGCAAAAAGGGGGGAAAAACAATTGTAAAATGGGCATAGACACCATATTCTCCAAGTCACCAGATATCTAGTCAATATGTTTTATTTGGGGAAAACAAGGGAAAAAAACAAGGTTCATATTTTCCATTTTGCATAATATTCCATTGGTTTCCAGTGAAATCATAACATTTTTGGTGCGACTGAACCGTCCGAGTGTCGCCATAGGCCGACACTGAGACTTTTTGAAACCAGTTCTCCAAGTGAAACTTTTTGGTAGCACTTCATATGAAAGTGTGAAGTACTCTGCAGGTGTGAAAGCGACCATTCACAAAAAGCAACAGCTGAAGGACGATGTTAACGTTCAAAGGACATATGAGATTTGACAACATGCTAAAATCCCAGTGCCATCTATTGCCCTGGCATGGTAATTACAACAGGTTCCAGGTGGCTCGGCAGTCTCATCTAAAGATGGATGAAGTGCTGTCCAAATGTGACACTTGTTCCCAATCAACATCAGAAGATACCAGGAGTTTTCACACAGAAAATGTATGTAAACAAAGTATAAAGCATTTATTTGATCATGGACCAGAGTTGCAAATGCAAATGTCAATCTCAGTTTGGCAAAAATATTGTTATTCTGGACAAGCTTTGACTATAATAATTTAAGCAAAATAATAATTAAAACATACAAGACTGACTTCCCATTCTGAGCCAATCTTCACGTGGCTCAGAAGGTTGTGACCCTGATAAAATAACTGAAATGCCCTCAAAAAGACAAAGGTGCCTTGTTTAGAGTGGGGTGAGATGAAGCTCTGAGCCAGATTCCAGCAAAGTAGGGTCAGGATATTTCAAAAACAAAAATTATACAAAAAAATTCCCTATTGATACTTTCATACTTTTTAATTAGCATTAAAATAGCTACCGTGTGATCTTAAAAAGGACGTGTAAGCACATGACAAAGCATGAAAAATGTCAATTAATACATTCTGTAACCCGACCCTATGCACCTCTCCTTTAACAAATAGAACATTGACTGGAGTAAAAATGCATGAATGATGTGGGTTAACGCTGATGTCTTGTTGACTGTCAGCACAGGCATTTCAGAAATGTAGATTGCTTGGATGCAGCTCAGCTAAACTTAAAACCGTTTATGCCATTGCTGGCAGAAGGGTAATAAGCCCACACTCAGCCTGGAACTGATGTAGCTGAACATCCAAGGCATTGATTACTCTGGAGCAATTTGCCAGGTGATGCTACAAATACAAACGTTTAATATTTTACATTACTGGTACTGTCCAAGGATCCAGATGCGCTAAGCTCTTTAATAAATCACCATTTAATGCATTTGCAGGCAAGTAAATCAAATGATTTCCACTCTCATCATTGCTAATGAATAGATGCAGTCAGTCAACATAGTGCTTGTTTCTTTCATCAATTTTCCTTTAAGGGAAAATGTATGAATTTCCCGGTTCATTTTAACAGAACCAGACTTTTTCAAATCCGGTTCTGTTAAAATGTTACTGACAATAACTATCTTACACTCAGTAAATAACTCTCTTGGCATCGTTATACAG
Source organism: Poecilia picta (assembly GCA_033032245.1). Classification (NCBI taxonomy): domain Eukaryota; kingdom Metazoa; phylum Chordata; class Actinopteri; order Cyprinodontiformes; family Poeciliidae; genus Poecilia; species Poecilia picta. Next base: position 26,305,036 of record CM065365.1, on the reverse strand, counting down.
AGTAAGCCCAGAATATTTGGTCCACAAGGTTGAAGCTAACAGCTTAACAGAATGGTCTAAGACCGAAGGGGACTTTATCATTTTAAAACAACAGCACAATAAACAATAAGTCATCAGCTTCGCGTTGGGTGTTTATTGACTACAAAGAAAATGATTTACATGCAGCACTTGTGATATTCTTCAGAAAAACGGGTCATATTTTTGCTTTTTACTTTTATATCCCTCACCTCTGACTAGAAACACTTGATATTTTCCATTCTCTGGGAGCATTTCACACAGGAAGAACATTGTGGATGTACTACGTTCAAATTGCAACTCCCAAGTAACAGATCTTTGACTTCTGTGTAAATCAATACCTAATACCAACATCCCAATAGGTTCATAAAATACAATATAATGCTTTTGAGACCATCATTGTTTTAAAATTACAGAAGTCTGCTTTGGTCTTGGTCCCACTAGGACAAGAGGTAATCTCTATTTATCAATCTTCATAATGTCCATAGAAAGGGTCAAATGAAAACAAACTTTTACAGGATGCATCTCAGTTTTACATAACCACAAGGGTTCGATTGCAAGCTTGCATGCGCCAAGCAGTCGTTATGTTAAGATTTCTGTCCCAGACGATAAAAGGGTACATGTAGCTGCATCTGGGCAAGGTTTGCGGCAATGACCTTCAAACAACGCAAAAAATGACTGAGATATTCAGAATATGAAAAGGTGTTTGAAAAGCCTAACACCAACCGCTTTAAAAAATTCAACTCTCATTTTTCTTCTTAGAGTAAGGTCCCTTACATCCAGAAGTACTTTACATGAATCTTAACTTGTGCTGGTTCATAAAGTAAGACAGCATGCAGATTTCCAGGTAATGAGCAACCTCTTGTCTCCAGTGGAGTCGACTTCTTTTGTCTCGTACAAATGTCTAAATATGACTGCTGAGACTTCTTTTAATGGCATTTTGGGTTACTGTGTAGGGATCTGACACATAAATTATTACTTTTTTGTTCTCTGGAAAGGCTGTTAATACCACTAGTTGTGGTAAAAGGCAGCAGAGTCCAAGCCTTTCCGAAGGCAGCAAAGCCCATGTCTAACTGACTAAATCACAGTCCTGTTGCCCAGAAGAGCTTTGATAAAGGTCAGTTAATAAATAGCCATAGTGTTTTATTATAGCAACTGTGCATAGACCACTTAATGCAGCATTATTCAAAATAATGCGGTTGCGATATCAAATTCTTTATTATTTACTATTCATTTGAAGGCCATGCAGTAAATACAAACAATGCTGATCACAAACAAGTTTTATTGAGTTCATAAGGTCACAGTAACCCTAGAAAAATGTATTTCAGAATTATTACACAAACCTAAAGGCCATTGCCAGCAATAGGACAACAATTCAGTTCTGCAAGTGGTGGGAGAAAATAAAATCCATGAGAACGAAGGTTCAAGTGTTTTTACTTTGCACGCATTCTCCTCTTTCACACCGCCCCCTTCCACACCTATATTCCTCAGAGGAAAGAGATGATCCATTGTGCCAAACAGCACCCAGCACAACTGATATGTGGGGAAAAAAAAGAAAAATGTAAGTGCTGTGCAAGACATGAAAGAAGTAACCAGTGCAGGGTAGAGATCATTAGCGGATGATCCAGTGGTCTCCAGCTGAGAGTGGAATCTCAAGAGTCAACATCAAAGACGAGGGTATGGGAGAGGAAAATAATTTAGAGTTCAGAGAGAGAAAAAAGCTCAGATTCATTGGACAAGACTGAGCCTTTACTAGCATAGGTGGCTGCTCTCCAGAGTTACTTATTAGGGAAGCTTTGAATTTATTAAAGTGCAACATCGCAAGCAGATTTATTTAGTCAGCTATATGCTGAGTTAGTTACGCAAAACACTTCGCCCATAATTTACCTTAAGTGAATCTGAAACAGGAGAAAACAGCTACATTAAGCATTTCTTGACCACAGTGTTAGAACAGGACTGGATTAGGATGTTTTGAATTGCTCTAAACCTATCAGTACTTAATAATATAATTCCTATTTAATGAAATACATTAATTATTCTTCCAAAAAGTTGATATAATCAGAGTTTCTTTAACTAAAGACAACCAAGTAGGTCCTCAGTCATCTTTCCACAAAAACAAGTGAAAACAGGTTGTTTTTTTCAAGACAAGGTTTTCTGTTTCAGTCGAATACTAACATAGTCAGAGGTGGATTATTCAAGGACAGGATTAGATGAGCATAAAGATCTGAACGTTCACACACACCCAGAAGGTTTAGAAGTACAAAAACTCTGTTTTCTTGCTCTCAATACATTGCTGCAGCAGGATATGGCGGTGGGTAAACCAGATGTTAAGCAATATTGTGTGGATGTGATGGAAACAATATCCACCAGGTTTAGTTCAATTGGCTTTGATGCTCACTTGAATCCACCACATAGACACTTAAAATGTCTATTAAAATTCCACTTCTAAAGAGGAATTATTCTAAGTATGCTACTTTAATAACAGTTTAGCTCGAAGTCAACACAAAAGTACTAAGAATGAATTTACTGTAGTTGTTTTTCTGACTGATGCGGTGCGGTGAAGTTAGCCTAACTCTTGTCTACACAAAGTGACTCATAGCCTCAGCAGTTTTGTGCACTTAGTATCCATTATTCATCCTGGAACTACAAGACTGGATCAGCCATGTGGAGCTGAAGACCATCACCATGTGCATTTTTGACAGCAGCGCCTGTGTTTCTGCTCACAGCTACAGAATAGGTGAAACTGAGATGTGATAAGATTTTTGAACATTCATTCATCCCCATAAAGAAAGGTGAGAATGTTTGAGAAAGAGTACGTCAGTCCGATATACGGTTAATTTCGATTAGTAGCCCAAGGTAAGTTATCAAAATACAGTTAGAGCTCTTTAAAACTGGCTTTATAGCTCAAAACACAACTCAATCCTCGTTTCTTTCTAGAACACGATACGTTTTTTGCACTTTGATTATAATTTCTGGGTCAATAATTCATGATCATCCAAGTTGGAAGATCAAAGAGCCGCAGATGCATTTACTTTAGTACTACTTTTGAATCATATGTTGCTTTCTCAACTTCTTTTAGCAAACATTAAATGCACACATCAAAGTTGTGCTGATGCGCAGAAACTGTTGGCCTCTGGAAAGCATCTGGAAACGAATCTTGCCAAGCCATCTATCAGATAATGTTGGCAGTCAGCACATTACCATTCCATCATCTAAAATATGATGCAAGATAACATCTTGTTAGAAAAATAAAGGCTTTATATTAAGCAATATGTGTGCTATGAAGAAGGGGGGGGGTTCCAATGTTTAGCAGTGAAAGCATGAAAAACAAACCCATATAACCTTTGGCATACACCGTAAGACTGAATGTAGAGAATCCCTTTTATTAAACTACAAAAAGATGGCAGAGGACCAAAGGAGAGCAGCACATATATATTTGCTAACGAAGACAGATATTCTGTCAGGCGAAACAGGGGAAGGTTGAGCTCTTCACTATTATGGACTACAGCTTAAATGCAAGCAAAACAGCATTGGAAAGCTTTCTTGTTTGTCATCAAAAACACAGCTAGACAAATTGTGATTATGTGCTAAACACGGAAGAAAATTGGGGGCAACCAGTCTTTAAAGAATGGATTTTAAACAGGCAGAGAAGTTCATTCAAAATGTAACCCTAATGCAGCGTATTTGTAATGAGGATGTAAATAATTCATTTATTTAGAAATTATTATATGATATCAAGTGGGTTTTAAAAAATTTGACATGTGGAATGGTTAATAATAATTCAAATATTAATCCTTTTGTTAAATCTATGAGAATAAAAATAATAAAATACTCATGAGGCTCAAAGTGTTTGCATGGGCCAATATAATCATATTTGCAAAGTATTGACATAAATGTCTAAAAGGTTTTATTGTTAAAAAAAAAGAACAATTTGGCTCTTAGGGGTACATCTTAAAATATTGGGACATGTTTGTTTTGTGGGTAACTGTTGGTGTGAAATGTATTTATTTTCAAAATTTGACAATCTGTATTTTGTGCAACTCAAATAATTCAAAATAGCTAAATCGGTATCTATTGTAACTGAGTGTAAAAGAAATGATGCCTTTATTTCAGCCAGCAATAGGTGGGAGAGGGGCAGGGCTGAATCATTCTATGCTCCATATCAACAGAGGAACCTTTGATCAAACATGCATGTTCTCTGGCATCACATTAAAACCACTTTCAATTGAAACTGCATGGCAAAGTAGATTTTGACCGTAGCCAGTCAATGCCTAAAGCAAGTTAACAATATTAAGAGTAATATTCTTCTAAAGCTTCTGGAAACTGTGGGAAACAGGAACCAAAGCATTCCAATGAATTAATGTTATCATAGTATGCTTTATTTATTAGTCACTTGGCACTAAACATAACATCAGAATGTCATTAATATGTACTTTGCAAATGAAAGAGGAGTTATGCGCCAGTGGGATGGAAATGAATTATTCACAAGAGCCCTTACGAGGGTTACATTATGCACATATCAAGAAAACACTGTTTTGGTAACACATACATGAAGCACAAAGTCACGGATTGTCTGAAAAGCTGACACATTACCATATGAATGTGCAGGCATTCTTTCATGAGCAGACAGTTGGTCAAACATTGAAGATACTTTAGAGTTACAGAGCATGAATACAAGCCAGAGAAGAGCAAAACTGGCTGCTGCTCAACCACACAAATAGGGACAAACAGAAGGTCAGCTCTCTGAACAGGCATGTCACACAGATGGGTTCATGTTACCACCTTTAGGACACATCCCTGAACACTGAGGTCATTCTGCTTGGGGGGTCTTGCTCACTTTTCCACTTTCAAATGCTGAGTGTTTTTGTTCAACCTTGCATGAATTCCGAGACCACGATTTTGTATTATTATTATTGCTTGTTTAACCAGAAATGACCTACAATTTGAATTGGTAAAATGTTAAAAGCATAGATGCACATAAAGCAAAAGCCCAATCTAACCTTCTGCTTTTTAACCAAATGTTCAGTTTTCAAAGTCTAGCCAAATAACCAAATATTAGTAGGACCATATAAAGTTGACAAGATCTCCCAACAGGGTAGAAATATCAGAAGTGGTTGAAATATGCAAGTTATTCATGGAAAACAACATTGATTTAGCTTTAAATGCACTTTTTAGGGTTCCTGTGTCTGTATCACCTTAAACGTAGTTTGAAACATGTCAATATTTCAGAACTGAGTAAAGAATAGCGTAATCTGTAAAACTAACTATTAGTCCCGATTATTAATATAAAATGAAAATAAAAGGGGGCTTAATATTGAGCCTTGAGGGACTCGTTTTAAAATTCTCTAAAACACTGAGAGTCCATAGGGAAAATTTGAATTCATTAGAAGCGACGTCCCTGAATCTACAACATCTCACTGAATCTACAACATTCAGGGCAGCATATAGGTAGAGAATTTGTATAGGATAATGATTAGTATCTCAGGGGCTCCACTCTTTAAAAAGCCAGTACATAAAATATATTAACATATCATATCATTATAAAACTGGTGAACAGGTTGCTTCCCCAAAACAACAATAAGCAAATATCTGATGCGTCACCTCTGAGTGTTTAAGTTGAATAGTACTACCGACAGACGACGCACTGCTGTAACAACCAGTTCAATTCACTTTTGGAGTATTCCTGCAACTAAAACAGCATTCTCGACACAATTCTGGAGGAGTGAAACTGCATTCTGCAGCAGATTTAAAACACTACCCTGAATTTGTGGGTCATGCTTGCGTTGGCTCACCATAAATACAAGCTGCTGAGAGAGAAACTGGCCCCCCAGCAAAGAGTGAGGTTGTCCTCAGTGCAAAAGCTGTATTTCTCTTAGCAGACCGAACTGCATGGCAGTAACAGGAAATGCGTTTAAACTGGTCCTAAACACACTTGAAATGAACAAATATCATCATTACACTGCATTTTGCTGAAATAGCTCACAAGGTGATGTGGAGCACATCTGTGCAATCTAAAAAAAATGAGAAGAGGATGCAGCAAACAGCGGATTGTAGCTGTGACGCTGCAACAATTCATGACACCATAAGGTCACTGGAGTAAAGCAACAGCACCGGTGACAGACCACCGTCCACATGACTCGCCTGTATTTACGCATTTTCAATACGGGCAGCACCGGGTTGGCAGCAAAGCAACAAGAAACGCGCAAAAAAAAAAAAAAATAATATAATAATAATAATAATAATAACAATAAAGCCAAATATTAAAGATCAAGCCAGAATTTTACCGCAATAGATCAGGAGAGGTACAAGATGTTTTGGGAACCTGAACGGAATTAATGCCGCTGCCTGTCCTGCATCTCTAGCAAACGCTCTCCAGTCATGCAGCAGAATTGAAATTCATACGTTTGGACGTGGAAGCGTTAAAACCTGACGTGTCTCGCCATTCGGTGCACATGCCCGCTGTTGCCCCCCCCAAAACAACCGACAGCGACTGGATCGGCCCCATTGGACGCCAAACGCTGCGCATCCTGTCGGCTTGCCCATTTGGACCGCACGGCACCGCACCGCACCGCGCCGCACCGCACCGCGCCGCACCGCACGCACCGCACCGCACGGGACCGTACCGCGCCGCACCGCACGGCACCGCACCGCACGGCACCGCACCGCGCCGCACCGCACGGCACCGCACCGCACCGCACGGCACCGCACCGCACTTCAGCGCGCCAGCGTCTCGCCTCCGGTAAACTTGTCTGACTGAGTGACGCGCTCACGCAGACGCATGATCGGACGTTTCACCGCGCTGATATTTTCCTCCCTGTCATTAATAGCGGACAGCAGACACATGTTAACGTACCTGTCTTCACCTCCTCTGGGACGCGGCTGCCTTTTTCCCAGACGCTGAAGTATCCATTCTCCCTCATGCCGGTTTGATCTGCGGGTCTGAACGCCGCCGCCGCCGCCGCCGCCGCTCCTCTCAGGTCTGTGTCGGTCCTCGGACCATGCGTGTTGTTTCCACATCACTGAGAGAGGCGGAGCCCACGACCCTTGGAGACGGCGCGCAACTGGATCATGACAATGCCACTTACTTGCTCTTTGAGCCAATCAGATGCCAGTCCATGCAAATCACCTACTGCTGCTTGCATCCCTTTAGGTGTGGGTATGATGGGGTTTTTTTTTTTTAAGATGAACGTGTAACATTTCTGCTTTTATAAATTCTGGCTATAAAAGATTAAATAAATAAATAACAGGTCAATTAAAATTTATATTAATACCGGGTCCAGGCGTCCTTTCAGTTTCTTTTAATTTTATAAATGCAACAGGAAATTTGACACTGAGCATAAAGAGAGGGACAAAGCTGATTCACCACAACTCCGTATCACTGGCAGCCTATGCAAAACGTAGATCACAATTCAAAAAATATAATAATGCTCGAGTTCATCTCCATAAATTTTAATGTTACCAGAGATTAAAATGACGTCAGTAATCCAATTTAAAAAGCACAACTTATACAGATGTTTTCCACGAAGTGACATATTTTATTTTGATTTCTGTGAAAATTTTGGTCAGTAAATTTAAGGTCAGGGAAGAAAAGTGGCAAAAAGGCTGCACATGTAATATTGATATCCATGTTAAGGGGATTATGAAAGAATGTCCTGGAAACAACTCTTGTAAGAACTGTGTCTAACAACAATACAGTTGTTTAACTTCACGGTATTTTTAAGGCAGATATTCAACTGCATGTGCATTTTTATTTCTAAAACACTTTTTCTTTCTGCTCAACTTCCGTATGACAAGATAATTTTCATAATTAGGTCTACTACTTGAAAGTGTTGAAGTTACCAGTTAACTTCTGCGATCCAGTTTTCTCTCGTAGGTTAAACTCTACCGGGTTTACATGTTTGTTTGTAATGAGAATGAATTATTTTCAGTCATACACTTATTTATATATATTTGCAATTTATTTATTTTTGTAACATACTGCATGCACCTATAGATAAAATAAAACAACAAATAAAAATCTTTACTCTTTTTCAGAACTGACCTGTTTAACAGAAAAACTTAAATAGAGTTAGAACTGCAAACACACACAAAAAACAGTAGCAAATGGTGGACATTTTTTATTCATAGTCCATATTTTTACAAGTTGTAACCTCAATACGTCACAGAGGTTTCAAAAAGTATTTGGGTTCATTCCACCGTCTGCTGGCCGGAAAATGAAAGCTTCAAAAGACATTTTTTTAAAATTATTATTTTACAATGAAATATATGAGTTTCTAAAACAAAAACAAAAAGAACTGATAGGACATTTTCTCTTCAGAAGAGAAAAGCTGACTATTCAAAACATGTATGTCTAAGTCCTGTGAACAGAGTTGAGCATATAAAAACTGAAATATACAAAAAGGTGAATATATATATACACACATGTTTAGTATATACAGCAAAAAAACTAAAACCAACCAAACAAGAAACATCTCTGATGAAACTTACAGGAAGGAGCAGCTTAGGGACACAGAGTTTTGTTAGTGTTGGAAACAGAGAGAGGGGGCAAGTCTGAACAGAGGATACAGCACCACCTGGTGCTCAAGAGTTGTTCTACAGGCTCTGCTTTAGTTTAATCATTAAACTATTCTCTACCACCTTCCTCTTTGAAATGGTGGGCGTCCAAATCCTGGTCTAATGGCTGGTCCCACTGATGGATGTCGTTGGAAAGGAGGCCCCCGAGGAGGGAAGGGCATGGGCATTCTGAATCTATCTGGCGGAAACATCGGCCCTCCTGGCATCATTTGAGTGGGCATGCGGTGCATGTTTGGTGGACCAGGAAAGGGAGGCATATGAGGGTTTGGCATGCCAAGGGGAGGCTGCAGAGGTGGCATTCCCGGTCTGGGGGGACCCTGCATTCCCGGTCTGGGGGGACCCTGCATTTCTGGTCTGGGGGGACCCTGCATTCCCGTTCTGGGGGGACCCTGCATTCCTGGTCTAGGGGGACCATGCATGACCGCAGGGTTTGGCAGCATCATAACCTGTCCTGCTGGAGATCCCAGCTGGTTGTCAGCTGAGGAGGGATCTTTGCCTCCAGTAGGACCTGCAGTGGACTCCACTGGAGCTTCAAAATTTCCTGTGGTAAAAAAGGAAACTGTTATTGTTTCCACGCAATAATTATCTATATATGCAGAAAGAACAAATGTAGACAAAAGGTTTACAGAATAGCAGCATATGGAGATCACCAATGCATCCAGGGGTAATATAATGCTTAAACCTAAACAATAGAGAATATATGAAAAACATTTTCTGCATAACTTGCCTCCTACTTGATGTGCGGCGTCAAACTCTGTGTGTAAGAAAGGAGCTCCTCTAGGAGGCAACGACGTTGGAGAAAGCATGATGGGGCCCGGAAAAGCAGGCGGACTTCCAATCGGTTCACACTGCGGAACTGTTGGCATCTGGAAAACAAATCAAACATAATGCTATCTTATCAAAATTACTGTAAAATTAAGAGTTAGGGTGAACCACACTTAGAGAAACGTTAAACAAAAACCCTTTGATTCCAAAGTGTGATGTAAATTCATCTGAGGGAAACAGTATGAAAACTGTTCGTGTGAAGTCTTAGTTGGAGACAAAAGTAGGCAGTTATGGTTGAAGTAAGCATTGAAGCAGGTTAAATTACCATTGAGTTGGACACATAGTAAAACTTAAGGTAACAAAAACTAGTAAAAATGTATTTCATAGTGTGAACCATGTTTTACTCAGAAACAAAAATACCCCTTACAGTACAATGACCTATCATCATCTCCCAATATCCAAGTCTTGTACATACCAAGACTTTAAAAATGTAACATTGCAAAATGGCAAAATCTTTTCATCATATACTGGTTTTGGAGCTCCTTTAATTAGATTTCAGATGTAATTCCAGTGCTGCCCCTCCTCTATCTTTCTGCACCCTGATAGTCAAACGAATTCACTTTTCTCTCACTTCAAGGGAAAAAAAACATTTGGGTGTTTCAAACATGTTCAGTCTCACAACACCATCACAGAACATATAAACATCAGATCACGCATAAAAATGTGAGTACCAGAAATATATAAGAGTACCAGAAAAATATAAACACAAACATTTAATTTGGCTTTATTTATGAAGGAATATACTCTAATGAACAAAGTACATATTGAGCCCTAAACCCCATACATTTGAAATTGAACCTTGATGGCAACCAGTTTGTCCCAAAGAAAATATCCAAACATCAACATAAGAATGAATTTCACATTGACATTCATTCAATCAATGGTTCGATTCCTGGCCATGGGTCTTTCTGCATGACGTTTGCATGTTCTCCCTGTGTATGGTGGGTTTTCTCCGGGTACTCCGGTTTCCTCCCACAGTCCAAAAACATGACTGTCAGGTTGATTGGGCTCTCCAAATTCTCCCTAGGTGTGAGTGTGCATGGTTGTTTGTCTCTGTGTTGCCCTGCGACAAACTGGCAACCTGTCCAGGGTGACCCCGCCTCTCACCCGAAACGTTACAAGGACAAGGGTGTATAGAAAATGGATGGATGGATGGGTTGGTGGGAGGATGGATGAATGGATACAGAAAAAACTGAAAAATAATTTCAAATGTCCACTACAGAGGACAATTTTTAAACTTTTAAATACTACGATAAAATACAGTCAAAATAATTCATAGACTATTTTAATATGCTGCTAAGAGACTTATTTAGAATATGCCAACAAAATTTTAAACCAAAATTTGCACAATAAAGTTGTATGCGCTTACTTTGTTCTCCCCATAAAATGTGCTTCTACTCATGAACGTCATTTTTATGAATGAGAAAAAGGAAGGTACAAAAGCCCCACCCCTTCCTTCACATGTGGCATCATTGAAAATCCCTAAATGTCCTCTGTAGATACCAAAAGGATTTAATTCAGTAGAATGCAGGGGGTGGGAGATATTGAAGTTTAGAAATGTCCTCTACAGAGGACAAAAATGAACTATTGATAGTTACGAGGTTAAAATAAACAAGACTAGTTCCTATCAGTTAAAAGTGTTAGACAGTAATACCACATTACATGTCAAATTAATGGAAGATGTCTCACAGCAATTCTTTACTCCTCATCTGACAGAAACATGGGTTGATACAGAACAGAGAGAATGCAGATGGCATCATATCTAGTTAACTTGACTTAATATAGAAGTAATAAAATTTTAAATTTATGTCAGTTTTCTTACTCATCACTGTCCACTCAGATGATTAAAAACAGGAGATGACCTGAGAAGCCTTGCAGCTTAAAAGCTTTTGCATTTGACAAAACAAAAAATTTGGGGTTTATTTGTAGTCTTAAAATACTAACTTCTAGTTGTAAATATGGTCCACATGTACCATTTTTAATATTAATGAATCATGAAAATAAGAAAGGAAGAGTCATATTATATTATGCTATTACTTCACTTTCAAATTGAGTTTAGTTTATTATTGTTGGTCATAAATTCATGTTACGACCTGATAAGTTCATCTACATAATTAAGATGAAAAAAAAAAATCAAATTGTGGAAAAAAGAAGAAAAGCACAGAACTGAGAAATTCAAAATGCGTAATTATTGAAAACATTTAAGAATGATTTTATATAACATATTTAATAAAAAAAATCTAACATAAAATAACCCCCTACAAGTAAGTATTCAGCAGATTTGCAATTACAGCACAGTCTGTCAGGTTCTGTGGGGATCGATTGTGAACACCCATTTCAAGTTTTGTCAAAAATTCTCTATGGGACTGACGTCTGCGCTTTGACTGGGCCACTCCACAACATCCATCTAGTTGTCTCCAAACCATTTTTGTGTAGTGTCAGCTGGACGCTTTGGCCATTGTCCTGCTGGAAAATAAATGTTCTGTGAAGTCACAGTTCTCTTGCAGATGGAAACAAATTGTCCTCCAGCCTGATCTATATGTGTACATGGGCCATGTTTGTTCCATTTCTGGAAGATGGATTTAACTGAACTCCATGGGATGTTCAGTACCTTTGAGATTTTTTTGTATCCATCCCCTGACTTATACTTTCCAATAACCTTTTCTCTGATTTACTTCGAGTGTTCTTACGGGTTAATCAGTAAAAGGACATTTGAAAAACGACTGTCTTTTTGATACTCACTCACTGAACTCAAGATATCTCCATTCAAGTCATTGTGAGACTTCGACATTAAGTTACATTTAATGTCAGTGAAAATTGTAATTTTTTCATGTAAAAATAGTCAAATTCTGTTAAAAGCAATAACACAAAATTAAATATCCAAGGAGTGTACATTGTTTTGCAAAATTATTTACCCTAAGGGCTTTTTATCCTACATTAAAATCATACACTTCAGTGTATTTTATCTGTTTATCTTTTGTTGATTGCCCTGCATTGAGCTGAATCTGATTTCCCATCAACTCTGAAAGTGGTCCTCACAGGTTCTCCCACCTGAGCTGTGGATCTCTGCAGCTCCTCCAGAGTTGCCATGGGCTTCATGGCTCCTTCTATGGTTAATCCTCTCCTTGCCACTCAGCAAGAAGAAACTTATTAATCCAAAGAAATATAAAAATGCCAGACTGCAAACCTTCGGTACACGAAGTCAACCAGAAAGAAGAAGAGAGAAAAAAGCTGCTAATCCAGCATAACTATGTACACAATGCCATGAACAATCTCCAAACATGTTGTAGAGAAGGCTGAAAGAAGGATCAATTAACTGATTTCTTTTTAACGTAAATTGTGACAATTTGTGCCAATGCTTCTAGGCAGTTACTGCGGAAAGCCAGTGTTGCCAAAATTTCTTGTTTAGTTTGGACCCAGTGTCCTATTCTCAAAGATGCTGAACATACCATGATGACTTTACTTAAATAATAATGCAAGTTCTTTGCATTATTACTTAAACCATTTTGATATAATGGTTTCTATATCAAAAGGGAAAGAAACTGCATTCATTATTTAACATACTTATGTCTACCAGTCTTATAACATCGAAATAATAACTATTATTTTGAAAATTATGAATCTGAGGGCTGATCGTGTTTTGGCCAGGTGTGGTTGATGTGTGAAAATAATAGTACATTTCACTTCATTTGTATCCCAAGGTTACACAGTAAATCTTCAATAAGCAAATAAATAACATGCATTAATTGCTTCTCTGAACAAGATTCAGGCCAGCCAGAGCATTATGTACATTATGCATTCATCTTGGGCTGCTGTCATTGTTTTAATGGATGATAACTGGTGAGAAAAGTATTCACAGTATATTAATGGAATATATTATGTCTGGCAATGCAGCAAAATATTGTTTAAAATCATCACCAAAAAAAACTACATTACACCAATAATAAATACATTATGTTGATAATAGCGTCTGAAATTACAACTAAATCTACTTTATATGATACTTAATCTGACTAGGACTTATTTAGATTAATCATTGGACAACAATTTTTGTGCTTTACAGTATAAAGGGCACTGATTTACATAATTTAAAGAACACACTTTTTAAGAAGTGGGGTATTGAACTTTAATACTCCAAATACTGTTCACAATGTAATTATTGTAAACTGCATTTACAATACCAATACTAGATCTGGTTTGTAAACAATTTTGTACATCATACATAATTCTAAGATTATTTAGACAGATGGAACAAATTGAGTTTATACAGCAGTGAAAATCAAATAGGTTAAAATTCATAGTTTCTTGTCCGAATTTAATTGACTGAAAGATACAAATATCTAACATCAATGTCCAAATTCCAAAACATAGCCTCACAAAACAGTGCATGCACAATTTCCAATGAAATTAAATCAAAAATATTTCCCAGCTTATAGCAAGACAGGTAAAAATAAATTTTACCATGCAACGCCAATCACTTGAGATTTTCCATATTTGAACTACTAAATGGAGAGAAGAAATGATAACAGAGAAACATTTAAAAGGTTCTGCCCTTACCCTGTTATGTGTACTCCATCAGCAGAAAAAAGGAACAATAGCTGCATTTTCCCCGCTGCTTAATTCCTCAAAGCAAACCTCAGCAGGCAGACAGCCAGGCATTCGAACTTTCAGCAGGAGTCTGTTCTTGATAGACTTTAACACTGCTTTTAGTTGGCTACTTCAACAACATGCAGAATTAATATCTTTTATTATGAAATGATAAGAAACTTCAGGTAGTGAGCCATAATCCACCTTTTAAAAATATTCTATGAAACATATTTTTCCTCCTACTCACCTTTGTAAGGCCAACTTGTCCATGATTCTAGTTCATAGATGTCTGGCATTTTGCAACTGAAAGAAATCCTCTTCTTGAAACGTTAAGCTATTTCAAATGTCTGACAGCATATATCTGCAGAGATTTTTCATTTCATTCACCGTAATTGAATTTCCATTTTACTGTAAGCATTATTTAGGTGCATGAACAGTTCTTTTGGACATATTCCACTGGGCTCAGACTACTTATCCCAATAACAATACACGTTCAGGGATTTTAATGAACACACATTTCTTTCCACTCCCCTCTTCATGGAAAAAAAAAAAAAACAGGCCAGTTTGTCAGGCGTTTTCCTTTTTGCAAAAACTAAATGTTAAGAAATATTTTTAAAATCGGACTTTTAGCACTTTTGGTAGCAATCTTTCTATATATATACAAATTTGATGTTGATCATACAACTAAAAGCAATCCATATACACATTTACAAATAGCAAGTGTGCCTAAAGAGTTTCCCTTGTATTCAGAAACTACAGCATATTAAAAAAACAGGTTTACCTCTTAAAGCTTTCCACATTTTGTCAAGTTACATGTCACCAACTTCAGTGCATATCATTGGGATTTGTGATAAACCAACACAAACTATGGCATGATTGTGATTTGGAAGGAAAATAATCTATGGTTTTTACAATTTCTAATACTTTTTTAAAAAATGTGGTGTGCAAATTGTATTCAATTTGTCAAATTGTGGAACAACCTTTGAAAGAGTACCAATATAGGCTTTGCTACTAATTTTTGTCCAGCCTCCTGTTCCCTCTGGAAGAAAAACATCTCCATGGCATGATGCTGCCATCACCATGTTTCGTGGTGGCTTTAACATGAAGCATTTGTTTTTATCCACACACTCCATCCCATTTTGTAGGAAACTGTAAATAGGACTTCTTATAGCTTTCTTTCAAAATGGCATTTTTGGTATCCTTATAGGCCAGACTGGAAAAGTGCACAGCTGTCAGCTGCCCTCTTTTGCTCTACAACTTGATCTCTGACCTATTTTGTTCCTTGGTTCTCGTGAGGCCTTTACTGTGTCCTTGTTTTGTAATACTTCAAAAATACTCAAAAGTTTAAGAGGCAAGAATGTCTTTAAAAATAGCTTCAATGTGCAGCAGTTTCAAAGCGCTGTACAATGTGCTAAAAGAAGGGAAAGCAAGCCTGGCTTCAAATTCCTAGAATTTCACAAATTTTAAAATTACATCCTCAATGCTAAATATAGTTTCACTAGCAAATTCCAGCTGGGTGGTCAAGCACCAAGTCTCTTATGTTCCTGACTACTAAGCTGTTCTCCAGCACTTATCTTCAGGATATTAAACAGGCATGTTGAATTGTGTTGCATACATACTAATCACATTAGACGTTTAAGAAAGTCAGTGCTACAAACCAGATAGAGTAAGCAGAGGCAAGCATTGCAGCCAAACTGATCCAAGAAGCAAATTCTACAGTTGTAAAGTTTTACAGGAGTGTTTATGTCACATGAAGGTTAGTAGTGGTCAGTAAGATATCCACAAGATCCAGGAAATGGCTTGCATCAGGAAATTACTGGAAAAGACTGTTTTAATGCAAGTACTGCTGAAAGTAGGGAAGTGTTATTTATCACACAACACAAAAAGAACCAACTCGGAAGTACACTCTAAAGAAGGTAACAGCCTGATTTATCCCAGGTTGTATTCAAATGAGAAAATCATGTCGTTTTCACTTGCTCATGCATAGGCTGAATAAATAACAAACAGGGATTTCTCAGTACCAGTCCAAATGTAGGACAACTTGAGGACACACTCAGACCAAGTTAGCTTGGGGTCCTTACAGATGAAGCCACATTCGGAAGTGTGTCCAGATCCACATCGAGGAGCAACCGACTCACCTGATGTGATTCCAAAAAAAAAAAAGCCCCTTTTCTCTGTTGACTAGAAAGAAAAAAAATTATATGTATGACAGACAGATCTGGATTCTCAATCCAGCTGGTCCTGCAAACTATTTTAAATCATGGAGCCAAAAGCCTAGTGGCAAGGCTTGCATATTTACACTTGTGGAAACAGGTATTTTAATCTAATAAAACTACTATACAGCTGCACAGTGGCGCAGTTGGTAGAGCTGTTGCCTTGCAGCAAGAAGGTTCTGGGTTCGATTCCCGGCCCCGGCCTTTCTGCATGGAGTTTGCATGTTCTCCCTGTGCATGGTGGGTTTTCTCCGGGTACTCCGGTTTCCTCCCACAGTCCAAAAACATGACTGTCAGGTTAATTGGTCTGTCTAAATTGCCCCTAGGTGTGAGTGTGTGTGTGCATGGTTGTTTGTCCTGAGTGTCTCTGTGTTGCCCTGCGACAGACTGGCGACCTGTCCAGGGCGAACCCCGCCTCTCGCCCGGAACGCTAGCTGGAGATAGGCACCAGCACCTCCCGACCCCATTAAGGGACAAGGGTGTAGGAAAATGGATGGATGGAAAACTACTATACCAAATCTATTTCTGGTACAAGTCAGTAATGGGTTTTCACACATGTTGTGCTTACATTTCCCATGTATTTCAATCGGTTTACTGCTTTGAGCAGAACATTTTTTATAATGAGCAAAACATTTTGAGTGGAATTCCCCTGTAGGATTTCAACCCGATTAGTGAGTCCAGAAGGAAAACTACAATAGGCTCAAAAACCTCAGTTTTGTCATAAAGTCACACATTGAACTCCACAACAGAAGTCTAAAAACCTCAAGTTTCTCTTAATCCTCTCTTCCTTTCAGAAATGCTGCCAAACAAATCCAGTTGATATACTTGCCAGAACACAGCTTTGAAAACAAGAAATAATCAGACATTAATATGAGCAAGTAGCTTCCAAAGACAAAAACGCTTGATTAGATAACATGATATGGAAGAGTTCTGATTTTGACATTTGTTTCTAAACATGTGTACAACTCAAGAAAATGACTTGGATGATTTATATGTGCTCCAAAATCTATCATCTTAAGATAGTGTAGATTGTTTTTATTTTTCTCTAAAGTTCTAAAGAATTGATGTTTAATTGTAAAAGCAGAGTGTCATATAAAAATGTTAACTTGTCTCTATTAGAAATCAAAACCATGAAACAAGCTCATGGAAATCTTTCAAAATGAAAAGGATGACGCTGCATGAAGTTTTCCTTTTTTTCCCCTCCAAGCTAAGTTATATCTACCAGAAAAAAATCTTCAGAAGACATATCTCAGAAGGATTAATCATTATGTGCCAAAGTGTGTTTGAAGCTCCAGATTAGAATCAATTAATTGAATACTAATTAAGTTGCTTCCTCAGAGGCTTTTCCTAGTTTTTTCAATGCTTCTGCACAATTTGTACACGCTCATATGGCTTGTTCATCCCCACCCCCACCCCCCCAAAAGAAATCACTGAAATCACAGGCAATAAGATGTTATATGTAGAACTAGAAAGTCATAACTTTACAGTATTGCTACCTGTTGGACTGAATAAATTTCATCTTAGATCATTCGGTGCAATGAGGGATTTAAATAGTCATGGTTGTTGCACAGAGATTAAGATTCAAACTGGATTTCTGGTGTTTTAAATGTGCAATGACAAAAAGTTAGATACATTCCTGCTTTAAAGGGGCAGTATTATGAAAAATTTACTTTTTTGAGTTTCACGCCATGTTTCCTCATCAAAAACATACCTGGAATGTTGCCTTGACTCTTTCATGCATGCTTGAGAAATCCTTTAACCTGTTGCAAACATTCGGCTGCGCAAAACATCAGGGTGAACCTACTGCTGCCTTCGAAACGCAGCTCCTCCTCGGAGCTGCAGTATCCAGGCTTCCGCCTCACAGACCAGACCAGCCCGTCCCGCAACTCCCCCACTCAGATCCTTCAGACTAGCCACCAACAATTAGCAAACACCTGGAGGTACTGCACATCAGCTGAGCTTATTATATTAGCTAGGCTGGTAAAATGTTGTTAAAGGATTAATAGAGGAGCGTTGTTGTGATGACTTTGTGAAGGCAGAGCGTTGAAAAGAGCGCAACCTTCTTGAAGCGACAGAGGCCCAGTTTCAAGGTATTAAATTACACAGTAAAACTGCTTTTATGTCATATTTGCCATACATAGCATTTTTAAAGAACTGCCTGGAAAACACATAATACTGCCCCTGTGATAGCTTGTCTGTGATACCGAACAGATTAATTTCTGCATTTAGTCTTTTTCCATGCCAGCTTCCTTCCTGAGTCCTCAACGTGATTGGTCTTGTATTACAACTCCAGGTTTTGTATTGCATACATATCCAGTTAGTGACCCTGGGTAACTTACCGAGATGGCGACCAACTTCGCAGTACTGCTTAAGCGCATTCTTTGAGAGTTACCGGATCTCTCAAAGGTAAGTCTAATATGTTAAATGTATTAAAGGATGCTGCCGCTTTATAAATGAATTATTATCACTACTCCCAAAAATGACCAACACAACACACTTTGCAGTCATATTCTGAGCTTGGCCCTTATTTTGAAAGGGTGAAGTCTTAAAACTGGGACCTTGTAGCTGAGAAGCAACAGCCTTAACTCTTGTCTACCTGCACCAAGCCCCGCCCAGCTCCATGCTCAATCTAAATTAAAACGTAGTTAACTGTAATACTGAAAATTTGGATTTTGCGCTATTTGTTCATTGTTAATTATTTTGAAGTCACAGACAGATTGGAGCTTTATTAGTCAAGTATTAAATTAAGGTGGAGCTAAACTATTACTTTTGTGTAGGAAAAACATTTCTGGGCTCTTAATACGTATGACTGTGTTAGGGCCACACTAATAAAATAAAACAAACAACTTACAAGAATAAAGTAATAAAATCAGGAAACTATTATTCTCATGTTATGATGCTCATATGATTTTATTCTCATAATGCTATGCCCAGTCTCAAAACATTCTGATCTTATTCTCATTACTTTATTCTTATAATTTTATTTTCGCATTTCTTTTTCCTTAGTATGGCCCTAAAACATGTTTAAAGATGTCTCTAAAATCACCTGACCAGGCACCCACTAACGACCAGAAGGCTAGACAACACATTTGTGAGCTTACCTGGTTTTCCACTCTGATACTCCTCTTCCCAGTCACACCTTTATGTCCGACCAACAGCCAAGTTTGTTTGGCTTTGAAGATCTTTGTAAAGCACTTCAGCTTTGACTTTTTCTCCAGGTAAGGTGCTGAGCTAATCAGTCACACAATATATGGAATAATACTGATAACCAGTTTTCTTTGGGTCATTTGCTGGTCATTAATTTAGTCTTTTCATTTACTTTTATTTTTTTAAACAGCTTATTCTAAATATATATATTTTTTACATTTTAAAAAGCTAAATAATAAGTTGGAAATCTTTCTTTTTCTTGTTATTGGATAATTTCATTTAAAATTCAGACACACAGTAACATATATTAATACATGTTCAGCACATTCTACCATCTCTTGATGTATAATGGCTGAGAAGTATTATGTAATTCACATGAATTAGCATTAAGGCACATATCTAAAATTTTTTCAGAAAACCGAATGCTAAAGAAATGCTGGTGTCAAATGAAGCTTGGTACTGAGCACAGAAAGGATAACAGAAACGCCTCCCTTCACACATACCACAATAATGAAAGTTTTTAATTACCATTTTTATTTGAATAAGATGTTACAGAACAAGGTTACTGTGTAGATATATGCAAAGAAGTAATAAGAAAGAAAGAAGTAAAAAAAGCACTTTTAAAGCGAGATCTACAAGCAGAGGAGCCTATCTGAATTACTGCAAGGTGGTCCAAGACCAAATTTAATTGTTTGCTAAACTATAGCACCAACAAAACATGACAACACTTTAAATCAGTCCTTCAAAATAGTGTAATAGCAGAACTACTACGGTTGGCTTTAAAATTATTAATGAACCAAAAAGTCAGAGAATAATTAAGTTATCAGCTGATTTTTAAAAACCATAAATGAGGTGGGCTTTCAACACCAACTCCACAAGGCCCAATACAAATTACTTTGTAGCTAACCAATCAGTGCCGCAATTATTAGCATCCCTTGCAATCCAACTTTATTTATACCAGTTTTAGTTTATTGTAGTGTGTAGAAGCCTTTAATTAGTAACTTTAATAAATAACTTCCTGTTTCCTTGCAATACAAATTATTTAACAGAGGTCCATTTCTAACAGCTCTTTGAAATATTAAAGACGAGAATATGTCACCTAAATATCCAGATTTTGCATTTGTACAAAAGGTTAAAAGAAGAAAATGAAACAAATGTGAGGCTTGGCATCATGTAGTTTTCTTAGGCCTTCAGTAGGAGACAAATGGTATAATTGAAAGATTGCATAATGATTAACTATAAAATGCTGCCCCAGTGCACAGAAAATGTGAACCTTTTCTTATTTCTCCTCAGGTGCTGGTCATTCCATTTCTTTAGCATTTCATACTCATCTTTATTTCTCTACAAAATGGAGCCGTCTGTTGCATGTTTTACACTGACCATTATTCAACATATTTCAAACCCTGTGTGAAATTGAGTGACCTGATGTTTTTTATTGTTGATTTTTTATTTATTTTTTTTAATGAAAAACAGTTTTGCAGAGGTAATCCTCCCACAAATACTTTGTTCTTTTCTAAATTTGTGTAACAAATAAAACAATTCATGGTATATTATTATTGACATAATATACCAAAGTTTTGTTTTAAAATAATTATAACAAGCTAGAAATGCTATTTTCTCCCACAGTGTTTGAATAACTACTGACCGAACTGTCAGTAGTTATTGCTGTCAATACCAAGCAAAAAAATTTATATCATATTTGATCAAAATTAATCTTTAGCTTTCACTTATTTCTTTGTATTTTAATTTTGAAATGCATACAAAATGATTCAGATAGGCTCCATGTGTATCCAATAATACCTTATTTTTGCTATTACTTCAATGATACGTATTGTCAAATAATCTCTCAAAAAGGCCAAAACAGGAAAGAAAGGTTTTTGTACCAACAAGAAAGTGTTTAAAGACAGCAAAAACGTTACCTGAACATGAGCACTGACAGCCACATCTGGTACTATTTCCATTGCTCCATTTACAGCTGCCTGGCCCTTAACCTCTTTGGCATTATTCCACTCTAGAGTATCAACAAAGACAAGGATAAAGTAAGGAAACATGTATTGTAAAACCTTGTGGTATGTGAATTGAGGTCACGCTGAAAATATTAAAATATTACGCATTTACCTGGATTTAGGCTCTCTGGGTCCAGCATGCCGCCCTCCTGATAGCTCTCCAACTCTTCAACTTTAACTTTGCTCCAAGGAATGTAAGTAACCCCTTGCTCCACATCCCAGAACTTTTTGTGTGCCGACTTTATACCTTTGTTTAAAGCCCAAGCAATCTGGGAGAAAATTAAATTAGGTGCAGTGAAATTGTTAAGCAACAGAAACTTTGCAATTGAAAAACAAATCTAAATGTGTAAAGCACATACCTTAGTAGGTTTCTGGTTGGCTTTGTACGACCCTTTACTGAGTTTTTTTAAGGCCATATAAGCGTCTTGTCTGTGAACCATAACAATATAGGCACAACCTCTCGGAGGAATCATCTGAACACAAAGCAAAGGTTCAACGTGAAAACTAAGTTAGCATGATCTGTTGGTCACAAAGGTGAGAATTATATTTCACACAAACTGTCCAAACTTACATTGATGGACTCAATCTGACCAAATTCTTCTAAAAGGGACATTACGTCAGATTGCTGGGTTTTCTTGTCCAGCTGCCCAACCCAAAGTGTGGTACTGCAAACTAGAAACAAAAGAAAACTGAAACTACTGTGGGGATTCAAATTAAATATAGGGTTTGACAAAAAGTTTTCTCAGTGATTTTAACACTTGAACTAATAGTTCAATACATCAAATACACTTCACTATGGATTAACATGCACAGTAGAAACAGTCTACAGTGGAAGCTAATATCTACAGTCTTATTTCCAAACTTGGTACAGTCAATCAGCACCAAGGAAAATAAATGGCACCTCTTGATTGGTTGCCTTGCAAACACCAGCCAATAATGTGTCATAATGTGTCACGAGGCATTGTATATAGGTATTTTGGCTTCCCAATATGCATTTTCCTTCAACAATATTATATGTGCACTACGAATAAAATCCTCAAATAGGTGTGTTGAGACATTTCTTGCATTTGGAAAGAACTGCTCTGGAACACCAAGAACTTCACAGTGAGAGGT
Source organism: Poecilia picta (assembly GCA_033032245.1). Lineage (NCBI taxonomy): Eukaryota > Metazoa > Chordata > Actinopteri > Cyprinodontiformes > Poeciliidae > Poecilia > Poecilia picta. The sequence continues at coordinate 26,282,556 of CM065365.1, read as the reverse complement.
CCAATTAGAGTCGAGAAGGTTTCATTACATCCAAGAAGCTCAAAACAAGTATATTTCTAAAGAATGTGCTACAACTCATGTGGCCAATGTTAGCTCTATACCAAAAATACATTTTGGGAAACAAAATGTATTGCTAGGGTTCGCATGTCTTGCAGACTAGTAAAGCGACCACACAAAATCCAAGTGAAACGTTACCTACGAAACTGGGGATACTATTCTGCCACATTGGTTTGAATAAAAGTAGTTTCAGCCTCCAACAAAATCAATCCAGACACAATTAACATTGTAAATTTAGAATCAGAAGACAGGAAATGTCTCAGAACTGAGAACATGCTCTCAAAAAAGCAAGTGGATGAATAAATGCTGACAAATTGTGACTAAGTTTTCACTACCCCAATCACATAAGAAGGAACCACTATAATTCATGAAATGCCTACAATTTCATATCTAGCAAGCCTTTGAAAACACCATAAGCTATGAAGAAAGGTCAACAACATAAATAATTCTTTAAAACTATTTGAGGTTTTTGCTAAATTTAAGCCTTTTAAACTCTAAATGTTGTATTTTATGTTTAGTATAACAAAAGAAAACACAAAATATTACAAACATCAAAAACACCATGTGTCACTGCCAAAACTTTGTCCATTACTGTACACTGAGGCAGAGCAGATTTCATACATAAACACATGGGATAAATCATTTTACCCAGACCCAGCTAACCTCAAAAGAACAATGAAGAATTGATAACACCTACTTTTAATACTACGACCACATGTGGCACATTTGTGTTTAACTTAATGCTGTACAATAGATTACTCAGTGACTTGTTTCTGTATTGGTACATACCGCTGAGAGTTTGGTTCTTTAAGCTGGGAAGACCTTTCTGTCTGCGTTCTCTGTCCTTCTCTCTGTCACTCTGGTCCTCTGAACTCGTGCGTGATCTCCAGCGCCGTTCTCTGGAGCGAGAGCGTTTGTGCCTTGACCACCTTGAGCGAGATGAAGACCTCGATCTTCTTCTCCTTGGTGACCTAAGGTACAAATAAAAGACATCGTTTAGGTGCAACAGAAAAATACATTTCTCAAATGAAAATTGACCCTTTTTATCATTATCTGATTAGTGGCAACACAACAAATCCTGACAGTTGAGCTTTCACTGATGTAGAATCTCTCAAGTCAGGATGTACTTGTAAGCAGAATTTGATGATGACTCAACAGTGAAAAAAACTCAAACTCATTGAGAAAGCTCTGGGTTTAGAAGCCCCTTCATAACACATTACAGCTGTAGAGACAGAAGGATGCCATAAAAGCTTAGATTAGTCTTGATGAAACCCAACGTATTTCATGGTGGCTGCAATTAAAAGCTCCTTTATAGCCAGGCTACAGCATATGGCAGTATAAAAGATCCTTACTCTCAGCAGGAGTGTAACACGGGTCAGTGCTGCTAAAAGACCAAGGCAGGGTGCAACACTTCAGTGGAACCTTAGTCATAAAGTCACAGATGAAGGTTTATTTAGTTTTTTCAGTGCATGTTTATACAATTGGATTACCTTTTTAAGTCAGTGGACATCTTTCCTGGTTTTGTACACTTATCTTGCACAAAACAATCCCAGGACAAGTATGGTTTATTGAAATAATAAATCTGGACGTTTATATGAATGGCTTGTATTCTTTATATACTAGTACAGCTAAAGAATGACAATGTTGTGTAAATATTTCTTGCCAGTCATCTCAAAGTGAAAAATAGGATAACCACATAAATAAATACATCCACATTATCTTGCATGCTTCTCCCTAGTGGGGCCACCAGGGATGCTGGTGCCTACCTCTTGTGTTGTTAAATTCACCAGATCATTCCAGCTCAAAACACTGCTCACTAAAAGCCATTATATCTCCCAGTTTGAAGAGCCAGCCTCAAACAGGTCTTTAACTTCTACTGTTGTTTCTCACCCAACAACAACATTGAGTTTTAACCTCTCGCCTGTGCTTGTGTCAACAGGTGAGAGGTGGTGTACAACCTGGACATGTCGCCAGTCCTTCACAGGGCCTACAGAGATACATTGTGCAGTTTTGATGATTATGGCTAAATAATTGAAACCCAAAATTCAATGTCTCTGAACATTTGAGTAGTGTCAAAATGGACTTGTTCATATAAGAATATCAATGTTTGGCACAATTGTTTACTTTTAGTAAATGTTTGTATTTATGGGTAAATAGCTTATTCCTCTCCTCTCTCCTGTTGGATATGCTGGCTCCGAGTTACATGCCAGGTGTACAGTCTGATTGGCTAGTGGTAGTGAAGCCTTATTAATGGTAGCTCTCTTACTGCACAGACGCCTGGGTCTGTTTTTTTTCCCTTTCTTTTAATTAAAATCAATAGATGGCAAAGTATTTAAAGCAAACCTTAAGTGTGACACGCGACCCCCCACCTGAATATTCAACTGAATTGTAAACATAAAACCTGCAGGTAGAGACTAGTTTATTGTAAGCATAACACACCGAAACACAAAGCTCAGCAGTGTCATATGCAGCCCAGCGCAGCATGGACTGTTCAGCGATCTACACTGGAGAAACTAAACAGCAGCTATACAAATGGACTGTCCAACACAGAAGAGCAAATATTGGTTCAAAAAACACCAATTCAGCTACATCTGAAAGACAAGCGACAATTGGAGGACAGCAATGTAAACGTTTTGGATAGGGAACACAGGTGGTTTGATAGAAGTGAAAAAAGCAATTCAAGTTTAGCAGGAAAAAAAAAAATAAACACAGGAGGTGGCCTTAGATGTAATCTTTCCAACGCCAACTCCGCAACCCCGTCTCATCTCAGGTTGTGAATTGCAGCACCCCGGCCCAAGATCTCCAAAATAATTAGTTTTATATCATACTTTCAACATCAATCATAGAAGTCATTGAGCAATGTGTCAGGTGTCTGATTTTTTTTCCATACAGGTCAAAAAACAAACTAATAATCTTTTAATAGGTCACATTTCAGGCACTCTACTGGTCTTGTACCTCAACTTCTTCAAAACCACAGGCAAACCTAAATCACAGTTATTCACCCCAAGGGTTAAGTGTGCAGTTTTTTTTTACCTCCAAGGTCACTGAAACAATCCAATGAGTCATTATGCCGTGTATAAAACCCAGTTGTGTCAGAGAGATAACAAGTTGGTGTTACTGTTCTCAGAACGGAATGAGCATAACAAGAAGTCCAGTTGCCTCTAAGAACCTTCACCAGCATGTTAAAATTATGTTGCAATTTATTTGTTTCCAATATGCTTAAAAACACATTCAGACTCAAAATGGAATGTCAGATTTCTGCATTATATTAAGTTCAATAAATAACCAGGAAGTCACAAGCTTAGCTTTTATATTAACTTTCCCTACTAGATAATGCCATTACATGTGGTGTAGAAACTTTGTTTCTGTTGCAAACTGAGCAGTAGCTTTTCAGACATTTAAACCTATCAGTGAATCCCTTGGAACACAGACTGAATTAACATTTGCATGAATTGAAAACATGCTTAAAGGAAGGGTTTTATGCACGATGAGCTCACCAGGTGTTTGCTAATTGCTGCTGCCACTAGTCTGAAGCTCAAAGGAGGAGCTTTGGGAAATAGGTGGTGCATAGTATGAGAAGACATTAAAGCCCCCCAAAATGGCTGGCATGGGAGAGTCAAAGATTTCTTAAACATGCATCAATGTGTCAAAGCAACGGTCCAGGTATGTTTTTTTGATGAGGGAATGGCATTATAACATGACAATAAGCTCAGAAAAAGTCAAAATTGCATAATACCTCTCTTTAAGCATGAACACCTGGTAAACAACAACCAAACAGAACTACTCCCAGCAAAACAGATGAAACAACGACTAATCAAGGTTGTAATTGAAGTGATTGGCATTGCCAACATTAACAAAACCACACAGAACTTCTTTATGTGACGTCTGAGATAATGGGAGAACCCTCGGCTGTTCTACTCCAGCTCACCTCTTTTTCCCAGGTAGACTGTTATAAGTAAGTTTGCTGAAATACATGATTTTCCTCAGTGTTCTTTAAAAAGTTTTTCCTGGGCAATAGCACTCAGTAAGTCTGGACTAGAGATATTTTCGATACAGCTCTACCCACCTTGATTTAGCCGGCTACCTAGGGCTATATTTAAAAAAAAATAAAATATTTTTTATGTCACAAAAACAAAACATAAATGGTGCCTTAAACTGAAAACTTTGGATGCCTCAAGTTATTGCAAAGTGCAGCATTAGCATCTATAAAAGCTTCTCTGAGACACATGAACTCAACACTCATCTCAAAGATCAGTGCCTGCCAGCTTTTAAGTGAAGCCTTGGTGAGCAAACTGAGTCGTAATATGATCTTCTTCGCTGATTTCAAATAACCTTAAGATCACTGCCTTCTTATGGTACCAGCAACAGAAAAAAACATTTGACCAATCAAATATTTGCACACCTTTTAATAAAACCATTTCTTATTGCAACATGAACCATTGAAAATTGCTTCTTGCTTTATTACTGAGAGCTGAGCTGATAATACTACTGCTTATTACAGTAAATTTAGTACAACAAAGACCGTCATTAGCTAAAGTTGACCTAACCCAGTGGTTCTTAACCTGGGTTCGATCGAACCCAGGGGGTTCGGTGAGTCGGTCTCAGGGGTTCGGCGGAGCCTCTGCCACGGAGGTAAAGACACACTGTGTAAAGTCGTGAAGACGCCCCGCTTTGCAATCACTTGCTGCAGAGGATCACGTTACGTTGCTTAGCCAATCAGAGCTGCAGAGAGCACTGATTGAAGGAGCTCCACTCTCAGCATGGATTTGAACTTGTGTCTTTAATTACTTCAGCAAAACTCACTGTTTTTACCAAATTCTATAGTCTAAATCTGCTCCTTATTCGCATCTTTTCGGGGTTGGTACTGCCTCTAGTGGCGTGGGGGTGGCAACACAGCCAATATAATTACATTACTAAATCAGACTAAATCAGAATACCGCAAAGTATTTTCTGGGAGGAATAAGAAGGGTTCAGTGAATGCGCATATGAAACTGGAGGGCTCGGTACCTCAAAAAAGGTTAAGAACCACTGACCTAACCACTAAAAATTCTATTATTTGTACATTTATAAGTGATGAACAGTCATTACCTAGATGAAGATCTGGACCTCGCACCACAGTCTCTGTCTCTCCCTCCTGCCTCGTGGAAGAATTTTCCCTTGAGTTTTCCTGTTAGACACAGACAACAAAGACACTTTGAAAAAACATTTTCCTTATTTAAAAGGCTAATTATTACAAATTTTACTTAAAGAATAATCAGCAATTGTATTGTTTCAACTAAACATAAGGTCTTAAAGTTGGCAAACTTAAACTAACTAAAAAACACAAATTAAGAAAAATACCCACAAACACACAAAATTGCTGTAAAATATCGACAAATTTGAAATAAGTTATTATTCTGAACATTTTTTATATTTTGTGTTTTTAACAAATTTACCTTTGTGTCTCTAGACCGACCCAACATATCAGGGTGAGCATCTGTGTTTAGCATCTGAACGGGGAACCTGTTTGACATGTTTTCAGGTATACCTCTGTCAGGACAAAACCACGCATTAACACGCTAAAACATACAATGAACATACAATGACACTAAAATTCCAGACCTTTTCACAATTAGTAACTCTTTCAACTGCAAAAATGTTTATATCATTTAAATATAGTGTTTAATATGTAATTTTAACTGTGCAAAAAGCTGCATATAAAACAATAGTCATAAAAACTGGATGGCGGGCTAAAATTAATTCATTTACACACTCAGTGGCAATCTGTATTAGCTATAAATATCTATGAGCCAGTTCTCCAACTACATAAAGATAAGATCGCAAACTGGTTATGAGCTGAGAATTCTGCAAAATTATCTTGGGAATCTCAAACTAATTCTGTTGAGCTAAGTGATCATTTACTTAACGAAAATAATTTGAGCTTGCTCTGTTACTGCAGTTTTATTTTCAAATGATCTTAAATCTGAGTTTCTAAGCTTGTTTTGCCACAGTAAACCTCATTCTTTGTAAGGCAGTAAATAAAATTATAACTTTTTTATTATAAATTTAAGAAATATTGAGACTTCAAAATTTTGAATGGCAAAAATCGCTCAAAAAGACTTGCAGCTCCTGTAGAGATTTTCTTATGCTAGACCATGTTCTCAGAAGAAGTGCATTTTTAGTATAGTTTATTGTTTAACTTTGCATATTTTTACTTTCACCTATATTTTTTCCTTCTACAAATAGACAGATAAATACTGGACCTGCCAGTTAACAAGAGTTAATGGGAAAAAAGAAGAAAAAAAGACACCAGTCTGTCTTTGTTACCCTATTTATATAGATGTCTTATGAACAAAAAACAAACAAAAATTTCAAAGGCTTTGCTGGCAGTAGTATGCTATTAAAACATACTAAACATACTTTATTATTTCTGCATCTGCATCTTTTAGCTTCAAATGAGCATTATTAATATTTAAACTAAGTCACAGACCAAAACAAGAAAGAAAAAATTAAAAACTTTAAAATAAAACCTTGTTGTCACTGTGCTTATTTTATTTTTTGCAGTTTAGATCCTTAAATGATTCTACAAAAAATGCCAGACATTATGCAAAATTGAGCAAATAATCCCAGAATGTAGGCTTTCAAAACAGTTAACTGATTAGACAAAAAACTAAATTTGTAGAAATTTAAATAATCTAGCAATTTTCATCTTTAGCTTTGATATTTTTTTTTGTTTCACAATTTTGTCCTTAGCACTCACTGTGTCTGAGCGTTGCCTTCTGACACTGCCATATCCTCAGGTTCATCATCATAGTCAAATCGGTCAAGAAGTTTCTGTAAAAAAATAAATAAAATAAAAAAATAAAAGTGTAAATGACAGAACTCAATTTCAAAACATTCAAGACACAGTTATAAATACCTCAGCTAAAGAACCTTTCTTCACAGTATCAGTCCTTGGGTAGGGTTGGCTTACTGGCATTTGATGTTGGTTTGTTATGTTATTTGCACTTGTAGATGTTCCAACTGTCCTTTCAGCCTGCTGAAAGTTCTGGAGCATCCTCTGCAGCTGGTGATCAAAATGAAATGTTACTAAAAAAAAGCTTGGCTTATTTGATGTTGATCTAAAACAGTTTATCACTTACCTCCTGAGCGTGAGAGGACTGAAAGAGTTGTGCCACAGCAGCTAAAGCTTCTGGAGTGGGTAGGACAGAAGGTATGTCTGAAGCATTACCGGTCGGAGGCGTAGTCTCTGGTTGGAGGTCAACAGGAACTGCTCAGGACGGAATATTACATTATTTAGCAAAGGAATATTACTCACCAAAGTATGAAAGACACTACATTTCTTTTAAGTACATTTATGTGCGTTACCATGTCTTAACACTTCATTACCTTCTGCAGCAGAATGTGGCACAACAGTGCCACTAGCCATATCCATTAGAGGCTGAAGGATCTCCATTTCAAACACACCATTCTTCTGCCAGAGATTTAGAACTCGGATAATTTTATTCTGAAAAGAAAAAAATATTCAGACATTGAAGTTTTACAAATATCTGAATCATGTTACAAAAAAAAACAAAACATTAAAAGTACGAATAGTACCTTGTCATCCTCCGGACAGCAGTAAAGGTTTCGGAAAGTATCTGAGAAGTTCTTTAAAAACCGGGGTCCAAAAACATCCTTTTCAACACCAAACTGATGGCGCGACTGCCGGACAATGGAATCAACCACATATAGACCAGGAACTTTCAATTCTGGCTTGCACTAAAGAGAAAGAAAACAATGAAAAAGAAAAAAAAAGAAAACATTTTCAAATGTTCTCAAGATAAAGTTTAAAATTAATAACCTTTTTTTGTAGTCTGAAAGCAAAAGGAAACATTTTACTTTGTTTGTTCAGTATGCAGTGAGTGCATACATTCCATCTGAAACTAAACTACTTTTTTGTTTTTCTGTCTTTAATAAATATTTTATGTCTACCAGGTTTCTATAGCATATTTGTTATCTCATAGATAATTATATGTTGAGGGGCGTTTCTAATAAAAAAAAAAAATTAGGACAAACAACCAAAAAATTAGACAAATGTACATACCTTTTTGATAAACTTTTCAACAATCTGGACAACATGTTTGTACAGCTGAATAAAATAGAAATAGAAATCAGTACCAGAAAAAAGTATGTATATATTATATTATATAATATTTAAATCATATCATAGTATGCGGTTTTTTTTCCTTTATGAGTGTTTTATACATATTTACCTTAATGGCTTTAATAGCTGATTTGGTAACAGACATCATTTTAGCCCGGGATATTGGAGGCTTCATCTCAATCATAGCAAACAACTGGATGAATAAAAGAGATTAGATTAGGAAGGCAAACAGTTAGTTTAATATTAATTGTTGATTAATGATGTCATCCATCCAGCCGTTATCCAACATCCTTATCCTTACAGGGTCGCAAGAGTGCTAGTCCCCATCTCCAGCGGTCAACAGGGTACACCACTTGTCAGCCCATCACAGGGCAAAACAGAGACAAACTAATGAAAATTAAGCCGGAGCATTCACGGGGAGAACATGTAAACTCCATACAGTAAAACCTTCCGCCAGGAATCAACAGCATCACTGTGCAGATTAAAGGTTTGTTAGATTAGTTCCAATCGATTAACTAAAAACATCTGCTTAAACCTTTTTTTACTGCTGTAGTTTGGCTGCCATCCAGAATATGGAGCTGCTGGTCATCTTTAATGTGACTTTTACAAATAAATGTCTTTCACATGTATAAATAAAGTTGTATTTACTTAAAAAATGTAAGTATTCTCAATATTTTTTGTGTTTTTGTTGAAGGACTTAAGTGCAGAAAATAACTGAACCCTTAGGAGTAACATTCTTTCACTCCAGTATTCCAGGAAATAGATCAATCAATCAATCAAATTTTATTTGTATAGCACATTTCAGCAGCGAGGCATTTCAAGGCGCTTTACATAATTAAAGAAAAAATAAGAACAGTAAGAAAGAGAAAGAGATTTGAGAAAAGAAAAGAAAAAGATTTTTAAAAATACTTTTTTTACGGAATTTGGAGATGATATAATAACATTGATTTATTAACACCGTTTCTATACAACGAGCGTAGCTTCTGCACGTTTACAATCCGGATCAGCTGATCTCTTATCAGCACCACCAGCGCTAGAAAACGGAAGTTTAAACAAAGCTTTTAGCTCAAGATTTATTAACACCACCGTGGGGACATCAAAAAAATGTAAAAAAAAAAAAAAAACCCAGTCAGAAACAGTATTTATGGATCCGGGGACAATATTGAGGCTTTTATGTCAATAGACACGCAAAGAAGTGTGGATAAGTACGGTAAGCTACAGCAACAGACTAAAACCAGCTCCGTGGAAAAGGCGCCAGACGCGCGTTTACATAAACAGCACATAAAATAAAATGTTTGCTTATAAGAAGTTCTATTGTATTCACACATGCGATATATGCAGTTTGGTTTGAGGATGCACGGAAAAACAAATTATACGTTCGGAATAATTTCGTAACAAGACATTTCAAAGCTACAATAAGTAAAAGCGAGGCAGCCATTTAACTATTCACCACTCGTTCGTTTCCATTACCAACTGTATTTAGAAGGCTGTCGTTTTCTGAGCATTCGCCTTAAGTTTGTGTAGGAGTTTGTTATTATCTGCAGCCCAATATTATTGGCCTTAATAACAGTATCCAAACATTAAAACTAGATTACAGACAAAGAAATGACGTGCATCTTAAAAAAATCGATTAAATTAAAAATGTGAGTTGACGTATTCTGTTTCTGTAGATCTCACCGGGTAAACGAAAAGAACGGAGAGTAGTTAGCTTAGCTCAACGGTTTAGCCTGGGAGTAAAAACTTACCTCCGTGTTGAACGCGTTCACGGCATCCATTACGGCTTGTTTCTAATGCAAACAGTCCGACTCACACATTTATTGAACTAAACTAACTACGAAACGATTATATAAAGTTGTGTAGCCAAAAACATTGCAGCAAATTGTACCAAGTGGCTTTCTAGAATCCGAATTCAGGAGAGGCTAAGCTAATAGCTAGGAATAGCACCCCGTACAAGAGTTAAGGTGCAGAAATGTATCTGTCGGAGCTCCACAGGAAGCGGAAATACGAAACGGGAACTACGTCCTTTCTGGGGTGAAAATATTTTACTACATTTTAATCTTACGTGACCCTGGAAAAGAGCAAATTCCGGCTAAGGTATTAACAGATGTCATATTAGTGAGTTTTATCAAAATATGAATGTTTTGACATTTGCTACCTTGCTCCCCCTGCTGTTTGGGCGTCAGTCGTTACCTCCGATATCTGGAGGGAATAAGTCTGGAAATATCACTGCAGTTTTGCTGTATGTGAATTGCCAATAAAAAAATGGGGTTTGTTTCAAATGTAGCAGAGAGAAAAAATGCGCGGTTAATATCAATACTGACTTCACATTTCGTAAGAAAATGTTACACTTGAATTTCTCCACTGATATATTTTTTATATTTTCCTTTCATTCCTGATGTCATTGCCCGTGTTTATGAATTCGTATTTAATCTTTCAGGGATTTCTTTGTGAAAACTCTGTAAATTAATTTTGTAATTGCACATTATGAAAATACCTCCAAACACTGCTGAGTTTTGTCCTGTGTTGATTTACGATTAAGTGCGACGTCACAAGGTCGTGGTGCCTTCAGTACTGTTGGAAAAACGATGCATCTGACAGCAACTAATCATGTCTCAGCCAAATGTGTTAAACTGTGTTTACAGTCATTTAAAAAAAAACCCCAAAAAACAGTAAACTCACCTCGAGGTATGTTGGATGACAAAATAGAGGGGTGATGTGGAGAGTGACTATTTAAAACTAGGGTTAAATACTTATAGAGACGTTCAAAGATGTAAAACATAACATTAGCAAATTCATCAAATCTTTTGATATGTTTTTATTGTATGTAATTAAGGATATGTAGTAAGATGAGACTCATTACCCTTTAGAGATAATTAATTAAATTAAACATTTTCCCACCGAACGACTCACACGCCCTCCTGTGTCAAATTTTAGGTACTACACGCACCTCCAGTAGTTCTCTGTGCTCAAACCTGCCAGAAGACCCACTCAGACCCAGACCACTCAAACACACGAGTTGGATTAATTCCTGGGTTGCATAAATTTAAAATTTTTCTTCTGGTTTTTTTGTTTTTACAATGTTCGGATCGACTTCGGCTCTTCTCTCTAGAAACAGAACAGCAAGCTATTTCTCCAAAAATGACACCATTGCTGTTCCGGGGAACTCCACCAGTGCTCCTCTGTATGAATGGGAGTACTACTTGGATTATCTTGATCCTGTTTTTGTGGATGAGAGCCAGCTGAAATACCATAAATGTAAGTTTTTTATTAACTCCTGATATTTCCCCCCTTATCCTTGTAAAAAACTAAACAATAAAAATGTCCTTCTTTCTTTTCAGACTCAATTGTCATAATACTCTGGGTATCTCTGGCTGCTTTTGTGGGATTTCTCTTTCTCATTTTGAACCTAATGTCTCTCAGTGTGAAGTTGCCAAAGTAAGTATAGTACATATATTGGAACAGTGGATTTGAGTAAAGGTTTTTCACCCAAATACATTATGCAAATTGATCTGTTTCTACTTGCATATGTGTGTTAAAATGTGCTATTATGCTCAATCCAGGATAAACAGATCTAAAATCAAGCATCACCACAAAACCTCAGCTGCTTCACCACTGGCTGATACTGGAGGTTAGTAGTAAAACTTGTTAGCAAATACTAATTTATTAAAAAAAACCGGCACACTATAAAATGACTATGCGTTTAGCAGTGTAGGAAAAACATGCGAATGATTGTTCCAGTCCTTTTACTTACAAAGTACAAGGCTGCTGTTTACACAGATGTTATATAAGCATTACATGGCAGTGTGTGTACATGACAATTATTCCAAATATAATAGAAAATGGTCAGATTGTCTATTTTATTGTAGAGTAGCTTGCATATACATATTACAAATAGAACTCTGCAAAGAGGGAAATAAACAACTTAACAGATAAAAAACTAAAGAAGCAAAATTAAAGTCTGCCAAACTGTAAGGGTTTGAAAATAAACAGACATTTTCAAGCATTTGATTAACTTTTCATCTCAATTATTTCACTACAGATGGCTCCGATGGCTGTTTGGATCCTTGTTGATTTGGACCCTTTTTGTATTTTGTGCTGGGTTCTGGTCACCAAGGTGATGTGGGACAGGAACAGGTCTGCTGAAGATGATCCACTCCACAGCTCATGGATGTACAAAGACAACAAAAACAGTCCTGGTTCTGCAAAGAAGAAAAAAAGTTTGTAAAACCCCAGCTCATTACAAAAGAGTAACGTTGTGTGTGTGACTTTGCCATTTAGAAAAAAAAAGAAGAAAGAAATCATAAAAAATGCCTCAACTTCAGTTTTTAATTAGTTGGCATACTTCCTGGTAATTTATGAGAAATATTCATCTTTAATTCCAAAAACTGAAATAAAGATTCAATGCTAATTATCTCTACAACAAGATCTGAAGCTGTCCACTTTGATTCCTATGGGACCACTCAAATTGAAAAAGACAGAAAACATCTCATGAAAATTGGTCTTATTTTTAATGTGTACTTTGTTAGCTTGCTTAATCGAGTCAAATTTTCTAACTACTGGTTTTGTTGCTGTGTTTGCAATTTTTTTTTGCTTGTTTGCTTTATAAAAAAACAGGTCTATCTTGTAAATGAGATCTTGGATCTCAATGTGACAACATGTATAAATAAAGGTAATAAAGATGTCTTTTAGAGCAGGAAAAGTTCCCTTAGCTTCTGTTGTATCTGTTGACGTCCATTTTACATGCCTGTGTGTAACAGTTGAATCAATGAAACTTAAAATGAAAGTAAATCAATAGATACCTGTCCTATATTAAAAATTCTTGAGCCATTTCGTGACTCAGAAAGATCAACACACAACTTCTTTCCCTGAATTGCATGTTTTTTTTGTCTTTCACACATTGAAGGCAGCCAAAATACTTACTGTTCATTTTTAAGCAGCTGATAAACACTAGGTATATGTGATGATAAGTTGCTGCAAAAAAAGTTATTTACAGCTGTTTATTACTTTTTAGACACCAACTTCACCAGGGGTACCAATAGCGCTTCTGCTCTCATGTCTCAGAATAAGCTGTCAGGTTCTCACCATGTCTAGACTGGTCCTGATCAGACAGGCAGGCAGAGACAATGACCCGATGGAGCTCCGGAAGCTGGCCTCGCATCTCTAATAAGCGGATCATGATGTCGGCGAAGAGCTGGCAGGTTTCCGTGCTGGCGTGACCCGGAGCTTCGAACGTGTCATGGAAGAGCTGAAGGAGGTCAGCTTTCACGCCAGGATCGAGCATCAAAACATCCACGATTTCCCTGTGTTTGATCACAGCCTTTTCAAGCCAGGTCAGGAAGTCCTTTGTTCTGTTTTCGTCGTACCCGTCCTCTACCAGCCACCTCAGGGACCATTTTGTAAGCAGGTGCGTGGTATCGCAGGCCAAGTGCCTGGCATCCAGTTTGCCTCCAGGCTGAGCTGACGGTGGTTCTGACAGTTGAAGCACAGGCTGCCAGTAAACAAACACACTGCTGAGGTGAACTCTGCAGCCTGTCAGAAGACTCTCTTCTTGTTCCGCAGTCCGGCTGTCTTCTGAGGCGTTCCCAGCTCGGGTGCGTTCAAAGGTAAGGCGACCCTTACTTCGCACCTTATCCTTCCCTAAACCTGAAGATAAGGGAAAACATTCAGTTTTTATTTAAAATAAATCATAATGCATGGAGCAATGACTATCTAGTGTTCACTGCTGCTTTCTACGTCCACTCATTTTTTGAGTGGACGTAGAAAACAAATGACACATGGTAGTTGCAGAATCATGTAATGAGGATACTTTTCTACAGGATTCTGGTGAAAGATGATAAAACAATTTTGAAAGAAAATCAATGAAGAGACTAAAAACAGTCTTACACGGCATCCATTTAAATACGGTAGCTTTGAAAAGACCAGTGGGCAAGAATTTTATTCTTTTTATGTGCAAAGACTGGCATAACAGTAACTTACAGCTATTGCCTGTTTGCACAATGAACCGACTCAGGTGGTAAAAATGCTTGCCAAACTTTCACATTTTATGACTAGAAAAAGGCTAAAGTAATAAATCATGTCTCTCTAGAATTCCTCATCATACACTATTTTATGTTGATCTATCACAGGTAAATCCAGATAAAGTACATTTAATTTCAGGTGTTAACAGAGGTGCACTGATAAATCAGCCTAGATTTCCTTCATTTTGGAAGCATCGGCCAATTCTCATTACATCTTTCAGCACTCACCCATTAATTCCTTTATTTTGTGCTTTTCAGACAGGGCTTGTATTTGGGCTAGAATGACGCTGTGGTGGGACAAGGAGGCCCAGCAGAAGAGCAGGGAGAGAGTTTCAGTGGAGGAGAGTGGCTGGGGATGAAGAGTGAGTCGGTCTGCTTGTTTGTTGACGTGGAGAGCGCTGCCCCGATGCACGAGGACGGAGCCAAGAGTCTGCACAAACAGGCTCAACTGAGCGGCCTTCACACCCAACCTGCAGAGAAGAGGTCACACAAAAAACAGCATCCATGACCAAAAGACACTCTGTATTTATGCTACAGCTTGCACTTTCACTGCTGAATGTATTTGGCATGCATGAAGTTTTACCTGAGGTGTCTGCTGATGGCCAAAGCCACACAGAGAAACTCAGTGATGAGTGGGAGTGGAAGACATTTCACTAAAAACAGAGGATCATCCTCAGTGGACAAGGTGGCGCCATTTCCACCAAACTTCTTCTCCTTCTGCCCAAGGCTGGTAAACCACAGAGTATGAAGCAGATCAATGGCCGCGGATACTGTCTGCTGGGTCAGAGTCCTGCAGAAGAACAGATTATTGTTGCAAATGTGAAACAGACCATAAAGAATACATAGCACTTTAACTCCTTCCCATTTTTACACTTACAACCAACATTTACAAAGGAAACAAGAGGGATTGTCAAAATCTTTTACAAACAAAAATCCAAAAATGTGGCAGGTTTTGACTATGCCCCCAAATTACTACTTTGTCAAAACACTGTTTGCATTTTTTGAGATATATTTCGATTAAATGTACACATTTAAATACTTACAAATTTAATCACTCTTTCACTAAATTTTTTATCACAAATTCTCAATTGGATTAGGTTGCAGACAGCAAATAGAATCTCTTACGGTTTCTTTCAACAATGGCTTTCTACTTCTCCATAAATAATGGCTGTCCTGTTTGATCCATAGCTTAATTTCCAACATGAGCTTCGGATCGAAAACATCCCTGCATCCCTGACCTGTCTGCTGTGGTTGTTGGTTGGTCTTTAAAAAATCTCTTGGGCCTTCAAATAACAGTTATTACCACACAGATTAAATTAGCTTAAATGGTTCTCACATTGCTCCAATTAGAAAAACTTCAGAGGGAGTGAAAGCTTTTGAGGTGCATTATGCCGTTTAATCACCCAAAGTATTCAGAAATATGATAACTTACTTCTTATCAACTACTTGTATCATCCAGCTCAGGAGTCCGTAGCGCTTGGTGAGGTTATAAACTGCTTTTGGCACATGGGCAGCCTGACACAACACCTTGATTATCTGTACCTAAGTGAAGATTTACATATCAACATCACATAATTTCTTTGCATTTTACAGAGCCAATAATCTTCAGGAATGTTTTCTCAACTACCTAATGCTTCAAAGTATTAAAATAATCAAACATCATGAAAATTAAAACAAAGAAAGGCCATTATTTTTGGCGTCTGCATCTGTGTGTACCTGGATGTATTCACTGCACAGGGGGCTGCTGCTGAAACCCAAAAGGACCTGAAAGATACTTTGATGGCTGCAGAGTTCATAGCTGTGTCCATCACTTATTCCTTCTCGCAGCAGATTCAGGATCCACTCACGCTCCACTTTGTGCTAGAGGGCAGAAAAAAAGGATAAGTCAACCCCCACAGCTGTCCTTACCCTTCCCCAGAAAAAGATAACATCCCACTGAAAAAAGGTGGAGCTGAACAAGCAAACATATGAAGGTTACATGCTGTTGATGCAGAAAAGGTTTATTTAGTCCTTTATTTACTCCAGAAATATCCAACTTCTCAGCCACCCTTAAATAAAGGTGATTTAAAAAAAATTTGAATAATTTACCTCCAGGTCAAAACCATAAAACAGCTTGAAGAACTCTGGAACTCTTCTCAAGTCTAAATTTTGGTGTGACAGCAGAAATCTGTTTAACACCACATACATGTGGTCCTCTAAGGAAACACAGAGACAGAAAGTAAAGTTCAGTAATCCTGAAATGCATCAGTCCTAAACAGTCCTAAACAGCAAAAGCAACAAATGGATTACATTAAATAAGTTTAAAGAAATAGTCATGAGCTAATTTCATTAGCAGATGTTTCAGGAAGTAACTAGGGTCAAACAAGAGCGGTCAGGGACTAAAGCCAAAGGTTCAGGGATAACGCACCAGGTCGGAGCATCTGCTGAGCCACTTTGCTGATATAAACAGCCAGGACAAATGGAAGCTTCTGATTCTGCTTTGGGATTCCATTCTTGAGGCTGTCCATCAAATACAGCAGCTGTTGGAAAAAAGAAAAAAAAAAGTCGTCAAGATTTATGAGGTCATTCCCAAACCCACACGGTGTTCATCACCACATACCTGTCTCTTCTCCCTGAACCGAGCGCCCTCCAGATGTTGGTAGAAACAGGCCAGTACATGGTATGCTGCGGCTCTCACGTTCGGATCAAAGCTACTAAGAGCCATCACGGTTACTCCAAGCGCGTGGCAGGACACGAATTTGCAGCAGTCAATAACACATTCTGTCACGGAGCAAAAGAAGGGTTGGATTTTGCATTAATGTCATTTCGCATCACATTATTATATATTATATATGCATTCCTGCTGCTTTCTTTTGATCACATTTTACATTTGGTCAAATATGTTATTGTTATACAGAAGACAGTCCCAACGGTTGTTATTTAAGGTTGAATAACCTGATTAGGTACTTGCAACTCAGAAACATGTAGGATTTTACAGCTTGTTTTTAAATGTGTACATTGGTTCACCCTGGAATATATATGTTTTGTGTCTTTCTAATGCTAGAGTTCTTACATTGCTTGAATAGACAGAAGTTCTTTGTTTTGGATTAGTCGGGAAAGGTAGTTAGATAGAGCTTTTTTGAGCATTGTTCCTTTGTCAGTCAAGTGACCATCTTTTATTTATGCTTAAAAAACATTTATTTTATCCTGTTTGTACATTTTTTAATACCACAGCACTTTTAATTTGTAGTTGCACTATATTATTCTGATTCCAGTGAATGAAACATATTGAGTCATTTTCTTAATCTTTAGAGGATTGATTGTACTTCAAATTGGTTAACCATATTGTTTTAAATTTGTTTCACAAATGAAGTTGATTTGATTTGCTAGACATATTTTTCTCAACGACAGCTTGCATTAGAACATCTCACCTGGTTGCAATATAGCACTGAAAAGCGGCAAAAGGAAACACGGATCATACAAATCCCTCAGGTTCTTCACTGTGTCATCACTATACAGCTGCTCGGTACCATCCTGAATGAGAAGCATAAAGAAAAATTACATTCTAAAACCACTTTGGCTAGGCGGGAACTCATCTTTCACAGCAATTTTTTTCCGAAATGCTACATTTACAAAACAAGCACAATTAGAGAAACATACCTGGGGGATGATTCTGCGCTTCTGTGGAAACTTCAAAACTGTTTGGAGCATCTTGTCGGCTTCCAGCAGCGCCAACACGTCGTCCGAGCTCGGCTGCTTCCACAGAGAGGCTCCCAGCGTTTTTCTGGTTTTGTGATGCTCTACAGCCGCAGGGCCCCACAGGAGAGATCTGTACAAGAAACCTCACGCTCAGTAATTGGATCAAACACGTGTGCTTCTTTCTGGGTGCCACATAACATACTAAAATAATAAATCAAACTCACTGAAATTTCAGCAAGCTGACTTGGTGTCTTTCATATTGCCGAAGAAGCATTAACAGTTTTTGATCTGCAAGGCAACATATGTGGAGAGATGAGAGCGCATAAAATCTGAAATTACATGGTGATCCATCCCTGAATTATTTTTATTGATTTTTTTTTACCTGAAGTTGAAAGTGTGGCTCCATAGGCTGCCAAAAGTACAATAAAGTGATTTATGTTGCACACCTTTGGACATTTCTCCACCAGACACAGAAGTAGTGAAACTAATGCTTCTGAAAAGAGAGTAAAATGAATATTTATGTCCAACAATAAAGTAAATAAATGACTAAACTGGCTGCAAATAAAAGGTTCTAATATGAAATTCAACCTTTGACTTTATAATTGCTAGACTCTTCGCTGGAGTCCAGCATAACTGATAGGAACTGGGAATGGCTTGTGGTCATCAGATGAAGAGAGGACAAAGGAATCAGCTCCTTTTGTTCTGCACTTCCATACATAACTTCCAACAGACTGCTCAAGGTGTTGAGGAAATGCTGATCACAGTAATGGTACCTATAATATTAAAGAATATCATAAAGTCATTGATAAATGTAGAAATTCATTGGTGAAGATGTATTTGATAGAAGAAAGCATTTGGACGTATAGATTACTTCAATCCATTTTTGACAAAACTGTTCCAATCAGACACACTGACATCTTCAGCAGATTTCTGTATGAAAAAAAAGAATTTAATTACTTAAAATGAAAAAAATATATATAGCTTTAGCTGTATGAATAAGGATATTAAACCCACCAGGAGTTGTTGCAGTCTTTTTAAGATCCCCTCCTCCTGGTCTGATGGAGAGACAGTCTGATCTTTAGAGCGGCAGTAAGAGGCTATTAAACACTTAAAGGCGGCAGCGACAATTGATCTCCTCCATTTTTTTTGCTCTTCTCTGCCATCAGCTAGCTTTTCTGTTATAATGTCTACTAGATTCCATCTGAAAAAAAAAAAAACTGTTAGCTGAAAATAGCTAAAAAGGTTTTAGTACAGTATATTCTGTCATGTCACACTCAAATATGTCAATGTATTGTCTTGGGATTTCATGATGAACCAAAAACAAAGAAGAGCAAAATTTTGAAGAGAAATGAAAACAGGCGTTTATGGGAAGGTGATAAAAATAAACCCACGGTTAAAATAAAACCCTAGGAAGAACAGTTTGAAGATTACCACAATGCAGGGAAATGGTTGAGCAAACACATGGAAAAACAAAAAAAAATGTTGTCGTTAATTTGTTGTACCCAGAATTCACATGGTTCATATTCTGTATTTTTATTTAGCCATTAATAGGTCGATCCTCAGGATAAATAATAAAATAAATAGTTGTTAACTGCGTCCTTATTGTACTTTGTGATGTCTGAACACTTTACCTTTCAAAACGTTCTGGCTTTTGAAGAAAATCTGGAAGATTGTTGATCAAACCTCGGATGTCGTTCACATCCGCAGAGAGTTTGATTAGACTCGCAGCAGCTTCTACAAGGTGGACTCCATGGTCCTCACTCAGGTTTCCCAGAATACTTTGAGAAAACTTTGGAAGGAGTGTTTGTTTCATGGCTTTTAAAACCTCTTTTTGCACTGTGGAGGGGAGAAAATGGGATTTCAATTAATGAATATTTAAATATGAGAACAAAAAAATCCCCAAAACTACATAAAATAAATCAGAACACACCCTCTTTTGGTCTGGCTGGGTCTTCTCTTTGCGCCACCTTTAAATAGGCATTGATCAGCGGGAGAAAAGCCTTTGTCTCTGATAACAACTCCATATTGGCGGGTTCTTCACACCACATTTCAAAGCAGAGGCGGTGAGACGAGCTGTTCTGCAGCAGCAAAGAGACGACAGCCAGAGAGTCTGGGCGAGAGCGCCGCAGGCAGCGCAGCAGCACATCTGTGTGGATAAGCCTGGCACTGCCCGGCTTGCTGGACAGAGCCTGCAGCAGGAAGGCGTCCAGCTCAGGGCTGGAGCAGGACAGAAGAAGTGCGCCTAAGCCGAGGAGGTGCGCTTGTGTCAGAAATGTGTTCTGGTTCTGAGAAGAAGCAGAGTTACACTCTGTGAGGATCCGCAGAGCTACATGCCCGTAAACGCTGAGCTCAGACTGCGACTCTTCAGCGCTGGGACAGATGAGGCTTTCCTGAGGCAGGAGAAGCAGCCTAGACACCAATTCTCGGAGATTACTAGAGTCCATGTAGCCGTGCAAAGAAAGGAGCGCCTGGAAAGACTTGGAGGGCGTCTTTGCAGGGCAGGAACCTCTTTCACTCAGTTCCTTCAACGCAGCACGTTCTACAGCCGCCATGTAGCCAGAAATAAGCTCCAGGTGATTGAGTTTGTGGAGAACAGGAGCGCTGATCTTCAGCAGGCTCAGGATTCGCTCCGTCAGCTGAGCACATAAACGCTTCAGTGCAACAGGTTTCAGAGAGTGAGGAGGCAACGCAGCCAGCTCCAGAGCCAGAAACCACTGCTCCAGACACGGATGCTTGAAGACGGAGCCCAGAGCTGAAACAACAACCTAAACACAGGTGATTTCAATTAGAATAAGTTAAGCTGAACGCTTTTTAAATAGTTTCTTTAAGAGGTTTTTTTCCCCCCACTAACCTGTTCTTTATTGCATTCTACGGTCTGTGGCTCGTTCAGTTCCAAGAAGAGGTCCGATCCCTCCTGGGAGTTTTCCACGGCTGGGTCTGCACTTGTAGTTTCCTCAAAACTTTGTAGTTTGGTTACTACATCCTGGAGCATTTCCATCTGGGTCCGAAGAAAGGCATCTCTGTGTTCTTTGGAGAACTAAAGCAAAAGGGGCAAGATGCACTGAGTGGTTTTATTATTTATGTCTAGCACCGAGGCTTATTTTGTGCTCTTACCGATCCAAAGCTTTCCACCGTGGATTTAATGTAAAGTAAAATCTGCTTGATTAATACTGGAATCTCTGACAGTGACATGACAGCCAGAGCGTTTTCTGCATCTCGTCTGAAAGAGTCCTCAAGCAAAGCACCTGGTCCCTGAATGTATGCAGCTTTTATTAATGAAGAGAATGAGCTTGGGGCTGCCAGATCCTTGGAAAAGCTCTCAGAAGGTTTGAACTGCTCAGAAAAAGAGAACAAATAAAAGACATTATTCTTGTTTTCTGAAAGCAAAACGACTTGCAAAAATATTCATACCTCTAGAGATTTTACATATTTTATGATGTTCCAACCAGATCCTTAAGGGCGTTTTTTTTTTTTATTTGGGGGTGGGGGGGCAGAACCACTTCAACGTCCAACAGGAGATTTTCATAAACATTCAGCCACAGCTACAGTGGAACAGCTTAGATAAAAGCATATTTGTGTGCAAATTTGACGTCAGACCAGAGGTACCAGCGTTCCAACGAAGAGTCGGAATTTCTACATGGCGTCGGCCATACAAATTCCTTGCAATATCTTTTTCAAACATGATCTTAAGATTTATTTTCCTGGAACGCAGCATGGGGATGTCCCAGTCAAAGATGAGACCTAAATCTAAATTTGAATCTGTAGCAAGACTTCATGGTGGCAGATGTTTTCTATCCTATATTCAGCCCCTAGATTTACAATGCTGGTAGCTTAATACAAATGAATGCAAAACCTTTCACTTTTTTTTTGTTAGGTTTTTTTTTGTGTTGGTCTTCCACATAATTCCTAAAACATTTGGTGGAGAGGTTGTTAACGGGAGTATATCGGTTCAAGAGGTATGAATACATTAGCAAGACACTGATATTCCCTCTGGAGTGTATTAAAGGCTCAGACTCACCAGTTCCTCTCGGCACTGCTGCGGCAGCCATCTGGAGTAATACCGATGCAGCTCTGCGATGGACTGATGAAGAGGAGGGAGTTGGGAAGAGACTAGCTCTTTATCGTACTGCTGAAGGGCCAGACAGAGAGGCAGAGGGTCTCTCTGACAGTGCAGCACATCAGACAGCACAGCTGACAGGTACTCACACACAACTCCTGATGGAGGCAAACGCAGGTGGTTACCGTCGTAACTTAAAGGTGCTTAAAGGTGGATTTTACGAAGAAAATGTGCAGATTTGATTTTTAGAAAAGTCATAAGACATGAATTTTATCATAATATCTGAATGTGTGTTTTTACTGTAATTGAGACTGCGAGGTGTTTAGCATTTGCCTTTGTCTGCAGGAAGTTTGTTCCGAGCTTCCAGAGCGGCAGGTACCGCCGCACTGAATGGGAAGGTTTGGATGACCAGGTCTTCGCTCAGAGACGGCCCAAACTCGTCCATTTCGCCCTCACTGCCCTCCATAATGACGTCCAGCATGTCTAAAACATCTGAGGGTCAAAATAAAACAAAAGACCCTTCAGACACAATAACACAAGCTCTGGTTCCTTTGCTTTAACGCTCACCATCGATGTGAGACACTGGGACACTCGCTGCCTCCCCCTCCTGGACGCTCAGATTCGCTTGGATATTTGCTGCTTCCTGAACGAAACCAGCGACTCTGTCTGAGTAATCGCAGGAGTTGCACACCAATTTGACCAACACCTGGAGGAGATCAAGAGGAGTTTGTTATGATGAAGCAGTCCAAACGTAATCTTCTGGAATGATCCCGACCACAACCTGTCAATTTTTGGATTATTTCTGGATTATACAAAAAACTCAGTCAATGTGCATAAACTCTTAACAAGTCTAATAAGGAGCCAGAAATGGAACAGAAGCTTGTTGTGCGCAACAAAAATTGTTTTTCTGCAACCAGCCAGCTAGACTTACCCTCTCCATGAACTGGATGACTGTCTCTTGTTGGTTTGGTTTTATTCTTGCCAGCTGGTCCAACCAGAGGTTGAACTCAGTGAAGGTGTACTCAAACACCTCAGTGTCCCTCAGCACCTGAGTAGGTTCCAAGGAATAAATATGTCAATATATTAGCTTAACAGTTAACAGAGGTTTCTGTGCCGTTCTCACTTTAGGAATCTATTGAATGGAATAAATATGCAAAGTTCTTCCTACTAAGAAAAAAGGTCCAGTTTAAACCTTGAAGTCCTGATTTACTGTTGAACAGTTCAGCATCCTGAAAGAATTTTTTGTCATCGAATCCAATAAAATCTCCTTTTACACAATACCAACCAAGACTGACCAAGTACAAAAATGTACAAAAGTTGTTTACTTGGAAAGGGAAACTTAAATATGTAAAAAACCCAACATAATTATTAAGACCCAGTTTTATTTATCAGATCGATAAAAATATGTAAAAAAAAAAAATGAATCAGCCAATACAATGTTAGTCCCTAGTTTAAATTAAATTAAAAAGAAGTTTATTTCAAAATTAAAAGGACCTAAAGTTATTAGAATAATTACTATTTTTTGCTAAAAACAACAACAACAACAAATAATAATAATAATAATAATAATAATAAAAAATTAAATAAATACATTAATAAAGATATATATTTTTTACAATATTACAAAAATTTTGATTTTTTTTTTTTTTAGGAAGAAAGCTGAACAAGAATCCAGGTTTTCCAGTCAGCATGGATCTAGACCGTAAGAAAGGTTAAAAAAAATCCCCCAAATTCTCTGCTGTAAAAAGTGGCATCTTCCAGTCACAGAATATTCATTAACAACCATTACCTACATATTAACTGCTGGATTAGGAAGCATACCACAAAAGAGTCTCATATATCACACACGATCACAGACATAAATATGTAACATGTATAAATTCTACTGGGAGTTTAACAGGAACCGTGGGCTTTGAGTATAGTGGATAATAAAACATAGTGTGGATTTGTTTTTCTTCTAACAATCCTCTTCTTAGAGAGGAAGCTGGAGGTCCTTTCCAAAAAACTGAAAATAGGTCATGTTTTTCGAAGATTCTAGACAGATTTCACAGGTTCTTCTCCGGGACTGAACAGAGCCTGATTGGATGCAATATCTAGGCACACTGATGGTGTTTCCGTCAAAAATAATGTCCAGTGTTTGATATTTAGGCTGCTGCAGAAATATCCCACACTGAAAAATAGCGGCAGTGTCAAAAATCCTTCTTACTTTTAGAATTAGCTTCCGTGTGGTGGAGCTCAGGTGGCTGCTGCTGCTGGACACAAACATTTTCAGAAGCAGGTAGAGGGCAGACTTCTCCCCGGATGATGATTCTGAATTAGCAACATCCTGTGAGGAACATTAACACAGAGTATAAGGATAAATGGCTCTCAATGGAGATTAAAAGAAATAAATAAAACTTCATCACCTGCAAGCGAAACCAGGAAAACTTGTTTGCAGGAAGATCTAAAGCCAGTTGGAGTATTTGATACTGTAAGACCGGAGGTATCTCCTCTTTCATTCCTTTCTCAGACACAGTTCCTGAAAAAAATTGGTTGGGAAAAACTAGTTTTATTTCAACGTGGCAAATAAAAAAATAAACACCAGACATTAGGAGCAATACTTTACCTTTCAGTAGTTTGCTGAAGTCAAATTTGCACTGTGTAACAAGATGTGGGACCACTTTCTGGTAAAGACTTATGACTTGAAGAATAAAGGCCTTGAGCAAAATGACCTCAGCCTTTTCTGCAACTGTTCAAGAACAAAGAGCATGAACCGGTCAGCAGAGGATGACTCACATTAGTCATAAATATCAGAACAAACCAAAGTTCATACACTTTTCAGACAACAATGTTACACTTTTCAAGGAGTTTCAAAATAACTTTTCAAACTTTTCCAGGCTACACTTTGGAGATAAAACAAAAACAATACAAATAAACTATAGAAGTCAACTTCAATTCACTATTTTACGAAATGATTTATTACTGTTATTAATACTTTTTTGGTAGTAGTATTCTACAGCAGGGACAAGATAAACTAAAATATGGCAAAATTGCATCGCTTCACCCGAGTGGCTCAAGAACCAAACACTAATTTATCCAAAAAACTTCCCAATCTCAATAATGTTTAACATATAAAATAAAGGACAACACTTTTTTTTTTCAAATACACAGATCAATAACTCATTGAGCCATTAGGAATATAAATATTCATTACATTGAAACAATCCTGCTTAGGCAAATTAGATTCGAATTAAATGCATAATGTTCTCACTAAGTTTTCTGGCATTTAGGAAATAGAAATAAATTTGGTAATTCTAACTGACTAAAAATAGAGAAGTTTGGTCTGATTTAATTTCAGACAGTGAGGGAAAAAATTGCTTATTAGGTGTTTATTAGGTGTATGTAAATAACTGGCTTCAAATGTAAATAATGTTTTCCAGATTTAGCCTTTCAATCAAGCGTTAGATTATTACAAAACTTTGCAGTTTAAATACCCAGCACTTTCAATGACTTTATACAAAAATCAAGCACTTTCCAAACCTTTAAAGCACCTAATTAAAATGTGAGCATTTTCAAGGATTTCAAGCATCCAGATGAACCCTGAACAAAACAAGAACCAAAGGTTCTTACCAGGCACGTCCGTTTTACTGTCAGCCAGTTCTTTGCTTTTGATCTTCTTCTCACCATCTGCCTTTTCTTTCTTGCTCAGAGACTGCCATATTGAAATTATCAGTGTCATATCAGGCAAAATCTGGAAGGGAGCATGAAGAATAAATAATATGTCAACACACAACAGCAAACCTAATAAAACATCTCTTTAATGAGCTTACCTTGCCAAGAGTCTCCCTGTATTGCTGCACAAGCTCCTCTATCATTTCAACAGTGTACAGATTTGACTGGTGTAACAGTGATTTGTCCAAAAGATACTCTATGTTCCTATTGGCTTTTTTCAGAATGAAATTCATCATGGACACAGTTGTAAGCTGCACTGGGTTTGAAAGCTGTGGATGAAATGAATACATAGTTGAGTATAATCATGTACTAATATGCATAATTTATAATATGCAATTAAGTGGCTTACATTGAGGCCCTGTGTAAAGAATGCCTTGTTGCACACAGGAGGAAGAGAGATGACCATAACCATGGACAACAAACGAGGCAAAGGAATCATCTCACTGCTCTGAAAGATTGTAGAAATCTCTGGCTGGGCCTCATAAATCTAATTAAGAAGCAAGACAGAGAAACGTTAGCAGCAGCTGGTATTTTTATTTGCATCTTTTAGTGCATTTCTAATATAAGCCCAAAACAGCAACCTCTTGAAGGAACACCACCAAGATACGCCCATTAGAGCACAGCCCTAAAATCTGTAATGTACAATATACTTTGTTTTCAAAATGGAAGAACGTTGGGATGAAGTGGTATGAAATTAAGGTGTACTAATTGAAGATTTCTGGCTGATCATCAATCTTCAAAAAGCCTGACATGCCAATTCCAATGTTGCCCAGTACTGACCTTATTGTCTGAAAAGTTGCTGAATATAGTAACCAAGTTGCTAAATTGGCAACGGTGGGATGACTATTGTTAACCATGAGCACCATGAGAGCTGGTGGGACTAACATTTTGCTCTCACAACAGAGCAAAATGAATCAGAGGTTAATTTTCAGACATTTGAGGCGGAAGATTAGATTGGCTGATAAGATCACTTTCACATCCAAGTACTGGCCATTCACCAATCTGTGAAAATTAAGAATTTTGAAACCAATTTATTGGTGGCCCCTATCATGAAATGACCATACAAACTACTAAATGGGCAGAATGACCCAAATCTAAGGCTGTTAACCCTCACAAATGTTTCCAGATAAGAAAATAAATCAATAATAGTTACCTTTTTAAGGAGCTTGACATTGTCTTGCCAGGCACTTCTGATCCGCGGGGTGTATGAATATTGATTCTCCTTGAAAAATCTGGACAAGATGTCGGGACTTTCTTTCAGTATATTCACAACCAGCTCTGCCACCAGCTCATCCTCATTCGCCTGTTTCAGTCCAATCAAGAACTGAAGCAAGACGAGGTTGCCAGGTCTGCACAAGTAAAATTTTTACAATTATCATTCTGCTTTTTTAATCTCTAAATTAGTCAAATATGGGCCTAACACATCAACTGCTGACCTCCCAGCAGTGCCAAAGCTGGTATCGTGGAAGCTGATGCCGTGCTTTCGAGAGCAGCACAGGTCAATGAGGAAGCTGTGGACTAGATCCCGGACAACCGATATCCCAGCAGCATCCGAGTCCTCTGCCATCTTATGAATACGAGATTACATACAAGTTATCAGGCTGCATTTAGCTGAAACGGTTTTTGTCTCATCAAAACTGTTCAACTTACTGTGTCATCATCAGCAGCCGCATCAACAATCCCATTCCATTTGTACAGAGAAGCGATATTGGCCAACACAGCAGGAGTGAAGAAGCGCACTTTCTGGGTTTTACTGATGGCTTTGTTTAACACAATCTAACCACAGACAAATATTTCAACTCAAAGCTCACAATGAAGAGATTTCTCTTTAAATGTGAGATCTGATGTGCTTACTCTCGTCTTCAGTGTTGACAAAATCAAGTTGACAGTGGACATCCTGTCCTCCTTCAGACCCGTGTTCAGGATGTGTGGCAGGAGTTCTAACCCAACAGATGAGCAGATCATCGGCATACAAGAAAATAATAGAAGTATTTTGTACAAATAGTGATCCACCTTTAAATCTTACCATTAACCTCTAACACCCGCCCAATGATTGCACTATCTCCAGACACTAGAAAGGACAGCACAAACTGGATGAAAGCCAGTCTGACATCAGGTTTACCCTGCAAGAAGGAGTCAAAGATACAGCTCGATTTAGCTGAAAAGACTCTGACAGGCAGACGGAAATGAAAGCACAACACCTGGACCATACCCTTTTATCTTTTCTCATTGCCAGTCCAAAAAATGTTTTGATGTGAACATGACTGAAGATGTCTCTGGCAGCTTCAGCACCCTGAGACACCATGGCAGACAGCAGATTGAGGCACTGACGGACAAATCTGTTAAACAAAACAAGAGGTTATTGTTGCAGAATTGCAGCGGAGAGCAAAAACACATTCACTCCTTAGAATCTGTCACATTTTCTTCATTACAGTGAAGTTAATAATGATACAAAGGCTTTAATGTTTCAATACTAGTAAAAATCTGAAACGTCTGCCAACCATTGGAATGTGTCTGTGAACATAAATTTTCAAAACGTATTCAATATAAATTATATCTAGGTCTGGACTCATTCTAACACAGACATACTTTGATTTAAAATATGTTTGTGCGCCTATAAATCATCCGGCTGATAAATTAGCCCAGATTTTGTTCATTTTGAGCAATCAGACGATACTTCACACGAAATCCACCTTATCCAGCGATTTTATCTACATTTGCAAAGGTCTGAAAATCAACAACTGCCCCCTTTTGCTCTGCTTGACGTTGGCCCATATAATGACAATTAAATACAATGAGGATATTTGTGTTTTTAATGTAATAAAAAATCTGAACATTTTACACACAATTATTGTACCAACCCGTGATTCAGTGAATGAAAAGACCCTTGCAGAAGCTTCATGTAGTTTGTAGCGATCTTTGTTACTATCACATTGCCGACCATGTTGAAGTGGGAGAGATCACTGGCTGTCCTCAGAAGGATCATTTCCAAGCTCCCAAAAATCAGCATCATCTGGACAGAAGCGAGGCTCGATGAGCAGGACAAGACAAAAACAAACCACGAAAGTAATTCCATCCTTTGAAAAAGGCTTGCTCCAGCTTACCTCGGTCTCTAGGGGCTTTTCTGCTTCAAGCAACTTGAATATTTCGACACACTCCATCGATATTTTAATATAACCCTCGACCACATCGTACAGGTCGGAGCTTGGAAGCTTCTTCGCGGTTGATATAAACCTTTCCAGCCCTGTAGGCAACAATTAAGGAGTTAAACTTGGCATAACTTTCGCCATGTAATATCACTGTCAGAATAATCTTACCTTTCATGGCTGTGGTGGGATTTTTCAGCATGGTTTTGAACACGGTCCCGTTAAACTCCGGAACTTTCTCCGTTTTCGCCGGAGCCTCCGACTCCACCGGGGCATCGCTGGGGCGCTTTTTACTCATTTTGTTTAAAACAATTATTTGCCTCTGTACAGGTATTTTTTCATCTCACTACTTAGACTTCAAAATCCCATCGAACAAACCCACGTTGAGGAGTAAACAGAAAAATCCCATCTGTGATTTCTGTTCGAGCTGAAACTCTTGCTGCTGAATTTTAGTTCCGCATTATTCACGTGGACTTCAGCAAAATTAGTGAGACGATTCCTTTGCCTCTTTTCGAAAAAGTAAACAACAATGTTTTCCATTACACACTTCCTGTAAAATAAAATAATTTATTTCATATAAAGTTAGAAAAATATTATTTCGGCATTTTATAGAAGAGTAGTAGAACGACAGGAGGTAGTACAGTGCCTTGCAGAAGGATTTTATCTTGACTGTTCAAGCAAGTTCACCTCGAAAGAACACAAATTATTCTAATATTCTGAAATGCCCTTTGCGACTGGTGATATGAAAAATATATGGGAAGCATGATGGTGGCAGCATTACTAAGTGGGGTATAGAGCACAGACAGAGAATGTAGAGTTGATAAGAAGATGAAGCTAAATACAGGGAAGTACTGAAAGACAGCCCTAAGGAAGAGCTGTTCCACTCCTTTTATACTCATTTATCTTAATCTTAGTATGAAAAAATAAAACAAAAAGTAAAGTAATTATTTATGACTAATAATTCCTTATTGGTAAGTCTGACACATTACTTGTATAGTTTGAAACAGCAGCAAAGGTATTGCATTGTTATTAATTTATTTATTTGCTTGCTTTGTTTCAATTCCAACATGCCCTGCTTTAGTTTCCGCCTTGTCCCAGTAAAAAAATAGTAGGGAACCATACATTTAGATCATGTAAACATAGTTCTGGCTAAGCTTTGTTGCCTTTTTGAAGGGTTTGTGGTTCACAGCTAAAGTGGAGCTTCTTCTTGGTTTTTCTTTCAACAGATGGCTTCAGGGCTGACTGACCAAACTTTAAATGTTATCTGAAACGATGAACAGCAATTTGTGTTCAGCAACACCTATAAAAAGAATGTTTTTTATTTTTATTTTTACAGGGTAGTTATTGTGGTCCCACAAAGAAAAGTAGACCTTCCTATAATACAATTTAGCATCATTGCATTGATACAGAAACAACCTTTCCAAAAATACTTTTCTCTGTTTGATAGTTACTGAGAAAGTCATGACTGATGTAATAATCTGAAAGACAAAAATATGACACCTACAACAAAGTGAGATGTATTTGTGTTGTCATTAAAGCTGTTCCATAATGCTGCGGAAATACAAGGAGAACTTCATCCTTCTATCCATTATCTAACACGCTTATCCTTAGTGGGAACTCGAGGTTGCTGGTGTGGTCAATGGAGAGAGGCGGGTTACACCCTGGAAAGGTCGCCAGGCCATCACAGACAATAAAGATTTAATCTGTATATTTTTCTGCCTTCAGAGCTTAAACTGAACCCTGATAGGCATCATTGCAAAGCCTTACTGTCATTATTGTGCTTTAAACTGTCTTTTATTTCTTTGATTAAGTCAAGAAGGCCCATCTCCTGACAAGCATTGTAAATTATCTTAGGATATTATCTCCACCAGGGGTCGCATTTGCCAGTTCAATTGCAAAGCTTAGCTATGATGCATAAAACCTCATCCTGAAAACAAAAGGCCTTAACAATGAGCAGATGTTTGGTTAATCCATTAGCTCACTTGCTAAAATTTAATCCAGTCAGATAGTCATGTTAATAAAAAAAAAATTGTAATTTGTTGTGAAGTTTACTTGTAGTTAAGCCACCGCTTCGCTGCATGTAACGTATGGTCATTTAACATCTATTGTGAGGTCAGCATGGCAGAGTCTGCTATTGTCTGGAATGTTAGTTGGGTTTCAGAAGATTAAATTATAGCTCACTGCTGCACATTCTATAAAACACATCTACCTGTGCAGTAGAGACCACTAAAAACTACTTAAATGCTTTTCTGGACTAAATCTTCCTAAATATTTCTGTCATGACAGCATAAAAACATTCCCTGTCTGTTCTTTTAGTTAAAACAATTTAATTATGGTTTTTGCAAATATTGTATATGACAATGACCAATTTGTAACTCTCTTTTTATATAATTTCAAATATTTTTTCCAACATCTACTCACCAAAAGCTCAGATGTTACATGAGTTGATATGAACTAATCAGTGTTGTTAAATATCCAAAGGAGTTTAAAAAATGTTTAGCTTGCAAATGAAACAGATTATATCCGTCTCTGCTTAACTTCCATATTTTCATTTTTTAATCATTCTCTTGTGTTTCTCTTTTCAAGAAATAGTTCTCCATAAGACCAGGGTCCACAACAAGTGATATGTTTTCTTTTGATGATGTATTTTGGTTTAATAAGCAGCATGATCATAACATGTACTAGCAAATATTTGGTGGAGTAGGAATGGAGGAAAGTCAAATATGGTTCATGTTTGATGCTAACATGTCAAAAAATGATTAAGTGGCTAATAGGTTTCATATAAAATCTTCTTTTCTTTTTCTCCTAGTCAACTACGTATGGATTATTGCTTTAGTAGATTTTTTTTTCTAATTTGATCCAGATTTTTCTCATTTCTCAGACATTTCTCCTTCTGAATTTTATTTACCTATGTTCTTGATTACATAGTATTCTGTTTCTCACAGTCATTTGGGTCTCAGTTGTTTGTCCCTTGATGCAGGAATTAGCAATGTATAATCTTTGTTGGTTGCCTTCCTACAGAAACTACCACTGATATTGTGATTGTCTGTTTAAGTTCTACTCCTTTCCTGGAGGAAGCCATCAACACAGCTCTTACAACTGAGGGTACTCTGTGTTTTTCCTTCCCATAAATAGTACCTCTGGTTCCATGCTTCTATCTTTTTTCCATGTCTGCTTCTTGTCCTCTCAGCGTTTAGCTGGTCACAGCAGATGGCTGTCCTTACTGAGGTCGGTTCTGTTGGAGTTTTTTTTTTTCTGTTGAAAGGAAGTGGTTTCTCTCCACTTTCCCCACATGTTTGCCAGGGATGAGAGATTAATGCAAAATCTCCAATTGAAATAAATCAGTTGGCCTTGAGTCAATAGAATCATTTGTATCTTTTGTAGCATTACATCATTAACTAAATTTTACTGTATTGTATACACTCACTACTGGCAACTTTCACACCTTACCTGTAATGGACCTCTTGCATGCTTTTCTTTTCCTTTTTCTTTTCTGTTTTTTTTATTCAGTGATTAAATGTAACTACTTATTCTGTGCATTTCTTTCATGTAATGCCATTTTTTTAACCTATTGTAATTAATTTTCATGTAAAGGAGTTTTACTATGCTCAAAGGTTCTATGCCAATGCTTCATTTTGCTTTCAGGATAGCCACAATTCTTCATGGCATAGATTCAACAAGGTGTCATAAACATTCCTCAGAGATTTTGGCTTATATTGACCAGAAAGAATCACAATGGCTGCAGATTTGAAGCTCCTAGTATGCCTCATCTCAAATACAAATACTCCGTTGGGTTGTGATTTGGCGATAGTAAACGGCATTAGAGCATGGTGTACTTTCAAATACTAGACATCAGGGGTAAAAACAAATGCTGTAGAGAAAATTAAAGCCAGAAAGCCTTAGTCCAATTTCAGTCTATCTTTTGCTTCTCACTAGTTATTTACCCTTTTTCAGACCATTCTATGTAAATCTGATGTGGATGAAAATCCCAGTAGATCAGCAGTTTCTTTGCCAGTCAGACCATCTCATTTGGCACCAGAAACCATGCCATGATCAAAGTCACTTAAATCCAGTTTCTTCATCATTTTGATACTTTGTTTGAACTTCAGAAAGCCATCTTTTCATCATATCTGGATGCCTCAATGCACTGATTTTTTGGCATGTGATTTTATCACTGTGTTAACAAGCAACTTAACAAATGTATCAAATAAAGAGGCCAAGCAAATATATTAGGATAGAATTGGAGTGCAAGTTCTTCAACTTACTGGATTGTATTGAAAATTGTATTGATTTGAACCAAATTTAAGTTATTATACGTGTGTTGACTTCTTTTGTTACAATGCCAGTAGCTATTTTTCTAGTAAAGTGCCCTAACATGGCATTTGTTGTGAAGTGGGTGGCAGAGGTAAAAAATGATGGGCATCTTTACTAGCCTATTATATGTACTACTGTATGTTATTGTTAACATTACTAATAATTTAATGTCCTCCTCAGACTATACATATTAGAGGAAGTAGGGGTGGCACTGTCTACTGGCTCATAAAATAGATTTATTTGGGGAGGTTTGGCATCATAGGAGCTCTTTCCTAATATAAGTTCCCTTTGAACCAAAATGGTGGGTGTACAAAGCCTGTCACGGCTCTGACAGGGATGGTTAGGCCTTTATGGCTCCAGGATGTAGGAGTAGGATATTCCAGAGTTCAAAGTGGTTAAGCCATGTGTGATCCTGTCGGGGCAAACCCTTTCCATTTCTGCCGGCAGAAGAAGAAAGGGGTTATTTATTACTCTGGTTTTCTTAGTTCCAGCTTTTAGCTATACCAATTATTTCTGATATGGCTCAAAAAATATAACTCCAAAAGTTAAATGCAACAAAATACTTTAAGGGATTTTTTTACATTTTTTTTTGTCAGTTCTTAAAATATATATATTTTTACATCTATTATTGAAGGCCTTACTGAAGAATGTTGTTTTTATTTTTTCAGCTCAATTGTAAATCGCAAGCCTTTATTATACGTGTGTTGACTTCTTCTGTTACAATGCCAGTAGCGCAACTGGGTCTGAAGCGAAGCGCTGGGTGGCTTCCAAAGAGCTCTTTTCCACAGCTGAAGCCACTTTACCATGGCTGTTTTCACCACAGCGAACCACAGGCCCTTCTGTGAGGTTGCTGCGCTTCCGTTGTGAGCCTCTCAGAACATTTCAGGCCCTGCTCACCATAACAGCGCAGCCAACGCCGCTGACGGATCAAAGATCACCTTCTGCTTAACAAACAGCAACACACTCTGCCAATCAAAAACATCTGGGAGTGGTTGGTTGCAGCTGCTGGCGTGTGCCCACACCCTTGAAACAATCGGAGCAGATGTGAAGATCATCTCACGTAAGGTACAGATGTTTCTGTTAGTCAGAGTCATTCACCACAGGACGCTTTTTGAGGTTCTATTAAATTTAGACTGTTTGCGCTGCACCCAGATTGGGTTTGGTGCCTTGGGTTATGCTGCTGGCTTGTGGGTTGTCGCTATTCAGTAAGATGATTGAAAACAGTGTTGAATGCAAAGTGCTCAAAGAAAAAAGTGCAAAACAGTGTTTCCTCTAAGTGCGTGGAGGGGGGTTGTCATCAACGATAATGGAGGGAGATAATGCTGCAAAAATCTTTTGGGAGATTTCACCCAACAGATGCAGAATTTACCTAAACTATATGATTATTTATTAAGTGAAATTTGTAATGTTTATTGATGTACGGTTGCATGCAAGTTGTTTTCCCATATTACCTCTCTTCTGTGTAAAGAAATACATATATTTTCAGGTTACTTGCAATACAGCAAAAAAGATAGAGTTGAATATACTTTAAAATATTACAATTTAAATTAGCCTGGGTTTGTTAAAACCTTCAATAGAATTCAAATGAATATATTTGAATTCAAAATGAAATTTCAAAAGTGAACAACCATGAAATGCAACAACCTACGTGCATACATTTTTATTTTCAACTAATACTCAGTTGAACAGAGTTAATGACAAATAATGCAGTATTTTTTCGATAGGAGCCAATGACATGCCACACCTTGACTTGCTAAGTTTGTCTTGCAAAAGGTTCTCCAAATAAAACAGTCTTGAGGAAATTTCATGTCCATGGTCTACTTAAGGTAAGTAGACCATTTTCCTCCACTATCTCTGCCTTCTCTTCCTTTCATCAGATTTGAATTAAAAACTATGTATCAGGTGAAGCCATCCTTGGACGGTTTTAGATGTTCGCTAGGAGTCACTGTGATGCAAAAAATTAAATTGCTCTTGAGGTTTGTTGCAGAATCAGTGTCTTCTCATTCTTTTTTAGAACTATTAATAATTCATATAACTCAACAGAACTTTAAACTCTATTTTGAATGAAGGTTACCTCAGGGCATTATGCTGCCACAACTGCTCTTCACTGTAGGAGGAGGTGTTTTCTCTTGTGTAGGAGTTGTGACCAAAGAATCCAGGAATGATTCCATCATAACATAACACATTCTGCCACAAGATTTGGTAAATTTTAACCAGGCTTGAATGTTTTCTGTCATGTTGCACATGCGCAGTATGTGCAAAATCCTGCAGCTCTGCAGTCAAATGTTTGAGTCAAGCTAAATTTCATCTTGTCTTTTCACAAGTTTTGGAAAAAATTATGAAGATTTTATAATATTTCATGAAACTGACCTTGACTGTTTTTGCTGCACAATGTATTGCCGTGAAATTGTGCTGTGCTATTCTCCCGATTGTAACATTTATACACACCGCAAACTGTGAAAGGAGGCAAGTGAGAAAATGACTGATAAATTATTAAAGAAATGATTTCCTATGTCAGCCTGGCATTGCACAGACACCAAGAGAGTGGCTGTAGCACAGACACAGTCATGAAGTGTAGATAATGTTAAAACCAGACCTTCTCAGGTCTGGAGAGAATCCTTCACTCCCACAGACTCCCTATGGTGATTAGAAAAACACTTTATTGGACATTACACCCTGTTTTTCTTTTCCTCCACTATCTCTGCCTTCTCTCTCTCTTTGCACCCTATTAAAATAACATCTTTGGCCCAGCCTGACCGAGCATGACATCTGAAGCAAGGTTCAGTAACCTACCCTCACCATGACCCTTCATAGCTCATCCATAGGAATAAAACGGCTCCGTTTTGTACATCAAAGAGGGGTCTTCTGTTTTTACTGGCTCTAAATCTTCTTCAGGTCTCTCCGGCAACTTGGAAATAAATTAAAAAAAAAACTATGAGTAATCTAGATTTTTTCATATATGTATCGTATATATGAGTGTATTTTATTTTATTTTTTCAAATTTAAATTGTGCAAGAACTATTTATGTACACCTTTCTCTCCAGCATGAGTTTGTTCTCAAAGTGGATATTCTTCTAGCTGTCAGAAGATTGCTGAAGGCTGCTTTATTATCGCTGACATTTAGGCCCAGAAATGAGGCAGTGAAATGTGCGAACATGCAGAGAAGGGAGTTAATAAGGTTATCTGTGCTATTATGGCACTTTGTGATAAATCTCTCTAAGGCTTTTCAGCGAGCTCTTATAATTGTTAATCAATCCCTTATAACTGCACAACTCAATGGAGGAAATATAGGTGAAATTGCTTCAGACGTGCGCCTTTCACTTTTAATTGAAATATTAGTGGGAAAATGAGCATAAATCTCAGTAACAGTGTAGTCAAATTCTCATGAAAGCTGTTTGTTCCAGATATTTCATTTGAATTTCTCTTATATTTTTATGACTCATTTGGCCTTTTTTTCTGTTTGGATTTATTTGTTTACTCACCGTGCTGAGCACAAGTACACGATGAAGCACTTAGTCAAAATGTTGGAAAATAAACCTTGAAAACTTGTCTTCTACAACGTTAAAAAGGCCAAGGCTGCCTTTTCAACATGTTGCTCTTTCAGACAGCTGTAGCCAGGCTGCTACTGAATCGGTTTTGCCATCTGAACCATTTCTGTTATTTGGTTGAAGATTCTTAAGCTGATTATTAATAAAAAAAAATATTTTGCTTCATGAAGGTTTTGATTCAAATCCTAAGTGACTCATCAATAGGGTTAAAGAGGATGCAGTTATTTTTAAATAAATGCTTACAAAATATTTTCCACATTAAAAGGATTTTGTGGGTGTAATCATTTTTAATCTTTAATGCTCAATCCTGACTATGGGCTCTGTATCATTTTTAAAAAGTGCTACTGAATATAGTGTTTGTGAAAACCAAAGCGCATGTGGTTTTTAACAAAATAGCAGCTCTCATGTAGAACATCTGTGCATGACTAATACTAAAACACGATGTACTGATGTAGAATCTTCCCATGGGTTCCTCATATATTATATTTACTCCACACCATATTCATGCTCC
The DNA here is from genome assembly GCA_033032245.1 of Poecilia picta. NCBI lineage: Eukaryota > Metazoa > Chordata > Actinopteri > Cyprinodontiformes > Poeciliidae > Poecilia > Poecilia picta. Next base: position 26,245,392 of record CM065365.1, on the reverse strand, counting down.
ATCCTTTTTGCCCAAGTGTGCCATTGATTTCTCTGGCTTTGCTGTTTAGAATTGTTCTTAAACGTTTGACAAGCATTTATTATGTTTCCCAAGATGGATTTAATATGTGCAACAGGCTGTATTCCACGCTTTGAAGGGTTTCACATATAACTGACTTGCTGTCCAGACCTTCAGAGATGAATGTGTGTAGTTAAAGCTGAGTCTTCGTGGCCCTTTGATGTCAATATATTCCCCAATACTCGAACAGCATCAAAATAAGCCGGGACTCTTAAAGGGGAAGTATTATGTAAAGCTTTAGTTCATACATCATGATAAAATGTTATTCCCTCATCAAAAACATATCTGGACTACTGCTTTGATTTTTTCATCCTTATTTGAGAAATCCTTTATTCTCCCGTGGCAACAGTTCAGCTGTGCAAAATGCTTGGGAGGGCAGAGGGCAGCTTTTGAGGACAAAACTCTTTCTCAGCACTACAGTTTCAAAGTCAAGCACCCTTGTTCCGCAACTAACCCACTCAGCTCCTTCAGACTAGTTAGCTGCAATTAGCAAACGCCTGGTGGAACTGCACATCTGCTGAGCTCATTATACGAGCTGGGTGCTTTGCAGCACTGTAATAGAGGAACGTTGCTGTAATAGAGGAACGATGACGTTTAAAGGCAGAGTGTCAAAAAGAGAATGTTTCTTAAAGAGACAGAGGCCTAATTTCAAGGTGTTAAATTGTGAAGTCAAATTTCTTTTAAGCCATATTTTTTATAACAACCGGAGGTAACATAGTGACTTGATTGCGCTATAAAATGACACAATGTGGCAGTAAAAGACATAATGAATGAATATACTTTATTAAACCCCTGAAGAGAAATTCACATTTAATACTGATCCTTTAAATTTGAGAAGACCTTAGAAAACAATATTCAATTCATCCATTCATTCACCCATTGTCTACACTCACTTATTTGGTTTCCAGCTGTCATTAGGTAAGTTGATGGGTATAACCTGGACAGAGCCTTTCTGAATGGATGTTTCCCAGCACTTATATAGATTCCATATCCTTCAGTTATGCATGTTAGGTTAAATGGTCTAGTTTTGTTTTCAATGGGCTATTTAAGTTACATTTTACATGTTCAGAGCTTTTCACTTTATTGACCAAAATTAATGTATAAAAATTTTTTTGGAGACTTGTTTTAGGTTCTTGTGGTCTGCTTTCATGGTGAACTTGGAGGGATAGTTAGACGTGGGTCTGTTGGTAGATGTTCTGGACCTCTCCTAACATTATTCCTAACATTAGGAATAATGTTAACATTATTCCAAGTACTCTTGTTGTTTGATGTATATATGTGCAATTGTAGGCATTTTAAGTGAAAATAATTATCCTTCACCAGATTTTAAAAAAAAATCACATTTAATGAACATATTAAAGGTTTTTCTTTCCTTGTTGTTTAGTTGATAATATAATGATTTTTTTAAATATATATTTTTAGAATTTATATTAAATATATGTGCAAATATGTTATAAAAACATAGATTGTAGTTGGAACTCAAAGCAGGCACATCTTGTAATTGTGCAACAAAATGAATTCATTTAAATGTTATTAATGAAAATCGGTTGCCTAAAATGGAAAAAAGAAAGTGTTGTCAAAATTTATGCGATAAGACTGTAAGTCTGTACTCTTATTTCTGCTCAGTAATAACTTCCTCAGTTTCTTGCCAGTAGCTATTACATATCTTAACTCTAATATAAAACAGGAAAACCAAAGCTTTTGGTGCAATTCTTTCACAAAACTTCAAACCATTCCTAAATGTTCCATCCTGTTTCTCATTATACAAATGTCTGCTGAGGACCACTTGAACCACCAGCATGACCATTTAGACCTCAGAGATCCAACACCTGATATAGTTGACAACATCATTAACTGCACATCTGTTATTTTTAAAATACAACTTAATTACAAAACAAACAAAATCTTTTAACACATTAACTTTTCGTGTCTTTCACGGAACTGTTTAGCTTCTTCAGAATCTAATTTACTAAGTGTTTACACATCATTATATTTATTTACTTTTTATCAAAAATTCCTTGCTTACTCAGTTTAGGGGAAATGAGAAATGATATGACTGCACTATATAAATAAGGAAGAATAATTTACTGGCTCTAGGTGGGTGTGGGTCAGTCATGTTTCCTGTGGAACCAACCAAAAAGCTTCACATCTGCCAAGAAAAATGATCACAGCCACTGACTCAGGACAGGGAAAATAGTTTTCATGGTTCTAAATTATTCCTGTTTATCCTGTCATCCATGATGCTTTCATGATTTAGTAAAGTTCATTAAGGCTACCATGGTAAACACATGAAGGAATTCCCTCAGGTTTTTTTTTCGCTCTGACCCTGACTGTGATTGCTCACTTAAGTGCCAAATTTTATTGCTCAGAAAACGTTGGAACGAATAGACAACAAAATCTAATCATTCTCAAGTGACAGCACTAGTAAATGTGAAGTAATGAGATTATACCCCTATTTTGCTGAAGGTTTTTTTTTTCCTTCAAAGAAATGTTTGCTTGAGCAATTTAATTGTTTTGGAAATTCCAGGGCATCACCCTCAGAGCTGTGCATTCCTTGTCTCCACCACACAATGCATTCCTCAGAAATAAAGGTGATCTCCATCAGAATTGCTCAGACCCCCAGGAAAGTCTCAGGAATTTCATCCAGCAGGAAAACAGAATGTCAGACATGTGATTGATAGTGTATTAATTAGAGAGAAGTCTTGGCCGTAGGTGTCTTTGTTATATGCCAGACTGCAGAGAGGCCCAAAAACGGTTCAATCTGAAGTGGTTTTTAGAAGCAATGAATGTGAAGAATAAAGAATATTTGGGATTCCAGTGTTGTCACATACACTGCAGCTGCTACCATAAAAATATAAGAACTACAACAAAAAAAAGAAATAATATTCTTTATGTGGGAGATATTTTAAGAAGATTTTGTATGTTTACATTACATTACTGTTATGAATTTCATGCTTTTGAATATGAAAATGAGACTTCATTAATGGGAGAGATTTTGCATCAACTTTGTGTCACCTTCAATCCTCTGACAATTAATGAATTAGGTGAAATTTCCCATAATAAGCTCATTGTCCACTCGCAGAACTGTGATTATGTGACTAATATTTAATATTGGAGGCTATTTAAAGTTGTTTTGGTTTGATCAGGTGTCCTGATCAGGTGTCCTGATCAAACCAAAACAACATGTATGGAAGGTATACCATACATATTAAATGTATGGTAAGCTTACCAATTATATCAATATGGTCAGACAGGAAAGTGTACAATGGGACATCTAAAGAGTCCTGAGGAGAGTTCTTCAATCAGACTCAGAGAAAAGGAATAGGAGACTAAAGGCTGGGTATTAATAAGAATGGTCAAGAAATAAAAGTAGTTCTATGGTGCAGTGTAGTTGTATATTAGAATTACCACTTAATCAGGAGAAAAATGGAAGTCAAACTTTCTGTTTTTCAGGTACTTGCAACAAATAGTGGAATTCACTGCATTGCATTAATTCTACATAATCTATTACTTGTTTGACCTGATGAGAAAATACAGTAATCTCTTAATACATTCAATGTAAAATAAAAAGAAAGAACAGAGAAAATGTAAAAAAAAAAAAAATCAAACTCAAAATCAAAATCATAATCATTAGTGTATTTCCAACAAGGGAATGTTGGAAATACACGACAGTACAATTTAACTGCAAAAAAACAGTTAAATGGTAGCAGCCTGAGGGCTATGATGAAGATTAACAATAAAACAATTTAAGGTTAGTTTGATGATGATGATAATGATATATAAGGAAATGTACTGTCATTGAGTAAGTCTGTGGTACAACAGTATAATCCAGAAGCATGCAGCACCAAATGCGTGCCACATTTTGTAGTTTTTATGAGACCCAAATCCAGGCAAGAGGTAATGCAGGATGATTTTGATGTGTTTCTAAAAAGAAGTAGAAGGATCTTGAGCCACAAACCATGGGGAAACAAGAGGAGAAATCAGAGGGAGCCAATTAAGACTGGAGGATTAAATATGAGGAAACAGTAATTACTGGAGCAAGGAACCAGTGAGTCTAAATAACTGAATGGACAAGCAACACTTTGGGGAGCATGACTACAGGGAGGAAAAAATTACTGATACACAATAAGTACACAGAAACGAAAACAGGAGAGGCTAAAGTCCATAAAAAGAGCAAAATCATTAAAAGTTGCAAAACACAAGATTCTAATTAAAATGAAATGGAAAAAAAAAAAAAAATCAGAAAAAAATTCCAAAAAAGTCCAACGGATCATGACAGCACGAGTTTCTAAATGAAGATTCGGATTAGTTGAAAACCCCTACACATAAATATAAAGATTACAAAGCCATCCAGCCATCCATCCATCATTGTTTGCACAACAAACAGGTTGCCAGTCCTTCCCAGGGCACTGCAAAGTTTTCTTGCAGTAACACATTACAGATGTTAGACGTGCTTAGCTTCATCTCCTTGTGGCAACTGTAAACAATATAAAATCTGTTGACATGCAGTAAATAGGAATAAAACAAGTGACTCATAGACAACAAGCAGCTTACTGCTTTGCTGTAACAGAAAACATTGTTGTCAAAACAACGCATGAAACACATAATGTCACTGTGTGGTAAAAGGACTTTTCAGCCCATTGTATATTTACAGTGATTCTGAGGACCTCTGTCAACCAAAGCTCTGTTTTGCATTCATAGAGTCACACATATTTGAGTTCAATTTGTTGCACACAAACAAATCATTCCTCCGAAGTGCATGCTGTCAAGGAGAAGGAGGGCTCTGCCAAATTTAAATTTCACCTCTGGAATGAAATTCAGTGAAGAAAACAAATACGATCCTTTGAAAACTAGGCTCGCTCTTTCCTTGAGATAATCCTGAATTTATTCCCTTTGTATTCTGTTTCAGTGCGGGAATAAAGAAAGGCGTTTACCATCCACACTGATAAAACGCCTCCCTTCCCCCAATTACTATTCCAATCCACTATCCCCTGGAAAAAAAAAGTGATATACTTTTTTTTCCAGAGTTGGGGCAGACATAGTATTTTACATTGGCATTATGAGTTCATGTGAAAATTCACAAATTTTGAATATATTTACACACACACACACACACACACACACACACACACACACACACACACACACACACACATATATATATATATACTGTATGTGTGTGTGTGTGTATACTGTATATTATATATATATATTATATATATATATATATAATATATATATATATATATATATATATATATATATAATATATATATATATATATATATATATATATATATACTGTATATATGTGTGTGTGGAGCGAGAGAGAGAGACTGTGTTCATTGTATGCAGAAGCAGAAATCGATCAAGTCTATTAATTAACCTCATGACTAAAAGCAAGGAGCTCATAGATCTGTTTTCACACAAATGAAAACCATCTGTGCACCCAACACCATATATCCTCCTGAAAGGATCACACAGTGTAGGTCTATGTAGAATAAGTCCTTACAGTGCATACAGTGAATATGGACAAAAATGCAGTGAACTGGTCTCAAATTTCTCAAATTGATTTATACAGATTGTTTCAAATAACCTATGAACTTGCCCCATTTCCATCTTTCAGAGGTAACATTCATAGAAGTGGAGCTCATATTACCACACATGCAAAACAATCTGCAGGAAATGTTCTGACAGGGCTTCTGGTTAGTGTTTGGTCTCAGTAAAGGTCTACATCAGACCTCTTGTAAGTATAAGTACCCGACTCTCATAAATTCATTGCTAACCCATGTCAGAAATACTTCCCAAAGTGTTTTGATCCAGATAGCAGGCAAGTCCAGGCTCTCCTTATGCACTTTTAAATTAAAATTAAGAGATTGTGCTGTTTGAAATAACAATATGTGTTGTGTAAGTTAATTTGTGTTTTGGTAACTGTGTGTTTTAGCTAAAATACTAGTTTGGTGTAGTTTTACCAGAAGACAAACAGACTGTAAAACTATTTTAAAGTTAAGAGGAATATTGAAACAGTATTTGATCTAAAAAAGTAGGTAAATCTAATCTATCTATCTATCTATCTATCTATCTATCTATCTATCTATCTATCTATCTATCTATCTATCTATCTATCTATCTATCTATCTATCTATCTATCTATCTATCTATCTATCTATCTATCTATCTATCTATCTATTCTTGCCTTGAATCTGTTACTCAAATGCTTCTCACTGTGACTGACAGCAAAGATTAAGAAAGAGAAGCCAGTAATCTTAATCAGCTGTTTGGGGAAATATTCTGAAAAGCAAGAAGGGAATTTGTGAAGCTCTGGAAAACTGATTGGAGTTGAGTTGTTTACTGATTATTTCTTATATTTTTATCAAGACAGGGAAAGTACGGTTGATCCCAAGTCAAATGAACAATTTCATGGACAAGTATAAGTGACTGATGAATCTTACTTCTTCCATAAGGCTGGCCAATCTGTTACTATCTATCACTGGTGTTGTTGCCGAGGGCAGACAGACAGATGAGTTTTATATCATGTTGTGTTCTTCTAATGGACCATCGACAAACTCTTGTGGATTGAGTTGAGATTCAAGAGAGAATTTCAGTCATGGACTGAGCCGTGAATAAAGATTAAAGCTCAAGGTAGGCTGTTTGAGGATGCTGGGAGATTAAGATAAAGCTGTGATTTTTCCTTTTTTTTTTACTGAAACCATAATTTGTAATAATCTAGTAGGATTAACACAATCAAGACAGATAATCTGTCTGATGAATGGTATCAGTGACATTAACAGTGGAAGCAGCACTGCTCTCAGAGAATATCCTTATTTCTTCAACTCCGCGCTAAGTTTAAACATCGGCTGCAAACACACACACAGAGTTGTTTTTGTGAGACGTTAAAAAGTAAAAGTAAGTAAACAAGAAGCATACAGAAATTCATATGTTATAAAGGGCAACTAAAAAAGTGATCCTGACTATTGCCTGTGGTAAACCAACTCAAAGGTTTTTAAGCTTTTTGTTTTAGATCATGGTAACTTTTTCTGGTAAGCTGACCTTTTCTACCCTTAACTTTATCATTGATTAAATTTGATCTGTTTATTATTTCTGCCATGGCCTCTGAGTGGGGCTTAGTGAGCCAAGCTCTGTGGGTTTTGTTCCAATTCATGGTTTAATATCTCTAAAATAGGCATGACAGAAAAATTACTAGGACTACAACCTTGTGATGTGGACAGGGTCTAACCTCAAAGTGGAACTGCAGATTTATTCTTCATTACCACACCTTAGTTTTTTATTTTAATTCGTGATCTGTTATGAGTCACAGGAGCAGTGAAGTAAGTATCTATGGGCACTGAGCTACAGTCACTGCATTATACATGTGCTCGTACATTTTCACAGAGTCTATGCTAATCTGCCTCAACCCATAACTAAATGCATCAATTTGACATTTTAATTTCAGTACATCTTTTCATCTTTGAGCATACATCACAGTGAAAGGCAATTCTCTCATCCTCACATGTTTCTGATAAGAATGCTAACAGGAAATTTGACAATTCATAAGTCTTATGTCTATAAGTCTATAAGACTTATGCTGAAATGAATTTGCAGACAAAATATTTATCTTGATAAGTGCCTTCAGGCTTCCTTAAAAATTCCGAGATAAATAATGTCATCTCATTTATGACTTTAGCTTTCACTATAAAACAGGCTTAACAGTGGTTCTTGAATGAATGGCACCCCACTGAGCTACCAGAGTGACTCAGTTTAATTGTCTAGGCTGTTTGGATTTTGAACTAGAGATAATCAAATTCATTGCATGAGAAGCAATTCTTATAAAAAACAAACAAAGCACTTCAAAAGCTAAAGTTTAGTTTGGATTTCAAATTCAATTCAGATACTAACTTTAACTGTGGCACACCACCATATTCTTTCATGCCATGCACACCATAGAAGAGTGGCCACTCCACACTGACTGGAAATAGAAATAAACAAGAGAAAACTCTTTTTTGAAGCAGGAGATTTGTTTCTTTTTTTAACTGAATGCTATTGATGCCACCTGGCCGACTAGTATGCTGGGTAGAGAACCACATCGCTCTCATCAGAAACTGTCTCTTATCAGTTTTTGTGAAAACAGAAAACTGAATAAAATGTTGTGTTTTTTTTTGTGATTTTATCATATTTTTGTGTAGCCCTACCTTTGTACACTAACTTCTATTAAGCCCTGAAAGTAAGTTGTGCAATCATTGCATTTTTCTATGCACTGTGCTTTATTATCCTTTCTGAACACTATCAAACTTTTTGTCCAAACTAGATGTGTATTAAAACAAAATCTAATTTCCTGAATTGAAACTGTGACAGTGTTTACAGGTAGAGTAGATGATTGTCCCTGTGGAAGCACAGTTCTGAGCTATCAGGGCTTTTTTTTTTTTTTGGATGGTGCATATGTGAGTTTGCGTACACTGCTGTCACAGTTATAATGAGAAGCGGGCACCTCTGGAAGTCATTCCACTCTGTGATAGAGAGGTTCACATAGAGGGGGTAGATGATTGGGCTGCCGCGAGGGGAAAAAAAAAAAGATTTAGCTGAAAAAAATCTTGTGCTCTGGCAGGGAACACATTGTCCAACCACTTTTCATTTATGGCTTGGTTTTCCTATTCACAGCATACAAAACAATACATCTGCATCATTGCTTTAAATCATGTGTACTGTCATTGGATTTGTTTATTATAAATCAAACTACTTTATTTTGTTTAGCCAAGAGTAAGTATGATGCTTTTTCTTTGTGATCACGACATAAATCCTGAAGATGTGTCCAAGCGGTATCAGATGTTCCTCAGTGCGACACTGACACGGCGGATAGCCTTTGTTGTGCTCTCATTTATCAGCTCTAAACAAAACATGGCACAGGTTCAGTCTGTTTTAATGCTTCCAATGACTGACAAGGTAGCAAGGCACGGTTATGACTCTTGCACTACGGGAGATAAAAGCGGGCTTCCTCCAGGGAGCTGACAGATGATGCAGCCGATGCTCCTTTCAAGAGTCACAAGATCCCAGGAAAAGTTGCAGGCTTTGTTTCTTTTCTAGACTTTAGATGAAAAATATCCCCAGGGGGCTCCTTGACTGCTAACATCTGAGGGAAAATGCTTTGTATATGATGGCTGGGCCTTCTCGTGATGCTGTGTTTTTGTTGAGGATATTAGGGCAGTAGTAAATTAATCCTTGGAAAAGAGCCCGAGTGCCCTTAAGCCAGAGCCATTATTTTACATTACAATTGTTTACATTGTGTCTGATAAGTTTCTAGATGGTTTTTCTCTCATGTTAAAAATAATTTAACTGGGCAGTTTTCAAAAATAGACAATCACATTGTGCTGCAGTTTCTCACCACTCATAAAGCATCGTACTAACAAACTTGAAGAGGACCTATCATGCCAAATTCATATTTTGCAAATTTTTATTCTTCATTTGGGTCTCAATTGCATCTAAAAATAGCCAAACCACTCAAAGCAACCGCCCAGTCAGTTTTTTAGGCAACAAGTTCATATTTTTTGGTGTCTGGAAAATGAGCTGCTTCAAAAACTTCCCAATTGTTAAATCACAATCAACTGGTACCACACCGTTACCTAGTAACCTCAGCTGAGCACCACCCCTAGCCTAGCAACCCAAGTGGAGCTCCAGCTTGTTTGATTAGCTGGTTTCACCTGCAACAAAACAGCAGTCATTGTGTGTGTGCTGCACAACGACGGCTGGAAAAGACAAGTGTTTCATTTTGCACTTGCCATCCAGAAACTACTTGCTGCATACTTGTTGATTGGGGAGGAGGCTCTACTTCTACTTTCCGAAGAGGAACAGTTGTACAAATGTGCATCTGTTTATAGCCATTTTCATGTGCAAGTGCAAATATTGAGTATTAGGATCCCAGGATCTTAGGCTGTTTTCTAAAATGATTTGATTCTAGTTTCATTGTTAGTTTGAAGGTTCTCTTGCACATCATGGAACAATTTAAGGTGATACAAACAGTGGAAAATGGTGGTGAATATACACAGGAAATAGTCAATAAAAATTCAAAGAGATTTGTACCCAATAAAGTTTTGAAGACTTGTCATCATGACTCGGGTGGTTCTCTGAGTCAAACTCTCACTCAGATATGTAAGAATGAGCTCTATGCAACTACAGTCTTTCAAAATCTTTGTGAAAATCTGTTAAAAGTTTACCATCTTCCATAATATATTATTAAAGCCAGCTGTTCAGCTCGACTCATGTGATGACATTCACCCATATAGAAAGTGGAATTGTTGGCTTATTTTCTTCAGTGTGGTTCTGACTTAAAAAAACTGTATTGTTTGTGAATTCCTGCTGTTGAAATCCATACATCATCATTATCGTCAACACAATGTGCCTGTTGTTGTCAGCAGGCACTTAAGCTAATTTTTTTTCTTTCAGTAATTTAATTACTGGATATTGAGCTTTGATTTTAAATTGAAATTCAATATTTACTGTCATTTGAAAAGAGAACTTTGGATCAAAGTTAGAGTCTACCCCTGTTTCGTCTTTGTCCAGATAACACCTAATTCCATTAACAATGTATTTTGTCCTTCTACTAAACATTTCTTTAGTATGCCTGATACAGAAGTGTGAACAGCCAACTTCGTTTGCCGTGGCCTTTTGAGAATTACCCTCTCTGTGAAAGGTGTCAAAGACTACAGGAAAACTGCCAGGCAGTGTCATAACATGTCCTTCAAATAATATTTCAGTCATAAATCTCTCTCCTGCTCACATATAATTGTTATATTATTTTAAATATCAACATAAACAAAAATAAACACTTGGAATATGAGGGGAAAATACACAAGATTTAACTGCTAAAATAAATGAAGTTTCCTATGATATTCTAACATGTTTGGACGCAACAGTGCATGTTGAGGTGAAGGGTGGTGGTGGTGGTGGGGGGGGGGGGGGGGATACTCTACTGGTTATTATTTGAAATAATCGCACATAAAGTGACTTACAGTTCTCTTCTGTATAGGTTGGTGGCACCAGAGCTCAGCACAAACCTGGTCTGCCTCCTTGCGGTGTCTCCTTGAAGTAATCACGGCCGCAGCGCAGCAGCAGCGCTGAAGAGGAGAAGAGCAGGAGGTTGCAGCCCGTCACGTGTTGAATAAATCAGATTTTGGAGACCGACGTCCACCGCTCGGCCCCCACACCGCCTCTTGGTCTCAGTTAGCGCGCAAGCAGCCGCAGCAGCAGCAGCAGTGTGTCTGCAGCCGTACAGACAGACAGACAGACAGGCTGAGGCTGCCGCAGAGCCGAGAACGTCCCCTGGATGAGGAAAGTTTGCCGCAAGTTTGCATTTTCACTTTCCGTGAAGAAATCCGAAAGAGGTTGAGAAGGATTTCTTGAAAGAAACCAATTCTGCAGAGAAGATCTCATCAGGCTATACTCACTGAAGAAGGAGACCCAACTATTTTTTTTTTCCTGGGATGGATGCAACTTTCACTTTGTGCTTCATAACGGGGAGCTTATAAGAGTGTGGATATATTGTAGTTCTGCATGAAACACAGCACAGAGGAACAGATGAATGTGAGTATCATTCGCAGTACGGATCTTCTTATTGTGACTGTCAGTTCAGTCTAAGTATCTGAGAATGGTCATTATCAGATTGCTGTCGATGCTTTTGTGAAAACTTAACAAAACAGGATTATGTCAACTTTTCTTCAGCATTTAGGTGGCTCAATCATTCCTTTTAACTTGAAAAAAGTTTAACATAACAGTTCCTAGATTTTTCTGAAAAGAGACATTTTTTGTTTAGAAGCACTGCCCACTTCTAACTCTTTGTAAAAAAAAATGACAAAAGTCCCGCACATAGCCCATACTTTGAAGAGCAGCCAAAGGAAAAAAAAAAAAAAGAAAAAAGAAAAAGAGAGAGATTTACAACCCGTTTTTGTCGCTTGTGATTAAAGCCCCCCAGAGACGAAAACATTCCTCTCGAACTGTGCAGCATGAAGTTATTGTCCTCGGAGCTGCTGCAGCCGCTGCAGCGCTTTTTACGCCTCATTCCTGCACCAGTTGAGCCCAAACCAAACGGTCCCACATGACGGCACGATGACTGTGACGGCAGACTTACGTTCATTAACCGTGAATGGGCTCTTCCTTTCCCTCAATTAACAAATTCATTAAACCTCCACAGGGTTCCATCACCTCGCACCCGAGTTGTGGTTGTGTCGGTTGCTATGGTGCTGTTGGCCACGACGAATATGCTTAGTTGTGTTCATACAGATAACAAAAAAACTTTAGCACTTTATGCTGATGTTTGCATGCAGACTATAGGCTTGAATCACACTGGAAAAGAAGAAAGCCTGCTTGGATAAAGTCAGTGTTTTAACACAGCTTTTCATAAAACTGACTGTTCCATATTCAGTCTCTGGAGATGTCCAGCTTTTCCACTCCAGAAACTTCTTTTAAATCCTATAAGTACTTGAATTCTAAAAAAGTACTGAAAAGAATTGCCCAGGATTGTGAACTTAGATTTTACGAAAACATAACAAGCAAGTCATTAAGAAAAAAAGAAAACTCTCTTGGCATTTTCATTTAAACCAAACAGTTGGTCTTGGAGTTGGATTACCAGACTTGTTCTGTCTTAAAACAATTTCCTTCTTAAAACCGTCATGGCACAGGTAATGAGAAGCTCAGCAGTAGAGCAGAAGTACCTTATACAAAGACTTTTATTCCTTGAGACAACAGTCCAGGGTTCAACTTCCGACTCTAGACTATTTGCTTCATATCTGTCCTCTCCTCTTGCTACTTCCTTCCCCGTTTGGCTTGGTGTTAATAAAGGCCACCTGTGAACAAAACCTAAAAGAAATAGTCAAAACAGTTTATGCAAATGCTAAGCATCAACAGGCTTGGGCAATTACCTACACTGATGTGATTGTTTCATGGGATATAAAGGTCAGAGGCTGTGCAGCACTAATGATTTTTCAGTGTAAAACACATGCTGATAGCGAAAAACATGTTTTTTTCCCCAGCCAGACTTACTCCATCATATAAAAGTAAGGTGATGCAAAAAGGAAAATTATTACTGTGGTTTATTTCTTTTTTCTTTTTTTACATTGCCTTAATTTTTTTTGAGTGGAAAGAATTCGTTTCACACAGGAGGGTCATTTGTGGAACACTCCGTCCGACCTCAGTTTCCTGTGTAAATAACCACTCATTTCAAATGTGATGACTTTTCATAAAGTAGTGTTTACATAAACCACTGTGATGTTTGGAGATCAGGTTGGTTTTAATATGGTGGACGTCCACTTTGGTCTTTTCCCCTCTCTTACAAGTGTTTAACTTCAGCTCCTGGAGCCATCTAATCTGGATTCATACAAAATGAAAATGCCGAGGGAGTTATCTATTACAGGTAGACATCCTGATGTTTATAACAGAACGTCACTTCAGAAAACCCTGGACTATCCCTTTAAGTATTCTTACATACGGCGACCTTTTGGTTTAGCTGTTGTCTTCTTGCATCACTGGTACTGTAACTAAACGCACATGTGTTTTCACTGATGCAGTGCTGTGTGCTGCTGCCAGTGCAGTGACAAAAAGTTTCACTTTAAAATATATCATTATTATTTTAGCTAGAACATTTTAAACAAATAGTTAAACAGACCCATACTGCTCTTGATGTGGTAAGAAGATGATTCTTCTTGTCACGCACCCTCATATACTCGGGCTAAAGGGCTCAGAGGGAGGGGGGGAGAAAGTGTGCCTTTTCAACACAGTGTTTGTTATGACCAGGGGAGCACACATGCATGTGGAGGCCCATGATGGCTTTTCCTGCTCCTTTTACATGCACACGGAGCGAGGTTTCAAAGACTAATGTGAGGCACAGAAACGCAGCACTTAGTTTGGCCAACATTCATAGCATTTTAGTTTGCTTTGTGCTAAGCCTGTCATCCTCATGTCCAGGCAATCTGCTGTTCTGTCTGTGGTTTCCATTATGGCTCCTCTGAGCCTCGCTTGGCTGGCATGGTCTCGAAACCACAGACGTTTTCTTTGAGTTAACTGGAATTCTGACATGCTCATTTTACAAAGTCTGTCACTATAGTTGTTCCTCTTAGTCTGATGATAATAAAAATTTAGTTGTGTTTATTAAAGTAGGTCAGCTGTCCCTTTGCTTTTGAGGAATATTCTGCTGTATTTTGATTTATGCTGCTGGACCTCAAGCTGTTCGTCTCTGTGTAAGTGAAATGATCTTGGTAAATTACAGACATAACACAAGATTAAAAATATGTATGTTTGCAACTATATATAGACAATCCTGAAATGCATATTACTAGATCAAATGTTGGAAGTTGTGTGCTTTGCAAAACAATTGTTTTAGCTTCATGCGCAGCAGCAGTTTCCACTACTTCCAAATTCTAAAAGGTTTTTGTGTGTGTGTCGTTATATCACTCTCAGTGTCTGTATTTTCTCCAAGTGAGAGACAGAAGTTTGCTTTTGTTTTTAGTGAAACATGCCTAACCAGAGACGTGTTTGGTTTTACAGCAGCGCAAGACGTAAATAATACTTCAGAGAAACCTGAGAAGTCAGGTACATTTTGGCAAATATGCTTTCTGAGCAAAATGGAACACATTTTCCATTATGAGGTGTGAATAACAGAGAGGAAGATGAATCACAGCCCTGATGTTTTCAACATTCAATTCAGTTCATCTAACAAAGTGCTCAGAAAGATGTTTGCTACAAACCTACAGCTTTGGTATTGTTCGGTTGACAGGCTTAGTTTAAAGGATTTAGGAAGAAAAATGGGGCCACTGCTAAAGTTATTACTAACAATCTCACACACATACAGTGCCCTGCAAAAGTAATAACTGCTTTGGATTTTTTCCACATTTTGTCACAGTACAACCACCATCTTCAATGAATTTTATTAGAATTTTTTGTAATGGATTGACACAAAGTGGAATTTAACTATTCAGTGGAAGGAAAATAGTGCATGTTTTTAAAAATGGGTGATTAGAACAAGTATTGCGTGCATTTGTACTGCATCTGTAGCACCGCCTTTCACTGCAATTACAGCTGCAAGTCTTTTCTCTACAAGCTTTGGACAGCTAGACGCTGCAATTTCTGCCCATTCATCTTTGTCAGAGGAGAATGGAGTCAATGAAAATTAATTTTAAATTATTATTACTTTAAAATTCATTTTCAATTTCATTGACTAGTTTTTCCTTTTATTGGCTAGTGCAGTGTATTTGCTGGCTCCTTTCAATGACACTTTACAAGGAAAAAACAATGCAAGAAAAAACCAGAAATTAAAACAGATGCTGAAGAAAACAAAATAAAACAAAAAATCCCGAGAAATTACAATGAAAAGGCCAACTAGAACAGATGCGACTTGACTTGTGATTTAAAAGTAAGAAGAGGGTCAATATTGCGGATATCAGGAAGCAGAGAATTTCTGAGTTGGGGAGCAGAGTGAGAAAAGGCTCTGCTCCCCATGGTGCAGAGGCGGAAGGAGGGAACAGTGAAGTGGGTAGAAGAGGAAGAACAAAGAAAGCACGAACGAGTGCTGATGTGCTGGAGGTCAGACAAATTTTACAACTTTGCCACAAATTCTCAAATAGATTTAGGTCTGCATTTTCATGGGGCAAATCTAACATGATTACGCTTCAAGCTAAAGTATTCCATTGCAGATATTTCTGTCTGATTAGGGTCACTGGCCTCCAGGATGGTGCTGTCTCAAGTCTTTTGCAGGCTCAAGAACCGTTTTTGTGAAGGGTTGCCTTGTGTTTAGCTTGTGTTCATTCTGCAGAAAAGCATACTAATAGCATGATGCTACCATCATGTTTCACACTGTGACTGAACTTTGCATTTGGGTCAAATGCAAAGTTGACCCAACATGGACGAAGCCTACCAGAGCACCTTCGTCCATGTTTACTGTTTCTGATACATGGAGATAAGTTCCAGTGGGAATTATTAAACATAATCTGTGGCTCTGACGCAAGGGAGAATATTGTTGTTTTCTCAATGAGAGAACTTTTACAAAGAGTTGATTTTACAGAACTGCCTCTTGTCACCATTACATTAATAAAATAGTCTAACTTTGGAGTTCTGTTTTTCAGAAACTAAACTTATATCGTTGTTATGTTTGTGCGCCAGTGTTTGTTTCTCCCTTGGTGTACTTACTGGCATTAGTACAAAAATGTGTTTTCCTTTCTTTCTATATATTTTTTTAAACCACACACTTTACTAAACTTGGTATTGTGCAATTGTCTTACCCAGCTGTGTCTGGTATATCCATTAGGCTGAACTGCTCTGCAGAGGTCCACGGCTGGAGCTCAACTAGAAAATGCATTATTTCAGTCGTGGCATTTGGTCAAAGATGTGGGCCTTAAAATGCTCCCTTTTGTGCTTTGGATGTGGAAGTTCATCCCCAGCGTTGCTGTAAAGTAAATCAATACTGAGACTACAAAGTTCACGCGGAGTCAAGATTTTCAGGCTGTCATGGATGTGTGCTTATATATTTTTGCCAAGAGGAGAACTTGCAAGGCAATCCAAGTGATGGAATGTAACGGTGAATTTCTAGTGCTTGACTTTTAAGGTTGTGCTATGTGGAGTTTATATTGTCTTCTTGAAAGAAATATGAATTTGAACTTAATGTAGGACATTAGGATCAAAGTTAGTTTTGTTGCTAACTACAGACAGCCACTCGCAACACTTTATCAAGTGATATACTTTAAAACAAGACCCTATAGGTTTCTCTCTGCTCACATGAAATGGAATTTACTATATTAAAAGTTAGGATTTTCTGTGTTGTGGGCTTTGAATTATGGCAGACTGAAATTAGGCCTGGAATCTTGTGTACATATGGCCAACATCCAGAGGACCTCAATTATAATGCTGTCGAGCCAGAAAAAGGGAAAGAGGTAGACTGCGTGGAGCCCTTCAATTCTGCTGTAGCCTACTACTCTGTCACTCAAACACACCGCTGCTACCGTGGCTGAGACAGATCACCACACTGCGCTCACAGACACATGGGAGGGATTTAGTGGGTACACTCACACTCATAAACACACACACACATGCACACGCAGATGTGTTGTGAATGTTTCCATGTATGCGTCTGTTAAACCACTGGGGGGAGTCTTGGAAAGCTCTCTTGAGAAATTTTGCTGTTTAGAAATTCAATCCTGTGTTACGTTTGTCTTTATACGTTTCCTCCAAGCTAAAGTAGAACTTTCTTTGAAAACAAGGAAAGTAGTTTTGAATTACTTCAATCTAGACAGAACCGCACACTACTGGGAAGCCAGTTTCTCCATTTGATTCAAAAGACATGATAATTTTCTGTGTGCCAAACACTTAGTGGTTCAGGATTATTCAGCAGATGGTGACTATCTTGTTGAACTGTTTCCACACAGCTTCACAGTGTCTCCCATTCTCAGTTACAGATTGTCTGTGGTGGAGTGGGTGCAATGCCAAATTCTTCGTGGATGCTTTTTGCTATGAAAAATCTGTTTTTAAAATCGGTTTAAGGTAGCAGAAAGTGTTTCTTTTTAAACTGAACATGCAGCCTGTGCAATTCAAACGATTAAAAAAATCTGTTAGAGGCAAAACGTGTACTGAATACTTTGTAACAACTTGGTTGCATAATTGTGGATACTTATTTTTATACTTTTTTTAACCACCTCTGATTCAATGTCTGTTATGTAACGGTCTAGAGTAAGACCCAAACGCAGGCATGAGACAGCCAAGTGAAAATAAATAGATTTACTTTAAAAAGCAGACGACAGAGAGACAGGCTTGTGAACATAAGATGGTCATCTTCTTGTTTTTAATGGTGGCTGGTTATAATATAGAATATGAATCAAGAAAAGCAGGTTAAAACCCCAAAAAGAAACCCTATATTTTTAAGTAATTTGGTTAACTTCAAATGACAAAAGTAATCTTTTCACATGCATCAAAGGGTCTTAATAGATTACACTGTTCAAGACTTCAAGACTGATTAGTCCTGCTTTGCTTTCTGCTACAAATAAACATTATATGTTCAATTGTCTCACTTTCCCCCACACAACTCACATCTTCCTGAATCACTGAGAGATATTTACACTCAAAAGTAAGTAAGGTGAAACTGTGTGGAGCTGTGCGAAGAGGCAAGAAATTGAAGTTGCCTTCAGGAAATATTAGAAATTACTTATGAAATACCAAAATAAAGCTGAACACAAAACCAGCACAATTTTAGCATCCTGTCTCTCTTTTAGAAGAGTCAGTCGGCATCCCGCAACTTAAATTGGTAATATTTACCCACTCTGTCCTGCAAAGGTTTTCCAAAGTAGATTGAGGACATCTCTTACCCACAGCCATCTAGGTGACCACACTGCTTTTCGATTGGATTTTGTTCTGTACTGTGTTTTCCTGTGTCGGAGTCATTTTGTTGGGTTTTGTCAAATGCTTGCACTCACAGTGAGGCTGAACAATAAACCCATTCTTCATCTTCGGCTTTCTGAAGGTTTTAGGTTGTACCAAAAAAATATTGGGTACAGCCCTGTCACAGGTGTATAGCACACACATTTACCAAATAATACAGGGTTATTTTACACCTGTACTGTAAAGACAACCTACTGAAAGGTTGTCTTTAATGTACCACAGTAAATATTTTTTGTGCCCTTGTACCTATGGTGGTTCTTTGTAACCTCTTTGCAAACTGTGGCTTTAGCTAAAGGATGGAAATGAAAGTCAAGGTTAGCTGACTTTTGCAGCTAAATATTATTTATGGTTGTTTAGATTCTGTGTAATTGAAGGCCTGGTGGAATATGGAAGGCTGGACTTCAATCAAAATGTGGTTCAACAAATTATTAGTTTAAGGGGTACGCACTTATGTAATCAGGTTATTGCAGCTTCTCTTTTTATTACATTTTCCTTCTAACAGATTTATTGCTCTTTCACTTAATGCAGGACACATGTCACATTAAAGGTGGCGTGTAAACTTTTCATATCCACTATAAATGCAACAGAAACACGCACTCCCTTCTTCACATGTGAACATGCTCCACCAGAAAACGTGCAGGTTGTCCAGGCAAATGTGATTTTCTCACCTTCTTTGCATGAAACACCCCCAGACCCCCTTTCTGAGGGGGGATGCTGTGGTCTGGCTTTTGGCTGCTTCCATAGAAAAGACGAGTTTTAAAGAAGGGACAAGGTGCTGACTTATTAGTTGAGCTAAGACGTGTT
This sequence comes from Poecilia picta, assembly GCA_033032245.1. NCBI lineage: Eukaryota > Metazoa > Chordata > Actinopteri > Cyprinodontiformes > Poeciliidae > Poecilia > Poecilia picta. The sequence goes on along the minus strand of CM065365.1, from coordinate 26,226,129 downwards.
GGAAAATTTTATATACTAGACCTTTTCTGTATTATGGTAGAGTAATCAGCCAAAAAACATATGAGAAGGTGTTAAGAACATTCCTGTTTTTTTTCTTAAAATACCTTAGAAATATTAAGTAAATATTTTCTTGGTTTCTGGTGTTGTGACACTTTGATATGACTCAGGTTTCCCTCTTTTTGTGTTTTTCCAGGTTTAAAACGAAGAAGCAAAGATGAAGACAGCTGCCAAGGGTTTTGGAAAGTCTAAAATGGATCCTTTGCACTCTGAGGGGTGGTTTAGCAGAAGGATAGTGCTAACTGTGTATGTGGCCTTGGAGCTTTTAACACTCCATTCATCTTTTGTCCGTGGGACCCTTGAGCTACAGCTAGATGAGGAACAACCAGCTGGCACAGTTGTGGGTGATATCAGCGCTGGACTTCCTCCCGGTGTCACTGCTTCCTTGTATTTCATCTCTGACCACGAGGGCACTGGAGTGGGCAGCGATTTGGACATAGATGAAAGCACGGGTATAATTAAAACCGCCAAAGTTCTGGACCGGGAGTTGAGAGACAGATACAGCTTCATTGCAGTCACCATGACAGGTGTGACTGTTGAGGTGACTATCAACGTAAATGATATAAATGACCACGCTCCAAAGTTTCCCCGAGAAAGAGTGACATTTAAAATTCCTGAGCAGACAGCTATTGGCACTAGATTTCCTCTCGAGCCAGCTGTGGACAGTGATAAAGGACAGTTCACAACACAGGGTTATCTTATCAAGGATGGAAATGTTGGCCAGGCCTTCACCTTGGAGACAAGGAGGGGAAGCAGTGAGGTTCTCTTCCTGGACCTGGTGGTCAATGGCATTCTAGACCGAGAGAAAAGATCAACCTACACGTTATCTTTAGAGGCCTTTGATGGCGGTTCACCCAAAAGAACTGACCAAATGACTTTGGATATTATTGTACAAGATATAAATGACAACGCTCCTGTTTTTAACCAGAGCCGCTATCATGCTATCATATCTGAGAATCTACAGCCAGGAAGCAACATCCTCCAGGTGTTTGCAACAGATGCTGACGAGGGCGATAATGGGTTGGTGCTGTATGAAATCAACAGGAGGCAAAGTGACCCCGACCGGTACTTTGTCGTGGACACTCGCTCAGGGATAATCACTTTGAACAAGCCGCTGGACTTTGAGATGAGAAGGGTCCATGAGCTTGTGGTCCAGGCTCAAGACAATGCAACCCATCCGGAAGTGACCAATGCCTTTGTAACCATTCATGTCAGAGACTACAATGACAACCAGCCCACCATGACTATCATCTTTTTAAGTGAGGATGGGTCTCCTAGAATCTCCGAAGGCGCGCAGCCAGGCCAATATGTAGCCCGGATCTCAGTCACTGACCCAGATTACGGAGAGTATGCCAATGTGAATGTGTCGTTAGAAGGAGGAGATGGAAAATTTGGCCTGACAACAAAAGACAGCATCATATACCTTGTGTGTGTGGACCAGATTCTGGACCGGGAGGAGAGGGACACCTATGAACTAAGGGTGATGGCAACAGACTCGGGCACACCCCCACTACGGGCGGAGTCCTCCTTTGTCATCCAGGTGACTGACATCAATGACAACCCTCCTCTTTTTGATCAGCCGGTGTACAGACAAGTGATCCCCGAAGTGGTCTTCCCAGGGAGCTTTGTGTTGCAGGTAACTGCAAGAGATAAAGACCAGGGGCCAAATGGAGATATTAACTACAGCATCCTGCAAGATCCAAGTGGCTACTACAGCTGGTTTAGTATAGACTCCATCACAGGCATTATTACCACTCTATCCCAACTGGATTATGAAAAGAACCCTAGTCCCAGTATAACTGTTGTTGCCACAGATGGAGGAAAACCTCCCCTTTCTTCCACATCAGTGGTTAACATCTTACTTCAGGATATAAATGACAATGAGCCTGTTTTTGAGAAAAACTTCTACAATGTGTCCATCAAGGAGAACACAGCTCCAGGGACCTGCATTCTCCAGGTAGGACTTTTTTCTCTGGATTTTTATTTTAGTTAAAGTATGTAGAGAGATTAATGTTAATCAGAACACCTCCAGTTATAGGCCGAGTTCTAGAGGTGGTGCTTGCAAGTCACAGGAAAGATTTCTGGAAAGACAAAACTAATGTAAATTCATGGAATCAATAACAGACAATATTTCAGTGAGTTTATTGTGACCTTTCATTCCTCTGAGGCAAATTATTTTTATTGGTAAAGCTGTTGAAATTGGAAGGTCTTATTGAGGATTTACCTGCAATTTTAGGCCAAGATGATCTCCATTTTGGCTGTCCTTTCTTTCACCTCTCGAAAGGTTTCCAGGGTAACAGGGGCAGTTTAAAGTACCCTGTCAGCTCGGACACAAAAGGGTTTTTCACATACACAGGCAGAGACAAATTCAGGGCTTTATCTAAAGAATTATATGTTATGTCACTTTTAAAAGGCAACTTAATTAGCCTTGTTCATTGTGGGGGAAAAAAATGGCCACAGACGACAAGATTAATTAAAGTTCAGACAAATTACACCTCTCTATTCAGCTGTAGTTTTGTTTTCTTGGAAATGTTGTTTTCTCAGCTATGTCTGGCAATTTTAATGGAAAAAGTCAGATATTTCAATGCGACAAAAGTTCATTGGGCGTTAATGTCATGGAAGTAATTTATATATTTTTTCAGTTGTTGATTTTTGTTTGTAAGAGTAATGGTGCACAAGTTAATTTTGCACCAAACACACATTTGGGGATCATATAATTTGCAGCTTTTACAACACTTTGATATGTAGTTTACAGATCTAGTAAATTTTATTTTTTCTTTAAGAAGTATAAGAACATATAAAAAACATTTTGCAACATTGTTTTTATTTTATCTGAGAAGCAGATATTTATGGTGCTGTGGGGGTGTAGAAAACGTTTTACTCTTATTTAAAAAAAAAGACCAAATTGTTAGGGGGTGTGCTTTTTTTGAACTGACTTTCGCATCTTCTTTTGACCATGAGCATGGTTAGCACAACTAGCATAACAAAATAACAGTGTCTTTTTGTGTCCTCTGCTGAATGTAGAGGAATAAAACATGCTCTACTATAACGTATAAAGTGGTTAACACTGTTGCTTTTTTTAAAAAATTGTTCTTTTTTTTCTTACTTTCTCACAGCCAAACAAGCCACAGAAATGTCTGTTTCCTTTTAGGTAGCATTGTTCCGATTCTTCTGACTTTCATTTCTAAACCTCAATGAGACTTCCGAGGTGTTCTGAAGCTGGTTGTAAAAAAAATTCACCAAACCAGCTACTAAAAATTTGTTCATGAGCCATGGTCACTATGTTCACTGCTGCTCCCAGACCATGCAAAATTGGTTGGCTAAATGTGAGGTAGACACTGAAAGGCACTGCTTTTAGGCTTTTTTTTGGCATGCCTAGTTGTTGCAGTCATGTGTATTTGGCGGACCATGTGAGAACAGACTGCTCTTACTCAGGGTGCCAGCTTTACATCCAAACATCACAGCAAGACATCAGATGACTGCCTTTTTTCTCAGTAGAGGAAATTTACTGTGTCTGTCCCCTTTCCATCCACAGCTCTGGTTAAAAAAACCCTTTACAATAAGGGCATTGTGATCATTAATTCAGAGGTTTGAAGTTTCTCTATTTATTTTACTCTGTGGGTCACCAGCACAGCAGTTTATGATTACTCCAATGAAATCTGGCTCCACAGTTCTGCGCCTGTGCTCTTCTGTCACGTTCTACTATACATCACTTGGTTTTTAAATAATTTTATAATCAGATCAGGGAGGTCCAGAGATAACTGAAAATAAGTTAGCAGCAGTCAGTTTTGTAATTCAATAGAGAAGATCGGCTGCGTAGAAAATATTTCCTTCAGTGGGTAAGTCAAGTATAACATGGAAAACCACTTTTTACAAAGACTGAGCTACAAACTGAAATGCATTATCAGGCATTACTAATTTAAGTCTACGTTTTTGCTATCCAGATTCTGCCTACTTTTGCAAGTTTTCCAATTAGTGTGGCGGTCAAATGATCTTATTACACAAAAAATTCGATAATATACAGAGACCTAACTTCTTATGCAATTCTCATAATGTGGTATTCTTAGTCTTATATCCTGCATTAATTGCTTCTGTCCATTTCAATCTAAATTTCATTTTTATGCTACTCGTTTTAGATTATGTTCTCTGCAGACTGCATGTATGTATCAAGAGGAGCACTGTGTGCACTGCATTACAAATATGTGTATCGTTTCCGTGACATTAGGAAACTAATTAAACGAACCAGTAATTACTGCATGGTCATTTGACAAGACGTTGGCAACATCAGTTCTGAATCCATTAATGTAGGACGAAAGCCGATATTACAAAATTTTATCAGTGATAATGAGGGAGACACATTTTTAGTACCCCATCACATAAATCTGTTTAAAATTTCAACATCACCTTAATAAGCATCTGACACTGTGTTATATACAACTTAATTACCAGGTAAGCAATTAATCTATGTCTATAGATTTTTGGGGGGCCATGTTGAACAATGATTTACCACTTTTACATAACTCGGTTCATTTCAGTTTTAAAATAATCAACCAATCTATCAATCACTTTTAGTTTTTTCATCGCACAGTCTTCTGATATACCAGGCCATGTGTGCTTACAGAGCGTGCAGCAGGGATTATGGAACCAAAGAGGTGTCGCTTACAACTTTCACTATTCACCTGAGCAATGCCTAAGAAAATGAGTTCGAGATTTACCCTGATGGGAATTCTTTCCTATAGCAGAGCTGTGTTACAGTCATCAAGCTGGCCTTTCAGTTATACTCAGAGCTTTCAAGAGAAGCAAAGTTGTTGTGAAGCATCCTAAATATGTAATGCTTATTTCTGAAACCAGATATTCAACAGTTAACCGTGTATTCCTCCAGTTCTCTGCACTCCTGTTGCAGTAGATGAACTCTTTGCTTTGTTTCATATTCTGTGTCTTGCTTCTTTCCTAATCCTGTTTTACCCCTTCAACTTCATAGCGATTTGGGGTTTATTAGTACCTCCTGTGGTGGATCAGGGGCACTATATTGGTGCGTCCGCTTCATTCATCTGTTTCCTGTCAGTACTTTTCAGTTGACTATAAAGAACATTCTTAAACAGAAAGATAATCTGAACATTGCTTCTGAAATGCCATGTATTCAGTATGTGCATTGCAATATTAAACGGTGTGGAGTAAAGTGAGGTTTTCTTGCCTTAGTCATTTATTGCTTATTGTGCTGTTTTATCATATGTTTATGTAATAAATCTTTTCAGTTGGTTTATATCAGAATGTTTCACCAGAGAATAATTTACAAATATCATTGCTGTTTTGAGTTAACATAGAGGGTCTCTGCTAAGAATTGTACCTCTGTCTGTTTTTTTTTTTCTTTTTTTGGAGGGGATGGGGGGGTCCATTGGCTCCAGCAGAAAAGCGAGAGGGGTCTCTTGGCAGTTGTGGGGGAAATGAACCCTGACAAGCGCCTGCAGAAGTGGCGGAGGTGACATGAGCAGGGGGGCTTCCTTTTCTGTCTGCTGGTCTGTCTGCGTCTTAAATTCTTATCTGATCCCCTTTCATTTTCCATTAGTGGGGTGTGATGATAGGCCATAATAAGTTTTTTGTATGTCACCTTTCCTACTTTCATTGGAGAATGGATCTTTTTTTCATCACTGCTACTGCTGCCCCCTCAGCAATTTGAGACAAACTCTGATTGCAGTAGTTACAGGAGAAAACAATTTTCCTTTGTTGAAGCTGTGACTCAGAATGATGCTTAAAAGTCTATTCTTTCTCTGTGCTTTTATTAAAATTCCATGTTCTCTTAAAGGTATCAGTTGTGTTTTGAGACTGTCAGGGTTTTTTCCCTTTTTCGGATTGTTTGCTATGGCCATGACTTTTTAATGTTTTTTGGGAAAAAAAAATGTGATCCTTCTAGTTTTTATTTTAGAAAAGTGTTACAGCTAAGACTTTCCCAGCATTCAAACAGCAACCCTCAGACATTCATTATTCCACGCTGAATTCTTTAAAGGGAGCCTAGTTGAAAGAGGTACCTCAGTGAAGTGGCACTCTAAATCACTTCTCCATTCCTACCAACATAAAAGCAGCCGGTCTACGGAGGAAAAAGACTACTCATAATTGCTGTGTAGAAAAAAGTATGACTGATTGAATGAATGTCTTTTCTTTCACACCAGCCCCTCATGGTTTCTCCACTCTTTTTACTACACTGGACACCTGCTGGCAACCACCAGTCAAAAGCGTATGAGGCTAATTTCAATCCTTACAAACCATTTCCTCACAACAGTGTTGGCTAGTAAAAAAAAAAAAAAGTGGATTACGTTAATTGAAATAAAAATCATTACGCTTGTTGTGCTACAATCAGTACAAAGGTGAAGTATGCACAATTTAACCACAGAAGCAGCTTTTATTTATCCATCCTCAATAGTCTTTCAAAACGTCTGCACAAATGCAATGAAGTTTAATTTATAAATGTTCTTTGCTTTTTGTTTGCTGTTTTTAATAGACTCATTAATTTAGATTGAAAACTAAAGTGGAATTTAAACAGTTACCTGATAAGAAATTAGGTTTAGCAATGCAGTTGCCCTTTAGAAATATAAATTAGTTTCTTTGTCCTTTTGCTTATTTAGACAATTACCTCATTTTTTAATTTCGACTCTGAGCAGTTTCTCCTCTCTCACTGTTTAATCTCAGTTTAGCCAAACCTTATAAGGATTTTACATAAACACTGTTTATTATGACCTTTATCCAAATTAGATTTCTGCAAAAGGACCACAAAAATGGAGGACATATTTTTTTTAGCAGAAAGGAAACCTGTCTGGCTATAAAAAAAGGACATGCTGCATACATACAATTTTTTGTAAAACTCCATTTTACAATAAAGATGTTCCAAGAACATAGCTTTCTGAAAATAAGAAAAGCTAATTATGGAGATGTGTGGAAAATGCCAATTTCAGAGTTGTATTTTGGTACACAAAACATGCAATCATTTCTCACCAGAAAATTTTCTGGCCATTGTGTGTGTCAAATGAAATGTTCACTTGTCAGTTTTAATGCTAGACATGCCTGTCTGACTGAGAGACTGGTTTAGCTCGAAGCATAGCTGACTCTGCATTTGGTTTTACCTCTGTTTCTTTTTCCTCCTCATAACAACTAAGCTTCGCTGTGGCTCTGTGGGATAGCAGTATTTTCCAGGAATGCCAAAATTGCAGGAAACTGGATGTGCTACTTTATGTGTTGGTGAATGTAATACTTCCCTGAACACTTAGTCCTGAGTTGAGCTGGGGCAGTGATGTGAACATAAACAGTCATGTACGTCTGAACAGTAGGTGGGGTGTTTAGGTTTTTTCAGACAGGCGGCTTTTTTTTTTTGTCTGTTCAGACATCTGTGAATTCACTATCAGTCTCACAGCAATAGCTTGAAAAGAGTTGTGGGGAAGGTTTTGAGGAAAACATTAAAAGCAATTACTAAATTCAGAAGATAGAAAATGAGATTTAACATGATCTGAATGAGCTGAAAGATTTTTTTTATCAATCAAATTTTATTTATATAGCAAATTTCAGCAGCAAAGCATTTCAAAGTGCTTTATATAGTTTAAATAAAAACAGCATGTGACATTGAATAAACAGTGAGAAAGAGAAAGAGATTTGAAAAAAAGATAAAAACATTAAAACCCTTTTAGGACTTCAGTTAAACATTGTTTAACTGGGACTCTAACCCTTTGGGACTTTAGTCAAAAACACCGTTTGAGAAGGACTCCAACCTCTAGGTTTTTAGTTGAAACGCCGTCAACTGGGACTCTAAACCCCGTAGAACTTTAGTTAAACATTGTGGACTCTTACCCACGTTTTCTACAAGTAGGGAACAGTACCCACGCCTCTCCGTGGGGCTTTACATCATTAAAACATAAACAGTGAGAAAGAGAAATAAAAAGAAAGTAATAAATAGATAAAAAGTAAAGATAAAAACATTAGAAACATTGAAGACATCAAAACCCACACTCTAACCCTAATTTAGCCATAAGCAACTCTAAATAGGTGGGTTTTAAGTTGAGATTTAAAGGCACCCAGTGTTTCAGCTGTTTTACAATTTTCTGGAAGTTTTTAAGGCCAGAATGGTATGCATCTGTATAAAATATCACGGTTTTTTTGATGGTAATTTTCTATCTGATTCCCCTTTTATACTGAAGTTGGTATTTTGAAGGTTCCAGGAAGTAGAGGTGGCAGTATCAATCCAATGTAAATAAAAACAAGGCTAGTGATACTGATACCGATACTGATGCTTTTTAACTAAATTTGATATATCATCAACCATATGACCTTTAGCTGTTTTTGTGGTTTTTCATTTTAATTATTTTATAAAAACCTATGATAGAATTTGGACCAAGTTTCTAGGCGTCTACAAAATACTTTAATAACATATTAATATGATACACATAGTGTCATGAATGGTGTGGTTGATGGTGAGGAGATGACGCTGAGACCCAGAGTGTGATGAAAAATGATTAATTTAATAGAGGATGCTCTGCAGTCCAAAACAGGCAGCACGGCAGAAAGTAGCACACAGCTAACAACCGGTAGCAACTGTTAACAAAGACTGACAATGCGAGCTGACGCCGACACAGGACTTCCCAGTTCTACTGTGCCATCTAACTAGCAGCCCAAAGACAGACTTAGACAGAGATTGATACACCTACGACAAGGACCCAACGAGGAACACAGACAACAGGGGAGACTAAATACACACGAGGTAATCAAGGGAACGAGACACACCTGGGAGACAATCAATGGGGAAGACACAGAGACAGGACTCACAGGGAACAAGGATCACACAGAGAAAACACAAAAATAAACACAGAGAAACATGGATCATAACATAGACAATAGAATATCTAAACTAATCTGTGTGCATTCTTTTTCTAAATAAAGTGTTAATCAAATTTCCAATTGAGTCAAAATGTGGTAAAGTTGAAAAACAACATAAAAATAAAATAACATTAAAGAGGGCATCTAAAACTTGTGTATCGATTTTATCACGCTACTATTGATCCAATACTGATACCAATTTAGTAACAATATTTTGGATCAATTCCCCCACCTCTACCACAAAGGTCACTCCCAAAGTCTGACTTCCAAGTGAAAAAGTATGAGTCTACAAATAAATCTCAGAGTTTCATAATCCAGTATGGCATCTTTGTATATTAGAGATCTGGCATCTTATTTTGAAGATTCAGGATGTCATCAACTTGGGGATAAAAAATAGTCTTAGACATGATTCCAGCAAGTGCCTTTTGAAGGACCTTGGTGAAGGTAGTTCGGTGTATCTGAAAGGTCAAATCTAGTGCATTCTGTTCACTTTGCATATAAATACAAAACATGCTGTGTGAATTTGTCAGTTGTTGCATGTCACTGTGAAAACTCAGCATTCAATTGCAGAAGCTATGATCAGCCACATGTGGTATTGCCATTAAAGCGAATGTTCTGGAAGATAAAAATCAGCTGGAAAGACTTCCTGCTTAAAGCTGGTAGGAAAAAAGTAGAGATTTATTTATATATATATATATATATATATATATATATATATATATATATATATATATATATATATATATATATATATATATACTGTATATATATATATATATAAAAAAAAAAAATTCCCTTCTCACCCTCTGCGGGTGGTCTTTCTCTCTCTTTTCATCCTCTGAACTCGGGTCCTCTACCAGAGGCCTGGGAGCTTGAGGGTTCTGCGCAGTATCTTGGCTGTGCCTAGTACTGCACATTTCTGGACTGAGATGTCTGATGTTGTTCCTGGGATCTGTTTTAGCCACTGCTCCAGTTTGGGGGTGACTGCCCCGAGGGCCCCGATGACCACAGGCACCACTGTGGTCTTCACCTTCCAGTTCTTTTCCAGTTCCTCCCTGAGGCCCTGGTATTTCTCCAGTTTCTCATGCTCCTTTTTCCTGATGTTGTAGTCACTTGGTATAGCTACATCCACCACAACGGCTTTCCTCTGTTCTTTATCCACCACCACAATGTCCGGTTGGTTCGCCATTACCATCTTGTCTGTCTGGATCTGGAAGTCCCACAGGATCTTAGCTCGGTCATTCTCTACCACCTTTGGGGGTGTTTCCCACTTCGATCTCGGGGCTTCCAGTCCATATTCTGCACAGATGTTCCTGTACACTATGCCCGCCACCTGGTTATGTCGTTCCATGTACGCTTTCCCTGCCAGCATCTTGCACCCTGCTGTTATGTGCTGGACTGTCTCAGGGGCCTCCTTGCACAACCTACACCTTGGGTCTTGTCTGGTGTGGTAGATCTGAGCCTCTATTGCTCTGGTGTTTAGGGCCTGTTCCTGTGCAGCCAGGATGAGAGCCTCTGTGCTGTCCTTGAGTCCAGCTTTGTCCAGCCATTGGTAGGATTTCCTGATATCAGCCACTTCAGTTATTTGTCGGTGGTACATCCCATGTAGGGGCTTGTTCTCCATGATGGAACCTCTAGCCCCTCATCCTCTGTTCCCCATTGCCTGAGACATTCGCTGAGCATATCATCCGTTGAGGCTGATATATATATATATTATATATATATATATATATATATATATATATATATATATATATATATATATATATATATATATATATATATATATATATTTCCAGTGGGATATGACATTTCATCAGTACAGTCTGTTTCCCAAGTTGCCTCCTGCAGGTGAGGCAGACCTCCTAGTATGACTACTAGTTTTATCTGAAAGACTGTTGATGTTTTGAAAGAAAAGAGTCTGAGAAAATGAGTGAAAACACTTGACAGTCCACTGGGGAGTCTGATTCTGGCTGCAGTGACAAAGCTCTGGCCCAGCTGCGGGATCCAGTTGTTGATCCCAGTTGTAACATATATCTTCTGACGCTGAGGTGTCCTGTCTCATTGTCTGGTTGTCACTCCTTGCCTTGTCTGCTTCACCAGATTTCTTATCTCTTCCAATTTCCTTTTCCCACATTGTTGTGTCTCTGCTGTGATCCTGTTACGCCTCTTTGCTTCTTCCTGTTGTCCCTGTGGTCTGGTGACATCAGGATGAGGGCAGGTGATAGCAGCACATCTGCCTGCGGATGCTCGGTCCTCCTCTGAGTGACCCAAGTAGGCTGACTTGTGGGTCTCAGTGCAATTTGGGTTTGGCTTCCACAAGAATAAAGGTAGCCATTAGAGTAAAACAGGTGCGTGTGTTTTCACCGTGTTGCATTCAGAAATGAGAGGAGCTTCTTTGTTTGACCTTTTAAAAAGGGGCAATTATTCACTTTGCCTCCTTCTTTGAGACAAATTAATGGAGAGGGGGTTAGACCTTGAGCCTGGCTGTGATGACGGCTGCCAGGCCTTCTGTTTTCACCACCCCCTCGGTACCACAGCACATGTGCAAGGCACTTGGCACCACCAAACAAGCCGGGCATCAGGAAGCATCATCTGCTCATGATATTCTCTGTTCAAAAGCAAATCTGCGCTAAATCATCCATCCAAGCCCCTGCTGTCCATCAGAAGCCGCCAGACTGGAAAGCAGATGCGGAGTGACAGCTTGCCAGGTAACAAAAATCAGTAACCACCTAAACTAGATCACACAAAACAGGGTGAGGTGTTTTATAATACTGTATCTGGAGTTGCCAGCATGTTGAATCTTCCATTCATGGCAAATTTGCATTTTCCTAGAGGGGAAAAAAACAGTCTTACATTACACAACCTTAAAATATCTTAACCACTGAGCAAATGTCTCCATATCCTGAACGACTTTTTCAAAGAATGCATCGGTTTCAAATGCCAGCAACCTCAACACCCCCGGTTGCTCCATAATGATTTAGAAAAATGTTTCTCAGCCTAACAAACTCATTCATGTGTTGGAGCATAGAGTTACTGAGCATTTTTGTGCTCTCAAAAAAGGCCAGCTTTGGTTTACAACCAGATCTAATTATCCCGGGAGGAAAATTGAACATTGAAATCTTTCAAAAATGTAGTTGCCAAGCAAGTAGGATTGGATATTGAATTGGCATGTTGGGTCAAATTATGTGGTAATCAACATTATTCTGGCAACGACGGGTATTTTGCGGATGATTAATATTAACAACATGTCTCAGTTTCTGTGTGAGCTTAGGGACCAGCGCTATAAAATATATGCCGTTTTTGTTTGTATTGAACCAAAATAGGACTGCGGATTACATATCATTTCAACTTTGTTACACCTTTTTCAGCCAGTGGCTTTTGATGTTTTGACCCTTCTACAAGCCACAGTTGAGTTATATTACTACAGCAGCTATTAATTTAGACATTCCTTGTAAAATTGCCCATTTTGGTTTGAAATTCCCCAAACCAAATGAAAATCCCAGTGAACAGAAGAGAAATGGAAAACAATCCTAAGTAAAACATTTCCCGGTTTTTTTACCTGGCCCGGTTCTACCGTGTTTCTTTATCCAAGCCTTGTAAAGCAAAGCATGTGGGAGAGAACATTCTCCGAACAGATGGGGGAGAACTGTCTGAAGAGAACCTTTACTTTTACATTGTGGTTCACCTCTGTTGTCTCTATTCGCTTTAAGCAAAAATGGACTGAAGACCATTTTAACCAGATTCCCATTTTGTGTGTGCTCATGTACCATGTACTTCCCTCTTTAATCTCACATGCCAAAAACTATAATAATCCAGCATACACTCAAAAGGTGGAGGGGAAATCAGTTTGAAATTATCATCAGACATTTTTCTCCTATAATAATCCATCCACATTGATTATTAGTTGTAATAAAAAGACAACCGTTTGACTTAATAGTAATTTCCTCTGAGTTCTCTGAGGCGATTTAAAGATTTAGCAGGGGAATTTAATTACCACAGGGTTGTCTACCTCATCGATAAGGTTAATCTGGTCTGGTGTTGCTGGATTTATGTCGCTGCTTCTTTTGACACTCGTGTTGAAAAGCGAAGCTTGTGTTTATATTGCTGTGTAAAGCTTAGTGTGCAGAGCAAAGTGCCATATGGGAATTCCTGGCTAATTAACTTGAGCTGGCATGCTGAATTTAAGATCTGTGATTTGAGACAGACAACCAGATAAGGTTGTGTTTTTATTCACATCTAGATGTTTGACAAATTGGCACAAATTCCTTCAGCAGCACCCTATCTATCCTACCTAAAAACTGTCTTACAAAGTTTTTTTTTTTTTTGTGTAATGCAAAGCATCTCAGAGATTCAGGAATAGATCGTAGCTGTGATTACCAAACTGAAGTCATGCACATTGCTGTTCTGTACCAACCTTTCATCAAAACTCAGGCTGAGGACTAAAATGTGCCCACCCAATCAACCCCAGCAGGAGCAATGACTACCAGTGCTGCAATGCAGCACAATAAATGTGTCCTGAAATGTTACTGTTAGCTGTAAGTCCCCTAAGCACGTCGTACGTAGGCTTGCTTCCAGGCTTTCAAGCAAAGCTTATCACCCTCAAAGGATGCATGAACAAGGTTCTTAATGGTTTGGCATCCAGATACACTATGTACAGTCAGCTGTGACATTTTAAAAGAATCCTCAATACGCCGCTCAAAAAGCAGGAAAAAAAACTAGTGCACAAATAGTTGCTGATGTCTTCAGAAGGCCAATGCGTCATTCCCAGGAATGAAAGCATCCAGACATCTGGTTTGAGACGCTGTCTCCATTCAAACCTAAATTATACATGATAACTTTTATCAGATCCTGTTGCGAACTCACCAGCCTCAAATCTCCATATGAAGTTTCCACAGATTATTGTATTGTCTCCCATTTAAACATGAGCTGATCTGATCGGATTGTCTTGTCCTGACAAACAGGTAACCTCCCTAATAATGTCTCTTCTGAGCTCAAATGAAATACGCCACTTAAGAATTATTCTGTAAGCAAATCCTTTTTTCCAATATTGATTTTCTTTTATATCACTGATTAGGGCTGTAGTGTGAACATGTGCAAATTATATTGGATTTCTAAACCAGCACAGATCTGTGGTTGGCTTCCTAAAGTTCAGTAGAAAGCTTTAACTTAAGGAACAGCTTGGGATTTATTCTTAGCTTTTAATTATGAGTAGGAATGCATTGACGCATTAGTGAAAAAATATTATGAATAACTATCAGAACATGCATGCCAACAACAAGGTTTTGTTTATTTGAAAAAAAAAAACAAAACTACTACATTCTTTAAAAACATTTAAAACTCTAAGGCAACTACTAGCAAAATAACATCATCTGAATTTAGCAGCATATTTAGCAATACATTTTGGACCACACTACATGTACCACAGAATTAATCAGACTACATTAAGGGGTGCGCCAGTAGATTTTTCTCTCTTGGAATTCAAAAAGTTTGACATCAAAGCTCAAATGGAAAACACCTTTTAAAACTAGAAGCACACTATTTCTTTCATTCATCCATTGAATTATTCATCTTCTCTACACATCCATACTTTATCCTAGGTAAAGCTCATTGAGGGAAATGGTCTGTGGTCAATGGGAGAGAGGCTGAATCCATGACATGGTTAGTTCAATCCAAGGGCCAGCAGAGGCGTTCAGGCAAATGCTCATACCTTGGGACAAATTGGAATCTTTTATTTTATCTTAATATGCATGACTTGGTACAGAAGGAAGAAACCAGAGAACCACATGATTTACGGGCAGAACATTTAACCACACACAAAGGAAGTGAATACATTCGTGCTGTGAGGCATGAGTGCTAATCACTGCCACACTGTGCAGATCAACTGTTTCATCAAAGATTTTGCAAGATTTATAATACCCGTTTAATCAATATAATGACCAAAGTTTTGATTTAAGATATATTTGAAGTGCACTTTAACACAGTTTCTCTCAGTAATTTGCTAAGTTTTCTTTGGAGCAAAAAGAATCTTCTGTATAAGCCAATTGGAGACTCTTGATTGATAAATGACCTCAACGCCTAATGAATTATGTTTTCATTGAAAGGTTAATTCATGCCACTAATACAACTCAGAAAGTGTTTTGAATGTGGCAAATCACAAGATTGAATCCTGCCTGCTGATGGGCTTCTGAGGCACGCTTTGTAAGTGAGGACACCCTTGTAGAACTCCTTTACCATAATGCGTCATCCATTTGCTTTCTTGTTGAGACAGTATGAGTACTCAACAATGTAAAATTGTGCATTATTGCACAATTTGGAAATGAGAGTTTTCCTACCACACAACTTTATTTTAACAGCCCCTTTGGAACGGCCATCTTCACTGACAATGTGTGCTCTTTTGCAACTTAGCCTCCTTATAGAAGATGTCAAGTACTGTCTTCTAAAAAAATTATAAAGTCAGTTGTCTTCCGTGTTTCTGTAGGTCATGGTCATAACATTATGTTTATATACGCGTATTCTTGTGAATATGACACAAAAATATGTGTAATGGTCTATATTATCTTTAAGTTCACTACTTGAACTGAATTGGTGAAACAAATCAAATTTAACTCCTTTAACTACTTGTGTTGGATATTTTGATGAAACCCTCTGCTTACATTTGAATTGTATTAGCTCCATGTTTCCACACATCCACATGCCAAAAGTATCAAAAAAATTTGAATCTACTTTTATATGGGCAAATCCATAGTTGCATAGTGTTAGGTGAGGTTATGGAAATGCATTGTGTTGCAACAATGAGACTGTACAAAGTAGTTATTTAAAAGAAAGTCATAGTCGAACAGAGAAAAAGAAAATTGGAGTGTTCTAGATTTGGTTTTCAGCCAGTTCAAAGCCGCACTCTTCCTCTGTCAACGTTCCTGTCAACACTGCTGCAGCACCATTTTTTATTTATGGCCAATTCCCTTCCTGGGATGTTTTAACCTCAAGCGTACTGTCTGATTTGCAGGTTTTCTGGTATCTATTTAATTTGATTCCAGTGTCATGTTTCTTTTAAACTGATCGTCTTCGAAATAATGAAAGATAAAAAGAATACATTGTGCTTTTTCGGAAGTCATATTTAAGATCATACAAGTCCTGTGTCGACTCACTCAAAGTTTTCTGTAGCCTTCCTTTACTCCGATTACGTATTTATAAAAAAGGAATTTTATTTGGGAAACTCCACCGGGCCTCCCATCTCCTGCAGTTCTGTGAATTACTCGCAAACAGGCTGTTTAAGTGTGAAGTCACCCTATGCCCTGGTTCCGCTCTTTATTCATCATGCTGACACACATACAGAGACGTATGCTGAATGTTTTTGCTGAGGAGCGGGGAAGGGCTTCGTTACTGGCAAAGGACTGGGCCAATATCAGACACTCTGCAGGAAAACTTTTTGTCGCTTTGATTTTTCTCTCCCACCAGTTAAAATTTTAGTCTTATTTACTGTTTCATACATGAAACTACATGAATTATACAAGATTTCGATCATACTTTTAAATAATCTAATTAAAATAAGCTCTTTTAGATTTGACTTCCCATCAGCTCCATTTTAGAAAACGCACAGCTTGAGTTGGGTGATGTTTAATTGGGCAAAACTGAAGAAGAAAAAAAGATGCACATTAAAAACGGGGCAGAAAAGAAGGCTAAATGAGGGTGTAAAACGACAGAAGCAAATGTGAGACGTAGAAGAAGGAAAGTGAGAAACCAAGCAGATGCTGTGAGGAAATAGTAGGCGATTTACCTCATGCAGTGTGAGTGCAAAAAATGGTGTGTATATGAAGCTGTAGTGGTGGTTTGTTACCATGGCAATATTGAAAAAACTGGGGGAGAGTAGAAAGTAGCCTAAAAAGAGACCCCATTGATTTCATGAGCTAATCATTATCCCAAATTAACTGGTTTACCATTGTGGTTGCACTGGAGCTTCTATTCAGGACAGCTCCTATATTTTCTGAGGAAAGGCAATTTATTAAACCTGGGAGGCTGAGCTTTGTACAAATATAGTTCTTTGACTTCTAGTTTTTCCAAATGCTGCAGTCTGTTTAGAGTTAAGCTGTTCCATTTTTCAGGGGTTCATCCCTTTTTAATTTTTGAGCCGTGTTGTTGTCTCGGCTTTCACATGACATTATCAACATACGTTAGAAGCCCAGGGTGTGTGTAGCCGAACCTGGGATGTTTGTTTGGGGAAGGAAACATCAGGATCCGCTGACTGGAAGGGTTACATTTATCCTGGTCTGTAAACACGTAGTATAAACTTAGCTATCGGATGAATGTATATTGTATATCTGCTGAGAGTTTTATTTCAAGAGGATATGAGAGTTGCAGAGGATTGAATATGTCAGCATGTTCACCCTCATAAGCCTCCAATCTTCACATGTGGACTGTGGTTGGGCCCCTGCATCCGTCATGATGGACACAAATGAGCGAAAGTTCATGTGGACCGCCTCTATCTAAGCCCCAAGCTTTGGTTAGACATGTCTGTCCCTACTTTTTTCTGTCCACCTTCTTGCTTCCAGCGCCCTGGTTTCTGATAATAGATAGGGGTTGCCTTAATGAAGTGCCAGCATGATTAGATTCAATTTGTCTTGTTTTTCTTTTTCCAAGGGAGGAACTATCAGTCTGAAAAACACTTCCCAGAAGAAACATCCTTATCCCACACCTATCATATGGTCTCCTGGCGCAAAAAGCAGCCAGACTGTCGCTTATCATTCTGACTTTATCTGCCACAGTTTAGCCATGTGGGGAAGCAGACGCAAATGGTTTATGTCAGGCCAAACAACAATGTGAAATCATTTGTCATGTCATAACCATAAACTTAGATGTACTTTATGATTTAATCGTCCAACACAGCATAGTGCATATTTGTGCAGTGGAAGGAAAATGAAACAATAAAGTGTGGTGTGCATTTGCAAATCTTTTTGGGAGTGTCTCTACTCCTTTTGCATGTCTGCGGGATGGCTTTTGCCAAAATAGTTCAAACTCTGTCAGATTGCAGGAATAGCATCAGTTTTCAAATGATGCCAGAGATTCTCAATCAAATTTATGTGTAGACATTGACGGTACAGGCTCCTGATTTTCAGGCCCACTTAGAGTATTCTGTGCACAATGGCTGTATATGGCTGAGTTCTCATAGTCTAGCCTACTGACTGCCTACAGTCTTTCATTTTCCACAATCCAAATGGTTCCTAGCAAGTTTGATAATCTACTGTTCAGCAAGGCCCGTTTCTTCCCCACATGGGCAGCTACCAGTCACCTGCTGGTGTGGCGCAAGGTGGTAATCTGGCTGGTGCACTTCCTTATGACTGGTTGTGCTAAGTCTTAACCCTATCAGTTCAGTTTGACATTCAATTTTTGTTTCAGGATTCCCATGCCTTTAGGTACATTTCTCTTCTCATCAGCTCTGGTTAACTCTCCTCCACCTCCTTAAACAAAAGAATCCCCATATTATGATGCTGCCACTGCCATATTTCATGATGGAGATGTGTTGAGGGTATTTATGTTCTGTCTGTGCCTCGGAACAGAATGGGGGGAATGCAAATCAAATCCACAACTTTTACAATTATCCATTACTTTATGTCTATCACATACTTATAATCCAAGTTAAATACATAAAAGTTTGTGGTTATAACATGACAGAAGGTGACAGGGTTTAAGGGTGTACAAGACACTGGTTTTAAATGTCTAACATGCTAGTTTCTACAGGTTCTACACAGATGGAAACTTTCTGCATGTTAGAAAAAAAAAGAACAATCATATTTTTCCAGTCCTTTCTTAGTTTACCTTTCAGAGATTTTTCAGGTTTTCAGTTGATCTGACATGCAAATAATTTATGTGAAGGATGAGAAATTCAAAAAACATAAATAAGTCTTATATTTGAAGGGAGTGAGAGAGACGAACAGCAACGGACTGTGTCAGAGTGTTCTGTTCTCAGTCTGTGAAGGTGAAACAAAGCTGCAGGATTTGGCAAGAGTTTGTGCAGCAGGAAAAGGGTGCATCAAGATGAGGCCAAAATACACAAGCTGAAAGGATTTTGGCCTGGACATACAACAGACAAAGCTTCGGTCACAGCAGATACATACAGACCAGCAGGAGAAAAACAAAATTATTTGAATCTTAAACACTGGTTAGAAATTGTTTTATTTTTACAGTAATACTTGAAGTTGGAATGATTTAATTTAATGACACAGCACCAAAATGTGACTGACCAACTGTCTGAAGGAATAGGTGGGGGAGGGTTTGAGCTCAAAGAAGATTTTATGTCCATTGAACTGATGTTTCTGGCACTTCATTAATTCTCTGTAGGGTGTTGTGTCATCAAAAAACGTCATAGTGTACGTTTTTTGGTAGATAACATTACAGATACTGTAATGTTATCTGAAGTAATACCAAGTTACTTCAAGTAATGCAAAGTATAGTACGTGATAGTACCAGCAAGAAGTAAATCTGCATGCATGTACTTCATTTGTTTTAGTGTAGTTCAATATATAATGATTTTCATTATTCCAGGTTGCCTTTGTTTAGTGCTACTCTGAGAAAATAAATATCAGCGTCTTTAAATAGATTTATCCACCACACCAAGACAATAGTCATAGTTTGCTTTTGAACTGGTCAGTGTCCACATTTTATGGTTTGTACTAAGCTTCAGTAATCCCCTTCTGGAGTTTCTCGATTTGGTGTGGGGTCTTCCTAAGGCCTGGGTGGTAGAGTAATATGGATTATTGATGTGATGTCAGAGGTCTTTGACTGGAAAGAGAGACTTGATCTGCTCACAGAACCGTGTTCGTGCTGGACTGGATGTTAGTTTCCAGTCTCTGCTTGAGCCTGGGAATCATTAGATGTGGTTACCGAAGGAAACCAGAGAAAATGAGCACCATGGTTGGGGGTGCTCTCTGGATGACAGAGAGGAAACGGTGTGCTCATTCAGCACCTAACCGATTCACAGCATTTGATTACTTTCCAGGCTCACCAAAGAAGACTTTATTATATCACTGCCACTATTTGCTGTTTGTTAATGTCATTAGATCAACAAAAACAACCAATGGAGAAGAAAGTGTGTTTTTCTCAAGCTATGCCACACTAGATTGATGGATAAACCATTTCCACAGTTCCATGCTTTTGTGCAAAGTAAATTATTCAAATGAATTCAGCTCTGCCAGGACAGCTGACAGCATAGTTTATATAAAACTCTTTTTCGGTGGGGAGTTACAGAGATCTCATTTAGCCATGGTTGTTTAGTAAGTAATGGAAGGTTGCTGAGAATAAAGCAAATTCAATCTAAATGCACCAGGTGATTTATTTTATTGACACAATACTTAAATCAAAGGCAAATTAATAACTTAAGATGACTTTGTATGCTTTTGGTCTCAATTCTCTCTCATTCTATCTACAAAATTTACTGTAGTTACTTCCAGTTTGGAGTCCTAATAAAGGGATTGTGTTCAAATTCATTAGTATCCTTGTTGTGATGTTTCTTTTAACCTAAAGTGCTAATGTGAACTAAAAGTCTCTTGAGAAGGCTGGTCTAGACGCCTTTTCAGTCCCTGAGCTTGCTGTTGCCAGGCTGCTAAAATGCTGCAGGATTGCTCTTGTGTAGAATGGGCCATGGTACAAACATTGCACTGTCTGTGTCTGCAGGAGCTGTTGATGTGGGACAGCTGCTTTATGATGGTAAACTCCCTTCCTGAAAGTTGGCAGCCCCCTGTTGACTCACGGGCCGAACAGCACTGCATGCAAATGAACTCAACATGTAGGATTAGCTGGGTAAATGTGGGGAACTTCCCCCCTCACAAATACAATCATGACATTTAGAGCAATATAATGCCAACAAAGCCTGTTTACTATTTTCAGGCCTATATATCCTGCATGATAATTATGGATCTCACGACAAAAATCATTGCAGAAGGTCAAAGGTTAAAGTTACTTTTAATTAAAACAGAAAACAGGACAGTTTTGCTTAGTTTGACTGTGAGCTTTTTGCACAGCAGTGATACTGCCAAACCAGCGATTGAGAGCTCAAACTGTATTGGCAAGCTACCATGAGACAGAAAACATGGCAACAGCAACTTCATACTGAGATCCAAAAATCAAACAACTTAGTTTTTTTTTTTATACCTCCATTATGCATACATACTGACACACAAGTTACAGCGCAGGAAGACGGCTGAACTTGAAAGATGAAAAAAAAATGCAAGAGTGGTCTGGTGGGGTAGACGAAAAAAAAAAGGAAAAAAAGAACATGGAATAAAAATAGCCTTATGATGGAGATGGTGTCTCAATGAGACAGCCCACTAACCTCAGAGGCGCCACAATCCCTGCCTTATCCCACCCTAGTAAAAAGGAGGGGCCTCACCACAGATCTTTCTCACCACTAAGACTCCCAAAGATTCCAGTGTCAAGCCACCTCTCCCGCTTTCTGGGTTTGGGGGTGGGGGTATAGTAGTATCGGTCTGAAAGACGGCATAGCTGCTCCCATTTCTAGAAGAACCTGCTGTAAGTCAAATGGGAGCTGGTACCAAATGTCAACAGACGATGGGTTGGACTACATCTTTCTGTCTGTCTCTTTTAACCTGTGCTTCTTGACAAAACTATAACTTATTAAGAAAGTTATTCTGGAACTTATCATAAACATTCTCTATGAATCAACCCATAATTGTGGCACCTGGTGCTGGATGATGCTACACCCATCATCCACCACCCAGTGATACATTTCACACCTGTTCTTTTCTGAAGCGTGAAGGCTTTTGATAAAGAATCAGTAACCTGTTCTGACTTTGCAGTTCAGAAAAATACATTCAATGTGTTTTAAATGCACCAAGAGATGCGTGTAAGCTGCCAAACCCCAATGCATCTCTCCCAGGGTCCATTCATATTTTCTAACTTATACATTACATGTTTCACCTATCACAAACCCTGTCATAAAGCATTGGTATTCTTAATAAAGGACGGTTTATTCCACCAGGCTGTACATTCTCAGTTGGAATATAGCCAAGAAAACTTTAAAAAATTATCTTTTGTTTTCATAAATAAAATAATAATATGTAATATACAAATTGTGAACTGGCTTTAAGAATGTATGATTTTTGTTCACCTGATTAAATAACGGTCTCCTCATGATTCTGCCTATCTCCTGCCTGCATTTGGGTCTCTACAGTTCACAAAACACGACAATTCTTGCCTTGAATTTGAAAATGTAATGTCTGAAGTGCTGAAATATTATCATATAGCCGTAAAATGTTAGAAGCTATTCATATCTATTAGATTTTTCTGGCTGGGAGTCATCAAGACTCAAAGACATTTAAATCTTCATGTCATCTCTGATGTCATAGCCAGGAATTGAAATACTTTGTGCAAGATTTCACACGAAGAACAACAGTATGACATAAACAAACCTGGTCCCAATTATGGAGGTGGTTTAAAAGCACACTGTTACTAACTGTATCAAAAACAATATCAAATAAGACAAGAAAGTATAAAAAGTTTCCAACTTTGGTATGGAAATTGGAATAAACACATCTGAGCCAAGTACTGACTTGGTAACTAAAACAGCATTAAAGTCTGTGATAGTGTTCATATCATTTTTTTTTACATTGGTCCAATGCAGATGTTCATTTTGTGTTTCCAGAGGTCTTACATTTTCTCCAGGTTATTATGTGCAACGTGCCTTGGCAATCAGCAAGTTCTGATAATGTCTTTGTCAGTCATCCATTTATTTTCCAGACTTTCTTCGTCCTGTTCAGGATTGCCTGGGGGCTGGAGCCTATCCCAGATCTCATTGGGTGAGACATGGGGTACGCCATTGACAGATTGTCTGTTCATTAGAGGACCAACACAGAGACCTATCAGAAAAAAAAAAACAACCATACACACATAAACAGACAGACCCAAACCCCTAGTGAACTATTAATTCATGGTGTTTTTTCCATTCTGTTTGGTACGGTTCATTGGAGCTGTACAGTCTTTCATTTTCCACTGCAGACACTATTCTCTAGGCATGGGCGGGATCAGCTTTTTATCATCATCGCATGTCTGAAGCTGCTTTGACCCAAACACAGAATGTTGTCTTTTGTCCTCGTGGGGAGATTAAATGGATTTTTGCAAATGCTTTTATTCAAATGATTCAAAAGTAAATCGGCATGTGCTATTTTTTCTCAAGATAATCATGGTTTGGTACAGAACTTTTGATCTGTTTCGGAAATAATCACAACAAGCTTCAAACATCAGTTCTGTTCAACTAGGAAAACAAGTCTAATCTGCAACTATAGCTATCCCAATATATAGTATGAGTTTGATTAGTTTTGCCGCAGTAATACCAAAGGAAGCACCTATAACAATTGCGGTATGTTGTGCTTATTACAATACAGGCTTAGTTTCCCTGTGTGAGAATAGAAAAATGTCAGCAACTAACCATTTTAGCACCATATCTGCAAATTTAAAATATTTTTGTAACTATGTTTTTTTTTTGGTGGTGCTGGTATGTTCTTAACCAATAGGTTAATCTACAGAACTAGTTTTTTTTCCCATTTTTTGTTTAGATTTCAGATTTTTTTTAAAGTGTAAAAAGGGATATTGGTTGTTCATCAAGAGTAACACAGCAGGGAGTTACACTGCATTTGATTTGTCTTAGATGTTGCATCCTTTAATGTTATGGATTTGGAAATATTGGCTGCCATTTGTAAATCTAACAGTTAAGGTAAGGGCCTATTTATACCACAGGGAAACCTTTGCTGTTCAGCAACGTTAGCAGCGTAAACCATGCTAAATAAAACTGATGCTCCATGGGTTTTATTGGGGAAATATTTGAGAAATTCTGTATGTCACTACAAATTTTTTGAGGTGGCAGGTCAGCTCTTTGGAATCCGAATCAGAGATGTGAAATTTTCCCAAGATCTTGGATTGATCCCTCTCTAGAATAATTTGTTGTCCTGCTCTGAATTGTTAGGATTTATTCGGGTTAATTTTCAGTGTGGAAAGGAAATTAAAATTTTAATATTTGATCAATATGCAGTACAGTAGACTGAGAATGCCTGTCAGTTCTAGGGTCTCTGAAACAGCATGGGGCCATAAGCTTTGACACCAGTTTTCTGCTTTAGATTGTCATTGCGCAGCAAGTAAAGTATGCTGTATATAAAAACAACTGATCCTAATCAGGAAGACGGCACTACCATCTGGGAAATATTGACTGACAAAGAAGAAAAGAAAACTTGACAGCTCAACATGTTCACTCATCTGGAGAATATTCAGGGGAAAATATTTTCATAACTGTTTTGAATGTTTCATATTAGGCCGATTAAAGGGACCGTATACACATAGTTAAAAAATGTCTGAGTGTCTGGCCTGAATTAGTTTTGTCTTCCTGGAGCATGCATGTCTTCAGATTTGTCACTTTGAAATTACACAAGGGAAATAGCAAACATTACAGATGTAAATATGCCATAAAATAGTTTGTTCCTCTGTTCTCTTAAAAAGATATTTCCTTTCAAACACATGTGAGATTTAATCGGCAAATGATTAAACCTTTTGAAAATTTCAGCTTAAAACTTTCTAGTTTCTCGTATACTTTGTTGCTTACACACATGAGTCTATTCAAGGCAGAGAAGTTTTTTTTTCTTTTGACACACAAGAATAACTTTCTACAGAGGTCAATCATGCCTCCTGGACTTTATTATCCAACAACGAAAGTGAAATGAGCTCCGCAAGAAGGTCATACGGTTAATTTATCATTTGTCCTTTTAAAATGTTAAACACAAATTACGTTTAGTTTGACAGAGTAACCTGTTTTAAGCAAATGTTATTTAGTCTCATGATCAGACTGCTTGGAGCCTGTGATTCTTCTCTTTCCACGTCATACTGGTGTTATTTAGTTGATAAAATAGAAACTGTAGAGTTATAGATTCACTCAAAACCGCCATTTTGCACTCTGAGACCTTTTCATCTGGTAGCAATCTGCTTCTGAGCTTTCAGTCACCAAAAAGCCTGATCCGTCAGCCACCGTCCTGTGCTGCAATGAAACGAGAAAGGGAGTATAAACTCACTGAGGTATAATCTACTTTTAAAATGGAAAATACCAGTTTAAACTTCATTTGTGCATAATAGCTTTTAGGCGGACAGGAAAATAAGGAGATCAGTTCAAAAGCCCCCCTATTTATTTTTGGGAGGAGCATTAACTGAAACACATTTTCTCCTTTCAGACGTGTTGCCTGTTCATTACTTCTAAAATAACAGTGGGATTACAGTTAAATGTGGTTATTTCATACGTATACAGCCAACTGGTTTTAATTGGTTCCTCTTTCATGTTTCATGAGACAGTCACCACACTGTGTTTGGGCTTGATGTGGAAAATGAGCACCAGATTGCATAAACTCAAGTGCAAACAGAGAAAATGGGACCTGTGTGCATGCAATGTAAGTGATTGTTGCCAGATTATATGCACCATATGTAATCCTTCAAGAGACTAGACTGAATATCCTTTTTATGAATTCCACCCAAAGTCATCACATAGTGGAGTCTTATTTTCTGTGCTGGCTAACTGGTTCCATGCGTTTCAATTCTGATTTTTTGACCAAGTAGACAGATGATAACAACACAGCAGGTCATAGCAGGACGGGACAGCCGCCAGATATCTATCGAACTTAAACCAGTTTTTATCTGCTCAACTTTAGAAAATAAGACCTGGGATAAAGGGTAATATTAAGTGTCTGTCTGAATAGATGGAAAGCAGCCAAATATGTGATGTGCTTCCTCCTGCCCGGAGCAGTAGGCATATGGCTAAAGCTACGGTGTGTCACATCACCGAGGTCAATGAAGGGCTTCGTCGTGGGATGCCTGCTCTCACTGGACTTAAGACAAGGAAATGAGAGGTGTCCAAATAAAGCCAGTTAAAATGAGCCAGACAGGAAAATGGCCTGGCATCTGCTATTTTGGCTTGTGGCTTTAGATGAGACTGAGTTACTCCTACAAAAAGAGATCCAGAAATACAGAAAGTGCAAAGATTGCAAAAAGACTTGGAAGAATATGAAACTAAGCAGGAAACAATTAACATTGCAAATCAGAGAAGATAATCAGAGGATTACAGTAACATGTTTGCAGGAACCTTTGTAAACCAAAGAGGTATTGAGAGCTTTTGCAAAGTTATTTCAAAGGTCTTCTATGAATTATGCTGCTTTTATTCCCATTTCTGATGCAGTTATTAGCCATTTCCTGTGAAATGTTGCTAATCCACAAGTATGAGCTGTGACTAGTTCAAGATCTGCAACAGTATCTTTACACGAGAGAAAAATGCCCATTAATTCCACGAAGAACGGAAATACAAACACAGCTTTAAAACATTAAAAGAAAAATTAAATGAAGCATTCAGACCAACTTTAGAAAGATTAGATAAATCATAAATAAGGATAAAGGACAAGCAGCAAAAGCAAACTGAACTACTTTGTCACAGAAGACCATCCATCTGTCCACAGAATCCATTTGTTGTCTACATCTTCTTTTCCTTGAAGCATCACATGACCTTCAAGTCATATTAAAAAGTCTTGAATGTTTGAAAGTCAGGATTGCAAAATAAATAGGTTGGGAATTTATTACAAGGTGGAAAGCAGATAAGGCTTTTAAATCCTTGATTGACTATTTTAGATAAAAAAACAGTGACAAGAAATTTATGATCATAAATCAGACTGAACTTATTAATTGCCTTTTATATATCCCTTACATGAAGGATTTCACCTGCATGAAAGGAGGACCAAGTGAATCAACACAAAACAGCTTCCTCTCATCTCTGACAATCATCATAAATGTTCTGTCTTTGCTCTGATTGAAAATCTTATTATCCCATTGCATCTCCACAGCCATTTGAGACAAAGTTATTATTATTGCAATTTTCATAACATTTTTGCTTGCTAAGAGCACTAAAGAGGGTGAGAAGGTCACATAAATATAAGCTCTTTGTGTTTTTGATTAAACTAGTAATGCAAGTAAGTGCCTTTCTGAAAAGAGAATGCAAATTGTGTACATGAGAACTTTACACTCCAGGAACAGTCATGAAATAAACTGAAGTTTCCTTCAAGTTAAAGCCCAAAATAAATGAGGTTTGGATCTCAGTTGTTTAACTTCATCATTATTTGACATCAGCTGCTTAAACCACCATTAAGCAGGAAATCTCCGTTTTAAATTATCAGAGTTTGCTAAGAGCTTTCCTCCCCTTTCCTCTTGTCAGGGCTCAGTCACTGAGATATAAACCTGGTCCCATGCCAGACTCAGACTTATATCTTTCTCTGTGTTTTGTAAGCTGGCTCCACCACTTCCCGCATCCTGCAAAGCAGTTCTTAGGTTGTTTGTGAAATGGAAGTAGCACGGGACCCCTCTGGGACAAACCTGAGCATGCAGGGTCCGCAGCCCCCCTCACCTCTGTGTTCCTGCAGATTCCCCAGTGACACAGTGAACAGTAGGCTTGCTCTCCTGCTCTTTTGACTTTGTGTATACGTTTTGTCTAAAGGGAATGACTAGTTTTCAGGACTGCATCTTGAAGGGGTGGGCCTCTCTATGTTTTTTTTTTACCCAATAGAAGCAGATGTCACACTGAGTTAGTCCAGTACTTTGCTGAGATACGGCTAGACCGAAGGAAAATATTTTTTCAAGATTGCTCTGAAGTGCCAACGTAGGCAAAGCTCAGACATCTTGCAGACTAAGTTTTGCCCATTCCTCACTTCTCTTTGTGTTTCTGGTTTCCTTCATGTTCTGTCTGCATCCTGGTAAAAAAAAAAATAGACATGTTTTCAATTTGTAATTGCATATCATTTACACAACTCCTTTAAGAGTGAAGTTTATTTTTATCTTCAGGGCTCACCAGGAAGAATGTGGGAATAGTGTCACTGAAAGTGTCGTTTCACTTAATTTGGGTCGTGTTTCTCCAACATCTAATTTCTCCAGTGCAGCGAGTCACTCAGTTCTGACAGTATATCAATATCCTTTTCAGTGATACCCATCCACTTTTTTCAGTCTCTTTTAAAGTCATCTGAATCTGTCACACATATTTGTCACAAAAATGTGTGACATTCTCCTTGTGATCCAAGGTCAAAGCCAGAAAAGAGAAAAATTTGCCTGGGCGTATAGTGCTTATTTTCCTCTTCCTGAAGGTGAAAATAGCTGATGCATCTTCACTCAGAAACTGCTTCCATACTGAAGAGTTTGGTTGTCAGTTAGACATAACAGGATTAAGAAATAGCGATCTGGTGTTAAATTCCAACATTTGACATTTTATTTTGCACTGTGCAACAAGGACGTTTGCACACTAATGGATCCCTCTTGCATGCTTGTCTGTGTTCCAACCACAAAGACTATCAAACCCATATGTTACCCTTCAGCTCCACTAATCTGAAGTGCACAATCGCAAAAATTGGGCTATTTGATGGTGGATTTTACTGAGTTTTGTGGTGTGATGATCCTGCAGTTGTTCTCCAATTTGGAAATACCCCTTCCTTCATAATTGTAAACCCAAATCCTTATAACAGATGGCACTGACAGCTGTAATCTGCTATTTTTTTGCCTGGCAAAACTGGATTTTTGATGGTTTTAGTAAATTATAGACATATTGTAGTAAAGCATTTCAAAAGGTGATGAGATTAAATAACCTTTTAAGTAGGAAGAATTTAGGTCAGACCTGTTTTTCTGTTTTTGTCTTGCAGCAGAAGATCAGAGTGGTTAAGGGCAAAGGTCAGGGGTGAAAGGATGGCCAACAGTAGGGTAAGCAGCTCTCCAGAACCGCCACTCATAAATTAGAGACATACGCTTCTAAACTGTGCTCCAGGATTCTCTGTCGAATTCATTTTTTTCCAAATGGAAACAAGAAGAAATGCAACCCTGAGTGGGTCTCTCTGCAAGTTTACTACCTCTGCTGCTTTCCCCACTTTAACTTTTATCTTTCAGTCTGTGCAGTTTGTGTGATCTGCTAGATCCATTAGCCTGAAGAGGCCTGAGGCTCTTTGTCTGCATGAATAAGGCAAACTGTTTGCAGCAGTTGTTATATTGGCACATTGTAGCACACCAAGAATTAAAGCAAACACTTCAAAAGAGAAACTGGTGAGAAAAAAAAACGATTCAAAGAGCGAACCAAGTCAGTCAGATTATTTCATGTTTAAACCTCTGAAGACGTTGTGTGCCAAACGTTCCAAATTTAATAAACAGTTCTGTAACATTTTGTGTCATAATTAAAATATAACTGTAGTTTTAACTGTAGCGTATGTCTCTAATACAGTTGAGTGTAACTGTATGAGTTTTGGATCAGCTGCCTTCATTTAAACCTGTGCTAGTCTCACCCCCTGACTTTATAAGGTTAGCCTAAGAGATAAAAATAAATATACTACAGAACATAATAAATTATATATATATATAGATATATAGATATATAGTAAATTAAGTAAATTTGTGAAACATTTCTTGTCTTTAATATATTTAAATAGTTATAATCTGTTTCCAAATGTAGTTATTTGCAACTTTTAGTTAATAGTGAAGTGATTTTACTATTATTATTATTATTTATTATTATTATTATTATTATTATTATTAAATACATTGCGATTTTGAATAAAATTATATATTTTTAACTGAATCCTACTTTCTGAGAAGCTGTGATTCTCAGAAAGTTTGTGACCTGTACCACCAGCATCCTTGTGTTTTTTGATTGGCCTAGTCAATCAAAAAGCCATCAGACCTGCTTTCAGGTCTGATGGCCCAAAGCAAGAACAGAACCCATCTGACAGAATGAAGCAGACTAAAATATTTCATAACACAATGCGTCAAGCTCCTATCTAAAGAAATTCAAGAACAGATTTGCTTACACTTCAGCAGACAGCAACGAGAGCCATTATCCATAAATTCAACAATATAAAACATTGAAACGTTGGTTTACGGCAGTGGTGAACCTTCTAAGAATAGCTGCCCTACTGGAATATCTAAAAAGCATACTGAACATTCACAAAAAAAACCATATGCCATAGTGCGGCAGTCCTCAAATCCATCAGTTAAGGTCAGAGTCTATGATTCAGCTGATAGAGAGAGACTGGGCAAAATGTCATTTATGAGAGCGTTTCAAAGTACTTTTAACTGAAAAGAACACAGAAGCTCTTCTCACATTTTCCAAAAAGCTCTCCAAGACCTTTGGGAAGATATTCTGTGGACTGATGAGACAGAAGTGCAAGTTTTTGGTAAGAGAACAGCATCCTGTTACATTTGGCATAAAACTAACACATTTCAGAAAATGAAATGGCACACAGAAAATCAAATATATTTGTGGTGAGTTGATGACTTGAGACAATCAAATTGGTTTGAATGAAAATACATCATATGAAACTGCATTTGTCATCTACTTATGTTACTTTTGTCTGGTATTAAAATCAGTTTGATCAGAACAATGGAAATGTTTCCAAACACAAACTCAAATCTGTGAAGTGTTAGATACTTTTCACAGCACTGTAACATTTGCTCTCTACAGATGTGTTACCCAAAGGGATGCCTGCATGATGAAAGAGGCAAAGCAGGAGTTATAAATCATGAAGCAACAAAATACAGATTTGACCTTTGAGCTCTTTCCACAGAACCCACAGTAGCTGTGAACTCAGCCACTATTCTCCCAGAAGGTTTAGTTGTGTTAAGGCCACACTAAAACATGCAAGAAGAGTTACTTGTTCTGGCCTTTTACAGATTATTCATGAGAAGTTTACTTGAGTTCCTTTTCTCAGTCCTCGATCCTCCCTAAAACTCTTGCGGGGATTGTTGTGTTGCTTGTGGTCTCAAGCACCAGGTCTGGTAGAATTAACCAGAAGCTAGGCGTCAAACCGTGAGAAAGGACGGCTGAGAGATTGGATTAACTTTTGAGCGCCACATTGCTTAATTAATGAAAATGACCCAGCAACAGAGTGAAGCCATTGTCCGCACAGTGACAAAGTCCCTGTCCGTCAACGGTATCCTTAACAAGATTTCACAAAGTACACCAGGCGTTCTTAATTTGTTGGCTTAGATTGCTACAGAACAGCGCTGGCTGCTGAGGATTTGTTTTCTATTTGCCATGGTGATATTTAAAACACTCTCCAGAAAAAAAACAGTGTTTAAAAAACAGAAAGGAATTCGATTTTGAGTTCTACGGCACAATGTTGTCAAAAAATTACATTTTTTTTTCATTATGGCCGACAACCATTTATTAGTGCTGATTAGAGCACTGTGACAGGAATTTATTGTCCAGTTGAACAGCCCCTATTGTTCACTCACTAATGTGTGACTACCTCCTTCTTTTCTTTTCCTTTCACTGCTTTTGAATTTCTATGGTAGAGGGATGTAAATGTGGGTGGGTGTTATGAGGTGGCTGACCTCACTGGATCTCCTAAAAAGTTCTGCAGATTACTTTGCATTCCCCTGAGCTGAATGGCTCTGGAAACTATTACTGGAAATTACCTCAAATCAAAGGCTTCTTCCTATTATCTCTGCAGGATCAGTCAAAATAGACTATTTTGTGACTACGGGCTAATGTGTTAGTATAACAACAATAGACATTTTTCCTCAACAAGCAAACATTTCATTGGATCAGGCAAAAAACATCTGAAGTTGTAAGCTCTGACACTAATCGTAGTAGTTTCATAAAGATGCCTCTTTGTATAGAAAGGTGTTAATTGATTTGTTTATTAATTGTTATTCTTGATCAATTGTCTCACCTAAAATCACACACAGGCCAATTCTCAGTTACATTTATGTTGCAGTAAAAAGCCATAATAATACTCTTGTTTTTTTGCCATCTGCCCAAAAATCTTGGTTGCAGTGATAGCAGAAGAGCAGACAATTTGTCTTAGAGCTGTTGTTCACCTCCCTAAAGAGGCCCACTTACAAGTAGCTTGGGGATTTCACTTTAGCTCAGACTGAGGTTTTAGAAAAATCGAGAGAATAAGCAAAATTTGGAGCAGCGGCACAGCTCTTGTCCCCGTTGCTTTTATTTTAGTACAGTTTAAAGCCTCATTCAAAGGTTATCATACATAACCCAACAGAAAACAACATCCACTAATACAACCGAAGCAATTCTGAGCCGGAGAGGTTTAGTGTTCCAGATCGAGTTAAAAGCACGGAGATATCCAAGAAGATATTTGAAACCATGAACATTGGGGGGGGTTAAAGAACAATAAAAAGCAATAGACACTTTAATGGAAGAGGATGTTTTTGTGGCTTAAGTTTCAGGTCATGTCCTGAAAGATCAAAGATGTACTGAAATGTGTAGTATTTACTCAGGTGCTTGTTCCAGCCACGGTGATTTTCCAAATCTCTGACCTGCCGATCAGGATTTTAGTTGGTTCTGATTTCTCTTTTGGAACTATAAATTAAAAAACAACATATTTTTTCTTCAATGGCCTAAATATAACATTTTACTGTGTAAGCAAAACAATGTTACTAGAAAAGTAAAACAACAGCCTGTACTTACAGAGCTGTCTCTCCCCGTCACTTGTTCTTGGAATGCGGTATCTGTGCAAAAGGAAATCTTCAAAAATAATTGCAGTGTATCTTTTTTTTATTCCTGTACAAGTCAGATTGTAGCTCAAAAACGTTTTTCTGTACCTTCATCTTCTAAAATACAGTTTTGGACGTCAGATTTTCAAATATCTCTACAAGATACAAAACAAATGGTAGCCTTGTCCAACTCAGATTTAATATTATGTAGGGAAGCCTTGTGATAAATCATGAATATATGTATATTTATAATAGAAGTAGAAGCAGCACCATGTTCTCAGTGTGAGGGAGGGCAGTCAGAGTTACACAGCTCTGCAGTCAAAACAGCATTTCACAGTTTCTTTTCAAAACAAAGATAAATGACTATCATTACCAATAGTTTAAAAGTAACAACCTGAATGAATGGCTGACATGCCTTTGTAGAAAATACAATTTAAATAGTTTTATTGAACTTAGTCCAGGATGACTTGTTAACATTGAGGGATGGCACAATAAGTGATTGGTAAATTTGTTTCTGATTGATCAGGCGTCATGATGCAGGATCGTAAGTTAAGTTTGAATTAGTTAGCCTAATGAATTAAAACTTTATTAAATGAACTAAGACATACTAAGATTTCTACTTCTTAAATCTGTCCCACAACTAGATGCAAAAATCACATATAGATTTAGATTCAGATATGCAGGTTTAGGCTGTAGGCAGCATTACACCACAAAATACTAAGAAATCCTGTTTGTAGGCAAAACCCATGTTACTCCAGACATAAAGGTTGCAGCAGTCATTATGCTTACTTTTCAATAAAAAATTGATGCTTGGAGACATTCTTATTCCCAGCATGTCACTCTGACATTTGGTAGGAAGCTCTTCATTCATTCCAGCTGCAAATGTTCTGGCTGAATTAATTTTGAACATGCAGGGAATATGCCATCAGAAAACACTGGAAATAATGAGGAGGCTCCTACGGGATAGATTTTAGTAGCAACCAGCTCTTAAAATTGCTGTTTCTTATTTCCTTATTTTCTTAATCACTCACCCTTTAAGGTTTCATCCATTTTATTATTATAAAGTACTTTGTATAGAATTCCCATTAAAAATACAAGCCACCTCCTGAACACCTGTTGTACCAAAAACAGGATCAAAGCAGAACTTATGTATGTAATTCATCTCAAATCAACACCTGCTGCCGAAATTGTACTAACAAACATCCGTATGATAGGATAGGTATGATACAGTCATATTTAAACAATTTTTATCAGATTTTCAAGCTATCATAAATTATTGTAACTCATAATAATTAGAGCGATAAGTGTCCAGTTAGTAGTATGTATTTTTAACTTGGATCAGTGTTTTAGTGTAGAAGTTAAAATGGAAATACTTCATTACCATTTTACATTTTGTAGTTGCGAATTAAAAACATTCACACTAGTTTTTAATTCAGAAATGCCGTCTTTAATTTTTGATGATATGATTTTTTTTCAGTTTTTACAGTGTTCCAGCATTTGATCCATTTCAGCCTGGGGAACGTGTAACACAAAGGACTATAAATCAGTATGCAATAAAGTAGAGCATTCAGGCAGCACAGTGGATAAGAACATCTCACTTCTATTACTTTGCTTTCTACTCTATGTCTGGCTTAAAAAAAAAAAAAAAAACTTATGGAAGATTAGTGCTTAATATCGCCTTTAATTAGATTGGGGGAGTGTTCCTCTGCTTGGTGGTTTCCCTCCACTTGCGTTGTGTGTTACTGAGGTCCTAATCTCCAATATAAAGATATGTTGTGGTGAAAAGTCTTATAAGATCATATGATCCCAAAGTGTGTGGTGCATAATTCCAGCTCGTGGGTTTTAACCGGATTATAGATGTGAGAGAGTGTATTTGTCATGAAAGCCAGTTGGTTTTACATATTGTTGGTCAGAGACACATAACTTAAGGTTAAGTTTAGCTGCGTATTGTTTCATTGTACCCCATTTTAAGTTGGCTTTATTGGTTTGGCCTTATTATAAAAAGGCTTTTTCCACTTTTATGAAGGTGAATATTATTTGACATCTCTTACATTGAATTTTGTGTTATGGAAATATCATTATCAAGGAATGAGAATCTGTTTCAATAATAAGAGAAAGATTAATCTTTGTTTTTAAGTTTCTTTATTCGAAGGCAAAAGCGTTCGATTATAAAAAGGCTTTTTCCGCTTTTATGAAGGTGAATATTATTTGACATCTCTTACATTGAATTTTGCAATGCAAAGACTGAACACACTTTTCATCTATTGTTTTATGAAAACTTAAATTGCTTTTAGGAGGGTTTTTTTTACCAGTTCGTTGATGCAGAGCAATCACACATCTTGGAAACCTTTTCTGTTTTCCATACTGTACACATTTTTTGTCTCTACAATCTGTATAAAATCCTGTTAAGAAGACAGTGATGAATACGTTTTATTCCCCTAGTCATTTGAAACTCACAACAGACATTGGGTTATTGTTTAATTCTTTATCACTTAAAACACATTTAACATTTTTCTTCCACAACCAGTTCCTTTTATTTTCTCTCCTTTTCTGTACCACTGGGACAAGGACACCTCTCTTCACAGTCATTTAGGAAACTTATGTACAAACCTAAAGAGTGTGACAAGTGGGAATTCAATTTTTTGAAAGGAACTATTGGGGAAAAAAAACAAAACAATTGTTTGCGTCTAGTGGAACATGTGTTAACTCTCTCAGGGCCTTACTTGTCAAGAAAAATACATTTTTTAGCCAAACCTCACACAGACCCCCTGTCTTTGTGGGAACATGTGCCAGAAAAGTGCGACTAAGATCACACTGTCATTTTGCTTTAAAAGAATTGTGAAGTTGTAATAGAAAAAAAAAGTAAGTCAGGCAAAAACCTGTATGCTTAGACTTGTCTTGTGACAGGTTAACCAGTTTTAAGAAAGCAAGAAAACAGTGTTTACACAGAGTGTAAGCATTGTGGATTTCAAATGAGGAAGATTTTTTTTAGAAATATCAAACAACCATGAATGAACATGAATCATAAAATGTAGTCTGTGAATTGCCTTAACCGCATTTTTATAACCTATCTTGACTTTTTTGAGAGGGTCTGAAGTATTTCCAGATTTTAGCTATGTATTATGTGAGGTTACACAAATTAGCATTTTTTTCTATCCACTGCCTTCTGTTGGTCTGTCACACACAGAAGGTAGATTGAATTTAGAGTTCTTCCTTTCTGAATTATGGGCACATAAACTAAGACATAATGATATTTTTTTCTGTTTTTATTTATGACAGTGTCAGACTTATGCATTTGGTTGTACTCACTGTGAAGTCAGTAGATCAAGGTAAATGTAAAACTCTTAATTATTCATGAGTCAAACTTTCCATAACCCAAACCTTCCCACGGATAACGTACCCTGTTCACTGAAGTGTCAGTAGAGGAAATCATTTTATTGCTCCTAAACGTACACTCATTTTTGATATTAAATTTAATAGACCAAAACATAAGAAGAATGCCCCTGCTGTTTGTCTGCTATGTCTAACTTTGACAGTTGAAACGTCTTTTAGGATGCTAAAAATGGTTCATGCTGAGGTTAATAATTGGTTTTGAGAGTGACTTCCCACCTGCTGTTTGAAAATCAGACACACAGGAAAGAAGACATAAACAAAAATGGGAACAGTATACATCTCACAACCTTTTTGAAATTTAATGCCACATCAGTATTTCCTTATATTTCCAAATGAGGAGATAGATTATTATTTTGCAGGTCACCATTCAGAGACCTGCAGTAATGATTTAGGATATTGGGTAATTTCTGCAGATAACCATAGCTCTTTGTTTTGTTTGTCTTGATCATTCTTAAGCTGACAGATTCTCTGTGTCCGCCCTTTCATGTATGTAATCATATATGCTCTCTTTCCATTCCTGATTCTGTTTATAGATCCTCACATCCTGACATTTCCCTTTCAGCTCACACCTTGCGTCTAAAATCCCCGGTGCAACTGAGGAGAAAAAAGACAAAAAAACCCAAAGAAAACATTGACGATAAGGCAGTCAGAGTTAACTTTCAACAGCAAAAGAAGACATCCTTAATGATATCTCTCTTCAGAACATTCTGTGGGTTTTTTTGTTTTGTTTTTTACAATATACTCCATATATTTCTATGTTATTGTGTACATACCAGCATAATGGATGTAGTGTGTTACTTAAACATATAAGATGCTGACAGGTAATGTTACCTGCTCAGTTACCATCGTCCTACTCCATTTTCCATATTCATTAAAAGAACCAAGGCATCAAACATCAAAAGATTTTATCTTGCATCACTCTCCGTGCGGCTCCTTAGGTCACCGGATTACGTTTTATTTTCGTTTTGTTTTGTTTCGCTTTAATATCTCTTCTGATGTTTTCTTTCTTTGGGTATATTTTCCTCAAACTCAGTTGTTGCCTTTAGTTAGTTTTTCCCCCTGCCTGTCCCTGTACACCCCATGGGATTATTGGACCATCTTATTTATTCATCCCAGTGTCTGCAGCCATGTCCTCTGCTTTGATCTGACAACACTGAGTGAGATTTAAAGATAAAGTGCAACTTGCTCTGCCAAACTTTAAACTCTGGGTGCATCCTCCAGCCAAACTAAAGCATTCCTTGCCTATTTTTCCTCATGTTGTCTTGCTGATCATAAGTTCAGGACAAAGTCACTTGACTTTGTGAGTTAGCATCAGCTCTGAAATTGTAAACTATTGCCATCATTACTGGATTCCTTAGTTTAGCAGTCTGGATGATGGTAACTAGGGATTGAAATTCTTCATGTCTGTAATTCAGTTCAACAAGTGAAATTTACATATCCTCTAGATTTGTAACAAAGTGATGCAGTGGGTTGAAGAAAAATGTTATGGCTTACACAATTGTGAGGAGGATTGCTGACTCAACAGTTTTCCCAAAAAGCAGACATTATATCCTCAAAGACATGTCTCTTCTAAAAGTGCCATTTTCAAGCATATTAAAAGAAAATTGAATGGAAGGGAACAAAAAAAATGGTATAAATACCATTTATAACAGCAACCTTGAGAAGAATGTGAAGCAAAAAAGGGACTTTAATGCAAGGGTGTAGAGGCACAAAATCCAACCTCTTTTTAATGACTGTGTGAGTGCTTTATGGTAAGAAGATGAGAGACACCAGAACCAACAATGCAGATGAGCTGAAAACAATCTGGCATTCCTGAATACCACAGCAGAGTCCTGGGCTCAGCATCTCTCTGCCACGCTGCATTAATGCAGGAATTCATGGAAAAGGAGCCCTGACCAAGTACTGATTGCATATAATGGACAATACATGGACATGTTTTCATCAGGCTGATTTTCTGTTTTTTTTTTTTTTTTTTTTTTTTTTTTTAAAGAAGCTCTTATGTTATATTATAATTCTATGAGAAACTAGGATGGGTTTCATTTCCTGCAAAATCAAAACAAGCAGAAAGAAGAATTCTTTGTATAATGTATAAGTTATACTTTTTTAATTGATTTGCCACAATAACTTGATGTAACTGAATTTCAAAGTATATAATAATAAAAGACAGGTATTCTTACAATAAATCGGGAGTAAATTTCATAGATCTGATACTCAAAAACTATTGTGAAAAAGTCAGTGGATATTATTGCGTGGTTATTATAGCAGATAGATATTACAGCTCAGATATTACAGATACATCATAGATATTACAGCAGAATAGATCCAGCGGATACTCTGGGTTATTTAAATTTTGAGTTCCTAAGGCATGTATGTTGCTTTGATGTTAGAAAAATAACTAAACAGGATATACCGAGATCAATGTTTCCACTTTGTTTTCTAAGCTACAACCAAAAAAATTACAGTCCCAATTATGTAAAAAAAAATAAAAAAACATTTGAAAAAAGTTCAGCTGAAACTGCTGTGCTTAGATGAAAAGTGCTCCGGCTTTTACAAAGAGCAACTATTATTTTTTTTTAATGTGTGATGAAAAATTTAAGCTAACCATTTAGATTTCATGAGCACTTGAGTAGCATTTCTCTATTTCTCAGTCCCCAGCATCTCTTTGGAAGATTTCCCCACTACCCTGGGTATGATATGAACACTTGAGTTAGGACCCATGCAGATGCTGCTGAACATGTTTTTACAGCCGTCGGTGACATCATCACATTCAAAAAGCACCTCATAAACTCTGCTGAGGTCAGGTCTGAGCGTGCCGACGGTCACCTCCTCATGTCATTGTCTATGCATTAACAGCGATCCAGCAGACAATGAACTGTAGAAGGAGTCAAGATATAATATAACATATACTATAAATTGAAATTAGATCCATGCTAATAATGAGTTTATGAGATGTGAGCAGGTAATAATTATTTGAAAGGAAGATGCTTTCAACTGGCATTGAAATATCAATTAAAGAAGAGCTCACTAAAAGTCAGACTTCAGCATGCTAAAAGCTCTCATTATGCCAGTTCATAATTGTAACAGTGAGAGTTTTGAATGGTTAAAGTGTGTTTCCAGCGCTATAATCCTTTGAACCTTTCAGCAAAGGCCACACAGTGTGCAGCACAAGAAGGGAAATATCTGTAAAACCGAGGCTTTGATCTCCAGAGCAGGTTTTTGGCAAAGAAATTGCTGTTTCCCTGCAAAACTGCTTAATGGGACTTTGAGAAAATGCTGTAATCATGACCCACAAGTACTTAAACATCTTGTTGGTGCTGCGAAGTAACATAAGCACATGGTTCGAATAAATGCTGATATCATTCTGCATTAAACATTAATCACAGAATTTTCGGGTCATCGTTTGCGCTTTCGTCTTTCAGAACAGTATAAAAGCGCTGAAAGGTTGCTGAGATGCTTGAGTGCAGGGAAACATTTTTCAGAAAAGATTGTTTCTGTATTATGTATCTTGCAGGAATATAGCAAAATCATCAGGAAATACAATGGGAAACAAAGATGAAAGAAGATTTTTAAGTGTCCTTTCTAGGCATCTTAGGAACACAGCACGATGCGATTGGAGCGTTAGTGACGGATTCGCTGCAAATGAGTGAAAATAGAATAATACTCCTGTTGCAGCAAACTTTATTGATTAATGCATTTATAAACCATTTATTACACACTAGACTTGCTTTAGGCAGCACATGAGGAATTTTTCTTTGCTTATTATTATTATTTAGAATACATTATAATATGATTCTATCCATCCATTTGGCCATCCATCCATTCCTGCTCCTAGCCTTATGTTAATCCAACTTTCCTGAAAATCTGAGGTTTTTACACATCCCATAGCT
The DNA here is from genome assembly GCA_033032245.1 of Poecilia picta. Taxonomy (NCBI): domain Eukaryota; kingdom Metazoa; phylum Chordata; class Actinopteri; order Cyprinodontiformes; family Poeciliidae; genus Poecilia; species Poecilia picta. The sequence continues at coordinate 26,186,431 of CM065365.1, read as the reverse complement.
GCAACTCCATCCATCCATCCATTTCTTTACACCCTTGTCCCTAATGGGGTTGAGAGAGGTGCTGGTGCCGATCTCCTGCTAATGTTCCGGGCGAGAGGCGGGGTCACCCTGGACAGGTCGCCAGTCTGAGACACAGAGACACACAGAACAAACAACCATGCACACACACACACCTAGGGACAATTTGGAGAGGCCAATTAAACTAACAGTCATGCTTTGGGACTGTGGGAGGAAATCGGAGTACCTGGAGAGAACTCACGCATGCAAAGGGAGAACATGCAAACTCCATGCAGAAAGAAGGCCTGGAATCGAACCCAGAGCCTTCTTGCTGCAGGCAACAACTCTACCAACTGCGCCACTGTGCAGCCCTAGCTGCAACTCAACCTGTAAAAAATATTTACACTTCATGATGAGCTTTGACAATTGCTCTGCAAACTCAAACTCTAGAAATTCAAGTCTGGAAAAATCTGGCATTGTGACTTGGATGTTGCTGGAAGCCACTAAATACTACATGATCATTCCAACTTTGGTCATGCATCTGTTGTTCTGAGTTGTGTAGTTCCTTTTCTGAACTTTTGGCCTCTGAAATTAGTTGTAATCTCCTTGAGGTCTGCTTGATCAGCTTATCGTATCACTACACACAGAACCTGTTTCCCTTCCAAAGAATCTAGCATGTGACATCTGAATCCTAAACCTGTTAAATAAGCTTAGGTTTCTTAGGCTATGCTAATGGACCAAAGTTGGAGAGATCCCATGACTTACCAATAATCCACAGTCCCCATAACCCACTGGCTTTTTGGATTAAAACTTGTTTTCATTGTGCTGTTTTTCTTTCTCTTCTGCAATTAACTCTAAAACACCCCACATGGCTTTGAGTTTCCTTATGAAAACCACGGTTAATCCTTCATTACCCCAGTTTTTAGGTATTCAACAAAACATTTCCAGTGTTTGTATGTGGTCTTGTTGGACTGATGGATTAAGCAGCCCGCAGCTGGGAATTTGCAATAAAGTGCAGTAAATGCATAAAATGGCTTTCTTCAGAGGCCTTTTGCAATGACTTGTAATATTTATGTGTACTCAAACGTGTCTCTCGCATCACGTATGAAAGTCGGAGCCCCTCACATCAGCTCCAGATTTGTGAAATACGGCAAATGTTTGTAATTAAAGGGGATGGACTCCGTGTGCTGATGTAATCTGTTCAAGAGAAGAAAAACACAGTATAGTTGTTGCTGAATGAGCTGTAGACAGCTCCAGCCTGAGAGGGATGGCGGATGAAGGGGTTGAAGTGTTTTTTTTTCATTCTCAGACATTGCTTTCTGTGATTTTATGCCTTAAAGCTTTTCTCAGTTTCCTTTCTTTGCAAGAGAGTACTAGCTTTACTCTTTACCGTGCATAATGCTCCCATTCACCCATTCAGACAAGTATGACTGACAGATTTAAGCAGCTGTTCAATATTGTTATTATTGACAAAGTGCTGGAAAATAAAAGGCTTGATGCCTAAATCTGTGCTGCAGAACAGATTGTATCGACATAAATTTATTTGGATTTTTATTAAATCCAGGGGGAAACCAAATCCACATCATTAGCACAGAAAAACTTAATGTACCATTATCCTGGACTGCCCAGAGCTGGTGGGGAAATAAGAAAGATCCATGCAAGTTTTGTTCATCATCAGTGGAAACTATTTTGTAACCCGTCTTACTTGATTTCTTTATTCACTCACACTTTTGTGACTTGTGGACCTTGAACTTGTTTTACGTTTTGTCAAGGGTCACCTTCAAAATTCGGTGTACTTTACTGAGTGACAGAAAATGACTGGAAAAAATGTTGTTTTTTAATATAAATGAAAACTGAAAAAGTGTGTCATGCACTTGTATTAAACATTTGTAGTGCATATTTGCTTGCAGTTTGTCTCAGCACAGATGCAAGTTGAATGTTTTTACATGTGTTGCAGCCATCATTTTTCATACTCAGAGATATATTTTTCAGGTTTGGTTGGATTTAACTCCACCCCTTTTCTTCAGAGCACAAAAGAGCTTCTTTATTACTGATTTTTTTAAAAGTCATTCCCTTAGCATGACGCTAATATCATTTTAAACTGTGGGGTTAATGTGTTTTGGATCGTTTCTGACACACATTTTATTTTGTATGTGGACCGGAAAGTTATGGCTGACCTGCCTGGTGATGCTGCTTTATGTTCGCTGATGTTCTACACAATAAAAATGCCAGTGTTGAATTAACACCCAATAGTGCCTATAGGTGTCCAGGTCAGCTGGTGTTAAATTCAACAATACAGAGTGTCACATTAACATTTACAAAGATTCTAGTGTTAAAAAATATTAAAAGTAACACCAGTGTAGTGTTGATCACGAAACATAATGTGGTGTTAAAAAAGTAAATAATTGACCCACAAGGTGTCAATATCCATCAAATCCAGTGGAAAATATCCAAAACAATGCACAAAAATGGAAAGTTAAATTTTTTTTAAACCCATTTCAGTATAAAGACCAATGTTAATTTAATAAAAAAAAATGGGTGTCAATCTCTTCACACTTTCAAAAGTATTACTTTAACACCTGTTAACTAGGACACATATAGACACTTTTGGGTGTTAATTCAACACTGGCATTTTTACTGTGTAGCATACTTTGAAAACGCGCACACAAATGTAATATTTCTACAGAAAGTAAAGTAAAGTAATACTCTCTTATGGAGTTTTAGGTTTTAATAATTAGGACACTTCTGAATTTTATTTTATTTTATGCATTTATTCATGAATACCAGAGTAAATCATGCCACATACAAACATTTTAGAGTTTTGTTAAAGATTTTGTAAACCCAATTCGCAAATTATGTGAAATTTTGTCTTGATCTATCATATAAAATCAATAAAATACGCTGAAGTTTGAGACTAAAATTTAAGATAATGAGAAAGTCTTCTATTTTGCTAAACAGAATGGCAGGTGTTTTTCAGGCAGTTCAACATCCTCACTACTGTTGTTGAAATGCACAGAAAACCCTCAGTAAACCTCTCTTTGATCTGGTCGAGGTCTGAGTCCCGCCTCCCTCTCTGCTGTTCTGCTTCCATGACCTCTCTTGTATTATTACACTGAAATATGACCACAAGTGTTGTTATCACCAATTGAAGATACACCTTGGCTTTTGCACTAACACTGAACTTAAAATATACTGACAGTTTTATATTAGGAATATACTTTGCTGGAGTACAAAGCAGCCAGATGCTTTGACCAATTTGTCACAGAACAGGTGCCGAGAGAATCTGTTCAAAAATGTGCCTGTAAATAAAAACCATATGAGAGTAAATCTGCCGTCAGTTTAGACGTAAAAGGACATGCCTGCTCTGAGAAGGACATTTTATCACAGTTGGCTCTGGTGTCTGATAGCCTAAGTGCAGCACAAATAAAACAGGAGGAATGTTAGATGTGAAAAGTATTCTGAAGTTATAAAGTGGGTTAGTGCTTATCAAGAAAAGAAAAAAAAACATTTTTGGAGGAAAGATATTTCCTTGACTGGATCTCATATGTGCCAAAATCAAAGCAAGGGAAAGTCTACTGCTTTCAAGAAGTCATTAAAAGGAGCAATTTATTGCTCCATCGCAAGCTAGATAAATGTTGCCTTTTCTCAGCTTTTCCTTTCCAAAAAGCCATAAGCAAACATTTAATTCTTATAGTAGGCATTTTGTACTGTTTGGTTTATTTCATGATCATTTACCAGGTTTTTCTCTCTCTATATATTTCTTCATAAAAAATTCAGAAAAAGTAGCTCTTGGTGACATTTTCAGTTCGTTTTATTTGCTGATGAACAGAGAAAAGAGGCAGACTGTGACCTTTCTCTCTTTTTGTGTCTGTTTGGCATAGTATTTATTTTTATGCCCTGTGACACATTCCAGTCCTTAAATAAATCTTTTTCCAGGATTAAAACTCTGATTTATTTCTGCTGCTGTCAAAGGGGTCTTGAGTCAAAGTGCTCAACGGAGTCACAGATGTTAGGATTTGGGTTCTCGCAGCAGGATGCAACACATTACCCCATTCAGTGCCGATGTAATACAGCCTTAATGGGCTCATTAGTTTAGCTGTTATGGGTATGTTTGGAAGACAGATGCATAGCTATAAATAATAATGTCAACTCAAAAACAGCATTGATTCCCAGGGTTAGTGCCTCATTTAATTGGATTATTCAGCAAATGGCTGGCTGCACAGCATGAGATGAGTATACACCAAGCATGAAGTATACATCACAAATACTGGTTCATCACAATGTGGATGAAACCAGATATTTACATTCACTGTATGAAAAAGACCCATTTTCTCATTTCCTATCATTAAATTAGACTAAGCTGACTATTTTAAGTCATTTATGATTACCAAAATATTTATGCTCAATGACAATAAAGACAATTTCCAGAAAATCTTTGACAACGTTCACTAACTTAGGAAGCTTACATACATTTAGGATTATGATGCTTTTGTAAAAGCCTAGATAGATATATTTTTAAATCTCCGATGAACATTGGACTTAAATCAAGACACACCAGTAAAAAACATGCTGCTGTCCTTTGTAATATCAGAAGAGAATCAAACAAAAATCTATTAGGATATCAGCAAGATAATTATTTAGCTCCAACAGTATGGCTCATTCTTTCGTATAATTTCCAGATGCTTGAAGGTGCCACGTTCATCTTTTCAAACAATTATAAGCAAGTAGACACACCAGGAGAATGTCCAGCACGCTGAGGTGTATTTCTTTGTCAAACACTAATGAAACTGGGGCAAACTACCTTGGAGACAGGAGAGGATTGGTGGACAGATTGGTGCTAATCAGAGAGTTTGCATTGACTTGCGAGGGAGTTCCCCTGCTGCTTTGGTGAGAAGAGATGTGACATTTTGTTAAATGGGGGGAAAAAAGTCAATGGCTTTTTTCCATCATGACATTACAACTCAATCAGTTATGTTCTATATGGGCAGCCACTTTTAGTATTGTTTTTGCTCAAAAGCTAAAGATAAAAAAAAAACAACAAAAAAAACTGTTTCTTCTGGACAGCTATGTTGCTCCGACATACGTTTAATCAAAGGTTAAATGGCATTTGCCTTGTCAGCTGTTTGCTATGCTAAGCTAATGTAAGTTTGATTGATTGATTCATTCATTCATTCAATTTTTCAAAATGTTATTTATTTTGAACAAAGAACATTACAAAAATGATCTTGAACACAAAACAATAAGTAAAATCAAACAATATCCTTTCACAGTATACCATTTTTTTTCTTAACAAATGTACAATACACATTAAAGCAAAGGATCTGTTACAACAGCTAAAAGAAAGAAAATAAAAAAATGCGTTTTTAGGTCTCTCAAATTATTGCAAGAGGGAATTTTTTCACCCCTTTCTTTTTGTCGGCGTAATATTTTGCTAGGATTAGTTCAGATAGAATTATGATATCACATAAAATTAACCTCTGCTTTGATATAACTCATCGAGTCATATTTGCAAGTAGTCTTTTCAGTTCCAGAGAGTGAAAGTCACAACACAGAGAGACACACGAGGAGCCGCTGGATCTTCTATTTCCCTGTAAATGTCGTTGTAAAGGGTGAAATATGTTTAAGGCTGTGTGTCTCACCAAGTGCAGGGCTGCCATATTCACAGACTGTAAACTAAAAACAGGTATCACCCGTAGAGTTTATATGTAGATTGCCAGTACTGATTGTTTAAAAACACTCTGAATTCAAATTGGGACATAGAAAACTGAATATTGGTTTCACTTATTGGTGCAACCTCTTAATTAGAGTAGACTCAGAGGTATGATGCACTCGTTTCATAAAGACTCTAAATCAAACCAGCAAAAAAGGTAACACTGACTTCCTCAGAGCGTTTTCAGATGATTATTCATTGATCACTGTTGTTTACATGAGGTCTGCATTTAGTTGTGATTCAGTTTCCTTCTTTGGTTCTTATTTTCACTTAATCTCTGATTAGCCTGTTCAATTTGATGTATTATTTTCATTACTTATAGAGCAGCAAGCTGCAAATAGAGATGAAAAGAAATGCTACTGATGTCTGGAAATGAGATTCCAGCATAGAAAATGAAGCGTGAAATCCAAAATCCAAATGATAGACTCTCAGTGCTGCAGAACCATAGTGAAACATATTAAGGCATTAAATGGTGGGTTGCTTTTTGCTTGGCTTCCTTGTTTAATAAGTGGGTTACTGTCTGTGGTGTTTTTGAAGGTTGATTGCCGGTCTAAGATGCCTTTAATATCGTTCCTCGGAATATCAGTGAAGTCTTTTATTATAGCTCACTGGGTCATGGAAGAGCACAAAGGTTTCTGGGGAGACGTCAGGTGCCAATTAATCTGTGATCCACATCACTTCTCCTTACTTAATGGCACCATAATTCACTTTTCCGCTGGCCAACACATGAAAGGAGGGTGAGACGATGAGCACACCGAAGGTCAAAATAGGTTGGGCTGACCTGCGACACGGGAACTCACATGTTAGTCAGAACTTTCTGCTGCATTGGATTGGATTTGGCACGCTTTTGAACCCTTTTCTCTGTGTGGGACACATTGGTCTCAGTTGTGAACATGCAGGCATCAAAAGGCCCATCGTGCTCTTATTACACGGCTTGTTAAAAATCTAATGAAAATTGAGCTTTTGTTGAATCTGCAGTACAAAACTATTAACAGAATGGGATTTGCAGACTACATGCAGAACAAATTCACTCAGAAAAGTTTTATGGCTCAATTCTTTTCATCCACAAAGAGCCTTGTATCATGTCTATTTAAACTGTATCCATATTTCTTACGTCAACTTATATGTAAAATCAAGGATTTTAAAAACTTCCAGATTATTTTTTTTTCACCCCTTCATTTTTGGGTTTACTGATATAAATATGTTGAAAATGTCTTGAAGCTTTTTCTCCAAAATAAAATGAGGCTGTTAAGTCCATAAGCTTCAAGATGCCTTGCCATAAACAAGGCATCTTCTGTTTACATTAATAAACATGTCGTACACTGAGACCACCTGAGGGAACAGACACTTGAAGCAGCCAAAGTATTGCAAAGATTGTGGTGTTAGTTTTCTCTGCAGAAAGCAATGGTTTTTTTTAATACAATGATAGGTCAACCAAGAACAAAACAGAACAGCTAAAACATTTAATGACACACCACTGTGTTCATATTTAATTTTCTGCAAAGAAAAAAATGAGAATGGTTTGCATGAGAGCTGATTAATTACACTTGCATTTTTGGAGGAATGTCTTTAAAGTATTGACATTTTTTGTGGGACACAGTAACAGCGGTTTTGCAGACTGAAGATCATTTGCAGTAATGTTTACCATACCTCTGTCACAGACTCTCTGTCTGTTGTTTTATAGTGTACAAAGAAGATTTGAAACAGTGCTAAGCTGTAGGCCCAGGTAAGTAAAAGAAAAAAACAATTAATATCTCTGGTGAGCAGAGCATAAAAACTATATTACAAAATACCTTTTAAGATCAAAGTGTTGCACAGGACAATGAATAAGAGAAAGAAAAGGCATTGCAACCCATCAAAATGGATCAGCATTGCAACAAAATAAAGCAAAACACAATAAGATAAACATCTCAGACCAGGGGGCAAATACCAGTGGAAAAGAGAAAGATTTTTAGATGTCATTTTAAAACAGAGAAAATATTTCTTTATTGTGGAAAGGTAGGAAAGTCAACTTTTTTTTTATTTAGTAACTGCTTGAGTAAAAGTAAGGGCTCCTTCCAGGCTACTGTAATCATATGTAAGATGAGGAGCAGCTAATAAGCTGACATTAGAAATCATCAAAAAGGGGGCTTGTAGAAAAAAATAAAACTTTAAAATTAGTTTTAAAATGTATACACAGGACGTTGAGTGAAACTAAAATGTTTTTATATTCATGTGTGGTGGATGACAGACTTACAGCCTAATTTTCTATGCACTGTAGCTAAGCAGTGGACGAACTACTCACTTCACATGAAGCACATTACAGCAATCTAGCCGGGTGGTGACAAAGGCATAGATCGGCATCTCAAAGTACTTCCTAAAGCAAATTGGCTTTATTCTGGCCAGCTGCCTCAACTGATAAATGCTTAGTCTGCCCTGATCTGAATGTCAAATTTAAGATCTGCTTTCATTTTAACTCTGAATTTTGTTGCGGTTGACTTAGTCTAGTCTAGTCTTAGCAATCTCAGCTGTGCTACTAAAAAAACCCAGCATTTCTCTCTTACTCTTATTGAAAAGGTTAAAGTCTTTAAGGTGTTTTTGTAATGATGTAACACAATATATATATTTTTTTTATTTTTGGATAGGACACAGATATGACTACCATTTGCAAAACAGTGGAAATTGAGCCTTATGACCTCAGCACACTGTTGCTCACCATGTTGAAAAATATTCACAGCGTTTTGCTGATTCTTTCGTCTTGACTACTATTTCTACACATTGAGTAAAAATGTGTTCCAGTTGTGCTACTCTCACTTAAGATTTTTAGTACTCTCTCCACTGTAATCCAAGAACACTTTTATTGGAATTTTAAACCTCAAACAACACCATGCAAATGCTTTGTGCAAGTTGATAAATATTAATAGATGAAACTGAAAGTAAAACTGACAGTTCAAATATTTCTTGATTAATTCAATAAATATTTCTTGATTAATTCAAATAATAATTACTTGATCTCTAACTAAATTTCCTTCAAAATGGTCAGCTGATCCTTAAACATTACAAAAAAAAATCACATCACATGTTCTAATTCAGCAAAACAGTGTAATTTATTCAAATCAGGTTTATTCAAACCATTTATTGCTCAAACCTGGAGCCGCAAAAAGTGACCCACATATTTCTGATGTTTAGACTCACATGCATCAATGCGCACATTATACATGGCAGGATAGAAATCAGTGCGATGGCAGCTTTGTAGACTAATTAGACCTTCAGTTGTGTACTTTTGAAATTCCAAAGTTATTGATAAAACATTTTTGGCTCAAAATCGGTTGTTGCGCCTCACTAAGTGGACACCTCGCGGATTCCTTTCTCAACAGCCCTCCACATAACATTTACACACAAGACGTTTTCCTGCACAGCTGGGAAAGTAATTAATACTGAAGCATATCTCCAGACACTTGATGATAACAACTTGGTTCTATGCAAGCCTCCCTGCTTTGCAGAAAGCAGGAAATGTAATCACTGAGCAGATTCTGGCTCATAAATAAGTGCTCTTGGATTGTGAGCGAGGTGAATTTGAGGTGTGTGTAAGTATACTTTCAGGAAGTCCTTGCCAAAGGTTTGTTTTGTGTAACCCAAACAGATTCTTATCTTTTACATGGATGAAAAATGTTTTATTCAGACTTGTGCATGTTGCATTTAAGAGCTTGTTTGGAAGGACATGTTTAGTGTGGAAGTCCCCTCTGCACTGAAAAACAACTAAAGTGCTCACTGACTACCTTATGTATACTCAGAGGAGATTGTTTGAAATGAATCACATGAAGGAGAGGATTGGACATGTATACAAGATAAAATATAATTACTCTATCACCTAAATATTTTGCTGAGAGCTAAATAAATATCGTGGAGAGGAAATGAATCCCGCCTATGACTTTGGAGGCTCAAAAGAAAGAAAAATATCTCATGAATCAAATGCTGATACCCACCAGTGATGCCTAGAAATTAGGCCGAGCATGCCAAACAGGAACAATGTGCTGACATAACAGGAACTATCCAGGTTTAAAGGAGGAAAAATGTATGTGTCATAAAAAGTGGAAAATCTGCTTGTGTAAATATGGAAAATCCAAATGATCTGATCTATTTTTCCCCCAGCAGGATTAAAGTTGGGATTCAATGCATGACAACGACAAGCCACCAGTGTAACAGCTGTTGCATATTACTGTTCCTAAATCCATCTGGATATCAGTACAAAATTTTCTGTCATCTCGGGCTATGTTTATGTTGAATTGCAATTATACGAGTTGGCGAAATGAAATAAAAAAGATCTAAACAGACAGTCAGCTATCTGGACAGAGTCCAATGCTACAGCAACGCTGTCTCCGTGAGTCTAAACCACGTCTAACCTTCAGCTCTGGGCTCGCAGTTTAAACATAGTTTACAGGAGAGATGTAGCTAATGCCAGAACATAGCCTGAGCAGTTTTGGTTTGTTTGTAGTGTTTATCAGCCAGTGACAGAGTATGTTTATATTTATCGTTCCAGTGGACCTCCATGACCCTGTGAGTCCAGGCTCACCCCTCCGTCCCCACCTCTCTCATCCATGCCTTGCTTTGCAGCCTCCAATTTAGAATAATCCAGTTATTATTTTTTTTTTCAGGGCTGATTATTTGAGTACAAGTGTAGCTCTGTACGGCTTGTGCTGGTATGTAATTAGCTTTTTTTTTTAATTAGCAGGCTTGCATCAAAACACTTCTGTGTTTTCATGGATGTTAAAATTTATTACAGAGCCAGGAAAAAAAAAAAAAGCTGATTTGTGGAAGAAACAGGGGTGAAATGATCTTAGGCTAGAAAGAGATTAAAATATTTAGATTTTTGCCTCTAATACAGATTTCAAGTTTAGCTTTCAGGTCTCTCCTATTGATTCAGATTTTGACCAGATTTTCTGTTTGTTTTTACTGATAGAGAAAATGTATCTTGCCTAATATTAAAGGTTTTTTTTATGAAAAAAATACTTAATTTGTTCCTATTTAGACCTGTGTGAAAGTTCTTGTTAGATAAATGCAGAAAGACAGAAAACAGTGAACAAACACTTACAGTTTGTTCAATGTTAGATTGGTGCATCGATAATAATACATTTGCAACACCAAAAGTTAATTAAGTGTGTACTTTGTGTGTGAGTGTATCTCTTCGTACCAAGCTGTCTGGTTTAATTGATGTTTTGCAGAAAAAAATTGCAATGGCAAAGTAAACATATATTTTACACTGTTTGTCAAAATCTTCACTTGAGGATGTTCTATCCATCTCCAGCCCTCTGAAGGAACAACGAGGCTTTTTATTATTATTTTATTAGCTTTCTATTACATATAAAATAGCATTTGAAGTACCTTAGTGTAATAGAGAAAATCAACATTAAGAGAGAAAAGCACCACTTTTTATGTTTGTGTATGTTATTTATGGCTTGGAAGCAAAGTCTCTAAGAAGGCCTTTTAATGCTACTTTGAGTACAAACAGAGATAAATAGAGGAAAGGATTCAGTAATCCCTGGTGTACCTTTAAAATGATTGTTTTATTTGTTGTAATTTGGCATTTTAAAGAAATGCACTCACTGGCCACTTTTTTTTAGGTACACTGGCTCAATTACTTGTTAGCATTTTTAATGAATCAACCAGTGCAGCAGCAAATCAATGCCTTAAAGCTTCCAGACATGATGAAGACAAATTACTGAAACTCAGCAAAAAGTGTCTAGATGGATGGGGAGGATAGGGGACTTGTGTCACGTAGATTGTGACATGGTTGTTGGTGCCAGATGAGTTGCTGCTGATCTCATTGAATATTTTTTACACACAACTATTGCGCTAGTTTACAGAAAATGACTGAAAAAGAGAGCATATTTATTGTTGTGCAGTGAAAAATAGCTTTTTGCTGTCAGAAGACTGGCAGCAAACTTGTTTGAGATGAAAGAAGGGCAACAGAAGTTCAAATAACCACTCTTTATAATCAAAGCATGCATAAAACCTTTTACAAATGCACAACATGTTGAACCTTGATGCAGATGGGCTACATTAGCAGAAGAACACACCAGACGCCACTCCCGTCATATTGGTACAGCAAACTGAGGCTAGAAATTCATATATGTTCACAAAAATTGTGCAGTGGTAGATTGAAAAACTTTGCCTGTTTGGGTGAATCTCTGCAGGTGTGACGTTTAGATTGAAGGGTTGGAATTTGGCATAAAGAACAAGAAAGCATGGATCTATAAGATCTCGTACTCTGGTGAGGGTGGCATAGTGTTGTGTGGGATCTTTTTTTTGTCTTTGAACTTCATAATGAGTTCGATGTAGTCAAAAGACCTCCATTATGAATAGGTTTTTATATGGTTGAGCATCTTCAGAAAGTAGGGCAAGAGGAGATTAGAACTAAAGATGTATAGTTGACAAATCTGTTGCATCTGTGTGATGGTATAATGCCAATACGGATCTGAATCAATGAAAAATGTTTCCAATCCCTTATTGAATCTGTCTCAAAGAATCAAAGCAGTCCTAAAGGCTGAAGGGTTTCCAATCCAGTACAAGCAAGGTGTACTTTACTAAAGTGGCCAGTGAATAGATATATTTGCTTCAGGTGGTATAATGCAATATCAAGCCTTCCTTGATGGTCAGTAAAGTGGAGCAAAGCACCTGCTTGATAAGTTAGTACATACTGACACTTAAGCGAAGCCTAGCATCTGATAGAGGAGAGTCCACTCAGTTTGATAGCAGGAATGTAGCAGTCTTGGCCAGTGCTGCTGAGAAGGGAGACCACTGATGCACTGAATATTCTCTTGTCATTTAATCAAAGAGACTCATTGATTTATGGTGCCCAGGTATACTCCGACTCTTCAGCTACATCTGCACTTTGTTTGTGCATGCCAGGCTCAGCAGGCATTCTCCCACCCACCGCAAGCAGCTGTAGCACTCGCCTAACCCACATCAGTGCTCTTGTTTCCCCACGCTGCGGATGGTTCTTATTAGCTCCCCTCCCACCTACCCAGTCCCTGATATTCACCGCCTGCTTTGACTCACCAGACCAGGCCTCGGTGCTGCTATTGGATACTGTGAAAGGGATGAGTAGCTGAAACGGAGCCAAGTAATAGCCTGACAAGGCTGCTTTCTCGGGTGTCTGATATGAGGTTACCTCAGTCTATTCAGTGGATCTACTCAGCATGCTTCTAAAGTCACTACACATAGTGAGACTAAGCTCCAAGTTTATAAGAGGTTCCCTCAAAGGTGTCTGCTGATCCTTCTTTGAAGGGCAGTCAGTCTGACACGTCTGCTTTGTGTTAGTGGCTGAAACAAGTCAAGTTTGTTTACTTGATTAAAAGATTTACTATTTTAAAATATAAGTCCAAAAAAAATAAGCTAAACAACTTGAACATCCTTATAGCAGCTCTAGGGAACCAGATTTAAATCCAATAAAAGGTTAGATGTAAGGCTATAAGGTATTAGCTTTTTAATATACTCAAGGGATTTAGTAGCGTCATTTATCTTTAGCATAGTCAAAATCTTTATTCCACTAGATAAACATTTGCTGTCTACCTTGAAAAAATATGTGGCTGTTTGTTATTCTGTTTGACCTTTGAAAAACAAAAAGGTTAACGTCTAGAGCAGAAGCGTCTCAGAGGGAACATCTGTCATTCCAGGTGGTCAGGGGTTAACGCCACATCAGCAATACACTTAACATATCCAGTTGAGTTTTTGTCATATTTATCTTTAAAAGCATTTTTTTTAAAGTCGACATTACAATAATCCTTCATTTTGCCGGGCAGCAGTCCTGCAGTTTTTTTTTTATTTTTTTCAAACTTTTTTTTGGTGTACTTTTCAACATAAAATCAACAAATAAAACTGTCTTTGCTGTGTAACTCAACACATTTTCTTTTTATAAGTCTAGCGTTATCGGTTTATGTTGTTGGATCATGACTTATGTCAAATGTAAACTGACTTGATGTTCACCAGAATAGTTTAGAAAGATTTCATGTTGCAGTCATCTGGATTCTTTCATTCTTCCATCTTGAATAATCTGGTCCATGTTTGTAGATATCCCATAACACTGAAAGGTTTTTAGTGCATTTGCACGCGTCCATCCACTGTTTTCATGCTGCAAAATATTTTGTTGTCACTGTTGTAGGAGTGGGATTTTTATTAAACTGCATACACAATTTTAAACTTAAAAAACTAGCATTGCATGTCTGCTTGAGTTTGTGCACCCCTCTCTGCAGAGATCTACTAGTTTGACCTTTTATATCTTTTCTCTCTGCTCACTTAGCTTTTTTACGATTCCCCTTTTCCTTAAAAGGTAAGATGCCTAATAACTTCCAGATGCAAGGTCCTGATGAGAAACAGACTCTAGAGTTTTAGAAGAAAGCCTAATGAAAGCTTAAAAAACGCAGACCACCTAACTTTCAGCAACCTGAACTTTGTGATAAGTCCTAAATTACAAAGAATGCCGAGATGTATTATAAAGCTATTATGATTTAAGATATGGATACTGTTTTTGCGTTGCCTGACGTCTTTCTCCTTATTGAAATTCAAAGTTTTGCAACTGTTTCCAAATCTCCTATATTTTCACAGTGAGTTTGAGACCTGGGCCTTAGAGATTGTAGACCTTTACTGTAACTCCAAATAGTTTTCCAAGTCCACCATGTTCCAGTGTGTGACATCTCAAGCAGACAAAACCAATATACTTTACTTTACTCCATCCTCCTTCCTGCTATTTGCTGAAAGTTGTACTATATCAGAGACAGAATAAATCACACACATGCCTCAACATATTCCAGGAAAGTATATTTTATTTGTAAATAACCTGTTACATCCATGTGCCGACTTAACTTTGAAATACTTTACTGATACATAAACTAGATAGTAGCATCCACAGCAAAGAGTGTCATTGTTTGCGTGATCTGTGAAACAAGACGTGGTGGATGCACCAATATGGAAAAGATGTGATTCACAGATGTGAAAGACTTTTGCAGACTTTCACATCTGTAAAAGTGTCGTGTTCTGACATGTTATATGAAATATTTTCAGACAGTAGCTAACTTTGAGTCTTCTTTCTTTAACAATAACTTCCTCACTGAAGGTTGTTGTTGTCAGAACAACTTAATGCCGCTTTCATGATGTGCATCAATCAGAAGAAAAAAGAAAAAAAGCCAATGTTTGAGTTTCCGCCAGTCTCTCGCAGAAAATTGCACAGTTCTGTGATGGCAGAGTTCCAGTCCATTTATGAATGTATTTCTGGGACATTTTTAAAAACCCTCATCTTCACAAGGAATTTTGCTATTCCACAGTTATATAAGACTACAAAAATGAACATTTTTATCTTTTTACCATGTCCTAAAATTAGTTAGATCCAACCTCAAGTTTATGAAAACCACAAACCACAAATTTAAGCTTTAACACAAAACATGTAAAGAAACTAAATTACTAAATAGATACTTACAAAATTAGAAAACCCAAGCATTTGAAGCATATAGTTTTACCTTGACAGTATAGCCGAGATCTTAAAATTGGCAAGCCATTAGTGGATTTATGTTCAGTAGGAGTGAAGAGGAATTTCCTTGACAACTTAAAAGTAGTTCTTCAACACACTGACCTGAACTCTGTCTGAGGTAAGAAATACAGAAACACTGTTATGATGTTTCTGTTTATTTTTTCCAGCAGTGTGCTGGTTACAGAGAGCGATGTATGACAGGGAAGAGCTGGAAATGTAATACTTTCCCAAGTGAGCAATCCAGCTGCAAGTTACTATATATTGCTTCCCTTTTGTTCCTCTGCCAGACTTTTGGACTGAGCACCATTCTAACCTGCTATCCTTAAACCCACTTCTTCATAAATGCATCACTTATTGCTCAAAAAGATGAAACGTCCCAGTTCAGGGGTCCATTGTTTACTTCAGATTAAAACATTTTTCCTTCTTTTGTCAGGTGGCAGCCTCATTTATTCTGGAGGACAGCTGATACAATCCAGTTCCAAGGACTGTAGGAACTGCTGCAATAAAAAAAGTAGACATTGCCTTGCACAGCTTTTCTGTAGGAAGCCAAATATTACTCTGTCTAACAAATCACCTACTTTGTGTCAAGATGTGAACATTTAGCAACAAATATTAAATGTTGTCATGTTTACCCTGCAGCATGTGCATCATATTTTATTAGTGTTCATCTGCAGTTCATTTCTGGTTAAATCATTACTTGAATCCATTTGCACAGTGAAAGACAGATTTGGAGGATGCGATTTGGCAACTGGTACATGTTCTAAAAATCTGTGTGATTAAGATAGTTATTGACTTTGACAGTTATACTGTGCTTCGTGGGGATACCCTAATTCACCCAAAAGCACATATGGACAGACAATTAACTTGTTAAATCTGGAATAGATTGTTTATGTTCCAGTCATGCAGAGCTGCTGATGTTTTTGCATTTTGCAATATTTAATTTGTACCAGTATTCCTGTGCTCACATCAATCTTGAGCCTTTTTCAACATAACTTATTTCAAAGTATATTACTCTTAAATATAGTTTTAGAGACTTATTTTTCAGTGTTTGCCTTTAATAGCATTTGTCTGGGATGCCTTGCAAGAAAGGTCTGCTATTTTTTAATGGAAATCAGTGAAGTGTTAGCGTGCTGCTGTGTTTCAGTACACTGACCCCATGTTTGGCCCTCTGAACCTCAGTTTAGGTCAACATTTAGCCTCTTCCAACACATGCAAATGATAAGGTGTCTTAGACAGTTGACTGTGTCCTGGTTCCATGAAATTCACTCTGGATATTTATGGTCCCCAGGGGTAAATCCTGCTGTTTTCCATTATTCCTGCCCTTCCTATGAACTGTTGTTTCAACAGGTTCCTAACCTATTTAAAGCCGGACTACTACCAAAGGAAAACAAATTTAGTAGGGTTTGAAAAGTAGTAATAACAATAACAATATGTTTTAGGAACTTTTATCTGAACACTTTTATCAGATGTTGCATTAAAAAAAACACGCCACAGGACTTTGTTGTAATACCTCAAAGTTTTCTGTTCTGACTTTCAGTTCAGTTAATTTAGGTGGAAATATTTCACAAAAAATGTCAACTCTATGCATAATTCAGATCAATCCGATTCATTCCAATACACTCCTATTATATAATCAGACATGGTTCAAAGTAGACAGACATTTCAGAGTGCACTTTGACTCATATGGTCTTGGAACCAACTGAAACTTTCCCACTTCTTGAGAACATCCTGATCCGATGACACACAATCCAGTTTAATCCAACTTAAGAACTTACTTAATGAATTGTGCGAGTTAAATATAACTTTGGAAGATTGTTTTTCTTTCCAGCTCGGGCATATGACTGTGCTGCTTTCACCTCAAGTTTACGTACGACTTCAAATCCCTCCCACAGAACAGAGCACAGCTTCAGTTATTGACTGGAGGTTTTAGCCAACTATTGAAATCTGTTTTCCAAGTCAAACCTCTTTGAATGTGCACTTTACAGAGCTGGTAGTGGATGAAATGACAAAAATACTTCAATTTTAATTACCTTATAAGCATTCAAATTGGAAGATAGTTTCAAGACTGAAACCTATTCATAGCTCTGTGGGGAAGAGTACATTTCTGTGGATGCATTTTTTATGGCTTGTTGCTTCCCTGTATCACTGGGTTTGTAGTTTCTATCACAACAAAATTACACCCAAATTTCTCAGCTATAGCTCTTTATTACAGAGCAAGTGAATGCCGCTCATTATCTCTAAAGCGAAAGCTACTTATGGGTTACTACATTTTAAGACTTGATAAGAAAAGTCTGGACTCATTTAAGACTTTTATGGACAAACCCTTAAGATTATTATGACTTATTAAGACATGTAGTAATCCTGAGTGCAATATATTCAAATTTAATAGCAATTTATCCATGTAAGGGAGTCCAGCCAATTCCACTGAGTCACTAACATTTCAGCAATCTCTTATCCTAAAGCAAGCGTGAAGTAACAGTGAAAATGGACAACTTCCTTTTTAACAGAGAGAGTCAGGTTCAGTATGACAGACTATCTGCTGCTATCACTGGGTGTGGAAACAACAGGAAGAAGACATAGGAAAAAAAACACATGAGCTAGGCTTACAGTACTTTCCATGGATGGAAAAACAAAGAGTGCACAATGCATTTTGTCAGTTGCAGAAACTGTACAGCCAAACATGTAGAAGCGCCAGGCCAGTAGGACCTTCTATAGAAAGAGCACTCGGCAGCCATTTTTGCAAAAAAAGGACATAAATGGAGTCACTCTGCCCTCTGGCAGCCTTCATAAATTTCAGTGGTGCTGTAGCATAATTCACGTTTTATTCCATACATTCTATATGTTACATTCCAAGTTGTTTTTTTTTTGTCACAAAGTAGACCCAAACATCTCAGGGCAAATTTGATGGCACACTCCTATAGATTCTTCTGATGTAACCAACTAAATATTTCACATGTGGTTGGTCTGAATCCAAACAATAATTCTTGAGCTTCAAAAGTGCGTTATTTTGACATATTTGTCAACAGCTGCGTGGGCTTCTTCCTTCCACCGGCACGTTGCGGTCTCTGCCCGGCTCTTTCGTGTGGTGTTAAACATGTCCCAAACATTCTGACCTACGTATCTCCTCTGTTTTAGCAAGTAGTGAAAGAGGCCTTGGGGGTAGGGTGGTAAGGGGGTACTGAGCTGATTTTCTTCACATCTGCTTTTCTCTGAAGTGATGCCAGGACAATAGACAGGGAGGAGAATGCATGGCTTTACACCAGCTGTGACAGCTCAAAGCATCTCTCACTCCAGATTTCTACAAGTCGCCCATTCGTTTGATTTTATTGAACCCACACCTTCCTCTTTGTTCTTACTGTCTTATAATGAGCTACGTGTCGTGTCACCAGTATTTCCATGTTGATTAGTCTTGGACTGCATAGGTCCTGCTGTTACAGGGGTTTGAGATGCTACCTCACAGAAGTCGCTTCTTCACTAGTTGCATGTATTTTAAAATCGATCAACTACAATACATAAATATATCAGACACACCTATTTGATATATTTATCTTTTTATCAAATTGCACTAAAATAGGTTTGTAAAACAAGGAGAGGAGAACATGTTTCTGCACCTTCCCTCTGCATCTCCACTGCACTCACTGGATATGTGAATAGACGTGAATGGCAATTTCTCAGTTGGCAAACATTTACACGTCGACCCCATCATTTGCAGCCTGTTTGGATTGGCAGTGGCACTGTCCTGATTGGCTGGTTTCAGTGAGGACTTTGTGACATGGATTTGTTTGACTGGGCGCTCTAAAACACAAGGAGCATGATTAAAAATTACATCGGCTTTATTTTACCTCTCAGTGGATTCAGCTTTGCATCATTTATTTGCAGATTTTTATTAACTTTTTTTTTTGCACACAGTAGCTGCAAAAAAAAAGATAGCGTAAGAAGGAGTAACCGTTTGTAATTTATATAAAAAGGCAGAAAACATGATAGTCCAAGACTTTTGTAAACCTTGTGGCAAGGACAGAAAAAAACAAGAGCCTTTAGATCTGCTTGGACACATCCACTATGTGCTGAAAGTCAGCTTCTTTTCATTGGACACTCAATAAAAAATTCCCATCTGGGAAGTTTCTTGAATTTGATTGTAGCACCCCAGTTATCTCCAGATTTCCACAAACTTGACTTATGAAGGGAAAAGTCATATGCTGCCTTTCCCCCGCTGATAAGGCAGCCCCCATCATGCTTCACTCACAGGCATGAAGTGTAGGGAGAATACTTCTGGCTGCTGCAGATGAGGTAAGATTACTTCTGCTTTCAAACATTGAATCCAGTGAAAACAGACCTTGTGTAAAACCAATGCAGTGCACTGCCAAGGAAGTGTTAGGAACTTCTTTTGGACATTGAAACAGTGTCTTCATATCTATGTCCAGTTTAACACCAAAGTTTATTTTGATAATGGTTGTAGTCTTTGATATAAACGAAAAAAACTTCAGAAAGACAAACTATCAGGAGTGAATTTGTTATTTTTCTATGAAGTGAATGTCTCTCTCTCTGATCTGCTCGAGGGAAGCATACTGAACAATGGAGCTGATTTCAACGTTGAGGCTGTATGTAGACCTTGTTCTAAGCAGAAACCAAATTGAGATGTTTGTTCAGACCACATTTAGATAAATGCAATATCAGAAATACCAGAAAGTACAAAATAGCACATTTCCACCTAATTTTATCTTTATATTCCAAGAATAAAGTTCAAAGTGTGGAAAAAGACATAACTTTTCAGATTTGTCAAGCAAAAATCCAAAGAATAATACAATAAATACAAGCATATTCACGTATTTGTATGGAACCGATGGATGCAAACGATGTGGTTTTATCTAAAAATGCATTTTTAAGCTGTGAACAAAATGCTTTCTGGGTATTATTTAGGATCGTGTTCAGTTTTCACAAAAGCACACTGTGATTTTTCTTCAGTATGAATCATCGTTTCTACCGAGAATAAACACACACCTTATAGAGCTGCAACATTTCTGAACCTGTGAAGTCAACTCACTGAGATGCCCTCACAACATACTGTAGAGATGATATCGCTAAGGCAGGTGAAAATGGATTGCAGTTATTTGTTAACAAAAAATTGTGCCTTTCCACAGTAATGGCGACAAAACCTATCTACTTCTTACAACTTGACAGGTGTCTTGTCACATAGACATTGGACTTATAATTTAGGGATCCTGTGTTTGATCTTCTTGGCAACTTAAGCATTGTTTGGATGTCTTTTTTTCACATATCATGCTTACTTGCATATTTCTAGCAAGCTTCGCTTCAAGACTTCCTGAAATTCTGCTTCATCTGCTCAGATATTCTGACTCATCCGAATCATGTCTTCTGAAACATTCTAAATGCCAGAGGCTTTTTTTAAAAGCTGCACTCATCTCTCAGGATTTATGCTTTGTCCTTTGAAAAATTATAATTCCTTTTTTTAAATTTGCTTGTGGTCTCTTGTGTGCTTTGGAAATGGCAGCCGGCATTGCCTTCTAGAGAGACGACTTCTGAGTGTTTCAGTAAGATGACACTAATATGTTTAATTTAAACTCTGAATAGAAGTGCAGCTCTGTATCCACTGTAGTTTGTTACATTATTAAAATTAAATTAGGAGTTATTTCAGGTGTTAATATACTCAATTTAGATTATTCAAGAATTCATATTTTTGTTGATGAGGTGTGTTAACCTTTCTTATTTGTGCATAAATTGGACAGGACATATAGACTAAAAATGTTTACATTTTCAAATTTTCTTTCTGGACTACAAAATGTAAGAACTGGTCAACCTGAATGAATCAAATATATGTTGATAAATGTCCAACATA
Organism: Poecilia picta; assembly: GCA_033032245.1. Taxonomy (NCBI): domain Eukaryota; kingdom Metazoa; phylum Chordata; class Actinopteri; order Cyprinodontiformes; family Poeciliidae; genus Poecilia; species Poecilia picta. The sequence continues at coordinate 26,165,368 of CM065365.1, read as the reverse complement.
TGGAGCGTGTATTTACCCTATAATAATGGATAATGGGGAACTTCTACTCTTATAGCTCAGTGTTTGCTCTGACGAAGGACAAACCTATTGCAACACATTTTTGTAGAAAAAAAAAGTTGTCAAACTTCCGGATTTTTTAATTGAATTAAGATTCAGGCATCAACATTAAGATGTGGAGAGATTGTAAATAATCCTTCCCACTTTAAACACACACAAACACACTCAACCCCCAAAACGTAATAAAACATTGAAGTCGACTGCAGTCTCCCTGCGTGTTAAAAAATGGAGTAGCCTTCTTGCATTGCGCTCAGTTTCCTCTCTCCTCGTGTGGTTTATTATTCTTCTCTTCGGTTTGCATCGCTGCCAGCTCTACAACTCTCTCACTCCTACACACCACTCACCCTCTGTTAGGAGTTACATTGAAGAGTGTGGGCCATGCTCTCTGCTGAGCCCCCGTCTGCCATCTGCTCAGGAAAGAGATGGAGGCTCAATGACTGTAGCCAAACTCATCACCTCGAATGAATGATTTCCAACTACTCCGAGTCATTCCAACGGCGTCTTAAAAAAAAAAAAAAAGAGTAAAGGTTTGATGATAAGCATGGGTTGCCTTATTTTTCTTGGCAGCTCTCCTGATGAATGTGCCACTGGGAGCCGGAGCACCCGAGCACTTCTTCCCATTAATGTTTTCCTCAAAAGCTCCATTTATTAAACATGGAAGGAAGGTGAAATCTAATCAACTTGTGAGGTTTGCCCCCAAAAGTAATCTAGAGCCCCACACTTGCTAACAATTACGCCACCGATACCCAGGGGACTGATCTGATTGGTCTGTTTACCTTTCGCTGTCCTGGGAGATCCTGCAGCAATTAAATCCACTTCCTGGCTGACGGTTTGTGAGTTGCTCTTACAAGACCGGTGATTCCACCTCTCGATGTGCAGCATGAATAAAATTACTCATAATGTAGAGCAGCTTCTCATCGGCCAGCCGACCCTGTCACCAGACAGACACCGCTCATGAAGCAGGCTGTATATCCTGTTGGCAGCTTTCTCTGAGAGCCTGTGGAAGTCGACCAACATCCTGCCAAAATTTTTCTTTTCCTCAGAGTCAGGTTCTGCCAAACGTCCTGTTTGGCTCAAATAAACAGCAGAGAGTACACTAAAGATGCTTTCTCCTTTGATTGACTGTCCCTCTAGTATCTTTCTACATAAAAATGTTTTTAATATATTGCCACTTTACCGTTGCGCATTAATGTGCTCATTTTAACGTGCTGAGCTGCAATCTTTAACCACTGACATGTTTTTGTTACTGTAGGTGACTGCGACAGATGCGGATGGCGGCTCCTTTGGCTCGGTGTCGTACTCCCTCGGCTCTGGCAGTAACAGCCCTGTTCCCTCTCATTTTACCATTGGCAAGCAGACGGGCCAGATCTGCACTAACGCCCCACTAGACAGGGATCAAGGGCCGGACAGTTTCGACTTCACCATAACGGCAGTAGACGGGGTGAGACACCATCCTTTGAATTTATGCTTAATATGAATCCTGCAAACCACATTGTAACCCTATAAACATGGCAGCAATGCTTTTTCTTTTTTTTTTACTGACGGGATAGCAAAGACAGAAACAGCAGGGTAAAAAAAAATCAAAATAAATTAAAAAAGTGAAAAATACAACAACAAAAAAACTTGAAATCAAGTACAAGTAAAAAAAAAAAAAATAAAAGTCTGAAAAGTTCTCCATGGTAGGTAGACTTACTCAACCATCCTGTTCACTGGCTGCCAAAAAATACTCAAGGATGGAAAGGTTTAAAATGAAGGAAAATGACTTTTGGGTATGTTAAAGTAATCAGATGGAGAAATACCTCAACTGTCAGGGAGTAATACTTTAACAAGCTGGACTGCCACCTCCCTCGGTTTTGCCACCTGGTCCAAATGAAAAGCCTGCACTGTATTCTTTTCAAATAAAAAAAACAATGAAACAGCCTCAAGTGCCTTGGGAACACACACCCAGTGTGGCTCATGAAACATTTCTCTTTCCCAAGAGAAGCTTTTAATCTATGTTCATTCACAAATCTGGCTTTACAGCTTTTGTTAATTCTCACCTTTAATGGGATAGTCCAGGATTTCTGAAAGGAGGTTATGTTGAAATAAGCAGTCAATGCTTTACCTGCAGCAGATAACTCTTTTTGTGTGTTAATTAATTTAAATACCCAAATGAGTTAGTTAGCTTAATAGACTTTTAGCATTTTAATACAACTCCAGTCTCAACAATGTCACAGTTTATGCAATAGTTCATGCTGTTTCTTAAACCTGTAAGCTGCCATTCCACAGTTAAAGTCTCTGGACTTTCTGGAAAGAATAGAAGTTGGTGCACTTCCAATAATGTTACTGTGATACTAAAGACAGAACATGTAATGTCAAGAAGAAAAAAATGGAAAGTTTTACACAGGGTGAAATCTAGATGCACTGGCTAGATTTGTTGTTTGTACCATTAAAACATGATCCGTTCAGAATAAAGATGAAAATTACTTTTGTGTATGAGCTCCTGTATAGCTCTTTTTTTGTGGTCCTCCCGCTGTGGAGCAGCAATATAATGCAAGTGTGAAATACAGTTTGAAAAATAGAACTGCAACAACAAGCCAAAACTAATCCTTAAAAGTGTTTTTAAGACCTCATTAGTCCAGCTGAGATAATTAAACTCAGCTGGACGTACTATCATGACAGTAAGTTATTATCCCTAAAAACAAGTAATCGTATAGCATGTGGGCTAAATCAGATTCTCACCAATATGCATTTTTATGAATACTATTTTAATGATTGACCATTATTTTTCAATATGCTTTTTCTCTCTTTTTAAATGCTCCCCATTTTACTGTTTCAGCTTCTAATTAAAACCAAAAACATTATCCTGTGAATGTCACGTAGGTTTTATTTTCATTCACATTGGAGACACGCTTGTAAGGTGAACATTTTTAAGTTCATATTCCAAAAAAAAAAGTTTTTTTTTTTTCTGCTCTGTTTCTCCAGTGGAAATGCTTTACATGTGTGTTTCACACAGGAAGTTCAATGATGGCACACCGCCTCCAACCATAATTTACTATATAAATAATGATATTCTGTGCAAGCCTGACTACAGTTTAAAGGATCATAAATACTGTGACATTTTTAAGATTGAAGTTCCTTCAAACATCAAAAGTCTGTTTTGGTCATGTTCCCTTTCAGCTTCCCACTCGATTCAGCCTTTGGGACCAACTAATCTGGATTTATACTAAACTAAAAGGCCAATAGTTTTGTCTACAGCAGGGAAGATACAAAGTAATGTTCTGCTTCACAACACAAAATAACTGTTTGGTGAAATTTCACATGAAGCAATTCTCCACAACATGAGAATCAATATGAAGAGCGATATGCATTAATGCATATTTTTATCAACACCAATGTAAATGCACCCAATTACAGCAGAGGCTGATTTCCACATGGACAATACAAAACCGAGCCCGCCTCCAGTCATATATCTAAATATGTTTGTTATTCTTTTTGTTGTTTCATAGTTTATTGACATTAATTGGGGGATTTTATGATGTTTTTGTCATTCTCTAACGGTTTCCATATGAACTACAGTATGAGAAAATAGCTTTCTCTGTTTTCTACTGTTGTTGCACAACTTTCCCTCTAAGCAACTACAAAACATGTGAATGGGGGAGGAGGGCTGGGGAGGGGCTTTTGTGTTATAAAAATAGTTCTGGTAGTAAAATAGCCTAAAGTGAGTCAGTGATAAATAATTTTAAACATTTATTATGATATCTTGTGCAGCACAAGATATCATAAAACTCCAACAGAACCTTTTAATGTGGGTTTTGTTCAGCAACGATCTGACCAGAACTTTTTCTCTTTCATGTGTGTTATTTTCTGCTCATGGTTTGGTGTGTACGTGTAACAGTGTATCTTTCTGTTTCCTCCGCAGGGTGGACTGAGTTCAGTAGCCTACGTGAAGGTGGATCTGGTTGACATTAATGATAACAGACCCGCTTTCTATCCACTCAGTTACGCTGTTAGCTTGAGCACACAGAGTGCCCCTGGGACATCTGTTGTCAGAGTGATGGCCTATGACCCAGACTCTGGCGAGAACGGCAAAATTACATACAAAACGGTACCTGGAGGAGCCTCTCCATATTTTACTCTCAACAAAGACACAGGTTGGAAAATGAAATTTCTTGTTCACGCCAAAGCATTTCCTTTAAGCATATAAATTAATGTTTTGTTTTGAACCATTTCGTAGGCGTTATCTCCCTGTCTAGGTCGGTCTATGGGAAAGCCAACTCCATTATTCCCATGGTTATTTCTGCTCAAGATGGTGGGGGACTCTTAGCCTTGGACAATGCAAGAGTCAACATCAGTGTGATGGCAGGACTTGTGGCACCACCTGTGTTCGAACAGACTCAGTACCACCTTACTGTATCAGAGGATGCCTTGCGTGGGACAGTGGTCGGCATCGTCCAAGCCAGCAGTAAGACAGGTGAGAACGAGGAAAGGTATCTGGACCAGTCGTAACTTGTTCATTATAATATTTTCTTGGCACAAAATCATTTCTAGACAATGAGTTGGCCAAGTCAGCCCCCACCCAACTCAATGTTTACACTCGCACATGAAAATGCCTATAACACATGCGCAATTATGTAACCGTACATCTTTGAAATACAACCAACAAGAATGTGGCAAGTGGTTTCTGGATGGTAAGTTAACAACAAAACACTTGTCCTTTCCAGCAGCCGTTGAAGAGCGCATGCTGCGATTAAACCAGCTGAACAAACATACAGGAGCTCTGGTTGGGTTGCCTCATAACTGGGCTGGGGTTGCTAGGTAACCCCAGTCACAATTGGGAGGTCTTTGAAATGGCTCACTTATAAAAAATATGAACTTGTTCCCAAAAAATAAAGGCTTAGGCTGTTTTTAGAAGTATTTGAAAAGTATAAAAAATGTGTAAAATCATAATTTTGCAAAATATGTCCCATTTAAATGACATCCACAATTATAACGTTTTAGAATCAAAACTAAGTTCTTGTTTTGGTGTCTTTCTGTCACTCCAGGCAATTCCAAGGGCATTACCTACACAATAAGCTCTGGGGACCCAGCAGGCTACTTCACTGTGGATTCTGACACTGGAGCCTTAAGGACCAGTCTGCCACTGGATCACGAAACCCAGCCTGTTCTTGATTTAGAAGTGCAGGCCCGTAGTGGCAGCCCTCCGGCGTTTGGCCAAACCCGTGTTCACATCACCATCGCAGACATCAACGACAACCCTCCTGTGTTTTTGCCCTCGTCCTCAGAGTCCCTGCTGCTGCCGGAGAACACAGAGATGAGCACAGTGGTGTATCGGATCCAAGCAGAGGACAGAGACTCAGGACTCAACGGACAACTCAGCTTTGAACTTTCCTCTCCAAATGGAATCCAGCGGATTTTCAGCATAGAGCGCAGTACTGGAGAGATCCGACTGGTCGGCAGCCTCAGCTATGAAGCTAACCCCCGTTATGACCTCTTGGTGATTGCCAAAGATAAAGGCGTGCCCCCGCTTAGTGCCACCCTTATGCTTGTGGTTCATGTGCAAGCAGAAAACGAGCAGGGTCCTGTGTTTGACACCCTCACCTACAGAGTGGAGCTAAAAGAAGGAACCCCAATAAACACTCGCTTCCTGCAAGTCAGGGCCATGAGCAGAGAGGTCCCAGGCTTGGGTCATCTGAGCCCGCTGATGTATCACCTTCGTCCAGATGGAGATGCTGCGGGTTTCGGCATTGCTGCAGACAGCGGCTGGCTGTTTGTAAAGAGCTCTCTGGACAGAGAGCAGAAGGACATGTTTCTTTTAACAGTGCTGGCCAGTGTGACCCACGGAGGGCTAAAGAAGACGGGAAGTGCCACGGTGCGCATATCTGTGACCGATGAGAACGACAATGCTCCTCGGCTCGCCCAGCAGAGAGTTTTCATGGTTGTGAGGGAAAATCTGCCCACGGGAACAGGATTCGGTCACGTGTTAGCCACAGACAGAGACAGCGGGTCCAACGGACGGCTCAGCTACCGCTTCCTGCATACTGACCGCCACTTCCAGATAAACACCCACACAGGTTTGCAGAAAAATGTCCGCAGGCAATTAGACGGTTGCTTAAACAACACTTACGACTGCTTGGGTTTATTCCAGGATGTATAAAAGATGAGTTTGTAAATCCATGCAAATTCTAATCAGTGGGAAAGAGACCTACACCAGAAGAAATGCATAGTTATTCTAATATAGAATTTTAGGTGAATTCTTGATTATCTAGAACATTTGCCTTCAAGGACACTCCTGCATGGCAGAAAAAAAAACCATCACACTTCAGCAAACAGTTTTTAAGTGAAATCTTCAGGGTTCTTTTGGGAAAGAAAAAACAGTATTTAGTCAGCTAACTGAGTAATGTTTTAATGATGAGAGTGTGACGTTGCCCCCTGATTATTGTTATAAATAAGTCAGATAATGGCAACAGCAGCATGGAGTATCTTTCTGGACTCTAATTGGCCTATTGAGCCTGTTGGTCTTTGGTTAGAGACTCATGCTCTGATTTGTGATGAGTCTCCAGCTCCGTTCTGCACGTCTAAAACATCTGCCAATCCTCACCCACTTGTAAATTTGGCTGTGCGTGTTTGAGCAAGCGGATGCATTCAATTCTCACACGCTCATGTCTGTTACTCCTGAGTGTCATTGATAAAAGCCTGCTGACTGCTAAGTCCCTCATCATTATTCTGGTGTGTTAGTCCCTCTGCATAAACTCCCTCTCATCCATCCCCGTTTTCCTCCCCAGGTGAAATCAGTACAAGGATGACTCTTGATAGAGAGCAGCAGTCAAGCTATCAGCTGATGGTGGTGGTACAAGACGGAGGTTCACCGCCTCGCTCTGCGACAGGCACCGTCTTCATCACTGTACTCGATGACAACGACAATGACCCGAGTTTCATCCACAGTCAGTTGGGCAAAAATGTCATCATACAGGTGATGTCATAGCTGAGGGACATAGATGAGCAAATAGGAGGAGAGGGGAATATCATGTCTAAAATTACATCGGTGCATTTTGCTTTTAATCACTAGGTGACAGAAGGTCAATCTGCTGGAGCTGTGCTGGGAATTCTGCAAGCCCAAGACCCAGATGAAGGAGAGAACGGCACAATAATCTACTCCTTGTCAGGTACATTATGAAGTCATTTCCTATAGATTTATGTATAAATGATAAGCTTAATGTGTTCAATAAATCTATTAACCGTTCTATTTTATTTTGCATCTAAGCTAACAAATAATCGTGTCAACTCTTCATGATGATGATGATGAAGATATATAGTCAGTTCTGCTCTAAAACATTTAAAACCTTCCAAAAAGTTAGAATGTGGCAATTTTGCAGGGTAAAAAAAACAAATGGGTCCAACAAGTGACAGTAATCATAATTGGTTGCCACTGTTTGGGTTGTTGTGGAGAATAAAAAAAATGAGAAAAGAAATTTCTCACACATTTGTTTGCCAACAAATGTGTGAGAAGGAGAAATTTCTTCCAACGAAGATGGCTGAGGATTTGCATGCTGGCAGAATTTAGGCAAATGCCATTGGGAGAAGGTGGGTGGGAGATTAAACTGGACAATCTCTGATCCCTCAAATGGAACCTCATCAAGAATCATAATACGTCAGTTGTTGATGTAGCCATCTGCGCATGGGGAATGTTTGGGAGAGTGTCTCACAGTGCAATACACAATTACATTCTCAGCTCTAACTTTACTGTGCAACAGAAAAGCCCTGTGTTAACCCTGTCTAATGGCAAAATTGTCTTCTTAGTGAGTGAGCAAATCTTAGATTGAACTTCACATGATGGAATAGTGGTTTGTGGTCAGAAGAATCAGTATTCCAGATTTCTTTGTAGAATAAATGGACACAGTGTGTTCCGAGGCAAAGTCAAAAAGGACTAGCAACAGGTTCAAAATCCAGACTCTGTGATGGCATGGATTTGGCATCAGTGGCACATGGAAAAGCTATTTACACTTTCATTAAAAGGCATAACATTTTAGGAGACATACTTCTTTTCATTGACACTAACCACATTTTACTGCAAGACAACTGTAAAGCAGTATTTTAACACGAGTAATGAACATTAAAAAAAATCTAATTAAAAATAACAACAGAACAAACCACAGATGCACCCAAACATACAGTGGATATAAACCAGCGTATGACCTGACTTGTCCTTAGTAAGAAATGTGTGAAGATTCTTGAAACAAAAAATGGATGCAAAAAAATGCAATGTTATTTTATCACATTCCTCCTGCAAACACATATAAAAATGTGTTTGCAGGAGGAATGTGATAAAATAACAGCTGAAACATCTATGCAGCTGCCTGAATTTCTTGGAGTGTTAAGAGAAGAAGCTGGTTTTGGAATGTGTTGAAAGTCTGAAGTGCAAAAACAAATGTAATTTAACAAATTAAATCAAACAGGAGACAGCTTAAAATATTTTGGTTTCCTACTGTATGCAGTGAGAGGTAAAAAAAAATGCTGCTTTTGTTGCATTTTCTGTTGTACTCCGGAAAGTTTTTTATAGAGCTGCTTAGAGGAGCAGCGGATTCTAAAAGTAGGCGAATGGTTGATGTTACGATTAAATTATTTTCTTTAGTCCTATGATTTCTCCCATGTGGTGAAATATCTTTTTATTGTACTTGAATAAAAAGGCTTTTCAGGAGGGTTTGATCATTTGTCCAGCTCACAGGAAGATACAGTACGTGATACTGGGTTCGTGAGGAAAAAAATGAGACAATATTTTACCAATATTTCTAGGAAAATGAAGAAGCCCACATTTTTGTTTTTACAATCAGAGTAAATGTTTCACCATGCACTGTGTTCTAAAGAATCCAAGTTAATTGAATATATGTAGCTCTTCTCTAGACAAACTGACCTCTTACAGGGCTTTAAATTTCAGCCTCACTCATCCAGTCACTTTCAATCAGTAGGAAACTTGGGGTTGAGTGTTCGCCAAAGAACACATCGATATGTGGCAGGAGAAAGTTGGAATTGAAACCTAAAACTCAATATATCAGTTTCTTTTTTCAACTGTATTCCACAACATGCTGCCAGATAAATGATTTAAATTCAATGGGGTTTTCTTCGTTTTCTAAGTGTTGTCAGCCAGCTCTTTATTAGCCAGCTCTTTCAGTACGGTAGTTAGCCATGAAATACTAACCTTCAAAATTTTAATTCATCCATAAACACAACAGGATGTCAAGTTAAAAACACTCACTTGGTCATCTTACATGATCAGAGGCACAGATCGCAATTTGAGCCGTGACGTATACCTTTATGATTTTGTTGACACTTGTCACCCAACAATGTCACATAAAGATGAAGAGCAGGAGCCAAAGGTAGGAAGGAGAGAAGGAGGCATGCTCATGAAAATGAACAGTTTTATTTTTAAAAAAGCAAATTAAAATACCTTAACAAAGGTTCATGGGGTAATCCAAAATAATACACAAGGGGGACACAAGGAAACAGCTTATGAGAATTCAACACTGAATGAGAAAACCAAGTAGTATTTTTAAAGGGTAGCTTTATTAGTGGGCAGGTTAGTTGAGGTACAGATGTGAAGCAGTTTGGGTCTACAGATAGCTAAGACACTGAAACAAGTAAATAGCTGATACAAACCTAAACAGAAAGTAAAATCCTACAGATTGTTAACCAAGATCTAACCAAAAAAAAGAAAACAGGAATTCAGGAACTAAGATCAAGCAAATGCAATTAATGAACTAAGGTCATATAAAAAAATAGAAATTTAACAACACAAAACATCAAATTATAGAGTATACAACAAATATATAGAGAATGTTAAAACTAAGGAATGAACACGATGTGAAATGTAGACTGATAAACACAACACCAAAGTCCAGAAGAATACAGATATACTTTTCATTATATCCATATTTTTGTGGTGAAATGTTTTTTTATTGGTCTGATGTAATATTCTGATCTCAGATGTTGTAGTTTCATTAGCTAAAAAAGCAGAAAAATCTTAATTAATTATAATTTACAGAAACACAGATTTACAAATATAAGAGAGTGCGTGTGAATAATCTATTTACTTACCCAGTTACTGAAATACATTTCTGATAATGTTTTTAATGTATTGAAGACATATGTAAGACACACCACAAATTCTCATTAAATCCCCACTAGTAGTGAAACAAACTAGACTGTGGCCATAATAATTTGTCATATTTAACGGGTGTCTTCCTTTTAGCATGTCAGATTTTTGTATTCCGTCTACCTACACCTGTCATCTCCTGCTAACTGTTACATCTTGTGTCTCTCCAAGGTCCCAGAGCTGAGCGTTTCTCTTTGAACGCAATCACTGGCGAGCTGCACTCATCATCCCCTCTTAGCCACTCAGAACGGGCTGAATACGCTCTGACAGCGACAGCCACTGACAGAGGACTACCCCCGCGCAGCGCCTCCTGCTCCCTCACAATTCAGGTCAGACTCCTACTGGAGCTCAGCCAGCGCAAACACTCTCACTACACACCTATTTAATATCAAAGAATGGACCCAGGGCTGAGAGGATCCATGTCTCCGGGCCCCTCAGACTAGCTGCCGACATATCAGCCTCACTTCTGACAAGGTCGCCTCCCACCCTCCTCCCTTTTCTCCTCTTGTGAATTTTCTGAAGGGAAATTTTGATCTGAAATGGAAAAGTGGGTCTAAATTAAACACTCCCAGCTGGGTTATGATGAGAACCAGCTGTAGAATTCTCAGATCAAGGTCATACCCAATGACTTCAACACTTTTTTTTTTTTTGGTACAGTAGCCCTTTTTACGAAAAGTAGCAGAGCTTTACTTACACTCAACATAAAACACAGCACTGGTGGTATTTAAAGGTAATATATAATGCGGAACAGAAATGGAAACATAGACAGAGTCCTGGAAGGAACTTCAATTTATGGGTTCCTGGAAAATAGAACTAGCATATCCATCAAATACAAGTCCAGTTTTTCTTTCTTTACAAATATTATTTAAAAAAACATCAACGTCATAATTATTGGTTAATTCAATCGAGCATTGCTGTGTTTTCCGTGTCTGTTGGTGCAGTAATAAAACTTCCCTTCAAATATTCTTTTGAATTTATTTATTTTTTCAATCTGAACTATTCTCAAGAATGTATTATTGTTATGATTATTTTACATTAGAATTTTTAAGAGTACATACTTAGTCAAGAAACTGGATTCAACTGTGAGAAGCAAAAACTAAAAACAACTTTGGTGCAAAAACACAAAACCTCACCAAGTATTCTTCTCTAGTCTCTTGTGCAAACATCTTATTTCTCTTTAAATCAGACAAAAGTAACTTACAATCCCTTTTAAGCAAGATATTTAGTTACACATGTTCTCTTTCCATAAAATGCTGTAATATGTGTAGAAGAATAAACAAGCCCCTTTAAAAAGTACAAAGCGAGCAATTCATTTCCCAGAGCTAAAGTCATATCCTTGAACTATTTTTTGCTTTTGATTGTGTTACTTTTATCATGTATAATTTGTCCTGGCGGTAATACAAAAATCATATTCAAAATGATTAATAGTAGCAGCTCTTTATCCATAAATCAGTTTTTGTGACTGCATTCATTAACTACCACTGAACGCATTCTGCGCAAGTGAGAGGATTTTGTAAAATCTGCTGCTGCTTGACCTGGAATCTACATACAGTAAATGGAGCATCCTTTGACATTCTGTTTGCTTTGCATTTTAATTCATATACTTTGGTTTCCTTCAACTGCAGGTCATCAACAAAAACAGTCAAGCCACTAAAACGAGCCTGCACTCCATTTCATTCAACTCTGTGGAGGAGGAGGCCAGTCCTGGCACTGTTATTGGGTCAGTTCGCCTTCATGACAGAGGAACTGCAGAAGAGGGCAAGGTGACCTACACAGTGATCGGGGGAACAGATCGGGATGGGACTTTTATTGTGGACCGCCTCACTGGTGACGTGTATCTGGCTCGTCCTCTTGACTATGAACAAGACACACGATACAGCCTGAGAATCGAAGTGGATGATTTCTCACAGGTCCCTCCTAAAAGTACGCTTGTCAACTTGGACATTAACATAGAAGATAGCAATGACCACTCCCCCGAGTTTGCTGAGGATCCCATAACAATTGTCATCTCTGAGAACATGGAAGTTGGCTCTTCTGTCTACACTTTCCAGGCGATGGATAAAGACGGCAGTGGGCCCAACAGTGAACTGAAGTACTCCATTCTCCAGCAGTGGCCAAATACCGCTGGCCTTTTGATTCTTGACCCTATCACTGGCGTTCTTTCTTTGGGTCACAAGCTAGATCACGAGGCGACATCCACAATGATACTGGTTGTCAAGGCAACAGATTCGGCCGTCAATGTCAGCCAGAGGCGTTGGGGTTCTGTCACAGCAAGGATCTACGTAACCGACGAGAACGACAACCCACCGGTATTCACATCACCAACAGCGGTCAGCGTCATGGAGGACCAGCCAGTGGGCTTCGTGGTGCTTTTTCTCATGGCCAGAGATGCGGATCAAGGGGAGAACGGTAGAGTGACCTACAGAATCCATGCAGGCAACACGGCCGGCACGTTTAACCTCAACCCTAATACAGGTATGTTCAGTTAATAGCAACAATTATATTATAAAAGGTTTTCCTTTTCAGTGAGCAATAACACACAATGTATCCATCTTTAGACTGTCTTTAATTCTGCAACACACACAGAACACACATTCCTTACTTACCAACACACTCCTACTTTACCTTTCTTAAGTTATCTCCCCCAGTTGAAGGCTGAGCAGAGCAGCCTGCCAAATAATAAACTCACACACGAGAAACACACGTGCACACACAACAACCCATCATCTGTTATTGTAGGTTTATTCCCATGAAAGACCAAAGAACCTCCTGCCCAGGCTTCTGGGAACCATTAGAGAAGGGATCAGTTACGCATATTTGTATATGTGTGGTGTGTGTGTGTGTGTGTGTGTGTGTGTGTGTGTGTGTGTGTGTGTGCGTGCATGCGCACGTGTCCACTCACATTCTGTGTGTTTGTGCGCTCGCATTACACTGCCCTGCCACTTAGTCAACACTGACCCTGAGCTATTTGGTCCTGTGGGCTTTGTTGTGGTGTTTGAGACACGTGTCGACATTTGCTCCACCTCTCCTTCGAGTCCCCAGCCGGGATCTCCCCTCTGAGAGGACGAAAACGTTCAGAATCTGTCGTCCATGTCACTTCTTCTGCCCAGTGTGTTTTCATCTTGAAGTGTTTTCATGCGCGCTGGTTATTTGTTTAAATAATGACAAAGTTAATCCACTGAGCACCTGGGCGGCTCCCGTTGTAGGGTTGACTGACTGGATCTTGGACTGACTCATCACAATGTTACAGTGACACTGTTAACCCGTTTAGAGAGAGCCATTAAGCCAATTATCAGGAATCTTTAGGAGTCAGAGAGTGTAGCACATTTTCATCGCTCTTTGTTAAAGGGCAATGATGATAAATTTCATCTTCAGTCAATTTTAAGACTATATGTGGAAGAATGTACAGCTCTATTTGAGTTCAGGTTTATTTATAAAGCAATGACCACGTCATCCAAAACAGCACACCACTAAAGAAGACCACTAAAATTATGTAAATTAATTAAGTGAACAAGAAAAACAAAAGCCTGGAATGCTGCTTTTCCAACCCCCTAATCTTTTACTTTTTCTATTCTCTTTTGGATTAAAGCTGGAATTCCGGTTGATCCACTTCAAAAACGGATCAGTTAGAAGAAAGATGAAATAAATAGATTACTTCACACCTACATCTGCCAGGGAAGGATTAATTTTGAGTCTCACAGTGAGTCTACAAAGTAGATGAATAATAAAATTAGTCCAAGGATGGGACCTTGGGGAACTTCTCCAATGGAAAAATAAGATTCTGCAAGGGTTTCCTCGTTGAGTTAACTACAGTCAGAGAAGTAAGAAGCACTTGCATGCCTCGGTGCACCAAATGGGATGTTTAGATACTGTGGTGAAATGTAGGAGGCAACTGTGATGTCTAAAAGCAACACAGTTAGAATGTGGCGCCATAAACCTACACAGGTGTAAGACATTGGGATTAGAACATCCAAAATCCTTTCTTGAATAACCCACAATCTTTGTTTCCTCTCACATGTTATCAGTGTCTGGAAGCAGGGAAGGATCAGAGAGGAGTCAAATTTAGGTGAAAGAAATCCCAGCCCTAACTTTTACCAGCTTAAGGCTTAAGGCCAAGTTATCTCATTCCAAGCAAAACAAAGTGAAAAAAAAAACATAAAGAAGTTCAACACAAAACAGTCTTTGCCCCCTCTGCCTTAAATGGTTACATCCCATTTAATAGCATGAAATTGAAATTAAATCAATGCGAGCTCTAACCTCCAAAGGCAGGATAATGAAAAGGCGAGGGTGCCCCTAATTTCTCCGGAGCACGGCAGGCCTGGCTGTTGCGTGTCTAGAGTGTGTGTTTACAGCTTCTTTCTCGATGGCTGTGGTATTCCTCAATGGAAAATCTCGTAAACTGTGGCCAGACCGGTCGGCTGTTACAACAGTGGTGGTGGTAGCGTTCAGGTAGGCAAAGCTGTGTATGTGGAGGATATTAGCTTTGATTTGGCCTTCACACGGCAACGTTTCACACTTACCCTCTAAATAAGATGCAGTCACACAGTCCTAGAAAGCAGTTGTTTTTCCTGCCTTTGATGACACACTGAAGGTTTTGTATGTAGCGGACTCTGTGAAACAAGCTGTATTAATGCAAAGGTTTTTTTTTTTATTTTTATTTTGTCAAAATTGACTTTTCATTCATTTATTTTCAGGCTCTCTTTCTATTTTCAAACCTTTGGACCGTGAGGAACAGGACATCTTTAACCTCACAGTAATTGCTGAGGATCATGGGATACCTCAACGCTCGTCTAGCCAGGTGCTGTGTGTCCATGTGATTGATGTCAACGATGAAGCTCCCTGGTTTGAAGAGAGTCATTATGAAGCCCAAATCTCTGAGAATAAACCTCCCGGAACAAGTGTCCTAAGAGTGTTGGCCTCAGATCTGGATCAAGGTGAAGACATAGAACATGGAATTCTACTGTATGTGATTTGGATATTTGGGGGTTGAAAGTATTTGGGGTTTAAAGTGTTCTTAGTATTGTGTTAGGAATCAGAAATCCATATTAGCGTTCTTTTTATCATGTTATTGTTTACAGGAAACCTTAATTTGCACTGAAATAGTAAAGAAAATCTATTTCTGTGCTTTTTTGTCATCACTACATTGATGTTAACAATTGTTTCAAATTATAAAGGCATCACAGGAGGCAAGGAGATACAGAGAAAATGTATTGGCCTGAACCTAGAAGCACATAAAACAGAAAAGCAAATTATAAACTTTCTACTTAAAAGCAATTAGTGAAGTAAACAAGTGAGGCTGCCAGACTGCTTTCTTTTAGCACGCAATCTGGCATCCATGTAACAGAAGGGAGGCTGCCATCACTGCCAACTGCTTAAACAGCAAATTTCACAGCAAACAAGAATAAAGGCTTAAAACGAGACAGCAATTATTAGCTTCCTTTGCAGATTTTAGAATGGAATGTTTTGCTTTTCTTTTTACAATCGGTGTCTAAATGAATGAGTTGTGACTTCATGTTTCTTTGTAGGAACCAATGGGCTCGTGACGTATGGTGCCTCACAGGGAAGCTTCACCATCAACCCGGTCACAGGCATCATAACGACTACTAAGTCTTTGGACAGGGAGAGTCAGGATTATTACTCTGTGACAGGTACTGTCCAATGTGTGTCTCAAGCTTTTACAGAAAAACATGTTCTTTAACTGTTTCCTGCAAAACTATTCACTCTTCTTTAACTTTTTCACATTACTGAAGTTATACCACAAGCAGGAGAAAAATAGATTTGTTTTTTTTTTTACAAATAAAAAATTTTAGTTGTGGAGGACATTTATATGAAGCTCATTTCACCCCAAAATAATCTAAATGCAGCCTAGGACCTTCTAAAACCTATTTATTTGTGAATAGATTCCACTTGTGTGTAATTTAGTCTAACTCTAATTACATCTGTTCTTGGAAGGCCCAGTGTACAAAGAGCATAGTAAAGACTAACAAAAAAAGCACACAGATCAGTTTAAAGCAAGGTTGTTAGATGTCTGTTTTCCACAATTTAAGCATGCCAAAATGCATCACTTAGAAATGAATGGAGATTGCTTAGCTCTGTAAGATCCAGTGTTCTCCTTTTAAACAACCAAACAGAAACAAACTAAACTTTTCTCATGCAAACTGCACAAAAAAATTACAAAATGACATATCCTCCCCGTTTCACAAATATCTTGTATTGGTTTAACACATACAATCTCACGTTTTCCAAAAGATGACAAAAATATGGAAAGGTTTCAGAGCTATCCATAATTTTGCAAGGAACTGTGAGCTTTAAAATGCTATCAATACCAGATATTGATAGCATTTTGTATTCATTGTATTTATTGTATTGTTGTATATAGTTGCATTTATTACAACTATATTGTGTGTTTTTAATGATCTGACAGTTTACGCAAAAGACGGAGGCCTCCCACCCAACTATGCTAAAGCAACAGTGAAGATCAAGGTCCTTGACGTAAATGACAACGCCCCTGTTTTTGGACGTCTCTACTACAGCATAGAGGTGCCTGAAAATCTGGATGCATTACCTCTGTTCACCCTAAAAGCCACAGATACGGACGCAGGAGACAGTGGAGAGATTAGCTACAGAATTACAGGTGTTACTTTGTATTTAATTGCCTTTTTTGGTTTCCACATGTTTGTTATTTTTTTCTAATTTAGAGTGACAATATTTAACTGTCATTATCATATTTTGCTCTCTTTGCAGCTGGGGATCCATCCGGAAACTTCCACATTGACCGTAAATCAGGCGTGTTGTATACTTCAAGGCCGCTGGATCGAGAAAAGAGACCTGGGTATACTTTAACAGTTGTAGCTCAGGACAAAGGCAGTCCTCCACTCAGTAGCAGCACCACTGTTGAAGTGACAGTTCTGGACGTTAATGACCACAGGCCACAGTTTGAAAGCAGCAGCTTTACTGCCGACATTTCAGAAGACGTTCCCATTGGCTCCCTGGTTCTAGAGGTCAGGGCCATTGATTTGGACAATGGACCAAACAGTCAAATCTTCTACTTTTTGAGCCATGGCTCTCAAAGCATGTTCATTATAGACCAGAACACAGGCCGCATCATCACAGCAGCACCTCTAGATAGAGAAAAAACTGCCTCTTACACCTTTGAGGTTTGTGCCACTGACTCATCCCCTGCCAACCCTCTAAATTCAACTGCTGAAGTGACAGTCTACATCCAAGATGTGAACGACAACGCACCGTTTTTCATTCAGGATCCACTTATTCTGAACATCTCTACCAGCAGCATATCTAATCGGCGAATCTTAGCCACGATGAGGGCTGAGGATAAGGACTTTGGGGCTAATGGATCTGTGTTTTATCGCTTTGCCAACCCTGTCAAAGGATTTACCATCAACTCACTAACAGGAGACATCCAGGCGACAGAAAAGCTTCAAACTCTCACCCAAACCCAAAGGACTTTGATAGTTCAGGCCATGGACCAAGGAAACCCTGCTCAGTCTTCCTTGGGAGTTGTTATCATTTATATTAGGGAGCAAAACTACAGAGGGATCCGCTTCTCTCGTACGGCTAGAGACGTCAGTTTGCAAGAAAATGCTGCTAAAGGTTTGAATAAAACACAATGTATCATGATGTAAACAAGAAGCCAAATTGAAATGTTTCAATATTGTGCGTTCTTGATGTTTTAGGCACAGTAGTGACAAAAGCTGAAGCCCAATATCCTGATGGCTCTAAAACTGGGATCATCTACAGCATTTTCAGTGGAAATAAAATGCAGTCCTTTGGGATAAACTCTATTACTGGTAGGTTTACTCACAGCTGCAAAAGGTGCAAGGAAATATTTTCCAGTCCAAGTCATTGATTAACTTCTGATGTGCATGTTCTCTCGTGAACCAGGTGAAATTTGGGTGCAGAAATCCGAAGGACTGGACTTTGAGGAGACTCCAAAACTCCGCCTAGTGGTGAAAGCAGAGACAGCATCTTCCAGCTCTTACATGGCTGTCAACTTAATTCTACAGGATGTGAATGACAACTTACCCCGCTTCCAGCTCCAGAACTATGTAGCATACATCAAAGAGGCGCAAGGTCACAATTCTCCTATTATTCAGGTACAGTAGCTTTCTGATGTTTCTATTGCTGCGTGGAGTTTAAAAGTGAATTTGAGTTCTTAAGCAGATTGGACAAGTTTCCTAAGACTGAATATGGAATTAAAGTTTGAGTCCACTTTTGTTTCATCTTTAAATATCTGAATTATAGACAAGACTTTTCAGAGGGAAATGGTCTTTTTATGTTTATCAATGTTGAGTTGATGAATCTTCTTTTGCTCATCCCAACCTTTTTTGATCAATTCATATTTTAAATAATTGAAGCTTGTCCAGAGCACAAAAGAATAAAGCAGTGCTTTATCAAACTGCCGAACCAGAAACCAACTTCACTAAAGTGATAATTCATGCTTTAGGTGGGAAAAGAGCAGCTAATAAAGCGTAATCTGGTGAAGGTTTGGAAGCCAAATGTTCGTAATGTAAAATAAATAATTGCTGGAAAAAACCTAGGAAACTGAATTTGGGGAAAAAAACATTGAAACACAAACTGAGTTGGTACCTACGGTCAGATTACAATAAAAAAAAACATATTCCAATTCTAGAAGTGTAAATAACTACTATTCATTCTTAATACCATAAACTGTGGTTCTTAGTTGTAATGAACAATTGACATCAAAGTTCAAGCTACACTAACACAATATTTGAAAATATTTATCTTAAAAAACATATTTCTCTCCAATATGGACATTTTCATGTCAGGTTGCTGCAGATGACCTGGACCAGGGTCAGAATGGTCAGGTGACATATTCCATCAGGTCATCATCCATGAGTGGTTTGTTCAGAATTGACCCGCTGACTGGCAGCATCACCACTGGCGCCATCATGGACAGAGAGATATGGACACAAACAAAGTGAGTTTATTGTCAGTCATTACCTCTTCTTTCTATGTTAGGCTTGTCATAGTGTGAAGTGTTTTAAAATAAAAATTTAAGTACTCACTTAAATTTGAATGTATGTTTTATTCTTGTAGTACTTTTCATTGAATGAAGGTCAAAAAAATGGTTTGTGGTTGCTCTTCGTCTTGTTTGCTATGACGGTTTATCCGTTCGGGTTCAGCTGCAGTTCAGATACTGATATTCATTTTGTGGCACCAGGCTCGTTGTTGTGGCAACAGACCGGGGAACCCCACGGCTGGCTGGCTCCGCCACCCTCACTGTGATCATCATCGACCTCAACGACAACAGCCCCATGATTCCTCTGCCTCGAGAGATCCGGGTGCCTGAGGGTAAGCATCTCAGTGGAAGTTAGTTCAGTGATCTTATCATAAAGCCTCGCATCATGCTCCCTGGCAGCTCGCTCACTGGAGCTCAGTGTTTAAAAATCAGACCCCTTTTTATGAAACAAGTTATTGCCAGTGTTTCTGTATTCATTTCCTGTGTCTTCAGTCAAGGCTTTTCAGAACCGGATATTTCTTTATGAAGAAAAGAAAAAAACAAAACAGTTTTTCATTATAGACTCTGTTTCATTTCAGAGGCAACCTAAATGACTTTTTTTCCTTTTTTCCCCCCTATACATATAGACACTCTTATTGGGACAGTTATCACTCAGGTCACAGGAAAT
This sequence comes from Poecilia picta, assembly GCA_033032245.1. Taxonomy (NCBI): domain Eukaryota; kingdom Metazoa; phylum Chordata; class Actinopteri; order Cyprinodontiformes; family Poeciliidae; genus Poecilia; species Poecilia picta. The sequence goes on along the minus strand of CM065365.1, from coordinate 26,145,514 downwards.
GATGTGGACTCGGGACCCCCGCTCTCCTACACACTCCACCTAGATGCTGACAGTCAAGGCATGTTTGGAGTTCATCATTATGGGGGAGGAGTGTCCTTGACAGGGTCTCTCGACTATGAAGAAAGAACGTGGTACACCCTAACAGTCCGCTCATCTGACTCTGAACATCAAAGCGAAGCCAATCTTACTGTGCTGGTGGATGACGTGAATGACAATGCCCCTGCGTTTACTCAAGATTTGTACCAGGTAAAATTACCTTCAAACATGTTTAAACATATACCTCCATATCGCATCTGTTGCAGAAGCAAATTGTTGTGAATAAATGATTGTTGAAAATCATTTAGACATGAGTTATAGATTTGCATTGTGCTCCTGAACAGGTGACCGTGTCAGAACACCTCGGAGCAGGAAGTGCATTGATCACCTTAACAGCCACTGACCGTGACTCTGGTGAGAATGGAAGAATTACCTACAGAGTAATGTCATCCACTAAGGGTGCTTTCTTCATTGATCCGAGCAATGGTAAGCATAGTGTGCATAAAGTTTATAATAATCTTGTGCATGCTTTAACTGAGTCCTTTCCATGTTTAAAACAAGAAAGCAAACGATTTTTAAAGTCCTCCTACAATAAAACATAGTATAAACCTAAACATGTTATTTAACAATTAGTTTTTAATAAAATCTGCACTAAAATGACAAGAGCTGCAGTAGCTTCACTTACTCCTGTCACATTTTTTATATAATTAATTCATTTGCCTCAACTCATTTTTACACTTTCATCTTGCACCTAAACCTGATATAAACTCTACCAAATATAGTAATAACATTATACATAAATATATATTCCTGATAATGAAGCTATCAGAGATGAGATCATGAAAATGTCCAATATGCAATAATTTTGGTAAATGTGATGCGGACATAGAGTGCAATAAATAACAAATGTTTAAATTTGCAGTGTGTAACTGCGATGCTGTTATATGCAATAAATTGCACACTACTGATATTTATTATTGCTATTTTGTTTTTGAGTAGTTATTGCTAATAGCTGGAATGCTTTGCAAAAGGATTTATACATATCTTTAATAATTAAGTGACTTTTGGGAAGCTGGATGAGTATAATAGCAGTTTGCGCTAATCTGATGGCTGAATAACCTATATTACAGATCAAAAACAAGAAATATTCTTGTTGTTGAGCTTATGTGTCCATTTACTTAATAATTTCTTTTTGGATTGAAAATGTTGCTTATTTTGTTGAGATAAGGCTTTCAATTAAAATGTAACTAATTGCGATTTTTTAATTACATACCCTGAAATTAACTCGATTCAAATTTTAATTGAGTCTCATTACTAATTCAAACATGAGCTTTTAATATGACTAAATGTGAAAAGGATCTTAGGGTGTGACGACTGGTCAGAGGCACTCTGACCAGTCGTCACACCCTAAGATCCTCTGTTGTTTACAAAAAACAACTTTTTTTGAAAGTTAATTAAAAACATCCCCTTTTTCCACAGGGACTCTTTTCATTAGCCAGAAGACAGAACTGGATTTTGAATATCCCTCCATCCTTGTGGCAATTGAGGCACGGGACCATGGTTCTCCATCTCTATCCTCCATCGCCACTGTCCAGGTCCAAGTGTCCGACGTTAACGACAACGCTCCCGTTTTCCACCAGTTGGAATACAGAGCCACCATCTCTGAAGATGGTCTTCCTGGATCAACTGTTCTCACATTAGAAGCTGTGGATGGAGACCTTTTCCGGGAAAACTGTGGTTTTGATTTTGCCATCGCCAGTGGCAACGCTGGTAATACCTTCCAGATTGAGAGCAGTGTGCACTTCTTGGAGGGCCGTGGATTCCAAACAGTTGGCAGCCTGATTCTGGTGGAAAAGCTGGACTTTGAAGTGGTCCCAACTTATAACTTGACAGTTGTGGTGTCAGATTGGGGGATCCCCCAGCGAAGCTCCAGCGTGCCCGTCCTAATCAGTGTTACAGATGCCAATGATAACCCTCCGACATTCAGTCGAACAGATTACAGTGTTGTGCTCAGTGAAGGTACAGCAATGGGGACGGAGATCTTGCATTTATCAGCTACAGATCCAGACTCTGCCCCCAATGGAGAGGTGCAGTACTCCATAAGCTCAGGAGATGAGACACATTTGTTTGAGGTTGATCGTTGGACTGGAGTACTGAGGCTGGAGAGACCTCTAGACAGCCAAACTCGGCTGTCACATATGATTGTTGTCCAGGCTACTGATGGCCAAGGCCATTATGCCTTGACCGCAGTAAATATTGAGGTTAAAGACATAAATGACAACAGGCCTTTCTTCCCTCTTAAATCAGTAACTGCAAGTGTCAGGGAGAACCAGCCCCCTAATGCCTTAGTTACCATGTTGCATGCAGTTGACCATGACAATGGAGTCTTTGGAAAGCTGAAGTATTACATGTTAGATACCTCTAAAGACAGACAAGAGGACTTCTTCATAAATCAAACATCAGGCGAAGTACGGGCACGCTCTACGTTTGACTTTGAGAAGGTCAACTCCTTCCATTTTGTAGCTGTCGCCATGGATGCTGGCAATTATTCTTCCACTGTAACAGTACAGGTTTATGTCACCGGGGAGGATGAATATGATCCCGTTTTCATCTCATCAGACTTCTCATTTGAAGTGCCAGAAGGGGCAAGGAAAGGTCAGATCATTGGCAAAATACAAGCTAGAGATGAAGACGGAGGTGTGGATGGCATTGTCCTTTACTCGTTATCGGGAAATTCTCCTTACTTTGAAGTCAATGAATCAACAGGAGAAATTGCTACAAAGATGGACAGCAACTCTAGGCAAATGAGTCGATCTAAACGAGAGATACGCCTGATTACTCTGGATGTGACCGCTCACAGCCCTCTAGAGACTTCTCGCACAGCAGTCGCCAAAGTTACCATTGACGTGAGCCATACATCTTTTGGCCTTAACACAGACATGAATATGCTGCTTGTCAGCGTCATTGCTATTTCACTTGGGACCATAATGATTCTAATAGTAATTGCTGTAGCTCTATTTTTTGTGAGACTGGGACGACACAAAAGGGAGCAAAGAACCCATAAAAGAAACACAATTTCAGGAACCTTGCTGCATAATTTTGAGGAAACAAAACTAGCAGCAAATGAAATTATATACCATCAGGCACTTCCTGGGTACTCATCTGATCAGAGTGGTAATGTTGGGGGTCCATACACTCGTGGGGGATCCCTGGATCCATCTCATTCCAGTGGCCGGGGCTCTGCAGAGGCAGCAGAGGATGATGAGATCCGAATGATTAATGAATATCCTCGAGTGTCAAGCATCTCTTCCTCCATGCAGGAGCGTATATCTGCCAGAGGTCCAGACTCTGGAATTCAGCAGGATGCTGATCAGCTGTCAGATGTTTCCTGTGAACCACCTTTAGACTGGTTTAAAGGAAAGAAACTGAGCAGCACAAATAGTACTTTAATAGCTGGCCAGGTGCCAGTGTATAGGGATGAACGGGGTGGGTATGTGGGTGTCGGGCGAGGACTCAGCATCTCCCAGCCTAAAGACTACACCTTCCCAGAGAACGGGAAGCCTCCTGTGGACGGTTCCCTTACAGCCATTGTAGCCAGTGATGAAGAGCTGAGGGGCAGCTACAACTGGGACTACCTTCTTAACTGGTGCCCCCAGTTCCAACCCCTAGCTAACGTTTTTACAGAAATAGCACGTTTAAAAGATGAAACTGCTCCTCCTCATTCCCGCAGGTCATTTCACCATAAGGCAAAAGCAGAGACGAGGATTGACCCTCCGCCTCTCATAACCTCTGTGGCCCACCCTGGGGCCAAAACTGTACCTCCAAAACCTGCCATATCGAGGACTTTCTCTCACTTGGCCTCATTAAGAAGATCTCCAATCAGCGCTGAGGGCTCCATCTCCTCGGTCGCAATGTCTCCTAGTTTTTCCCCATCTCTGTCGCCGCTGGCAGCTCGTTCTCCTGCAGTTACACCCTTCAGTGTCTCACAGGGGCCCTCTGCCTCCTTGATCAGCACAACTGAGAATAGTTTTGAACACAGCGAGGAGGCAGATCTGCAGATTTAAATGTTAAACTGCTGGATTAAATCCCAGTCACTGCTGTTCAAAACTTGTGCTACTGTAGGACCATAGGCTGCAACTTGAAATGCTAAGCTCTCTTCTGGTGTGTTTCTCAAGAGAACAAGTACACAGTGTTACATTCAGACCAAAAAGTTGAAGCTGTGGTGCTTTCTGAGACAAAACATCATTTATAGGCCAAAAAGGATTATGCCTTTCTGTGTGTGCTTGTGTGGTTTATGTATTTTATTTTGTTGATCAGTGTTAATTTGCACATTGAAATGGAGATTTATACATGATGTCAATATTTTGTACAAAGTAATTGTTTATATTTTTGTACTTACATGTGGTTTCTGTCAAACGCATTAAAGTGTCAAGGGGTTGAACACACCAGAATATATCTGTATATTTGTAGCTTGTACTGTATGTTGGTGACATTGTACATATTCTCAACCTCATGGTTCAAATGAAGCTCCTCATCAAGGTTTTATGAGTTTAGGTTTTTGTATGAGATAAGTGTAAATATTTGTAGTAGAAGAGATTTCTTTACTTTCCTAAACGGAACATCAGTCAGAAAAAAAAGTGTTCTGTGATCATATGTTCAACTGATAATAATGAATGTGAAAGCTGAAATGCCCTTAACACATGCTCCTTTTAACTGTAGAAAGGAAAGGAGAACATGACACCCATTGTACATTAAGAGCAACGGCTTTAATTTATCACTTTAAGCCTTACTGTTTTTCATGTTATATTGTGAAAATTGTTAAGCAGGCATGTGAAAAAATGGAAAATCACTTAGCGTATCAGCAGCAGAACCATTCCACAAAATGTAAGCAATTCTTCTACTTTAACATTTTTTGTACTGGTAAAAACACAATAACAGGGCCATTCTTTTACTCTAACTTGGGACATATCTTTTTTTCTGGCAAGTCTTTGTGTACATTATTTAAACTTTTTATCATCAACTGACAAATGTTAAAATTTTTGATGTTTGATCTTCAAGCAGGAATGTTTCAGTAGCTTTTACGCAGAGATCTGATCATCTTCATGATCATAATATGCTTATGGCTTTTACAGAACTAAACATGTTCAAGTCTATTTCTTTAACTTTGTAGTTCCCCTACTTAGTTGCCAGTTTTATAGTCATGTTATCATCTAGCATTTAACTGTAACCTTATTAAAACAGGCCCAGAAAAAGAGGGTCTTGATAAATTATTTACAGAAATGTTAGAATATCCTGACCATGACAAAATAAGCACTACATATTTAACTGAATGAAGGCACCTTGCTTTATGTAACATTTTATTTAACAGATGTTGAAAAAAATTGTCATATGCCTTCTTTTGCGGTCGGTATTGAAGAGAAAACATAACAGAAAATACTGCATATCGAGTCTAAACTTGTCCTGAGTAATGTTTTAAGGAAAAAGTGCCTGATTAAAGTTCTTGATATCTCATTTTTGCCTCTGTTGCATTTTTCTAAGCTCATATTGATGGCCTAGAAATATCTAACCATATTTATTACATAATGTGAACTTGGGTAAGGGTTTGCAGGGACTGCAGTCATAATGCCGTTTCCGTACACCAAAAAAAGAAAAAACATTAACTTATTACAAAAAATGTTTTTAGAACACTCAGTGTGTTTTGAGCTGTTTTTAGAAGCGGTTTTGACCAAAATAGAAGTATAAGAACATGCTAAATGTGACAGACAAACAGACAGACACACTTTATTGATCCCAAAAAGGAAATTATGTAGTTGTCCATAACTCCCATTCGTGCAAACCAGAAAATGAAAGACCCACCGGCATAATAGGTCCCCTTTAAGTATAGTGTGTTCACTTGTGATGGAAAAAAGATTGTTGTAAAAAAAAAGTTGTAAAATCATCCAATTTCATTCCTATGGATGGTTTCTCACAGGATATCTACTATTTAAGCTTTTAGAAGTTCTCCATTACGAAACTCACTCGCCATTAAAATATGACCAACAAGAACGCACGCTCCGTCCTAAAACAAATGTAAGGAAATACATTTTCAACAAGACAGAATAGATTGGTTTACTTCAGCAAGGCAAAGTAAACAGAATCTAGTAGCAATTTGAGGATACGGACAAGCTATAGCTCCATAACAGGCTCAGGTTATGAAATACATTTTGTGGTCGAAATCTGGCATCAGAAGTCAGTGTATTTACAACAGAGCTCAGTTGATATGAGTAAGAGGGCAAAAGGCAAGTAATTACCCAAGCTTAAATTAAAGGCTGCGTGTAAATCGAATGAAGTCTATCATTTTCCCATCAACACAAGGTCAATACACAAAGGTTTGCATTTAGCATGCAATCTTCAGTGCCAGGCTGCCTTTTTGCTCAGGTTCACTGTTGTGGCTTTCAGTGATGTGTCACTGTTGTCATGCCTGTGTTTTAAAAATTGTATTCCTCAAGGTTAGAAATCAATGAAATAATGATTTTTAAACAAATTATAATAATACAACCAGTATAATTTGCCTTGACAAAGTATTTTTTTAAGTTGTCATGCAATCACAAAATTATTTGTTCTGTTGGGATTTTTATGGCCGATCAACACAAACTGATGGTGAATTTTATTTAATTTAACAAAGAAAATGCCCAAAAATCATGGTACGCATTTGTATTCAGCTCTGTTTCACCTTGACACCACTGAATACAACCAAGTGCAACCAATTACTTTTAGAAGTCACCTTATTAGTATAAAATGTTCACCTTTGTGTGTTTAATCTAAATACAGCTGCTCTGTGCAGGCCATCTTGAATGAATGAGCAGCACTCTGAAGACCAAGAGACACACTGCCAATTCGATGAATAATGACACTTTTAATTCAAAGTTGCTCTAAAGGTTGCATTAAAAGTCCATTAAAAGTGCCAACATTGCATGATTTTGTAGCTAATGACAATTTAATGCAAAGTTGGCATTTTTAATTGACTTTCAATGCAACTTTTAGAGCAACTTTGCATTAAAAATACCATTATTTACGGAATGACGCTTCATGACAACTGTCATAAACATTTATAAAGACTTCTTTATGTTCATGACAGATGCTATGTCATGTTTATGACAGTGTTGTATCAGTCTTATGCACACCCTGTCAAATAAAGTGCTCCCAAATGTCCAAACTGTAATCTCTGACCTTGACAGTGTGTCTCTTGGTCTTCAGAGTGCTGCTCATTCATTCAAGATGGCCTGCACAGAGCAGCTGTATTTAGATTAAACACACAAAGGTGAACATTTTATACTAATAAGGTAACTTCTAAAAATAATTGGTTGCACTTGGTTGTATTCAGTGGTGTCATGTCAGTCTTATGCACACCGCGTCAAATAAAGTGTTACCAGACATTTTTCAAGCTTTGAATATTTCATGGACCACTGCCCACTTGATCATCCATAAATGAGGAACACTGAAAATTTGTCAACACATGTTCGCTCATCTAAATAGAATAACAGGAGAAATAGCTAGCAGGCTCATGAAATCTGTCAAAATGAAAAGTATTAATTGTGCTTATTACTTATTATAGATGTGTTGGTGACCTTGCCTAGAAGGTGATGTGAAGGACACGGCAAACAACCAGCCAAAGGCAGGAGGAAGGTCTTAGCGCAGTCAATCACATTTGTGTATGCTGATCTCAATGTGTCAATGACAGGGATACAACTTATTGTTCCAGGAAGACCTTTTATCTGTCGTTATTGGTCGCCATGCTAATTACCCTGAGCATTCATGGTTAAACTCTGTTGTAGTAAACTTGGAGCAGTGCAACAAAAAGCAAGGGGGAGTTGTGAGCAGTGGTACACAAGACGAAATGTATAAAAAGCGATGCCAAAAAACTGCTTTCTATCCATTCTGACTGAGCTTGGACTAGTTTGGAAAGTAAATTTATCAAAAACTGTCCTTTTCTAGTTATTCAAAACTGGTAGAGTTATACCAAGTAGAGTTATCTAAGTTTGCTCTGCCAAAGTGTCTCAGAGAGTCTGAGTAGAAGACCATGCCAAGTTTTTCAGATATGTAAAAAATATATATTCACCAGTTTTCTTACTCCTCATAATAATGGACTGATTTGTGCTGGTCTATCACAAAAGTATCAGTGAAGTAAATGGATATATTTCTATACCTATATGACTAAATTGGTGTTTTTTACGGTTTTTGAGACACTGTGAGCTAGCTGTGAACTATGAGCAAGCTGTGGTAAACTATTGTAACACTGCGTAGTGATCTCAATCAGTGTCACCATAAAAATAAGAGGTCGTGGGTAGAGAAAGAGCATACACTGAGAGGGAATAGCGTAGCTGTGCAGACTTTTATTGAACAGTGTCAAGGAACAGCCACCCATATGAAGAACCCCAAAACCCCCGAAGAAGAAAGAAATATATTCTCTCAAAGGCACAGCGCCCCCACTCATCCATGGAACATCCCCAGCAAATAACCAACCTCAAATGAAACCATATTAATTGAAAAGGAAAAATAAATCATCTTACACTATATTGTAGAAAGAATACAGATATAGTACTTCTGCTGGTTTTACATTACAAATAAACATTGCTATTGATGTTTATTTTTCAGTTTCTCAGTAATGTGAGCAAGCAAGTGAAGCAATGGGTTGTGTAGCTTTATGTTTGATATTTATGCTTAAAGCTGTTTTCCACAGAACAAACATTCATTCTTTGAAATCCTTAAACCTGTTGGAGAAGTGAGTGTTGCTACCCATGCTGATCAGTTACACACTTTGATCAAGGAATATGCTGCTCAAGTCATTTCATGCATGTTGAGTAATTTTGCTCCGGTACCTGCGCTGCACACTTCCAAATGGATGCAACATTGTCTTTTTATTGCAACACAACAAGCTTTAAAAGCTCCCGCAATTCCTTCAAGCTCAAACCACATGTTGAGTTTGAACGTCTTGTATAAGCTTTTCGTGGAAATTCTACTTCTTGAGAAATGCAAGTTTGTTGTGTTGAAGAGCTTGGCCATGCGTTTAGATACATCAGTCCCGATCACCTGATAGCAGACCACTTGAATGGCATTCCTCATTATTCCATCACATTTTCTAAAACCTGAGCAGCTCTCTTTTTCTCTGGTTTGTTGTGACCTCATTGGACTTTCCCAGAGTATTGTTTGTCAGTTTAATGGGAACTTTTAAACAAACCTTTTAGTATTGGCAAACGGTGTGGGTTGCATGTGTAGTTGACAAAGAAAAACCCAAATGCAGACTCATGAGCAGAGGCAGCAGGATGAAGAGCGCACCCCCCCCCCCAAAAAAAAATATATATTTTTTTATTCTGAGAATCAAAATAGTTGCAACACTAAAAAGCAGACTATAACATCCTGAATCCACCGACAAACAACGGAACAAGACTGAAACAAAGAACAGCTCACTCATGAAACATTGATGACATGCTGGCAACAACAAAAAGAACTAAGTTCTTGTCAAGGCTAATCATCTAACAAACTGCATGTGTGGGGAGTCAGCTAACAAAACAGTAAACAGAAACAGGAGGAGGAAAAAAAAACAGAGGTGCACAAAGCAATACCATAATAACACATGAAATAAACGTAACCACAAAACAGAACATGTAAATACATTGGAAAAATCCAGACTTCCACACAAAACAAGAAAATCTCAAGGATCATGACACATAGAGCAAAACCCAGAAACCATGACACAATGAACAAAAAGCCCATTGGCCATAACAAGTATGGTTTCCAGATGCTGCTCATCGTGGTCTCCTAGGGGATGGACAAATGTAGCCATTTGCAATATCAGTGAATATTTAAATTACTACCTGTCCCAAGGCCAGGAAAGTCTCACTGTTCCCAGATCCATCAACCGACCAGTTACAACTTCCTTTACAACACTAGACTGAAAAGGGCAACTCCTCAATCGATGGGATCCACTTTCTGTCCACTTTAGTAAAGACTAGCACCGACTCGCTCATACGTGGTCCCCGCTCTCAATGGAACAATAAAATACTGTGGATGAATCGGTCTATCAGTTACATACCTGGAGAAGTAACAGAATCTACAGAGTGACTGCAGTTTAGGATGAAGAGCACCGTGGCCAGATTTTGTTTTTGCATATAACATTTGTTGAAAGAAAATGGTCACAACTCTTACGAAGGTCTTCCAAGGAATACCCCTGCTAACTAGATACAGGATTCCAGCTTTGCAGGAAAAATGACAATAACAAGAATGTAATGGTTTTAACTTGACTTGCACAGAAGATGCTTTGGGTGTGCGTCACTCTCTCTGCCTTCTGTTTAAAGATATTTTCGATTGCGACTTAACCAAAACAGACTTTTAAAAGCATTTAACAAGGTGTCAAGGGTACGTCTCATTTTTACAACCAAGGTGGTGTTCTCATTGTGATGAGGTTTTATATGAAGAGACTTGTGAAAAGATAAAAATCAGCGGCAGACATCCATCCCATACACAGAGAGGGCATGGGAATCTTTGCATTTGTGCTTCAGTAGGGAACAGACTCTTGTGTGGTGAAACCCAGGCTTCCATTCATTAAACACATGAAGCAGAGCAGCGTCTTTCCACTCATGCTTGGATTACCTATAAACACCTCATACCTGAAGCTTGCACGGAAGTCTCTGCTTCTTGTTGTTTCAACCGATGGCCAAGGTCCAAAGCATCCCATCCTCAGCTTAACATGATCCTTACTCCAAACTCTTCAAAGAGACTCCCCCCCCACCACCACCCCTACGATCTTCATGTCTCTCATGAGTTGGGTTTTTTCCCCTGCTCTTTGTTCGAGATCTTGCCAGGCTACTTGCGTGACTAGAGGGAGTGGGAGAAAAAAAAGAGGTTTCAAAACCCAATGGCACGCGAGCCCCAAATCTATTTTTGGATAGAATTCTTTAAAAAAAAAAAAGAAAAAAAAAAAAAAGAAAAGCCACAGGGAGAAATAGGCAATTCTGGGGTGAAGAGTGTCTGTTTCTCATTTGGCTAGGCCTGCCTTCCATCCTTCCCCACTAGCATCAGAACCACAGCACTATGGAGAAAAAGGGTGGCTCAGACTAGGGAGGAGAAGTGTTTTTCCTGCAAAACCGCGGCCAAAACTATGGACTCTCTTCTTAGCCCTTGTCACTTAGCAACAAGGTCAGCCTGCTTCCCATTACCAGGCCATCTGCTTGTGTTTCAAGGTTGACTTTGTTTTGATTTGTTTCTACCCTTTTTAACTTAAATTCACCCTTTTTTAAATGGCTGCATTTAAATGTGCCTCTCATTCTACATTCAAAATACTACGCAGGTTTGGAAAATAAATTTCTGCAAGAGAGGCTTCCAAAACTGTTGAATGATTTACATTTAACTGAAGGCAGAAGTTGAAATAGTGTCTGAAAATACCTTTGAACTAGTTGTTGTGACTGCAAAACAATGATGTCAGAGATCAATAAATTACAACATACAGGGAAAACCCGTAAAAAATAAATCAGTCCCTCAGATGAGTTTAACAGCAACTCTGTTCACATTGTTTTTAAATATATGACATATGTTCAGTCCTTTTTGTCAATTAGGGTGAACATTTCAAATTAAAATGTTGCTTTTTTCCTTGAAATTTGAAAACAAAAATTGACTGAAGTATGTTTATTTTCTCTCAATCACGTTTATATCTGTAATTATTCATTTTCTGGGAAAAATGTGTTACAATCTGTCAGTCTGGTGGGGAGAAAAATATTGCAGACAGTACATGAATTAAAATGAAGCCATTCACCACAGAGTAATGAGTCACAGCAGCACGCTGTGCTGATGGCAAGTATTTCACATCACTGACTCACATCAGTCTGTATTTTACAGACTGACGTAATTTGAGTATTTTACAGACGGATTAAAGATTTGAGTGAGAATAAACCCCAATGCAAAACTGAACCCACTAATCTATTGGTATCTCTTTAAAAAGCCTCCACAACTATAAAAGACACCAATAAACACTTTATAAGCAACTTCAGAACGATTGGGACACAACACAATTTTCATTCAGAGATGAATTTACTCTGTTTTTATCCAAGTTCAGAACTAGACAGAATTACCCTTTAAGTATCAGGAAAACTAACGAAAAACAACATTAATATTATTATTCTGATGTAGTCCTCTTGTAATGCAAAGCAGGGGAAAATTCATCATTTGTCAAAATAGGAAGAAGGATATTATCATTATAATGAATATGCCATGTCTTTCAAACTTCTTGAACCAGTGTGCTGTAGTTTTTACAGATATATGAATCATATCTGAATCAAATTAAATAGGTGATTAGTAGGAGTTGGTCAAATGTGATTGGATGCTGAGAGAGTCGTTGAACAATCTGATTCAGGAGTATTGAACCAGCTTAAAGATTCAGGACTAGAGTCGAAAACCTCTGCTATTACATTTTCTTATTTGATCCCTAACTAGCAGGCAGCAGCCATACATCCCTGCAGGTGACAGTGGATGTTTCTACAATGTTTTTCTTTTTTTAAACACTTTGTGATCTGTTGCAGTGGCCTGGACCTCAAATGGTTTTGTCCATTTTTCAGACTTCTTTTCCGTTTTTAAATGTAGCCATCATTAGACTACATCTAAACAATGCCTGAATTGTCTATAGACATCCAGGGCAAACTTGGTAGATTTTTGGTTTCAAAGTGAATAGTTTTTCACCAGAATAATAATAACATGAACATAACATGAAAGGAACCTTCGCTTTCCTTTTGATGACAACAGGAATGGAGGGACCGAGTCTCCTTAGAGCTCACTCACCTTCATGGTTAATTCTTCAAAGAGGTTGCTTTGGATCTGGACCAGACTGTTATTACTTTCATGGGTCAATTGCAGAAGAATCTCCTTAAGGCAATTCGGTCATCACAGTTTATGGCTGAAAGTCAATGAATGCAATGACTGTTCTCTGGCCAGTTCATTCTTCTATCAGTTGGCATAGAAGATTTAGTCATTGCCAAGGTTGGAAACAAAGCCAAGTTCCTCCCAGTTTTAAGGTGAATAAAATATAGAAGGTCAGCACATTTTTGTCTTTCATTTTCTTGTTTGACTGTGAACTACAATGACTGATTATGTATCTATGATCCAACATTTAAACTCCATTTTATTACTTTCTCTTTTTTAGGATGAGTCAAACACATAGTCAGGAAAGTAAAAGAACAGCTGTGACACAAACCATATGGGTGTTAGTTTATTAAGGACAGAGCAGGGCTACATTAAGCTATTTAGAAACTAATCATTGATTAAATTATTTTTTTTGTTGTTGTTGATGATTGTCTTTTCCTAATACTGACGGACACATCCTCCATTGTCAGCAGCCCATGGGGAAAAACCCATCATCATGACATGGATAAAAAAAATTACAGAGCAAAAAGTCACAAACTGTGGGTGAGAGAACGAGAGAGTGCCACATAGTTAGTGACATAAAATAGTAGCATGAAAGCGTCCATGGACGTTTTACAGTTAGAAACTTTAGAGACCACAAGCAAGTATGCACTCCGAAAGCAAAGTGCTTTTTTGGAATAATGTACTTCTATGAAGTGTTTAAGATCTATTCTGGTATTTAGGGAGCACATGAAGAGCTGCTAAAAAAAGCTGATTTATATAGTTCAACTCAGAACCCCTGCTGCAGCCTTCGGATCAGCTGGAGGCTTTTCAAGAAAGTTATTTGGACCCTAAAATAATGGAAAGTTGCAATTCTCCACCCTCCAAGTTTCAGGGATGAATTAAGGCATTCTAGTGAGTTAAAGGACAGATCCTGGTCAAAAATAACAAGGGAGTAGGCCAAAGAAATGCAAAAAGAATATGGTTGTAAATTGTTTAGGTCGCTGGAAGATTTGTCTTTCAACAGTTTAAATGATTTCTACCCAACAGTGTCCTTCAACTGTGAATGATTCTAAACTATGTGCTAAGCCCACAGCCAAATGGGTTTTTTTTAACCATTAGTGGAATATTGGAAAGCTAGATTATTACTCTCAGTGGTCGCAAATTATTCACATGGTAGCACATAGCAGAAACCACATAACCTTTTGTTCTTGTTGTTCTTGTTTCATAGAAGCTGAACATAACTTTACTGATATTCTCATCTTCCACAAAGTGAGCTAAGGTTACATTCAATTCAAAGCACGCATTGATTGTGTGTAGCGATACCTTCCTGTTAGCCATCTGCATGTTGGTTCCACACACATGCATGAAAACTATCACTGAAGTCCCACTATTGTGCACTGGAACACATGCACTGAACAGTTTATTCCACTTTGACAAGATCTGAAGATAAACCTATACAATATTTGACTGCAGTGCATTAGACATGTAGTCTGTAAAAACATACCACAGATAAATTAAAGTTTAAATTTCCCAATTAAAAATAATACATGTAAAGGATTATTATGCATTCAACTGAATACATACAGTGCCAAGAGAAAGGTTTTGTTCACTTAAATTTTTTATACACTTTAAAAGACATTTTGTATAACTGTTCTGCAACAGAAGTTTGTGGTTAAGTTATAAATAACGCAATAAACCACATTTTCTTCCCTGTTTCACCAACCACAACTAAGGCTGGATGCTGCCAAACATGCAGAATCAATAAATCAGTTAAACGGAATGGACAAGATGGAGTGAAATACAGCAACATGGAAAAGCAACATGCTACGCTGACCTAAAAAAAAACTCAGGCACAGGTGGGAAGATGGGAAAGTAATTGAAATCTATCAGCTTGGAAAGTTTGCAAAGACATTTTTAAAGTTTTTGGAACTCCAACAAACCACAGTGAGAGCCATTATCCACAAACTGACAAGATGTCACAAAAGAAGCCAGAGCAACCTCTAAAGCCCTGCTGGCTTAACAAAGAGACTGCAACAATAGAAGAAGCCCCAGGTGAAAATTTTATTATTCTGTTGACAAACAAAACCAGAAAGGCACATTTCCAAAAACATAAAGTTCATAATTTATTTATTTATTTATTACATTTTGACAAGAGTGTGATGGCCTTTAAGACTTTAGAACCTTTGCTGTAATTAGCGGAATAATAAATTCTGGTCTCTAGAAAATCCTGAAGGGCAATGTTCATCACACAGTTCATGACATTAAATCCAAGTTTGTTTAGGTTCTGCATGAGGATAATGATCCAAAGCA
Source organism: Poecilia picta (assembly GCA_033032245.1). Taxonomy (NCBI): domain Eukaryota; kingdom Metazoa; phylum Chordata; class Actinopteri; order Cyprinodontiformes; family Poeciliidae; genus Poecilia; species Poecilia picta. The sequence continues at coordinate 26,130,298 of CM065365.1, read as the reverse complement.
ATGTCAAATCTTAATTTATTACCAATTAAACTGTGACTGTCCATGTTTGGAAACTCTCAGATATGATGAAACAGAAACAAATTAGCAAAGAAGAGCGGACACACGTTCTTCCATTGCGTCGTAGAACATCGATTGCCAGTTAAGAGTGACACAAACAGTTAGGTTTATGAGAGCAATTACTATTTCTACATATGATAAGTGTGGTTTGGATTCCTCTTTCTCTTAATAAATTGAATCATCATTTGACACTTTTATTGACATGAGCCCAAGTTAAATGTGACAGAAAACATGTGGAACCATAAATACCTCTTCACTGTAATCCAAGTAGGGAACAATTTATCTTAAAAATGTCAGAATGCTCTCAGCTGTTGCTTTTTTTATGGCTTTGCTATGGTCCATGTCCTTCTCAGTGAGTGCCTTTCCTGTAAAATGCAGAATATGACAAAGCTTATATACTCAGTATTGCATGTGTTTTTCAGGCTGCCAGTCCTCATATCTTTCCTGGTTTCACTTAGCTCAGGAGACAGACTTCCATTGTAAATCAGCGTGTTACCAAACAACAATGTGGTAAGATGGTGGAGTCCAAAGTATTTTGAGATTTTTGAAATACCCAGCTACTGAGTAAGACTCTGAACAAGGATGGTACAGAGTTTGTGGAAAGAATTTTTTTCTTACTTACAGCCCAATGTGCTTTAACTTGGATGCTCTGACTGCACAGGTACTGCATGGGGGTGTAAAGATAATTCAACTTTTACACACCAGTGTTCTTCAGAAATATTAATGCAAGACAGATTTTCTCTTATGACCATGGATTGTTCAGTATGCACTGACATAAACACAGCATTGCATAAAAGTAATGCCTCATGATTGAAAAAACTTTACAGTTTTAAGGAAACATTTGAGTTTGAAACTTTAAACCAGGACAGGAACTCAACTGGTACATGCAGAAAAACTGTTCATAAAAATAACTTTGCATGTTTACAAAAACAGTAACACATAAAGACTATGTGTTTAATCTCACACATAGTTTGCTAAAACTGTCACCACCTGCCTCTTTAACACCTAATATGTGCTAAAGTGACAAAATATAAACATTATGAGTTATTTATTATCACAAAAGTCTCATCCTAACCTAAACAAAGATAATTTTCCAAAAACATAGAAGAAAAAAGAAGCCTCTCTCCAAATTTGTCACCATATTGCAATAAAAATTTCTAAAATTAAACATCATAGGAAAGTACAGATTGCTTCTGGCATTTTCCTGAAGAACTGTACAATAGAACAGCCAAACTGTAGGGAAGGATCAGTGTTAATTAAGATTGTCTATTTTTGCAAGACTCGTTAAAAAAAAAGTGACTTCCTGTAATGCGCCACTCATGATCCATATGTTAGAGGATAAAGATCAAAAGAACATGTCAGCACAATAATGAAATGTAAATAATGTATTGTTTATTAAAAATTCAAAAGGTAATGAAGCTTTGATTGTGGCAGATCTGCAGAGCTTTCCATTCAAGATATCATCATATGCTAATTACTGACAACTCCAGATGGGACATGTTGAAAAATGAAATGTGAAAAGGTAAATCAGACCATCTGAGTGCAGCTCGCGTGTAATTTACCCTCTGTGATTAAAGTCGAACTTCCCCAGTTGTTAAAAGTCTGAAACACTTACTTTTGCACCGAGTTGATGAAAAAGTGCTGCTTTCCCTCTATGAATATGTGATTTAAAAGTTCAAAGTAGATAGTTTCATATTCAAAGAATGGAAAGTGAATCATGATTTTCACCTAGAAGTTAACAAAGATGAAAAATCTGTATGTGGCTTCTAAGTTTAACAAGACTCTGCCCATCTTAAAAGCAGCGTCTTTGTGACTCCTGGTCCTTTCACAGAGTCTTCAAAAGCTTTTAATTAAAGCTGAAAAATAAAATTAAATGCCTTACTGCTGCTCCCTCACATTATTTTTCACCCTGAATATTTTCTTTGTTTAAACTAAACTGAAATGTTTGACACACACCTTGGTACTACATATCCAAATGCTGTGACCAAAGATTTTAAAGATATTCCAAGAGGTCTGCAATCTATGGCTTCAGAGCCGCAAGTGGCTCTTTGGACCTTCCACATTGGCTCTTTATTACTTTGACTAAAAATTATACATAAACACTTAAGTCTTTAGCAAATAGTTTTTTTCATGGGATAATTCCGGTATCCTTTTTGTTGTGTCATTTTTCATTTAAATCTATTTTTCTTATGAGGCTCGACATATACAAATAACATCCCATAAGAAAACGTAGCCATCATATTTTTGACATTTTTTTGTGTTTCATATTATGTCAAAACCTTAAAATAGGGGGAAATAGTCATTCTTTAAAAATTATAACATATTTCCTGTAGTAAATATTTATTTTAAAAAAAGTTGTTTTTTCAAAAAGTCATGTAATATTCATGGCTCTAAACCAGTTTTATTTAGCTTGACTGAGGGCAAAAAAAATGGCTATTTGGCTTTTAAAGGTTGCAGACTCCTGCTCTGGACGGCGTTGGGGGTTTCAAAGTCACATGGCTGACTGGGACAACACCTAATCTGTATCAAACAGGAATAATGTGCCTGACCTTTTAAGTGAGTGTTTCAACTAGTGAGGAATCACACTTCTCAGCTTCCCTTCAGGGTGTTGGGAAGGAAGGTTCAGGCCAATAGACTCACCTCAGATTTATAAGGTGCTGGGCAGCTTTTTCAGCTGTGAAACATAGAACCAGATCTTCACCTTCAGGGACTTACTGAGCAGATAATAAGAACTAAGAATGAGAGTTTGTAATTTATTTATTTATTTGTGGAACTGAAGAAGGTTTCTGAACATGTCTTTGAAATAATTCTGACAGGGAAGGAAACAAGGAGCTGGAGACTGAACAAAGCGAGGGGCTTCCCTTTCTCACCAGTCCTGTTTTAGGAGTTCATTGACAGAACCTCGAGGTGTAGCTGTAGAAAGCTGGTAAGGGAATGTTCGGCTTTCATGTTTTCTGTTTGCCAGTGATTTTGGTACTGTTAGGATTTTCAAGCCACTGCCTTTAGCGTGCGCTGGAACAGTTTACAGTGGAATGGGAACTGACAGAGATTCACTCTTCTAAAGGAATCGTTCCCAACCAGAAAAAGATGAATTGCTATTTTTGGGTAGGGTGTGAGCCTCTGGGTCCAGAAAAGGAGCTAAAGCATCTTGTTGTCCTGTTGCGAGATGATGGCAGGATGGAGAACGGGATAAATATTTGGACTGTGGTTTTGCCTGACGTAATACAAGCATCGCTCCGGTCTGTTGTGGTGAAAAAAGACCAGAGAGGAAGCAAAACGCTCCCGACTTACCTCTCTATACATGAAATATGTATTATGACTAGTGCTGTCAAGTTATTAAAATATGTGACCAGATTAATCACCCTAACTTTTTATATACACTATAAAAATGCAATAAAGATATAATTGAGACAATAAAACTTTTATTGTTTTATTGGCTCAGACCAAATGTCTCAGTTCTTTTTGTGTTCAGGAAGGTTTAGAAAAAGGCATTTTGTTTCAAACGTAACATAGAAATCCTAACATTTCCACTGAAGCACAAGTGGAAGGATAATTCATTATTGCAATAAGTGCAATCTTCTACCTTGGTTTAATCCAAGTGTCTACCACTGTGCTTTTTAAAGTTAAATTTTCTACTCAGTACACTATTCTGACCCTCCTTGTGCATCTCGCTGACTTAACACACTCTGCATTGTTGAGTGCAGTGCAAAACCATATAACACACTACTATGAACTACGTAACCTTCCATGGGAGGGAGGCTTTTAAATAAAAAAGAGAAAAAAAATTATTAAATGTAATTATTCTGCATTATGAAATATTAACATGTTGAACTTTTTAGATCAACCGTAAAAGCTCATATAACTTTTACAAAAATACGTTTTTTACATATTTGTACATATCTGTGTCCATGTCATGACAGTACAATATGAGACATGATCTGTAAAAAGATTAGGCTCCTCCACCATCTCCCAGTACTACTATAAGTATCTAAAAAAATGCACCACTTCTGGTCAAAAATAACCAATCAGAGCGAGAAGGAGTGTCTTAGTGCTGTCACTCAACCTAATGTTTATGGTGCTAAATGTGCTAATGGCAGAGAAGTGACTAACCACTCCAGGAAAACCATTTATCTACCATCATTTGTGGCCACGCTAACTAGCTGGAGCATTCATGGCAGCCTGCGTTGTCGTGATGAACCAGCTGTAGCGTAGCAGACATCAAAGAGGGAGATGTCAGAAGCATGTACAGAAGGGTGACTGACAGCACTAAGACCTTTCTCCTTTGTTGTCCATAGGGAGAAGGCAGAGGAGCTTGATATTTTTCAAATTGTCTGTCTCATATCATAGTGTCACAACATAGTGATAGTCTTTAAAAATATGAAAAAAGAACATGGGTTTTTTTCCAAAAGTTGCATACTTCTTCATTAAGTGCCCAAATTATGACCAAAAGGACCAAGTCCTGGAAACAAGAGCGCGGAATGAACCTCCTCTAGTCTGTAGGTGCGGCACGCCTTAGAGAGATGCTAAGGATCTCCACCAGATGAGAGAAGCCTTATAGTGAAGAGAGGCACTTTCGATCTGGATGCTTCCTGTGTCCCAGAAAACAAGACACTGTTTATTCCTTCTGTCCTTGAAATGAGCTGAACAGCGGTACCAGGGAAATCGATGTCCTGGGCCTTGTAGCCCCTGACCAGATTCTGGATACGAAAAGCACAGCCTGATGGATGGGTGCCTTCTTCAACTGTGTGTCTTGGTGAATTATTATTTTCTGCATTTCTTGCACTGTGTTCTTTTTAGTTTTGTTTGTAAGTCAACTATCAGGTTTTTGATTATGCCCTCTGTGTGGTCTGAATTTCTTATGTTAGGAATATTTAGGAAAAATTCAAAATATTCCTAAACCTTTCATAAATATTTAGGAAAAAATATTCCTACAATGCTCCTTAAATATTTTAGGAATATTTAAAATCCTAAAATATTTAATATTTTAAATATTGCCTTCTGATAAATGCATAGTGAGAATGCAATCTTGAATGTAAAAATGTAAGGCGCCAAACCAAAGCTTCGAAATACTATTTAAATAAACATGTGATTGGCTATGCGTCCTCTTGCTGGTATGCACAAAGAATATCCATTTATTGAAAGTATAATGGACACAGTATCCCATCCCACCCCAAAGCATCTGCTCTCATTGTATTCCCAAGAAATATCTCATCTACTTTCATCTTTTTGAATGTATTAGTGGGCCAAAGATTTCTATTTCAAATAGATTTGTGGATCACTTTCATCATCCTCTGACATTCATTACATTATGATGTAATGTGTGGGAACCTTAAGAAAAAGGAGCAGACCAATAGCTGAATCAAGGTATTTTCCACACAGAGCGTACTACAATAGTTGAGATTTGCAACATTATATTACAGTATCTATGTGACTGTAAAACTACAGCAGTTTCATGGGCCTCCGGGGGTCTGAAGCATTGGTGACAGAGTAAAAAAGATCAGAGGCCATCTGGTTCCATCGCTTTTCTCACTTGTTCTGTGATTTAGTGAGTATTCCCTCCACATGTCACTGTAATATTTTTCACAGCATACAAATTGTGTCCTATGTGATAGGAAAAAGAAATTATGATAGAGACGTCTGAGCAATGTCAGACATTTTATACTTTGGAATGTTAACGACGAGGTGAAACATTTTAATTTATTTTACTTCTCCTCCATTAGATTTGTGTGGCATAGCTGAATCATTGCTGCACCAGCAATCTTTTGCATCTACCAGATGACAGGCCAATTGGCACACCTTAAAAAAGTTTTAGTAGTTGGCTTTACTCACAGTTTTTAAGTTTGCATGTGTGTGTGTGTGCAGAAAGAGACAGTTCACGTTTGCAGGAAGGCTAACTCTGACTGAACGTTGTGTTGTGTTGGAGCGTGTTTACTGTGATCTTTCCAGTCACATCTAACACAGACATTGTTGGCTCTTCTACAGAAGCTCTGCGTTCAGCCTAGTCCACTTTGAGGTGCCAGTAATTCAGCTAGACCTTTAAGATAGAAGTAGTTACCAACTTTAATTACGATAACTGCAGAAAATGCAGACGCAACCAACTTATAGCTAAGCAGAGCTCCAGACTTGGTTTAAGATTGTTTAGACGGAAATGCTTTCCTAGCACTTCAGTGTCGAAGAATTCTGTTCAGATGTTTATAGAAGCCACTTCACAGAGACAAAGTGAACAAATTTATCTCCTATTACTCCATGCTCTCTTGACTTTAACTGAAATTAGATCAGAGCCAGAAAATGATCTTTAAGCAGGTGTTGGAAATTACTTGCCCTACCTTGACCACATCGCCATAAGACATTGCTCCAGAGGATACTACTCAGGAAGTAGATGTGATAATTCAAGAATGGATCTGTTTATAAAAAAATACAAGACCAACTGTATAAACAGTAGAGATGACACAGAAGACAAAATGTAACGAGAAAAACAAATACCCCAACAGTCGAGACTAAATAGGACAAAACTAAACTTAAAGTCCTATTTATCTTTTTACTCCTCCAGAGTCCTAGATATAATAAAAAGTTCAGTACAATTGGAACTGTGATGAGAAAGACTGGATGAGGAATAGTATTTATACGGCCACCACACACAGAGAGGAAGACCATAAAAGTATGTTGAAAATCTCACTGTTAGAAAACTGTTGCAATTTTTCAGGGAACAAGCTTGCAACTGCAATAAAACATGAATTACTTGTAATGTGTTGTACACATCTTTATGGGGTTCCAGTAAAAGTGGAGTGTGCAGTGTGTGAGTAATCTTTTAGGCATGACTCAGACTTTTATAGAAAACTCTTTGTTATGGTACTTGAAAGTTAGGCTCCACCTCGGCGGTTTCACAAAAACCACTTATGAAAATGCAACGTTTTTCCCCAAGTGCCATCATATTCACAGAGTGTTTAAAATAGTAGTGGCGTTAGACTTTCTCAGTGTGTCATATTCTTTTTTATAGAACAAAAGCAGAAAGAAACACATTTAGATTCATAAACTACATCATTCATGGATGAATACAGTTTTAGATGTGTGCTATAATTTCACTTGCAAATTTAAATTTTCAAAATTGAAGTTGGAGGAAAAAGTAACAAAAATCAGATCTCCCCGAAAGTTCTGAATAACATTAAAATGAAAGTCAGTAGTTTCTCCCTTTCAACCTCACATTCTATACAACTTGGTGAACTTGTTTCACCGGTCCCAAAAAACACAGACAGGAACTTAAAGATGATAAACCTATATGACAAAAATAATCATGGCGCTGGGGCTTATACCTGAGCAGTGGATAAGGCAGGGAAAGTATACAAATCCACCAAAATATGACAGAGACAGAAAACCTTAAATACTGTGAAGTGTGATTGCTGACAAGAGGCAGGTGGTTGATTACAAACAGGGTGCTGCTGGGAAAGAAGGCAAGACTGAGGAAAAATGTATGATTAACATTAGGAGCTGAACAGAGACTCAAAGAAAAGGGAAAAAATATTGAACAAATAACTGCATCCAACATGCACAAGGAACCAAACACTAGCATGAATTAAGGAATCAAATTACATTTGTATGCCAAGACCGTCTGAACAATAATAAATATAGCAAACTGATTTGACAACACAGAGCTGGTGAAAGCTTAAAGCAGAAAGCCAAAGAATAAAGATTGCAAAGGGCAGATAAATACTTTTAAATACTCAGTTAGTCTGGTGAATAAATGCATCAATGGTTAAATCCCTTTGTGTTTCAAACTGGTAATTGGATCATGGTCTGGTTTGAAGACACTCCTAAATTCAGATTTGGGCTTTAAGAGAAAAAGCACATGTTGCCACCAACCACTTGTTTCTGGCTAACTGTGATCCAGTTCATCACAATCACCAGTCTTTTCATTCATAGTTTATACATCCATCAGAGTTACTGATGAGACGGTCCTCCAGTGGCTATTGGGCGACAGGTGAGATACACTCTGAACAGGTGACCAGTTTTCAGAGGGCAACACACAGTAGTTCTTAAAGAGACCACTAAGTCTAACAGACTTGTTTTTTTGTTTGTTTCACTGTTGAGAAAGGCGATTGGAACCCAACAGCTGTACCACGATGCAGCTCGTCACAGTGATCACTTTTGCATTTTCCTGGATATTTACCACCAGTGGTACTTGTGCTTTTAATAAATTTAAAAAATTTAAATCTAATTATTTCTTCTTGAACAAAATTTAAGAAGAAATTTCTCAATTTTGACTGAACAGCTTTTGTTTAAGAACAAATTTCTCTTAAATTTGTTCAAGAAAAATATATTAAGAATGAACATTCTGTTTGACTAACAGAAGCTGTTGACTAAACAGCTTCTGTTTAGTCAAACAGAATGATTCATTCTTAATATTTCTTCATTTGAAAAACATATTTAGTCAAAACAGTTTTAGTCAAAACAGCTTCTGTTTGACTAAACAGAAGCTGTTTAGTCAAACAGCTTCTTCTTAAAACCTATTTAATTACAGAGTGTATGTTATCATTTTATCGTTTTTAAAAGGATTGAAAGTCTTATATATATATATATATATATATATATATATATATATATATATATATATAATATATATTATATATATATATATATATATATTCTGTTCTTGTAAGTTATTTTTTAAACTTGTTTTAAACTTGTTCTTAAGTCACAGTTAAGGACAGTTTATCTCTTGAAACTTTGTGGTAAAAAAATAATAATAATAGGGTAAAACATTGATTTTGTTGGGTAGGGGTGTATTAATCCAGGTATGGATAATTAAGAAATTTTGCTGTCATATATTTTTCATCTCCAGCCTTTTTGGGAAGGGTTGACATAAAAGTAAGCTTATCTAACGGTGAGTTTTAAAACATGTTTGTTTTAAAATGGAAAATTGGGATCATGCAGACCTTTACCCAATATGTATGCATGGCCAATTACTCATACATAGAACATTCATCAACCTCTCCTGTTCTTTCATTTAAATGTGCTATCAGAGGTTTTGATCCAATGTTGGGAAAAGAGCATGCATCCAAACACACTGTGAAATTAGAAGTCTGCATCAGAAAATTGCATGAGAAAGTCAGTAAACAGTATACAAGGGAGAAGAAGAAGGAAAAGAAAACGAGACGTTGGCTTCCGCGCTTGTCCTAACCACAGCGTCTGTGGGCCTGCCAAAGGTAGCATTCATGAAAACAAATAATGGTGACTTTAACACTTAACTGAAAGTGCCAGTAATTCCTAGTGGGATTTACGATTCTGAAATTGCTCTCACAGTTTATTTGTGGCTGCTGACAAGTCGTCCCTCTTATTATGCAGGTGAATTTAAGTGGAAACATCAGAGCAACAGCAAGGCCTTTATTTCACGGGGGCCACTGCTCTCACGCCATAGAGTGAAGTTAATTTTGCCTGCTCCCAAATTGTAGGCTCATAAAGCAATCTCTTGTGAAATTTAGGGTGAAAACTGTTCAAGCTGACATGCTAAGTAATTCAGTGGACGTTTTATTTGTGAGCACAAAGATATGATTTTCCTGAGTTGTTTGGGACTTTGCCTAAATAAATATTGGAAAGAAAAAAATACTTGCGACAGCTCCTGCGTTTTTTTTCTTAAATTAACACCTTCAAAAATGAAACAAAGTCTCTTTGTGGCAGCAATAATTCATCTAAGCATATCTGCCAGTCAAGATTATTTTTTTTCTTCTTTTGATGTTTGCTTTATAAACAGCACAAATGCAAAAGTATTTGCCCGTTAGAGATTTCTTCTCTTTTTACTTTCTTGCATTGATGAAATTTCAAGTTTTAATATCACACAAATGTGTGTAATATTAAACACATCTTTGTTATTAAACAGACATTATCATTTTACAAATATAATGAGAGTAAACCTAAAAATACTGTTTTCAAATGATGATTTTATTTATTAAGGTAATAAAAACAACAACTATTAAACAGACTTGGTGCTAATGAATAAATAATAACAACTGACAGTTGTGCAGATTACTGTCAGACCTGTAAAATCAAGAGTTAATTCAAACAAAACCTGCATGCAGTAAAACTCAGAAAGAAAGAAAATCAAATCTGCTGGTTTGATGAAGTTTGAATCGATTCCATCTGTCTCGACAGCATTACAAAGACATTTCTAGATCTTTGGGACTCCAGTAAACCATGGTGAGTGCCATTATTCACAAATAGAGGGGGAAAAAAAGGAACAGTGGTGAACCCTCCAGGATGCTGGCCTACTGAAATTTTTCTGAGAATGCCTTTGTTTGACTCATTCAGAAGGTGAAAAAAATCAACCCAAAACCACAGTTAAGGCTCTGCAGGCTTCAGTCAGAGAAACTCTAAGGCCCATCATGACATTGGCTAACCCTCGATGCTCTCCAAGATTTCTGGATTGTTGAGAAAAAAATAACAACTGAACTTTGTTAAAGCAATATTTCAAACCATTGCACAATAGGAATACCATATGGTGGTGGCAGTTTAATGGTTCGGAACAGCTTTTGCTGCTTCATCATCTGAAGGATTTTCCTGTTATTTCATCTTGAATTATCCTCTTAAATAGACATTCCTCACAGAGATTATATAACTGAGATAATCCAAGTGCACTTGGTTGATGAAGCAGGATAATAATCTGAGGAATACTAGCGATTGGGCGGTTTAAACAAACAAAGAAAAAACAAATTGAAGGTTTTGAATTGGCCCAGTCAAAATCCAGGCTTAACCCTGACTGAGATGGTGTGATGTGGCCAGGAGACGTTTCATGCTCCAAAGTCCTTCAGTGTGACTAAATTAAAACAATTCTGCAAAACAAGAATGTAAAAGACTCACTGACAGTTACTGTGAATGAATAATGTTTTCAATGAATGAACGCATTATTTGAAAAACCGCTTTCTGTATTGTATGTTGCGTGAGTTGTATTGAAGTTAAAGCGTTTAGCAAATGTGCTGTGTTGGTGTGCTGGTTCTTTAAAAAAAAGTTGGTGAAAGTCCCAGCACTCAAAGATCCAAGATAATGATGAATTACTCTCTTTGGTGATTGAACTGCCAGTTGGAAAAGGGGTTGATTGACTGTTTTTAAATGGTATCTAAAAGACACTACAAAAAAATCACTTCCATATGCTCTCATGTGAAAATTGTGAAACACTGTTAATTTTACTGGAGTCTTTATGCAAGCCGCATTGCTTTCTATTGTTTTCTTCTTAGCATAACTATCCATTTCCAGAGCCTTGTTTTCTGCTACAGAGAACAGAAGGACTGTGAGAAGATGAGGTTCACTCCCAACATCTGGAAGCATGCTTAATGATCACTCAAAAACAAGAAGAACTATATACTAAAATGACACAGGGAGGGGTAGACTGGAGCCTAGGTCTCACGCTTCCCCAAACCTGCCCCCCGATTTTATATTCTGCATTTGTGACGATCAGTGTGGTCTCAGCGGAGACTTCTCCTGCGCTCTTTAAAGTTTAATTTGGACTTGCTCTAAATTTATAGGCAACACTAAATTTATATTCTCCTGCGTGAGAAATGAATGCTTCTGTCCACGGGTGAAAATAAAGGTTTACTACACAACCCCAAATAATCCCTTGTTGAAAAATCCAGCTGTTATAAAGTTACATCTGTGATGGGTAACACTTTAGCATGCTTAATTATGAGAGAATTTGTAATTAAATTCTGTCTTAAGTATTCTTAATTGCAACTTCTCCAACCTGCAGCCTTGTGCAGGTTTATTTAAAAGTGTAGCACACATTGTCCTTTCTTTCTGCTCTGATGAGTGGAATGGCTGCTTTTATTGTTTTCAAAATCTCAACAATTAAACATTAAATGTTCTAAAAGATCTATGTCGATGCTGCTAAATCCACGGTTAAAACTTTAAAGATATGCATTCTAAGCTCTGGTCAAAAGAGAAGTTCACACACGCTATTGGCATCTACCCTTCTGAGTAGTTTGGTTCTCTGATTTATGTTCATGTCATTCCAGCAAATTTTTTGATGGATGTTCTTTTAAGGTGAGGATGATGAAAAATCTAAACTATTTAAAGGTATTTTCACCTTACAGAATAAGCCATGATCAGAGCGAGAATCATTGCTTGCAAACTTTCAGAACTTCCAAAACTGGCTTTTGCATCAATAAACTAAATTTATTTAATCTCAAGGCATATTATAAAAGGTAACACTTTATTTGAAGGGGTGTGCATAACAATGATGTGACACTGTCAAAAACATGACGTAACACCTGTCATGAACATGAAGAAGTCTTTAGGAATGTTTATGACAGTTGTCATTCGGTAAATAATGACACTTTTAATGCAAAGTTGCTCTAAAAGTGGCATTGAAAGTCCATTAAAAATGCCAACTTTGCATTAAATTGTCTTTATTTACAAAATCATGGAAAGTTGACACTTTTAATAGACTTTTAATGCAACATTTAGAGCAACTTTGCATTAAAAGTGCCATTATTTACTGAATGACACATCATGACAACTGTCATAAACATTCATAAGGACTTCTTTATGTTCATGACAGGTGTTACATCATGTTTTTGACAGTGTCACATCATTGTTATGCATACCCCTTCAAATAAAGTGTTACCAAATAGGGTATATTCTTCTCTCTTATTTCCATCCATCCATCCATTTTCTTCTGCTTCATCCGTGGTCAGGTCGTGGGGGCAGCAGCTTCAGAAGGGAGGCCCAGACTTCCCTCTCCCCAGCCACTTCAGCTTCTCCAGGGAACCCCAAGGTGTTCCCAGGCCAGCCGAGAGACAGAGTCCCTCCAGCGTGTCCTGGGTCTTCCCCGAGGCCTCCTCCAAGTGGGACGTGCCTGGAACACCTCACCAGGGAGGCGTCCAGGAGGCATCCTGACCAGATGCCCAAGCCTCAACTGGCTCCTCTCGATGTGGAGGAACAGCGGCTCTACTCTGAGTCCCTCCCAGATGACCGAGCTTCTCTCTCTAAGGGAGCCCGGCCACCCTGCGGAGGAAGGTGGCCGGTTGTATCCGTGATCTCATTCTTTCAGTCATGACCCAAAGCTCATGACCATAGATGAGGGTGGGAACGTAGATCGACCGGTAAATCGAGAGCTTCGCCTTTTGACTCAGCTCTCTCTTCACCACGACGGACCGGTACAGCGCCGCTTCACGGCAGACGCCGCCCCAATCCGCCTGTCGATCTCCCGCTCCCTTCTTCCCTCATTCGTGAACAAGATCCCCAGATACTTAAACTCCTCCACTTGAGGCAGGACGACCCCCCTGACCCGGAGAACAACTCTACCCTTTTCCGGTTCAAGACCCTGGCCTCGGATTTGGAGGCACTGATTCCCATCCCGGCCGCTTCACACTCGGCCGCGAAGCGCTCTAGCTCTTTTATTTCTCCCAAGCAATCTGTTTGCAAGAATTTGCAGATTAAACCACATTGCCTGGCATTAAATTCAGACTAAGTCTTTCCTAGGGTTAGGGTAGCATGATGAAGCTGATTTTCATTGCTAAATGCCTGAATAATGACTTTCCTCAAACTCAAAAGTTTATAGACATTTAATTTGTAGAGCTGCCCTTTAAACTTTATGTTTTAAATCAAACAAGCCTCACAACAATCTGTTTGAACAGCTTTACAGCTCAACCCCCAGCTTTTCAAAGGAGCTGATAACAGAGGTTTGTGGTGGCCCCTCCAAAACAATGCTGTCTCTCCACCAGTCTTTAACTAAATGGATGGTATGCTTAAGATCATTGTCCTTTTGGAGGCCAAGCGTTAAGTCCTTCAATGATGTCTTTGAGGTGTCGCAAGACATGTTTCCACATAATGATCTTTACTCGTGATCCCATCTTTTCTTTTTTCGCACACAATCCCATCTAGAGGCAAAAGGCAAACACAACATAACGCTCCCACCCTCATACTTTACCTCCTATTCGCAAACTTCACCCTCATTTTTCTAGATGTAACAAAGATCATTTGGGCAAGACTGTAGGAAATGTGTCCCAAAAATAAAGGTCCTTGTCTCTGAATGCATTTGGAAACTGTAATGTTTTATAATTTGATTGATTTGCATGTCACTGTAAGAACAGATAAAATTGCACCTTCAGGCATCTGGAAATTATGAATTATGGAGGTTCGTAATTATTATACTGATATCTTTGTTGAGTTATTTTTTGTATGTCACGCAGGAAATTGGTGTGCCTAAAAAGTTGTCTGCAAAATATATAGGTACATCACCAGCTCATAAGGCCCTTATATCAGGCATAATATTCATAGAACACATATGAATTTGAAGAAAGCAATTTAAAAAAATCTCTTTAATTATTCTGCTATTTCACAAATATAAATAATTTTGGTAATCCTAACTGATTAATGGCACAGTGAGTAAAGAAAAAATAGGTTCTGTATAGACAACATACATTAATAAGTCTTGTGCGTGTGCTTTCTTTTGTGTGCTTCAATCCCATGGCTAATCCCAGCATCATAATTACACACCTAAGCCATTTGCAACACTTGCTCAAGGAAAGGATAACAGTTGTTGCCTTTTTTATGACACAAATACCTGACATCACATGGGAGATATTATTTCAGAATTGATCATTTTCTGTCTTTGAACTGAGCCATAAAGGGGCAATAGTTTTCAGAGTTTAATAGAAAGCTGTTCCTCTAATAAATGGCTGGGCTGCAAGGACTATGTGGTGACATTCATATGAATGTCAAGACCAGAGGGTTTTGGGCAGAATATTGCAGTGTAATTAAATGATGAAAGACCTGGTGACCAAGCAGAACAATAAACTGAAATGACACCAAGAAATGGCAGACAGAAATGTTATCTTCCACAGTCTTATCCATCTAACCCTATCAAATATTTTACCTTTAGTTCAGTTGGATCAGAGAAGTCTGAAAGTAAAACCTTTCTCAGTTCAATGTTGACAAGGATTTGATTTTGAAGAGTAAACTAGTGAGAAGCAACACAGCTTAGCCATCAGAGGGCTAAGGTGGAAATGAGACAAAAAAAAGTATTAAAAAAGAAGGACAAAAGTTTAAACATGTTTACCAAATTCTACAGCTGCATCATCTAGAGGATCCTGTGCAACACTGTAGTCAGTGATAAACTAAATAGTATCACTATCATCAGTATCATCATTTTTTTACACAATGTTGTATTGTTGTTCCATCACAAAACACATACCTGGAGTGTTGGTTTGATTCTTTCATACAGGTTTTAAGAAATCCTTGAATCTACCATGGCAACCATTCTAGGTGCTCTAACACCTGCTAGTACAAAGCACCACCTATTTACCCAAAGCTCCTCCTTGAAGCTACAGTCTCCAGCTGAGCTTTCACAAAAGAAACAAAGAAAAAAAGACCAATTTCAAGGCATCAAACCAGAAAGTGAAATTTCTTTTAAAGGGGTGGTATTATGTCTTTCCTTCCAGGCACATAGTGCCATTTTATAGCACAATCAAGTAACCATGTGCTTGGAAAACACATAATGATAGCCCCTTTAAACACAAGGCAGCCATGTTGGAATCTGAGGTGAAGGTCGATGACCAAAAAAATGTCTCTTCTAGTGGCATTGTGTCCCTAGTTGGTACAAAACCTTGACTCCACTGATCCTAAACTGTTGAATCAGAGAAAACTACTTTCAGGAGGGCTTATTAAAAATCTATTAAAATTCCATGGTGCTGAAAGGTGCATTTTTCTATGTTTATACACTAAATGAACTATTGAAGATCTGTCTATTCTTTCAATTCAAATAGTTGCATTTTTATTTCATAACCTATATGTAAACAGTTGTTAATAGCTAATATGATGTGGATCTATTTTTCTTTTCTCCCTGGCTGAGCAGTCTAACAGTCTTTCACTATGCAAAAAGACTGCTGAACTGTCAGATAGATCTTGATTAGAACTGAAACAAACTGATCAAAACAAACGGGGCCAATGATTAAAAGTTGAAATTAAATGATGATGTTGGAATTATACTTGCCTGAGGTCTACCCTCAGGCTTTTCAGTCTATTTACATGGTTGAATTTGATGAGACGCGGCAATAATTTCAACAGTAAAAAGACAATAACTGTCATTAGAATGCTAAAACCAGAGGCAGCAGCACAACAGATTCACATAAATCTGCAAATCTGTTGACATGCTTATTTGTTGATTAGAGCTGAAACAATAATACCCTGTCTTCTCATATTTGGCATTTTTTATTGGCTTTGATCTGACAATTGTTTTTTTTTTTTCTGAATTATTTGCTCTCAACAAGGTTTTTTAGATGTTTGTAAGGGGAGCAGGGAATGGGAAACAGTTGTTGAGAAAAAGAGTATATTAATGAAGATCGACCGTAGTGAAACTATCAGCGTATTGTTGTGTGCTTGTGCATTAATCTGCATTAGGAATGATTCTTTGTTCAGAGCTTGAGTAATTACAGAAAAACCTCCCCATTTGGAAATCATGTGCAACTTTCATGCATCCTTGATTAAAATAAATTGGGCAAATATCTAGAAGTGTGGTCAGTTTACTACCAAGCCTCTCAGACTGTTGACATCCCAAAATAAATTATTGTCTGCACATTTTAATTTATTGGGATGTTGTCATCAGAAAAAGGTGGTCAATTAATATTAAAGCTTAATTCAATAGGGTCCAACACAAATTTTTATAAAATCTAATTTACAAGTCGACAGGCAGCCAAGAAAGTCATAAAAATAAACACGAACTTAGAGCGACATCTAGCGGACTATCATAAAACTGCAACCGATACAAACGCTCTGTCTACGTCAACAGTACTACGTGGAAGATGAAGCTGTGGGTGGAGGTGATGCTATGGAAAGGGTATTACATTTCACAATAAGGGCTTCTGGTTAACTTTACTGATCCCTCCCTCTTATTTTGCAACACCTGACACTCTTGAAAGAGTAACCCAGGTTTTCACTCCATATTTATTTTTACGTGGATTTTTTAAACGAGCTGCGTGGTCAAATAAATATAACGGAGGCTTTTATTTCGAAGGGATTTTTACTAAAGCCGTTAGCTGGCTACTAGAGATGCAGGGATTTTCTCTTGGGTGCAGACAGAAAATCATGTGAACGATTTAGGATTAACAATGTATGCTCTCGGAGATATTAAGTTGAAAACAACGGCGCTTTTCTGTTGAATTAATTCGGCATTTCACATTTTCCTTGAGTTTAACCGCGACTTGTTTCCTTTTCGACAGACTGGATTTGCCTTTCAACACACAGTGGTGAGGACTGGAAGCTAAGCTCGTCAGGTAGCAGCAGGCAGCCACATCAGCACCGCTGTTCCCAGTCACACACGTTAGCATCTGAGTTACCGAGCTGCTGGTTTTCATTTCGCATGGATTTAAAGAGCCTTGGGATTCGCTTTTGCCAAGGTAGAAACAATTTATCACCCTGTGTTGGTTTCTTGCAGAGATTTCATCATGGCAGACAATATCATGAGCAAGGCTGCTACCATGGAGATCCCCATTAATAGCAACGGGGATACAGGGGCTCTGACTGAAGATGATAGCCTGGAGCAGGTGAGTCAACTTTTATTCCACCTCATAATATTTTAATGCATGATGCCACTGAGGTGTTTTTTTGTTTTCTTACATATTACCTGGCTGTGTGTTTAGGTATTAAACTGATTAGGCCAAATGTTAGCTTAACCCTGCAAAAGCCTGCAGGGTTTTTGAAAGTATTAATAAGTCACGTTTAAGATTAGCAGATGGTTAAGAACATGTGCATGGAATATTTGTTTGAATGGCACCAAAGAGTATTTCTTTGTGCTTCAGTCATTGATGATGATCATATGCATCCCTTTTTATTTATATATAATGTAACGATGTGCAATAAAACAGACACATTTTAGGCAAGCAATAAAAAAGAAAAGCAACATCAACATGGTTGCATAGCACATTTAAACTAAGACTTTGTTCAAATATGTTTAATGTTTGCATTCATTCTACAGTTGGAAGCTATCTGTAACATCTTCACTATGCATTTAGTTGCCCCAACAAACTTGCAGAAGTAATAAACTCTGATTTTAGCTATGCCAGAACTTCATTTTTTTTGTCCGTCCAAGCAATTGTTTTGTTCATTTGGATTTAACGTGATGCTGAAAAATCACGTTAATAAAGTACCTCATCATCTTCCGGGCTCTGGCAGCCACATGGAAGTATTGGGTTTCAGTTGTTCATGATGTCATCCACTTTGACAAAATGTTGACAGAAGGAGCCCCCGGTGCATTATGCTGCACCCAACATGGGCCAAACAGACTTTTCTTTTCTTTTTTTTTTGTTGTTGTTGAGGTTTTACCATGACTTACCCTGGTCTGCGTTCTTTGTTTCTATGTCCACAACAATTGTCATTTTAACGGGTGTGTAAACCTTAGGATTGGCTAAACACAACATAATGCTGTCACCCTTCAGCAGAAAGGTATCTGTCATTGTGACTCAGATTAGGTCTGCTTAGATCATACAAGTTTAGTTTACTATTTGTGCAGCAGCATTTCAATGTGCACATAATGATTTAAGTAAGAAAATAAATAGTACACTCATCTTTCCTCTTTGGTTTTAGTCAAACAGAATCTAAAGTAGGCACGAGAAAATTGCTTGCTTCTGATTTTTACTTTATTGAAGTTACACGGTACCTCACTGCTAATTTATGTCCCGTTTAGTGGAGCTGGCTGAAAAACAATGTGTGGAGAATCGTATGCATTTTCTTTTTTATGCCTTTTTTATGTTTTTGGCGCCTTTAAACCTTATATGTGGACATCTTTTTGGATGTAAATCTCTCAGGATCTGCAGCAGGTGATGGTGTCTGGACCCAACCTGAATGAAACCAGTATCGTCTCAGGAGGCTATGGAGGACCAGCTGGGGGCATCATTCCAACAAGCTCCATAAAAGGTATTATGAAGAGATCAAACGCGTTGTTTTTTTTTTTTTTGTTTTTTTTCATTTTGACTACTTTTGTTTCTTTTAAAAGCTCACATTTGACGATGCGCTATTAGTTATCATTTCATATCTCGTTGTTTAAAAATTACTCTATGTACTTTTCCAAGGCAGACATGATTTGAAGTAGCACACTGTTCCATCCACCGTCTGTTTTCACTCTCTCGTCAGAAGCAGGCTGCTCTGAGCTTAGCCAGAGATCTGTCAGTGTTGTTGAATGCCTTAAAGGAACTCCAAGCAGCTCACTAATGTAATGCACCCTGAGGAAGCCATAGCAGAGCTAGAACGCTTCCTCCTCATATATTATTGTGCCTCAAAGGAACTTGTGACCTCTAGGCTGCTGGTTCATGTTCCAAACATCATATTCCTTAGGGCCTGGAGTTCGCTACAACCCTGAGTATCTGGACAGAGGACGGGCCCCTGCACCAGGACTAGGTGGCTGTGTGTCCTAATGACAACTTTTCTTAATTAAACCTTTTATATGTTGGGATTTGTGACATCCTTTAAGAGTTTTTGTATTGCTTGACTAAAAGGATTGTATGCAACTTTGCTCGTATCTATTGACTCACGGCATTGGTAAACACGACTGTATTGCAACCTTCAGAATTAGGGATGTACTAACGTGATATTACAGTTTTGTCTCTTAAAATGTTGACCTTGTGTCCAGTTTACTCCTGTGGGCTGTAAAATGAGCTTTGGATGACTGTTTTGTTGTTGCGCTGCACTTTCATTGTGACCCTAAAATTGTGCATTTTCTTTTTTTAGTAACTTTTATTTTTGCATGAAAAACCTGCATCGTGGACTGTTATGTCTTCAAACGCACTGCAACACCATCTTCACCAAAACCAGTTTCTATATGTTCCTTCAGCTTGTTATTTCACTATCACGTTCCTGTGCATAAGCTTTCCTCCTTATATGTGACCTTTTCTCATTCTCGCTTTTCATCGCCACCATGCTCATTTCAGACATTCGCATGAAATCCAGGGGTGTTAACCTGCCTAATAGTAATGCTTCAGCCAGTCGACTGGCTCATCACACAAACCAGCATCCAGGTATCACCCAGCTCCTCACTATCTCCATCCTACTCTCGCGTATTGTCATGATCCATCAAATATACCACAACCCTGCAAATTAAAAGAAAAATACAACGCCCCAAAGTATACTCAATATTTCTTTCTTCTTTCTTTTTTTCCATTTAAGGGTCACTGAATCATAACACTAATTCCACTGAAGAAGTTTCACGTGGTGTGGCAGTGGAGAAACTGGACAGTGTAAAGAAATGGGGCATTAATACGTACAAGGTAATGCCAGTTGTGTGCTACATGTTTAAACTGTATGTCCATGTACTGCACAGTATGTGCACTAAGTGCATGGTCATTGCTCCGTTAGCATTTTATCAGTGCAGCATGTCATGGTTCTGATGAGGTATGGAGTAAACCCAGTATGGATAAATATCAGTCTTCAGCTCGTCTGCATTGTTTGGTTCTGCTGTCTCTCATCTTCCTCAGGACAGATGAATAATCCATGAAAGGAAGCATGAAGTACTCTAAAATCCCCTGGCAGACGGCTGGACTGACTTTTTACTTGATAACACATTGTGGACCAATGCCAGCAATTGACATGGCTCCACATAGGTCTGACTGTGGAAAACCTCAAACTAGACCTCATCAAACCTTGATTTAGTATCTCTCCACTCTTCATCCAAACTCCGGGCCTTGGTTTCTAAATTAAAAGCAAACGTTGGTTTCATATGCGAAGAGGACTTTGGATTTCTTTTTTTTCCTTTTTCTCCTGAGTTCGAGACGTTGGATGTTGTCCCTGACTTAGGAGTGGCTTAGCCCAAGGACTATGCCAGTGGTGGCCCCATGAATCACTGACTCCAGTCACAGCTACAAATTATTTATGCTCTTTGCAATGAATCTGCATGAGTTTCCCTTTCCCTTTTTGTAGTTTATTTCTGAAATGAAAGTAATGTTAACTGGTCATCTTATTAGGAATAAGCCTATATTTGTGGTGGTTTCAGTGTACAAAGCAGATGTTCTCGGAGAAGTTCGGCAGAGGCTCTCGAACGGTGGACTTGGAATTGGAAGCCCAGATCGACGTTTTGAGGGACACCAAGAGCAAATACGAAAACATCCTAAGACTGGCAACTGCGCTCATCACTCATTTCCAAAGCATGGTGCAAACGCAGCAGGCTCTCGGGGACACGTTCACAGACCTGAGTCAGAAGTCCCCTGAGTTACAGGTGCGCCGATGACTCAATGTCCACGTTGGATGGTGTCAAACAAGCGATTAAAACTTGTGTGTATTCCTGCAGGATGAATTTGGGTACAATGCAGAAACACAAAAGCTGCTGTGCAAGAACGGTGAGGCTTTGCTGGGTGCCATCAACTTCTTTGTGTCCAGCGTGAACACCCTGGTCAATAAAACCATGGAGGATACTCTGATGACAATCAGACATTATGAAAATGCAAGGTATAAAATGTTGACACTTTACTTGAGATTAGTTACATGCATAAAATATTTGCAAGGGGAAAGCGTGGATAAAGTTTTGTCTGTTTCTGTTCTTTCTGTCATGCATGCAGACTTGAATTCGATGCCTATCGCTCTGATCTGGAGGAGCTAAGCTTGGGTCCAAGAGATGCAGCCGCTATGGTTCGCATTGAGATGGCTCAGCAGGAATACCACACCCACAGAGAGAAATACGAGCGGCTTCGCAGTGATGTGTCCATCAAACTTAAATTTCTGGAGGAAAATAAGGTTTGCTTTGCAGATTTATGCATCTTCCCATTTTATATTCTATCATAAACTCCAGCCATTACTAGTGGTGGGACTCAAATAAAATCTTCAAATGAGTTGATTGCGAGGTCTGTAATTAGTCACATTCTAATTGAAAACTACGCATCAACAAAAGTAAGCAACATTTTAGATTCAAAAACCCTTTTTGATCGTAAATTATCGGATAAAGAGACATGAGCTCAACAACAAAGATGTTTGTTGTTTTTAATTTATTTTGATTATTCAACCTTCGGACTGGTGCAAAATGCTGTTATACCAATTTAGCTTTCAAATGTTTCAGGACCCCTGATCATTCATGTAACTATCTGTTTGTAAAATTAATAAATAAAATAAATGCAATTAATTGAAATGGCTTTTTTTAACAAATTAAAATCTGTATAAAATATCAAAGTTATCGCATTACAGACCCAGTCATAGTAATTACACGTTGCAATAAATTCTAGGAAATTAACAATTTGTTCAGTTTCTCTTTTTATCATTTTTGTCCAATAAATGCATTGATGGTCTCAACACTTAGTTGGGCCTCACCAGTTTCCAAATACACACACTATTGATTACTTACATTTGAACAAAGCCTTTACTTCACCTTGAAAACATTCCATTTACAATTCTTAAAAAAAGTCTTTGTATAGGAATTTGATCATATTTATGCAAGTCATTACAAGCCTGCCATGATTATGCCATGACATCACTGTTGGATGTGGTTACACATACACAGGGGCACAAATGTGACCACACCCAAACTCTGAGATCACTGACGCTTGATGTGGTGTTTAAGCCGAAACTAGCTTCAAACCCAGGAGAAGAATAAGGTGCTGCTTTCAAATGTCACTTGGAAATTAGTTGGTTGTAATAATGCTGAGTATTAAAAAAGCAGTCTAGTGTAAGACAAAGCGCTTGAGGGGTTACAAAAAAAACACAAAGACGGACATAAAAACACGAGAGACGCAACATAATGGCCAAACTGAGTAAACAGTTGAAACAAATAATGTGAAGAATGGAGAGAGCTGTATCACTGTGATTTGTGTAAAAGAAGCTTGGCACTACAGGGGTTAAGGCTGTAGAGAGCCATATGCCACGAGAGAAGCACAAAGCCTCTGGCCAAGAGCCACAAAAAGACTCCAGAAATTCCACATTTTTAGTCCCCTGAAAAGAAAACATTTCTCTTAAACATTTGTTGTGATATAGGTCTTACTTTTTTTTCCTAATGTTCTTTAAAAAATCTTAAATTTTACTTGGTGGAACATTCAGAAACTCTGTTTACCCCCGACCCCTTTTCTCTGCCTTGTAAAATCCAACACAACCATTGTTTTCAGAAGTCATATTACATGGAGTCCGTCCACCAGTGTGTGATTTAGTCCCACTATAAATCCAGTCCCCTTCGTTACAAAGTAACTTAACCTAACCTTATTAATTTGTCAGACGTTAGTGAACAAACACCATGAAGACCAAAGGACACATCAAACAGGTCAGGGATAAAATAATATACCAATCTATAAACATAACACGGAGCATTGTTCCAACCCCCACGGAGAAATTGGAAAAAATATGGCACAATTGCAAATATATCAAAACTGTGTTAAGCTCAGATGAAAGCAAAACTAGTACGTATCCAAATCACACTTTTAAGGTTGTTTTGTTTTTTATGTGTGTGGTAAAAAAAGAAGAAAAAAGGAAAACCTTATCATTTTGACTTCACATTTTGCACTAGCCTGTCATAAAATCGCACTAAAATATATTACAGTCTGTGCTTCTCATAGAACATGACATGAAAAAGTTTAAAGGACTGTTTCTCTCTGTGACTTTTTAAATATTCCTTTTTCCATTTTGTTTGCAGTAACTTAACGTTCCTTCTCATTTGTTTTCTTCCTAGGTGAAGGTGATGCACAAGCAGCTGCTTCTCTTCCATAATGCAATCTCAGCTTACTTTGCTGGCAACCAGCAGCAGTTGGAACAAACTCTAATACAGTTCAATGTAAAGCTAAAGCCTCCGGGGTCAGATAAGCCTTCCTGGCTGGAGGAGCAGTAATGGACACACAAAGTTCATCTGCTTCTTGACATTTTCAGTGACGCAACAGACGAGTGGTTTGAAGGATATATATATTAAATGATTAGGACCCAGATTAAAAATCTTTTTTGTAATGTTTTTTTTAGTATCATTTATGACATAGATGAAAATATTCTTTTTTTCTTTTTGTTACATTACAAACCTCTTATTTTGCTATTCTTATAGTTGGCACAATCATTTTCAGACATGTCACTTATTTATGTTCAAGGCTGTAATTTAGTATGGAGGTTCCCTCGGGCAGTTTTGCACATTATTTTTCATTTTTACCTAAAGATACATGTAACATGTTGGTGTATATTAAATTTGAGGAAGTCCACAAGTTGGAGCAGCACATCACATCCCTGAGATGGCGTACATAACGTTATGACATATCATCTTAAATGGTATTTATTTTCTGAATCATGTTCTTCAAATTAACCTATCGTGTTTCTCCTGTCACTTTGTGAAATACCTTTTAGAAGGGTCATTGTACAATGAACTAATATTTGGAATGAAATTACTTTTTTTTCTTTAACCTGATAAACAGTCATTATCACTTTGGTCTTCTAATCTTTTGATTATCCTCAGATATGCTGTAATGAGTGCACCAACTCTACAGGCTTATGATTTCTTTTTTCTTTTTTTTTAAACACACTTTCTTTACCCTATTGTGTTTTGTCATATTCCACATCAGTGCATTTGTTTGATCCTTTGTCAGTAAATGTATATATTTCTGCTACATAGACTTAAAAAGATCAATAATCAGTATCACCCAAGTTAATTTTTGACTGATATGGCAAGTGACTATAAAGCTCTGAACAGGATGTGAAATTTATTCTTAAAGTCTCACACCGTAGAACACAAACAGTAAACCCCTAATAACGAATGCACTTTAGTTTAAAAACAAAGGTCAGTGTCCCTTCCAAGACAGAATGTAGAGTGTACCTTTTTTTCATATTTTATTTATTCACCTGTTTGTAACATAAGTGTATAATACTGAGGGTTCTCTAAGGTTGTAGTTGGCTGGTTGTATTTTTCCTCTGTCTGCATTTCCAATAAAAGTGCTGGATGTTATAAGTTTCATTGAACTTCGTGGTTATTATCTATTATTGTTGCGTTCAGATTTGTGCATCAGATTTGTTTTCATATGAAACAAATGCATTTTCACTTGTGGGTAATAACTCGCTGCTTTTCACTGGAGTCCCAAATTCATAGTTTTAGAGTGATGAATATCAGTGACTTTGTTTCTCATCTGTTGAATTTCTGCAGGACCATGGGTGGTTGTAGATGAGAGGAGCATTGTGGGAAAAGCAGCACTTTGTATCAGCATTTCAGACCCCCAAATGGCTGACTTGGGAGATTAAAGGATTTCTCAAACATACATGGGGAAATCAAAGCAACACTATGTTGCTTTTGATGCGGGAATCGCATCGTAACATGATATGATAAAAAAAATGCATAATACTGCTTTATCAACAAATTAAAAGTTAAGGTGTTGTACTTTTAGCTTCAGACAAATTGAGAATTTGCAGCTCCAAAGCTGCAAGTAATATATAATAAAAATATTGAAGTTTATGTGTGTTTAATCCTTTTGTACTATTTATTATCACTATTGAAATAATAGTAAAATGAATAAAAAAAACACTGGCCCCACCTTGGCCACCCCAACTAAATATGGTCTAGAGCCGCCACTGGGTCTAACAGTCATCACCTGGGTGAGGCTAGTGAAAGTGAACTCAGAAAAACAAAGTTTTTGATTAATCACAAGTAATTCATTTGTAATTTTTTACTGATGTCACGTGTGAGTCATAATTTTAAACCTTTCGTGCTAAACAGAAGAGAAAGAACGGGAATTAAAGAGCCAAACAGCAAAGAAAGTGAAAATGGTAAATAAAATAAAAAAAGAACTTTGTCTTTTACTTTTCACAGCTTGTGACTTTACTTCAGCGGTGCATAATCGTTCAGAAATTCACAAAATCAATAGGAATTCCGATAGGACACCTATCAGGCCGCCGGAATCCAGCGGTCTGCTCACATGAGCTGCTGGACAGAAAGACAGTCAACTCCTGCCGTCCTGCCCAAAACAGCCGCAACTTCGGGCTAAACGCCAGACTTAACTGCGCCGGGAAGGCGTGGGATATCATGGAAGTGACTTACCTAGGCGTGTCGTCAAACACGCAGTACATTTCGACACTCTCCTCGCCTTATCCAAGTTAATGCAACTCGTGCTCCTTAGGATTCAACAGGAGGGCCACAAGGAAGGATAATGGAACAGTTTCATACAGGCGCTAAACATGTAAGTTCTTTGATTTACTTTTTTTAAAATCGCCTTCCAAAGTTATGATAACGGAAATATGCAGAGAAAGGTTTGTAAAAAGATTATATTCTCTATTTTTCGTTTTCGAACAACACACAATCTTGTCTATTTGAAGCATGATCATGTGTTCTCTTCCAAAAACATGTAGATACGAGACTGACCTGTGAATATAGTCTCTGACGCAAACTGCAGTGCCACTTGTTTTATGCTACGGGGCCTCTTGGAGTAGAGTTGTGTTATTGTAATTAATATTAAATGTATTGGAGGGAAACTAAAGATTAAGTGATTTTTTAAAATTTTATTTTAATAGCTATAAATCAGTTCTATATTCAGTTTCAGCTCAACTTTCCTGTTTTGGATCAAGTCTTAAATCAATTGTACTTCATAAGATAACATCATGCAATTGTTAAACCAGGATCATTAAGGCTCCCTAAACCCTCAAAGATGCAAGCAGCAAATCCCCCCGCTCCACCGCCACCACCTCCTCCACTACCACCTCCACCTCCAGCTCCTGGACTTCCCCAGCATGGAGGCGGCCTCATGGATTGGGGAAACCGCCGGCGGTCCAGGATGCGCAATTTTAACTGGGAAGCTCTTCCCAAACACAGCGTGATTGGAAAGCACAACATATGGACGTCAGATAAGACTGATGGCCAGTATGAGCTGGACACTGATCACATGGAGGAGTTGTTTAGCCACAATCATGGTCAGCAACATCCAAAGGCCCTGAACCGCTTAAGTGTGAGGGGGCAGCTACCTTCTGGCACTGGAGGAGAGATGGTGAGTGTTCTGCTAGATAAGTTCTCATTTAGAAACTGGAGATTAAGGGGTTGAAGCCATACATTTGAAATGTTGGGGATTTTGTTGCGGTGTAACATTTAGATATGAAAACTTGTTCCTTTGACCTCGATTGATTTTCTTTCTCCCCCTTGGCTTACATGCGAGATAAACAGAAAACATCCCTTCAAATTCTTACATCCTCATGTGCTGGAAATTATTCATTAGAAATGGCTAGAAGTTATCTTTTGTTTAGTTTGTTAAAATAAGTAAGGATTAAAAACATATTTTTGAAGCCTTTTAGCTGTTTCCATGAATTGAAGTATATTTAGAGAACTGTATCTTAGGAACATTGTGTATGGCTGTAGGATCACTCAGTACAAGGGTGGAGTCTCCCTATTGATCATGTTTGCCAAAGGAAGGAATAATTGTCTCTTTAGAGAACAGTAGAACATATGGTGACCACCTTATGCCATACATTTAATCTGTCTATAGATAATCAAACTAATTTGAAGGATTCCAGTTTTGTTGTATAAAATGGACTAAAATATGTTCCCAAACAAGGGATACAAGGCTATCTTTACTCAGACCGTTCAATAGAAACAACTCAAAGAAACCTTAACCTTTGGAATCGGCCGCTTTTTCTTTTTGGGGAACACAGAGATGTATGTGACAAAAAAACATGCTTCTCAAGCCAATAGTGAAATTATCTTAACAACTGACTCAACTGATTGTTTGCCGTGTCTTTGTCTGTTTCCAACTCCAGGTTACCATCCTTGGCTCCAAAAGGAGCATGAACATTGGAATATTCTTGAAGCAGTTCAAGCGGTGAGTCAGAGGCTGTGCTTTTAGGGTGTAAGTGTTTTTGGTCAACAATTTCTTCATAGTCAGGGTAAAAACAACACGATGAGACAGATGAATTTGTGCTTGACATGGGTACATGACGCTTACGAGCCTTTGAAAAACAACATGCCCAGACAGGTCTGATCCATGCTTTGTGACCTCCCTGTGGTATTTAGTACCGATCTGTAACTGAAAGTCTTGTAAATGTATTGTCAGAGGCTGTTTGGCAACCACAACAGCCCCAGCAAGAAATGGAACTGTATCGTTGTTTATCCTGTAAAACATCTGCAAGTAAACCGACAGGCTATTCTACTGCAGTGCAAACAGAAAATGTGGACAGCCTGTTATGTCATAAGCATTTTTGTAACACAGATTCACCCATCGTTTCTTAGCCCTGTCCTGCATTTTACTTCTTTATGATTGAAGTCAGGTTTTTGCAAACCATTTTGAACAGGTAGAGGCTTGTAAGCGTCAGGAACTCAAGTCTTTCATGCATACAAAAGGATGGTCTTAACATGGACTTACAGCTCATCAGTCACAGGCCTATTACACTCTGATTGGTTATGACTGGTGATCTCTCCACCTCCATCCACAGCCCTGTAAAGGATCTGATTCAGGACATTCAGTCGGGAAATGGGTTGGTTTTGGCACAGGAAAACTGCGGGAAATGTGCAAGTTGCTGCCAGATGAGGGGGAGGTGTTTATTTAAATTTTTTTTATTAATTTTGCACAGTTTTAATAAAGGTATACCAATGGGAAAACAAATTGCTTGGTTTGAATACTTGTGTTTTATTTTTCATTTATTCAGTTGAAGCAGTTGGTTGGTTTTAAAGGTGACCCATCAGCCCTCTCTGAAGCTGATCTGTTTATGCTAATGCTGATAAAGATGCCCAGGTAAGCAGCTGGATGATACCTCTATGAACAGCAAATTTAAAAATATGCACTACTTTGTGTTGGTTTATGACAGAAAATCCTTTTAAAATTAGTAGAAGTGTGCTGCTATAATGTGACAGACCAGTTCAAAAATTCAAAGAACCTTTTCAAGGATGACTAACATTTGGTTTACATGGGATCCATTAGTTATGACGAGCGTCTGAGATGCCTGGTGCTGAAGGAGGAATTCTTCACTCTCATGAAGGAAATAAGAGGATTCATTGGTACTCTCACAGAAGCTGCAAAAGGTATTGTTGCTAATTTCACAATAAACATGACTGATAATGTAGGACTGGAAACCCTTGAGTATCGCTGCTAACACTGTATTTCTTTTTTAGAGCTGTTGGAGTGTGGTAATTTACACTCTGTCATTCGCTTGGTGCTGAAAACAGGAAATTACATGAATGCTGTAAGCAGTTAATTTGAACTCTTGATGTATTGGAGAACTTTCCTTTGTGTTTTGCATTACTGACCTGAAGATTTGTGTTTATTTGCAGGGGGGCTATGCAGGCAGTGCAGTTGGCTTCCGTATGTCATCTCTCCTGAAGTTGGCAGACACCAAAGCAAACAAACCTGGAATGAATCTCATGCATTATGTTGTGATGGCGAGTAGTTATTTATTGTTTCTTGTAAGGCTGACTAATGTAACAGTGCTACAAGCACTGTTGTGTCGTTCTTGCAGAGTTCTACAGCTTTCTTACACAGTTCAAATTCAAGACCTGAAGGTTAATTGGATAGCCTAAATTGAATTGCCTGTAGACCTATCCAGGATTTAGCCTGTATTTTGTATGACAAATTCTGAAGATAGGCCCCAACACCCCAAGACTCTGAGAGGATAAGTGTGCATAGATGAGGAATAGATCAACATGCCATTTAGTCGACACACCTGAGCCTCAAAATTTTTTTTTTCTTTTTTAAACCATTCTCTGTAAACTCAAGAAATGATGTGAAAATCTTGATTTATCAGCAGTTTCTGAAATAATTAGAGCCTAGATTCCTAAATGTACTGAGTGGCTGCCTTGTGACTGGCTGATTCATTAAATCTTTCCAAACAGATGTAGCTGTCTGTGGTTAAATCTTTGAAGAAATGTGATTCTTAAGCTAAATTATGTATTTATTACAGCAAGCAAAGAAGGTAGATGTGGCACTGCTGAAATTTCCAGACCAACTCATACACATTGAAGCTGGATCAAGGTAAAAATTAGCAAAAATAATCTTCTTGTCCTTATATTTGGGATGCAGTCAAAATGTTGATAAATATTTTAACATTATTTCAGGATAATTAAAGGTGACATTGAAGCTGAGATTGAAAGACAAAAGCAGAAAGTACAAGTCGCCAAAGCAGACACTTTGAAACAGGAAGAACTAAAAGAGCAGATGGAGGCTTTTCTAAAGGTAACCGTTGCCTTCAGCAGTGGGAAATGTTGAACATTGTCTTAATTTTGAATGCGTAAAACTATGAATCAATTTTATAATTACTTATTTGGGTTCAATTTAGAAAGCTGATGTTTGTTTGGAAGAAGTAGAGACTCTTTTTGAAGAACTTCAAGCTGTAAGTGACTCTGTGGCTGAGTACTTCTGTGAAGACTCCAAGACTTTTAAGCTGGAGGAATGTTGTTCTATCTTTCATTCTTTCTGCCAAAGGTTTATCCGGGCTATGCAGGTAAATCTACACACTGGCATGTCTCTTGTCTTTGCTATACAATAAAAAATCTTGCTCTGATTCATTAACGTGGAGACGTTTCTGCAGGAAAACAAGGCAAGAGAGATGGCAGAGATGAAACGGAAACACATTGATAGATTAGAGAATGCAGCCAAGCGCCGTTCCACTGCAACCTGTTCAAGTAGAGACAGGGAAATGGAGGGTGTTGCATTAGAATATGTCCTACAGAATGCCCTAACTAAAAACGTCTCTAGGAGGAGACTGGGGAAGCCTTCATCAACCAATGGGAGTCCAGTTAATGGGAGCCTGTCAGAAATCAATTCTCAGACAAACTTTTCAAATGGAATGCTACAGCACAGGAACACTTTCAGAGCCAAAGATATGGT
Source organism: Poecilia picta (assembly GCA_033032245.1). Classification (NCBI taxonomy): domain Eukaryota; kingdom Metazoa; phylum Chordata; class Actinopteri; order Cyprinodontiformes; family Poeciliidae; genus Poecilia; species Poecilia picta. The sequence goes on along the minus strand of CM065365.1, from coordinate 26,099,537 downwards.
CAAAAAAGAGTGGAATTCTGCGTCCGAGCTCACGGTGGACTTTCCACAAAAACAAGAACAGTCACGTTTTCAACAGAATGACTCAAAAAACATAGCTACCTTTGAAGAAAAGACAAAAGCGTTGGACAAAGTGTATTCCCAGGATTCCACGAGCCAATCTAAAACAACCCACACTCTTCCCAAAATTAAGTCTACCTCTGCCACTTCTGAAGATGATGAAGAGGAAGATATACAAGACAATACTGAGGAAGAGGCGCAGAAGTTGCGTGAAGCCGCTAGAAAGGTTTTGAAGTACCAGAACAGTCGTGGAAGTTCTTCCTCTGTGGATCACTCTCTGGAAAACCAGAAATCCCCTCCTGTCAAGAAGACCTTGGCTCGCCAGTTCACCTTTGACGAGGAAACGCAAAGGTATCCTGGAGACCCAACCCATGAGGATTTGATTCAGTTTTTGCTTGGCCCACTCTCCTTCACAAAACGCAATCTTGGCCGCCGACACACTGTTCCTACTAAAGTTCCTAAAACGCAAAAAGAGAATGAGAATGAGCAGACTCAGTCTTCATCTAGAAGTCCAAATCCTTTGGCCCAAATCAAGGAGCCCAGGCAAAGACAGGGTGTTGCACACACACCTTCAAAAGAGGCATTTGATTTCACTGACATTTCAAACAAGATAAAAAAATCTCATAGTCTGGATCAGAATTCTCCATTGGCAGAAAAGAAAAGTAAGCCAAGCGATTCCTTGGACCAGGTTTCAGAAAGAGAGCTTCGGGAAAAACAAGGACAGAAGTCAATGGAGCGCAGAGAGAGCCACCAACACACTAATGTTGAAAACATTCTTCCCAGGAGTGCGTGGTTAAAGACTGAGGGCTCTGGATATTTTTTCAGTTTCTTAAGACGCTTTGGAGACATGAGCAAATCACCGAGCAGCAAAGAAGCTGTTCCTGAAGGCACAGATTCAAGTGTGTAGGCTTTATACTGAAAAATGATGGGAACGGTTGTATTAATTTAAAATGTAACTTATGTGTTACTTAATCAGACGTAAATATAGTTGATTTGTTGTTACAGTATAATAGTGTAGCTTTTTAGTTTTTGATTTTGATAGAAAGGTAGAGGTATGAAAGGAAGTTGTGAGAAATTGTTAGGGGAATGTTTTATTAAGAGAAGACATTTTGCATGTTTTACCACTAGATGGCGAGAGTTAACAGTGATTGGGTTGAATATAGATTCATTGAAACTTTTGCAGGTAGTTTGTAAGTTGATTGCTAAAAGAGAGGAAGACAGATACTGTAAGATATAAACATCTATTAAATAGAATCGTCACATTTTTATTTTATTGAAGTCATTCAATCACATGTTGGATAAATTAAAAAATGCTTACATTGTGTCCCGGTCTGGAAAAACAGCAGTAACCGAATAGTGCAGAGAAAGTGATGAGAAGGTCAAAGTTAAGAGATTCTGACGTTGCGAAATGAAAATATGTTAGGATTTTTATTTGATTTTTTTTTTCTGTAGTGATTGTGTGTAATGTCTGTTTGTTTACAGTTTGGTTAATTTGATGTTGTGCAATTGTGATTTTATTTGTAAGCTCTCATTCCTCTGATTCTCAGCCTCCGGTTGCTGTTGAAGCTCAGCAAAGGAGCAGCTGCTTGTCATTTCTCTCAGTCATGCTGAATTCAGCTATTGTCTTTATGTGAAATGGGTCAGTGTTACAAAGGCTGTCTGTATCTGAGCAGAGCTGAATGGGGGCCAGTATTTGTCAAAGAAAAGAATGCTGATTCTAACTTGAGAAGATATGTTTAATATTGTTACAAAAACTTGACACTGTCAAAATTATAACAGAACCTGTTGTCATACAGATCAGCTAAATTTCACCTTTGTTGTCCTCCTTGTGACATACATAGAAGTTGCTAATTTATGTTGAACCTTTTTGGATATTTCACTGTTTAACATAGAATATAGAAACTCTACTATTATTTGCTGGTTCCAATTATGCACAATGACGCAGTGAAAATGAGTAAAATCTTTGGAATTATCAGACTGATAGCTGTTACTGTTTCTTTGAAAGAGATTATTTAAATAACTGTGATATATCAACTTTAAAATGATAAAAAAATTAAACATTGTGTACTATTTTATATTTTGAAACTCTTTCTATTAGTTGAATAGGTAATTTAGAAAATAGGACCTGTGTGCATGAATAAACAGGAGTCATGTCTACTGTCCAGCTTACTATATTTATGTATATTTATGATCAGAAATTTCATACAGATTTGTACTTTCATTCAAAATGTTAATATAATTATTTAATACCATGTATAATATGTGATTTTTTTTAAATTGAGTTTGATTTATTAAAAACGTGTAAACAGAAATCTGGGTTCTTTCCTTATTTGTATATTGTGAGGCCGTCTCAGTCCTGGTGATCTGCTGCCGTCAGACTGCAGCAGCCATCTTGACTAAGCTGGAGGCAGTCTCTATGGCAACATGGAGTTGGAGAGTAGAAGTCTGTGTTTGCCCTTTACCTCAGACCCCACCCTCTAACAAATCCCCCACTGAATGTCCATGTCCAGTACAGTTGCAATCAATATTTTTTATGCTGTGTATGTATGCATAAAAACTATTCTTTGCTTAGTGAAAGCAGACTCATCCAGTAATATGACCTGATCTGTTCTTGTTAAAAAATATTCAGCTGTATTGTTTAGTTACAAGAAAGTGTAAACACTCAGAGGTCTTTTTAAAGTAAATTCCAATAATGTAACCTCTTCAAAACACATATTATATTCCTGTCTCCAAGCCTAACCCTTGACCTGGAGCTCATCAAATGTAAAAACAAATTTCTTCAAGCAAATCCTCCACAGTTCTTTTTTTCTTTCTTTGTTTTTTTATATGGTATTTCAGTAATTGTGCCACATTCTCACTCTGCAGGCCTGGAAAAAAAATATTTAAAAACAAAATTAGGGTTGGGGAAGCTTGTTTATTTGGATAGATGATTTTAGAAATTATGAAACTTAAAAAAATAATAAATTAAAAAATATTTCATGTAAAGTTTTTAAGTATTATATTATATATTAACATTTTGAATAAAAATACAAAAACCTATACTTATCCATCAATTTGTTGTACTTTGCTTTTGTGAAAGAAAGTTGGACGCTATAAAAGTTAATGTTTTCAAGGAAAAAAATGCTGATTTAATATACAGTATTTGGACAATGCCCTAGGGAAGGACATTAACAATATTGTACTTAAGTATTTTACATTTTTCATTTCCTGTCTTACATTCATACATAATATTGTGCATGGAAGATCATCTGGAAAGACAGGCCAGTTGGACAATTATTTTGTGGATGTGACCCCCTTCCTCTTGGTGGCACCACTACCAACCCACAGGCCCCATCCTCTTACATCCCGCCATGGTGATGACGCTCACTGACGTCATACTCTTGAGTATTTAACAATTTTCCTTTTGTAGATTTTTTTTAAATCGCTCTATGGAGAACAGAGTAGAATTAAACTCTAAAGTAGGTAAATCAAACCAGTTAGTACAGAACTGTTTCATTTAGATCTACATTCATTTTGTATCCACTGTCTAACAATACTTTGCATACCAGCGATCTGAATTCCCATTGCCACAAACTGCATCCTTTGTCCTTTTAAGGGTAGTGGGCGGATGCTAAAAAAGCCAAGCCTCTTTGCACCAGACAGGCTTTTTCCTTTCAGTCAGATCCTGAGATGTCAGCTCATTTCCATATTCCCTGCCCCCTCCTTCATCTATTGGCTTCTTCAGCTCCTCCCACTGGAGATTTGACCAATGCTGCATGGAATCCACGCCCATTCTCTCCTCCTTTCCCGCGTCCTCTTCCGTACTGTCCCCGTCTTCTTCCAGACAGACCCTGCCCTTTCCTTTACGGTCGCCCTGTCTGCTGGGTTCTGTTGAGAATCGAGGAGACTTGACAATGGGAATCTTCCTCCACCGCCTGCAGTGCTGACCCTCCGGTTCCTCCTGCTTTGGGAGTGAGTGAGTGTGTGTGTGTGTGTGTGTGTGTGTGTGTGTGTGTGTGTGTGTGTGTGAGTGAGTACAATCCAATCTGGGCTTGTCGTTTGTTTTTGCGGGATCGCGTTTCTGCTTTCTCATGTTGTTTGGAGTCCTCCATGAAGCGATGACCAGGGAGGGAGGAAGCGGATGAATAATTGATTGGCCGATCCGAAGCAGCTGCTGTGCACGGATAAATCACAGAGGGGCTCTTCATTTGTGATAATGTGGCGCTATCTTCGTTATCTGACAGCGGGGATGCGTTGAGGGTTTTTATTTCAGCTGTGCATGCATAAAAAAAAAAATATATATATATATATATATTCCGCTGTGCTCCAATTCTTTGCTGCTTCCTCCAGCAGCCCACTCAGTTCTCCATTTTGGCTCTGAGCTGGCTGCCGGCTGGGCTCTGTGGCAGGTGGGCATCTCTGCTGCAGTCTGAGGGCTGGGCTCTGCAATCAGCCAATACATGCGCTTTTGTTTCGAGGATTAGGGGGATCTTTGATTGCATGTCTGATCTGAATTTGTATAGAGTTTTGCAGCTGGGGAGCCTCTCCAGAGAGAGAGGCTTGTAGAAATATGTCAGCCCATGACTACTTGTGCGATTGCACTGCAGCAACAGCTCTGAGAGGGATGCATCAGTCCTGCTCCTCTGGCCTAAACAGTGAGCAGATGGGACTTTTTATCGCTTGATGTCTTGTGTTAAAAGGTTACTTTAATGAGAGTAGACTAGAGTCTGGCAACCTCTCACTGGGTCACTGAGAGGTTGCCAGACGGTCCTGGATGCTGCGCCAGAGGGCAGATACTTAGAAGTTGTTCCATGTCTGTGTCAGGGATTCAAATTTCTCTTGGTTTTCATACTCGATATGATGATCTTTAGTCTGCCTTCTTGTTTGTATCAATACAAAGGAAAGTGATAGCAGTGCATCTTCTGAAATGGATTTAAAATTGTATGTGCAGTTTGGCCAGATACGGAATGACCTTTGAACCCAGATTGGATCATGCGGCAATAATAAAAATAGATCAATCATGGACTCTGTTTTTTAAATTTAGTGCTCCCTGTTATAATACTAACCAAAAACAAACCATACAGTGTTTAGGGCAAGAGTACTTGCTAAGTAAATCCAAAATCCCCCCAAAATAAATGGTTTCAGTCAGAAAATTGTTTAATAATATCTTTAAAACATGTTATTTTTTGTTTTTTTGACTATACATACCTTAGCAAAAATGTAGAATTTCAGATTATTATCACCTTTTGCTCTTCTGCTCTTTGCAGAGTGACACGCAGACAAACACGTCAATATTAGCTGGTTGATTACAGGTACCGGTAGTTAGAGTATGTGTTGCAGTACAGCTGCAGTCAAAGACTTTAACCAATGTAGTTTTAAAGCAGTGCAGCAGTAATATGACTGCTGTGTGTAACAACAAAGGAGACGATACATGAATGTGTCTGTACAATAATTGCAGTAATTTGAGTGGTGCTATTTTATGTTTTATAACATAACTGAGATTTGTCTTTTTTTTAAGTTAGTTATGGTTCTAAATAAATCAATTAGTCTTTCTTGTGAGGAAAGGCCTTCATTCAGGCAGTTCACTGATGGTGGGTAGCAACAGGTGGGGGAGGGGAACCGCTTTGTCACATTATGCTCTGTGATTAGAGAATCACTGGTCACCCTTTCTCCAGTACTTATTTTTGAACCATAGTTGAGGATTTTAATGGCTTTGAGACACAAGTTTGGACCTTTTAAGATGCTCGTTGTCTCTTATATAATTCATAAATCCTTGAATTCTTGAACTTCATTGCAGTTTAACTGGACTCCATACATACATACTGGTTTTCCTTGCAAGAGCCAGTTCGCCATCTTGATTTAAATAAAATGAGTGTGTAACAACAAAGGAGACGATACATAAATGTATTTGTAGAATAACTTTCGATCACATCACCTGGATTAGTTAACATTTAAAGGAAATCAAGTCAGGATTTAATGTTTTTATCCTGATCAAAAGCTGTTTGACCTGTCTAAATCTTTTTAACAGGCACTTGTTTTATAATTCTTCTGTAACTTGTGTGAGTTGTTTATTTCAAAAAATGACAATGCTCATTACAAAATATGCCACAGTTAGCCATGAAGGCTAGTATCAAGAATAACAAAGGGTTATGAAAACAATAAAAAGAAACATTTATTGATGAAGATAATTGACATTTGTGATTATGATAAATTAAACAAAACAGATGCATGTAATATCTTAAGTTAGTCAAAGGCTTTGTAAAATATGCCTCTCACTTTGGGTCAATAAATTTGACCTTCGCCACATCACCAAGCAAACAGTTTCAAATAAATCTTTAATTTCTTCATCCCTGATTCTGAACATCCTCTTATCATGCAACCATTGAAGTCATTTATCCAAAAGTTTAAATTGTCCTCTGTAATTGAATAATTTGGCTTTCAATTGTCTTTTTTTCCCCAGAGGAGAAGATAATATGTGTTAAACATTGAAATGTGGCTCACAATCAGAGGACCCACAATAGTTCTGTTGTTTTTACAGGAGCATGAATATTGCAGGCACTGCTGATGCATTGATTGACCTTTTCTAGAGTCTGTGGTGCATGTTGTGTCTGCAGACACATGGCCAGCATGCCGCATTGTCTTCTGCCACTGTTTATAGTGGGGTAGCGTGGAGTGATATTTGCCAATGTGAAGCTGTCATTCTGTCATACCGCCACTCAGAGGCTGTTGCAGTTCATCAACCTTACAGTGAAGATTACTTAGAATGTAAAATTTAAAGTGAATACATAAAATAAATTGGCAGTATTGAGATCATTTAAATATATAATGCATTTCACACCCTTGCAGTTGGTGAATTAAAAACTCTGTGCTAAGTTTTTTTTTTTTTTTTTTCAAATTGATCTCTTTGAAAATAATTTGACAAAGAGAAGCCTATAGTTTCACACAGTCTTGAGAGCTTGACCTGTCACACCACAGGTTGCTTTCTGACTTTTAACGAAACACTAACATTCACACTGAAGTTCATGTTCGTGGCCTTTCTGACAGAGACTGATGTATTCAGACAGATTCCTTCAATTGGTGCAGCCACGCGGAAGCAGCAGGGCTAGTTAGTTTTTGTCCAATGTACTGTGTGTTATGTGGATAATGACTGATGAGTCATCATGGAGCTATAGCACCCATGATGCCCTCTCAGCCGTCTCTTTTTAAAAAAAGGAAGAAGGAAAAAAAGAAAAAACGGTGGGCGACTCTCAAACGTCACCAACAGTTCCTGTTGCCTGGATTGTCCATATCACAAATGAAACAATGCAGTCAGTATGCTAGGGCTGCATTTAAATGAGGTTGCCCATTTCTGAATTTACTGCTTAGTGAATACTTTGCTTTAAAACAGTGGGATTTAAAGCTCAAACAAAATAGTTGGAGCATTACTGCTGACAAGGGACTTTAGGTACTATAGAGAGCACTTCCTGAACTGCCTTCCCCACTTTAATCTGCCTGACTAGCTGTGCAATGCACTGCAGCCTTCTTTATACCTAGAAACTATCCAAGCAGACTGCAGGAACAATTACTGCATGAAGACATGGGAGCAAGTGGCTGAAACATAAACTGCAGTCTATTTTTAAAGCCCTATCTTGACAGCATATCACAGAGGGTCAACACTTCTGATTTCAGGTCGGTGAGGCTTTTGGCAAAGTTTGCTTGACCAGTACAAAGCCGACAGCTGAAACAAACTGTCCAAGGTTTCTGTCCTGCTGTGCTACACAGTAACGAGGATAAATATCAAGGTGCTTGTTGTCCCACAGGGAAGTAGTAAAATGTTAAAATATTTATTTTGAGATGCACAATAACATCGGAGTCCACCGATGTTAGTAATTTCTTTTAAACATAAAACGTAAACGTGCCAGTCCCATAACTAAAAATTGGCTTTGTATTGATCTAGCTAGCTAGACATCATTCTAGTTATCCATATATGTAGCTAACTATCTATCTAGCCAGCAAATCCCTATTGTTTATTATTACACACTACTCATTGAATGTAATTGTGGAAAACATGACTTCCACAGTTTTCTTGCACACAAATTCATTTGACATATGTCGGATCTAGAAGAATGCAATTACTTGTGTTGTAAAATCTAAAAAGAGAGCCACCATTCCTTCATTTCACATTGTTATTAATGCAACAGTGTGAAAATGGAATAGAATAGGGGCTGGTCAGGAAGCAGCTTTAAATAATTGTACATACTGTAGATCTTATTGATTATTAATCTATTTCAATGTTTGTGTTAATATCTTAGTTTGAAACTCTGCTCCTTTTCAGTCAGAGCCTTTCAAACACAGCTTTTCTTCTCTAAAAATGAATGACCTAAAGGCTACTTCATTATACCAGTTACCGTAGTGCAACTATTCTACTTAACAGAAAACAGTAATCAAGTTCAACCACATTTTGAGACCTAAACAAAGTACTTATTGATGCTTTCAAAAAAAGACAAAAGGGTATAAAAATCTACACAATAAACACTTACAACCCTGTTTCATTTGTGATAGTTTTATACGTTTTACTAAGTTCCATGTATCAAAATAACAAATGCATGATATATATAGTATTATTGGTGGTAATTGTTTGTCAGCTTTAAATAAAGGTAATCTAGATGTTTTTGCTTTGTTTTTGTGAATTACCTCAACTGTAGTATCTTTTTCCTATTACATAGTGGTAATCTCAAAATAAGATGAATGCAGTTAAAACTAAATTATTTACCATTAAAAATAGACATATTACACAGATTAGGGTACAAAGTGATAGTCCAGGGAAAGGTTTGTTTTAGTAGTTGATGTACTACAGAAGTCCTTGTGATTTTTGTAATACTAAAGAGCACATGTCCAACCTGACAAAGCAGGTCCAACCACTTTAGGTTGACCTCTCTTTTTTTCTGTAAATATGGAATAATCAGATAGCGTCAAGTACACAATTTATTTCACACACAAAACCACCCTAAAATCTAGCTTTTGAGTGTGTCTTTACCTTATCTGGTCTGATGAGAACCATTGTGTGTTATTTAACATTTTCTGTGCAGATGAAGAGTTTATCTTCTTCCCAGATTTAAGCTGAATGAACTCAATGGTGTCATCTGAATGTGTTAGACCCAGTAATCCAGATGGCAGACAGGATCTGACCCCGCAGGAGGGTGTTAAGCCACTTAACTGTAAATACAGGGAGAGAGTGCCAAACAATACTTTTCAATCCAAACAGCTGAATTGGCAAACATTTGCCTTCTGTGCATGCTAATAGAGCTCATACGTGAATTTGCATTTGAAGTAATAAAGTAGGTCATACACATTTATTGTCTCCAAAAACAGGTTGCTAGTACTACAACTAGTTTTTTTTGTTTTGTTTTGGTGTCACTGTTGTTATATATCTGGAAATGTCATTTACTAGCTCACTTAAAACGATGATTGTAAACTTAATCGTTTGCATTGATTTTTAGTTTATCCACATTTTGCATTTAGCTTTTCTTTTAGTACACTGGGACCATCTAAGGCCTGCTGTCAGGCAGAGACCGTTTTTAAAGAGAGATGATCTTTCTGTGGTGAGGCGAGTGGGAGGAACCGAGCCAAGAAGGGCTGCTGGGAGAACCGAGGAGCGGCGAGGGAAGGGAAGCGAAGGTGGGGGAGATGGTCGCAGTCCAAAAGGCTGTGCGGCCAGCGAGCCGAGGGGGAGGAGGAGCCTGGAGGGCTTTGGCTCATCAAGCTTCCTCCTGATGTCACTGTCCATGCTGCAGAGGGGAGGGGAGGTCTTCTAGGGGAGACGAGGAAAGTGGGGGGGGGAGAGTCTTACAGGGTTGGGCGAGGTCTTGTGTGGACAGTGAAAGGGACTCTGCTTTGAATCACTTGGGAAGCAGAAACAATAGAGTCTGTGTGCCTGATAAAATCCTACAAGATGTCTGTGGCCAAGATGAAGCCTTCTGACTCTTGAGTGCATTTATACAACTGAGGGAAAAAAATGGCAGTGATGAAACGTGAAGTATGAAAGCGTAGCTGCGTGCAGAGATGCTGCCATTGTTGGAGGCTGTTTTTGCCTTTGCTGCAGGGAGGAACAGCTGCATCGGAGGCCCACTTTGCTGGAGTGAGACAGGCAGCGCAGTTAACACAGAGCGTCTCCCCGTCAACGCGGCAGGCAGACAGGTGGTTCCTGAACTCAGCCTGCTTCAAGTCAGGGGAAGGAACTGGAAGGAATTTGGGGAGGGTGTTTTTTTTGTTTGTTTTTTTTTTAACTTCCTTTTTCTTGCTCTCAAAGAAAAAGATCACATGCATTTAAAGCAAAAGTAGGATGGAAAAGTGTACCAAGCTTTAACTTTCTGCTTGGATAAGAGCCAAATGAGATTTTCAGGGATGCCAAGTAAACGATCGTCAACTTAAATTTTACCAAGAAATCAGATTGAAACTAATATTGAGTGAGGTCCTGGATCCAGACTCATCCTGTTGCACAGCGGTAAGCAGGATGGGTTTGTTCTATTCATTTCCTCTAACGCTGCAGATTTTACCTCATTTGATTTTTGCATTGTGTGCAATATTGCACACATGACTTCTTGGACTTTAAATCTGGAAGGCTGTTATATTTTAGTTTCCAAGCATTAAAACTCAGCTTCTCAGTAACGCATTTAGCCAATTGAACTGGACCTTCGCTATCATTCAGGTCTGTGTCTAATATCGATCCTAGTGACCAAGCTCATAAACCTCAGGGAAAGTGGTTGGGACATGATAATGATGATGGAAAAGAGAGATTAATAAAGACTATATGGGTTACTTTCATAGTATTTGGCGATATCCTTACAATGTCATAATTTTTACATTCTTAACCATTAACTAATTTTCTGTCAGATGGAGGAATTTCATGTTTTATTTTTAGTGAGACAAGTAATAACAGAATATTATCTGGGTCTAGTTCTTATTTATAATGTTGCATAAAGTCATGATGATTTTGTAATTTATGGTTCATTCTAGTATTGACATACCTTGTTTTTACACAATTACTTTCCCAGATCAGTTAATTCCTATATTTTCTAATAATGTGGGAACTAAAAAAGCTGAAACTGCCTGTAGTTTGTTTTTTTTGTCATTTTAAATTTTTTAAGGTTGTCTTGAGTATTTCTGAGTAAAGATCAGTAGTGGGACATCTAGCAAACTGTGCTGCTTTCATTAGAGAGTAATAAAGTGAGACGTGTCCTACTAATATCAAAGAAAAAGGGAGGATGGGGTAGGAGGGAAGTAGTTACAAATCCCTGTTTGTCTTCCCTTTTTCTCCCAAACTGTGACCTGAAATCTGATTCAGATGTGAAATATAGATTAATGCTTTCATAACTGTTCTCATGATACAGCAGTACGTTTTCAGTTTGGATTTAATCCTTTGTGATGCTTGTGTGCAACATGACAGATGTACAACACATCATAGACATGCAGAGTTAATCTGTGCTTGACCCAGTGATACGGTTTCATCTGAGCAGAGACCCAGCGTGACATCCTCTTATCTGAACTTCATATAAATAATAAAACTGGCACAGCGTATGGCAAATTATTACCAGGAATCAAACATGAGATGCATTGTAACAGTTTTACATAACATATTTGTGCAGACCAGTTTGAGGTCATTGTTGTGCTCTGTGGTTTAAATCACATGCTTTTTTTTTTTTCTGCCACTGCTTTCAGTTTTTGGAATTTTTCACACTGCAAGTCAAATGACCTTTGACTGAAAGTCTGAAATTGTCTGACAAAGTTTGTTGAGAGAGGAGAGGTGGAGCATAAGTGCCAGCTGGTACAGTATTTAAGGGAGGATTTATAATCCCAGCATAACCATGAGTCACTTCCTCCTCGGTTTGTTGAAGCAAACACTCCCTCCTCACCCTGTATGAATGTTTCCTTGAGGTTTTTCTTAACATTTCCTCTGTTTCTTCCTCTTTGTGTGTGCAGGCTAAGTGGTCTCCCTTGCCCCCTCCACCTTTGAATGTCACTCATCATGGCCAAGCGTGAGACCGGCAGCACCAGCCCCGTGGTCAGGCAGATAGACAAGCAGTTCCTGGTCTGTAGCATCTGTTTGGACCGGTATCACAACCCCAAGGTTCTGCCCTGCCTGCATACGTTCTGTGAGAAGTAAGATCTCCGTCATTCAGATACAATTTTACCTTTATGTTGAAGTGACTGGTAAACTGTGATTAATATAAAAGCATTTTATATTCAGGGTTCCTTTTCTCCCTTTTGTCTTTTCTTGTTTCCTTCTGTCTTCCTTCTGTCTCTGATTTTTTTTTTTTTGCATTTCCAATGTTCTTCCTTTTTTCCTTCCTTCTATCCTTCCTTGATTTACTTTTTCCTTTGTTTCTTTCCCATGTTTTTGCTTTCTTTTTTGACTGAAGACCTGAGAGCTCTGGACATTTGTGTCTGGAAACGTCTGGGTGTTTTGTCATGTAATACTTTAGGAACCCTTTAATTATCAAAGATTAACAGATAAAACTATGTTCTCTAGGTTACTACCTTATGGCTTATTGCTTAGCTTCTAATATTAGTAAAAACAATAGTAACAATGATTCATGTCTGGGTGTCCCTCCTGTCTTTGTTCTTCTTGTAGATGTCTACAGAACTACATCCCTCCCCAGTCTTTGACACTGTCCTGTCCAGTATGCAGACAGACGTCTATCTTGCCGGAGAAGGGCGTGGCGGCCCTTCAAAACAACTTCTTCATCACAAACCTAATGGAAGTGTTACAGAGAGACACAGAATGCAGTCGAGCCGAGGCATGTAACGTACTGGAGTCAGCCAATGCAGCCTCGACCTGTCAGCCCCTTTCTTGCCCCAACCATGAAGGAAAGGTAAACCCCAATAAAAAGGACCAAATCAGAACTTTTCCGCTTTTGTAAAATTGGCTTTGAGGAACTTGTTGCTATTTTGTCCCTGTGCTCTATTGCTCCCTCTGCAGGTAATGGAGTTTTACTGTGAATCATGTGAGACAGCCATGTGTCTGGAGTGCACAGAGGGGGAACACAGGGAACATGTGACCGTTCCTCTGAGGGATGTGCTGGAGCAGCATAAGTCGGTTCTTAAAAATCAGTTGGACACTGTGCGCAACAGGTAGGATTTTAGGGGAATTTAATATGTCACAAGATTTACTTCAGAATTTAGAAATGCTTTAAGTCAGAAACGTTTAAACCTGTGCTCACATTTTTTCTCTGGAAGATTACCTCAGCTGACGGCTGCCATCGGGCTGGTCAATGACATCTCCAAGCAGCTAACGGAGAGGAAAAACGAGGCAGTGACTGATATCAGTAATACTTTTGACGAGCTTGAGAAGGCATTGCACCAGCGCAAGACCGCTCTCATTACAGAGGTGGAAAACATCTGCAGCACCAAGCAGAAGGTCAGAGAGGTTTGATTAATGTGATTTGCATCAGGGCAGAAGTCTTGCTGTAATTTTAAGCACATTAGCTCAAGCAATGCGTGCCCTAATACAGCATTTTTCAGAAGTATTCACACCACTTGATTTTTTTTCCCCAGATTGTGTCTCATTAGAACCACAAAACTTTGGGGTATTTTGGGGGGAATTTATAGTTGCACAGAATTGCTAAGTAGAACGAAAAAGGGATAGTAAACGTTTAAAAGTCTAATTCAGCTGCCAAAAGTCTGTCATACTTATTAACACGGAAGGTTTAGCTCATTTTTGTATTTATTTTTTTTTGCAACATAGCTCAAGCTCAGTTGGATTAAATGGAAAATGGGTTCAAGAGTTTACGTCTTGGAATCCCATTTACATTTTTCATCAACTCTGATTAACTTTCTTTTAGACACTCTTGCATAAAAAAAAAAAAAAGAAATTATGGGTTGCGCAAGAAATAACTGTCCCTCAACCTGAGCTAATAAAGTAACTAATTAAGTAATGTATAATCTAACACTATTACTTTAAAAACCAAGTAATCATTAAAGTTATTTTTTCAAGGTGTAATAAGTAATCAAGGTAACTATGAAATCACTGGGGTTTTTTAAAGATGAAATCCATTGATGTTTATGGTTTGAAAACATATTCAGGGCACTGTATGGGCTTATGTCTTAAAATGTGTCCATGTCGATTCATCTTTAGGTGCTTCAAACCCAGCTGACGTCTTTGCTTCAGGGCAAAGAGAACATTGAGAGCAGCTGCAGCTTCACGGAACATGCTCTTAGCCACGGCAGCGCCACCGAGATCCTTCTGGTTCAGAAGCAAATGGGCGAGCGGGTCAGCGCTCTGGCGAGACACAGCTTCCCTGAGCATCCTCATGAAAATGGACATCTGGAATGCCAGGTAGAGACGGACGGACTGAGACGCTCTATCCAGAACCTGGGGGTCCTCATCACAACGGGGGCCGTGGGCCATACAAGCGTCGCCACCGGCGAAGGCCTGCGACACGCAGTAGTCGGCCAGCACACCACCATTACCGTCACCACCAAAGACAAGGATGGAGAATTGGTGAAATCTGGGAATGCTGTTCTGAAGGCAGAAATAGCTTCTGCAGATGGAGTTTGCACTGAAGCTGAGGTGGTGGACAACAAAAATGGCACCTACGAGGTCGGGTATTCCCTCCGCTCCGAGGGAGAATTCACCTTCTCTCTGCTGCTATATGAACAGCCTGTGAGGGGGAGTCCGTTCCGCCTCCGGGCCGTCAAACCGTCAGATGTCCTGCAGTCTCCGGAGGATGTGAAGAGAAGAGTGAAGTCCCCAAGCGGAGGAGGGGGCCATGTCCGTCAGAAGGCTGTACGCAGGCCCTCCAGCATGTACAGCACCACCAAGAAAAAGGAGAACCCAATAGAGGACGAGCTGATCTACAGAGTTGGTGGGTGGAAAACTGTTAGCTCCATTGTTGCATGATGGTTTACTTATATGAACAGAGTTAATCTGAGCATCATGCAGCTGAATTGAAATGTACAGCTTGAAGTGTGCATAAATAACCCAAGGTTTTGTTCTCATGGCAGGGACAAGAGGGCGGGACAAAGGAGAGTTCACAAATCTTCAGGGCATCTCAGCCTCCAGTAATGGCCGCATCGTAGTGGCAGACAGCAATAACCAGTGCATACAGGTCATTAACTATAATCCTGAAATAGTTATGCTGCGTTCCTACCCCCAGTTACAACTTGCAAAGTAAACTTAATGTTTTTATGTGGCCGCTGCTCCCATCAACATTAGTAAGAAGTGGTGAAAATGTGTTTGTAGGTATCTAAGATCCATGTTATATGTAGCGCTTGCAACTCTAAACTGAAAAATTTAAAGTGGTCTTTAAGAAAAATAAAGCTTACAAGGATGTCTAAGAACTATTACAAACAATTTATATGGGTGACGGCATTTTGAAATTCTGACCAACTATAATACTGTTGCCTCGGATCTGATGTCAAATCCAGCCCCGTGTTTCCACTTCCGTTCGTCACCGTTTATTTTCTCCAGCAATTTTTAATTACGGCTGCACAGTGGCGCAGTTGGTAGAGCTGTTGCCTTGCAGCAAGAAGGCCCTGGGTTCCATTCCCAGGGCCCGCATGCCCTCCCCGTGCATGCGTGGGTTTTCTCTGGGTACTCCGGTTTCCTCCCACAGTCCAAAAACATGACTGTTAGGTTAATTGGTCTCTCCAAAATTGTCCCTAGGTGTGCATGGTTGTTTGTCCTGTGTGTCTCTGTGTTGCCCTGCGACAGACTGGCGACCTGTCCAGGGTGAACCCCGCCCCCCGCCCGGAACGCCAGCTGGAGATCGGCACCAGCAACCCTCCCGACCCCACCCAAGGGACAAGGGTGTCAAGAAAATGGATGGATGGATGGATTTTTAATTACGGGGTGTCCCCACATCCTTAAAAAAATCTTAAAAACAAGCATTTAAAAGTAAGACCTTAAAATGTCCGAAATATTTGGCCTTATAAGTCTCAAATTTTGTAGAGGCGTGGTTCTCGTGGTTCTCGCATATTCTGTTTTTGGTTGTGCTTTTGTTTTTTCCCGCCAGACTTTTCTGTCAGCAAAACAGGAAAAAAAATTGCGCGTTTTGTGACAGGAGAAAATACACAGTCCAGTCACATTAATGTGACCACCACGTACTTTCCACTTCAGAGTTAAATAACCAATCACAGAAGGCAGGTGGCAGCACAGTGCAGTTGAGCGTATATAAAGGGTGTGTGTGGGCTTCGGAAAACATTTCAATCGTTGGCGTAATGCAGAAACGAAGCGATTTATCCGACGTCCAAAAGGGCATGATCATTGGCTTTCGGGCCAAGGGTGGAAGCATTTCCGAAACGGCTGAGTTTGTGAACTGTTCGCGTGCCGCCGTGGTAAAAGTGTACCGTGCATGGCAAAATGGGACTGTCCAAAATCAACGACGTGGCAAATGTGGTGCACCACGGGCCATAGATGACAGAGGCGAACGACGGTTGCGGAGATGCGTTCGGGCAGATAGACGGGCTACCGTTGAGCAACTGACCACTAAAATGAACCAAGGGGCTACCACAAGTGTCTCCCAAACCACTATTCAGCGAACATTGCTGCGTCTGGGCCTCCGAAGCGGACGCCTGGTTCGTGCACCTATGCTGACTGGTGTTCATCGACGACGAAGGCTAGAATTTGCACGCCAGTACAGCAGCTGGACGTCCACTGAGTGGCGACAGGTAGCGTTTTCAGATGAATCGCGTTTTATGCTCCATCGGACAGATGGACGTTGGCGTATAAGGCGTGAAACCTCTGAAAGGAACCACCCTGCAACCATTGCAGGAACGGTCCAAGCTGGAGGCGGGAGCATTATGGTCTGGGGAATGTTTTCCTGGCATTCTCTGGGTTCACTGATTATTGTGGAAGGCACGATGGATCAATACAAGTACGCATCTGTCCTTGCGGACCATGTCCACCCCTACATGCGCATTGTTTTTCCTCAGGATGATGGCATCTTCCAGCAGGACAATGCGAGGTGCCATACAGCTGCCAGTGTACGTGCGTGGTTCGAAGAGCACCAGGATGAGTTTACCGTCCTCCCCTGGCCAGCAAACTCACCTGACTTAAACCCAATCGAGCATCTGTGGGACCATCTCGATCGAGTTGTTCGCGCCATGGATCCTCAACCGCGTAATCTAGCGCAGCTGGCCACGGCATTAGAGTCGGCATGGCTCAACATCCCAGAGAAGACCTTCAGGGACCTAAGTGACTCTCTTCCTGCACGTCTCGTAGCAGTTCGCTCTGCGAAAGGTGGTTATTCTGGCTTTTGACAGATGGTCACATTAATGTGACTGGACTGTGTAGAAGCTAGGTGCTAATATAGCCTTGCTAGCAAAGCTAGCTTGTTTTTTGGGGAGGGGGGGGGGGGGGGGCGGTGGGGTGGAGGTTGCGTCAATCTTGAGTACATTTATTGCCGGTTGGCATGACGACGTTCGTCTTCGCCACTGACTCACTTCCGTCTCCCACCCCTGCAGAAACCCCGAGTTATATTTTTATTTGTGCAGGTATTCTCCAACGACGGCCAGTTTAAAATGAGGTTTGGCGTGCGGGGTCGATCCCCGGGGCAGCTGCAACGTCCCACGGGAGTAACGGTGGACATGAACGGAGACATAATAGTGGCCGACTATGACAACAGATGGATCAGCATTTTCTCCTCGGACGGGAAGTTTAAGGTGAGCAGTGTTTGACAGCCATATTTTATTATTATTATTATTATTTTTATACACTTGAGTGAATAATACAAGCTAAGTGACAAAAATATCTCTTTGACTCACCCATCTGCAGAGTAAAATCGGTGCTGGGAGACTGATGGGACCCAAAGGTGTGGCTGTGGATAAAAATGGACACATAATCGCTGTTGATAACAAAGCCTGCTGTGTTTTCATCTTCCAATCAAATGGGAAGCTGGTGACAAAGTTTGGAGCTAGAGGAACCTCAGAGAGACACTTTGCAGGTATTTTCTTCTGTTATATGCAAAAAAATGACTACAGGAGGAAATGCACGTCAAATGAAGCCGCATGATATGGGCCAGATTTACGCATGTCTCTAAAGTTTCATATTAAAAGTGCTTCAGTGATCAGCATGCTGCTTGGAGTCTATGTAGATTTCTGTATGTTTAACTTTTGTACTAAATATCCACAATCTGCTTATACATCTTGAAGTTTTCAAATTTTGCCTGACTATAGCTTCCAACTAACGTATTTTCCGCACTATAAGGCTCACCTAAAACCTGAAATTTCCTCAAAAGCCGACAGTGCGCCTTATAACCCGGTGCGCCTAATATATGGACCAATATTGAGCCACAATAGGTCTAGCAACTAGGGTAAGCAGCTGCCCATTTCATTTTCCCCGTAGAAGAAGCGCAGTGCATGCTGGGATGTTGTCAAAAAACTGCTTTGTTAATAAAGTTTGACTGACCTATCTACCCATAGACGATGTCTATGTATCTACTTACTCACCTAATAATCAGGTTGTCTGCAGGTCATCTAGCATCACGTTCTCCACCAACATGCTGTGCGCGAACGGAGAAGGGTGACCATCATCCAGACGCCCCATTCCAGTCGGAAGGCTCTCCTCGCCGACCGGAATCGGACTGTTTTGTTGACATTCTTTATGTCAACAAAGTAGCTTTAGACATTTATCTGGGGAGCTTCGGCTAGAGTTACCAAGGGACCAGCACCTATACATTTAAAGTCGTGGGGGTCGGTGGAAGAGAGACAGAGGCAGCGTGTCGGTTGGTCTGTGCTAATCAGAAAGCAGTTGGGCACAATTTCGCAACACCAAAACAGTGAGTGAAACAATGACTAGTGCAGACTGCTATATATAGAACTCGGGGACCAATTTTTTATTATTAGACATCCATATTTGTAGTGAACGGAACAAATCATGTCCCGTTCAATACCGGACGGGTGGCAACTTAACTGTGGCGTCTATTCTATGCGCCTTATAATGCGGTGCGCCTTATATATGAAAAATGTTTTAAAATAGGCCATTCATTGAAGGTGCGCCTTATAATCCGGTGCACCTTATAGTGCGGAAAATACGGTACTACTTTTTTTATTTGGATTTTATGTGATAGACAAATACAATGTAGCTTAGGATTGTGGAGTGGAAGAAAATATGTATTCATGGTGGTTTATGGATACCCTAAGTAAAAAATCAAGTTCAACCCTCAAAACTCAACTAAATAGTAAAATCTATAATCTACCTAGATAGTATATGGAGAAGTTATTAAGAAATTAATCAGAGAAGCATCCCAGAGACCAATTGGTGACTTCTGAGGAGCTTTAAAGAACCACCGCTCAGGTGTTAGGATCTGTTGGCGGCATCATTCTGTGGCCCAACAGGGGCAGGGAGGCCGGTCAAATTTGATGGGGGGAAATGGATTATGATCATTGGAGCACTTCTGGAAGAAAACATGAAAAGTTCTGGAAAAGGTTTGAGACATGAGACAAATGTTTTTCTCCCCACACAACAACAACACTAACCAAACAGAGTAAGAATGGATTCATTCTTAAAGAGCCAATCTGTGGCAAGACTTGAAAACTGATGTTCACAGGTGGATTTCCATCCAATCTTATGGATGTTGAACTATTTTGCAGAGAAAAATTGGCAAAAAAAGTTGGTTTCTAGTTGAGATGTATTCTTAAAGACATGGAGTTAATGAGTGGTAAAGGAGTTTAAAACTATTTTTGAAAACGATATATTTTCTTCTTTCCACATTGTAACATCCACTTGACCTTTCACGTAAAATCGCAAACAACTATATTGATGTTTGTGGTTGTTAACACAACACTGTAGAAAAGTTCAAGTTGTATAAATAATTCAGTAAGTCCTATGCTTTCTGTTTTCCTAGCTCATAACCGATCCAGTAAAGATGCTAAAGCATGAAGCAGCATGCTGCGTTTGTGCCTCGCTGAGATGCTGCAAAGATAACTATCGGGCATTTCAAGATGATGCTCACATGTTCTTTAAATTTCATCTCTCACGTCTTTTTTTTTCTTTTAGAGAAAAGTGGTGCAAACATTGCACTGGAATCAAAGCTTAGTAAATCTGGCCCTCTTTTCAGTAAGTAACGAATTCCACATTAGTCTGAACTGTAAAAAAACCCAAACTTTTAAATGTTCATTCACCAGCTCTGTCACATCACATCTTTTTCTATTTCACACCGTTCGCTGTCTCTGCAATGACTCCCTTCTTTGTGTTTTTCAACGTTTGTCGAACTTCCTCTTGCGTGTCGTTCGTCAGGTGACTCATAGTTATTCTTTCCCCTTTTTGTCTGCTGCACCGTTTTCAGGTCCTCACTTTGTGGCTGTTAACAACAAAAATGAGATTGTGGTAACAGACTTTCACAACCACTCAGTCAAGGTAAGGCGCTCGTATGTCAGAAAACCTCACCTAAGAGCTAATGTCGATGTTGGGTCTGTGAACATGCATCAACAGCATGAAAACAGTTCTGTTTCCATGTTGGACTGAATAAATAATATGACAGGTGCATATTTCAGATTTTATTTTTTAGTTTTTTGTGGAGCTTTTCTTACCCACATAATTCTTGCTGCCTGTTTGATCGCTCTTATCAGAAATGGAAAAAAAACCCTAATTCAAATAGGTTATTTTTCCAGAATGGAAACAGCTTTTAAGGATAGTTCAGAAATGATGAATAGGATTGAGGGTTAGACATTTTCAGGAGCTTAATGTTAACCTATCTTATCCACTCTTGTTTTTGTATTTAAGTTCTACTTTATAAAAACAATAGTCCAGCAGTTATCTAACCTGTATGGTTGGGCTCTTTTAAATTATATTGGTATGTTTCTGTATTCTTCCTTACGTGTGCATATTTCCATTGATTTAAAAAAAAAACAGATTCTCTTTTCTTCTTCTTCCCCACGTTTAATCCCGCTGACAGGTGTACAATGCTGATGGGGAGTTCTTGTTCAAATTTGGCTCCCACGGTGAGGGGAACGGCCAGTTCAACGCTCCGACAGGCGTGGCTGTTGATGCCAATGGAAACATCATTGTTGCAGACTGGGGCAACAGTCGCATCCAGGTTTGCTTCACAATACAAACTGTAAAATCAAAAAGGGGGAAACGATATCAGTTGAATATTTGTTTTAAGGGCGGTCTCTTTGCCGTAGGTGTTTGACAGCTCAGGGTCTTTCCTCTCCTACATCAACACATCGGCTGACCCGCTGTATGGCCCTCAGGGCTTGGCCCTAACATCCGACGGCCATGTGGCGGTGGCGGACTCCGGGAACCACTGCTTTAAAGTCTACCGCTACCTGCAGTAGAGACCCGAGACGGCCATTTGTTCAACTGGGAGCACTGACGACACAACAAATATAATCCCACAGGGTGCAATGATATTTCCAGTACAGCCTTTTGATGTGCACATCAGCATATTTCTCAGATATAACCGTCAACTTGTTTTATCTTTTACGATGTGTATTGAAGGTTGGTTCTCCTTTTTATTCAAGCTCAGTAATGTAGCATCCTCGGGACAAATGGTCACACAAATCTATGGATGTGCATTGTTGCGTGATATTACTCAGCCAGGGTGTCGGTAACATTTTAAGATATAGACTGAAATATTTAATCAGCTCAAACCTTTCCTGATGCATGAAATTTCTTTCTTTTTTGTCTCCCCCCTCGGTTTCTAGGCAACGGGATTGTGCGCATTAGCTGTTTTTACCTTAAAATGCTTAACAGTGAAGTGAACAATGCTCAGCTTCTTTAGCAATGGAATGAAATGTAAACATTTCCCATTTACCGCCATCTATCATGAACACCACCACCTGTGCATTGGTTTTGCTGTATATACTGTACATGAATGTACATTGTGTATATTAAATCACTCTGTATGTAAGTGCTGTTTGATTTTGAAACGCGCAGTGTTTTTGCCTTTTCAGAGCGCAGTAAACGATGAAGGACTTTCGGATTTTTTTACACGTGTGGCAGCTGTTGAAGGAGCTTTTGAACGACGTCCACAGCGCATGCATTAGAGATGAGTGTCATAAATTCCTATTTAAGCAGCACAATTATCTTTGTTTTGTTCGTCTATAGCTGTTTTAAAGGGAAAAACTGATGTAAAATGTTAATTTATTTTATTTTCTACTAGCTCTGTCTTTACAAATTATTTTTCTAATTTTTCTTTTGCATTTTTTTTCTTTCTTAAACTTTTAAGGGAGATTTCCCACTTGGAGCAGAATTCACAGGTCCAGGATTTGTGCAGAAGTGCCACTTATTTCCATGGCGAATTTGCTTTGAAATAAATCTGCATTCAGCATTTGAATTAAAATTATGGCCTTTAATAAGCTAGTTAATATCTTTTCATTGAGCGCTGCTGTCTGGCAATAACACTGCACAAATCTCAGGAGAGCCCTCAAAGTTTATACAAAAGTGTTAGTGAAACAATATTAGGAATTTTTATTGTTTTATGCACAAAAATGTGAATTTGGCTGACTAGAAGGACTTGAATTTGGGAAAAGGGATCTGAATTCTGTTTTAAGATGTTTACATGTTTGTGTTTTCATAAAAAATGATTTATGTGCATTGCTGTTTGTTAGATGGATTGACAAGTGAACACATCAACGCTTAAGACTTCATGCAGAAAGATGATTTTATAAGCTACCTGTCTTTTCTGTTCAAGTTCCTTCCTTCATGATGCCAAACTAAAATTCAAAAGCAGAGTTGTGTGCAGAGGGTGTTGTTGCTGCTAGTGCTGCCCCTGCTGTTCATTTGTTGTAATGCCAGATGTACTACAGCAGAGAAGAAGGATGTTGTCGAGACAGGCTCCTGGTTCCACTCAGTTATCCACAGCGCTATTTATCATCCAAGCACGGACTTTTGTTTTTCACTATGTGGTCCTTTCTGAGCTCAAATATCACCAGTTTAATCTAATGGGGTTTTTTTTGTTTCTTTAAAAAAAAAAATCTTAACCTGTTGTTTAAACTGTTGCCAAACAGAAGCAGTGACATCTTTTAAGAGTCGAATGCTCGCCTTTTTAACTTTTTTTTTTTTTTAATGTGTTTCAGGTTTTCCACCTTATCCATATTTTTGTTTTCTCTATGAATATGCACTGGTAATAAAAGCACATGGTTTACTGAACTACAGTAATGAATGTGACTGTTTGTTTTGCCTTTAGTACAATAAGCTTATTCCTTACTGTAGTAGAGTTTCAAGGTGCAATAAATCCAAATAACAAAAGATAATTTTTTTTTCATAATTTGTAACAAGAATGTACTATAAAACACTGAAAGAGATTTCACCCCTTTTTGTACCAGTTCTATCTTCCCCTAAACTTTATCTATGCGTAACTGCAACACTAAGAAAAGTCAGCTTTTTTTGTAATTACCTTTTGTAGCTTTACCCTCCTTGTGAAAGGGAGATGAAGCTGGACAACTATCAAAACAGCAATCTCTTCTACTATACTGGTCATAACGTTCTTTTTTGAGTCCTTTTATCATTTTGTGTTATTTTCTGTAAGCCACACAAAGGAATTGCTGTTGCTTGGATGAGGTTAAAACCAGTTGAGTACTGTACCAGAGAGTCCAGCCCAGCTCTCCAGTCACTTCAATAATGTCATGGTCAATCCTGTCAAATGCTTTGCTGAGGTCCAACAGAACCAACACTGTGCTTCTTCCACAGTCTCTTTATGTGGATGTCATTGAAGCACTTTGACGAGGGCAGTCTCACTACTGTGGCGAAACATCTTTTTCAATAATATTCTAGTTTTTCTGTTTTTATTACTGGTTGTATGACTTTGCAGAATTTCTCAAGCATGCCAATATTTTACTGTAATTGCAACCCATACATTTCAAAGATTTTTCTTGAAAAATTATTTTTATTTGCAGACCATCTTGAACTTCAGGTCTATGTTACAAATTCTTACAGCAAATACAGTATGCCATTCTTTTTTTAAACAATAACCATTCCCAAAAACTTCCAAATAGTACATTTAAATGTAAAATACAGGATATGTATATACATAAATACATAAAACTTTCTGAATGCAGTCAAAGCACATGTTAAAAACAAGACACAGATACAGAGTTAAATGTAAAGTTCCAAACTGATTGTGA
The DNA here is from genome assembly GCA_033032245.1 of Poecilia picta. NCBI lineage: Eukaryota > Metazoa > Chordata > Actinopteri > Cyprinodontiformes > Poeciliidae > Poecilia > Poecilia picta. The sequence goes on along the minus strand of CM065365.1, from coordinate 26,075,456 downwards.
AACAATACTATGGAAAAAGGCTCAACAGTGACATTTACTAAACACATTAGATTCAATGTTGCATAGAACTGTTTTCAATCTCAAACCACAAATGTCGGAACACTTATAAAATATAGAATGAAGTCAGCGTTTAAAACAGGATGAAGGGGAAATGGGCTTTGTGGCAGTCAGGTGCCTGAATATGACGAGCAAAGATAAAGTTTCAACTCAGTAAACCGTGTTTCAATGAAAGCTGAGCACATTAATATTTAACATTCTCAAAAAGAAGAAAACAAAAAGGCATGAATGATTCATGCCTAGACATAGCGCATTGAAAATAACTTAACACATTTAATAGTAACAAATCATATTTTAAGGTGAACAACAGCGATTGAAGGAAAACATTTAACTCCCTTTGTGTGAAATATAGTATGATCAAAAATAACTAAACAGCACAGGTGACACAAAAAGTTCAGTGTCATCGTAATCGCCACAAAACCCCACCAGTCAACACAAACGAAGTGTGTACAAGTTCTTTCAAGTGTGTAAAATGTTTCCTCTTTAAAACGATGATTTGAACCATTCATATAAGCCATCCACTGCAGACCAGCTGTCTTAAAATCTGCTATAATACCAAAAGAAATGCTCTTCTTTGATTTAGTGCCATATATTAATCATAAAATCCAGATTTGTTTTAAAACAGTGTTTCAGCAGCAAAATATCAGGGGAAATTCAAACAGTTAACTATGGATAAATACTGAGATATACAGTGTGACAACAGGTGGTGGAAAACACAGCAGATCAGACACATTTTCTCACAAAGTCAAATAAGTGGTTAGACTGCTTAAAATACAAAACTTAAAAGCATGCACACACATGAACACAGAAATGTCCATTAAAATGTTTTAATTTAAATGTATGTTTTGCTGTTAAACGCTGAAGAAACACTTTACGTCATAAAATCTCAAAGTCTTGGGAACGTCTTAGGCACACTCTGAATCTAAAGACAACTCTTTCTTGATAAAAGATTTTTTTTCAGTGTAAGCAAGCTGCAATCAGTGTCTACAAAGTCTTTTTACAATAACGTTGGCGTAATATTCAACTTCTCTTGACCTCCTCAGCAAAACAGCCAAAGCCATTCAACATAAGGGGGTGGGGGGATGTCCTGTAGCACCTTTGGAAACACAATACCTTTTTTTTTGGATCAATTGGCTTTATTACCAATCAATAACAGCAAGTGAGTGCTGACAACCTGACAAGTACTTTGAGACATCGACTAATTACGTCCATCACCTACTTAGTGCTCGGTCCACTCCCTGTCTTTGGAAGTGAAGAAATATTTCAAGTCATTTTTTTGAATAATATCAAAGCTTTTGTTTGCGTTGCTTCATGTAAAATCTTAACTTATTTTTCAGCTAACTGTGAGGCACTTTCAAAACAAAAATGAACTACGTCTGTCAATCATTGGCGTGTTAGACCTCTGAGCTGTCGTTGTTGCTGAGGTTTTGAGTAATCATGGGTTCTGTACTGGTGGAGTTCCTGGGCACTTCTTTCTTCTCCTGCTTAGACCGCACCAGTAAGACCACTACAATAATGAGGAGCACAGTGAGGAGCAGTCCAACAAAGATCCCAATGATTAACACCAGCCTGTCATCACTGTCTCTCTGGTTGAGCTCGCGGGGGACGATTCCTTTGGTGAAGATCTCCCTCTCTGGACTCGTCTTCTGCTGGCTGCTACGGTCCAGTGAGATGTGTAAGATGTTGGTACCACGGTTGTTTTCCACGCCAATCTCATCAACTATGTCAGCCTCATTGCTGGAAGACCTTCTGGTGCGATGGTGACTCTTAGGCGGATGATCCGAGTGACGGCTGATCGAGTGATATTCCAAGCTTCTCTTCCCTATCCCCCGATTCGAATTGTCCCGGAACGGACTGTGTAGATGGTATGAATGTACCACTCTCTCCCCGCAGCCACCTGACAAAAGCAAAATAAGTTTTCAATTTGCCATTCATTTATGGGTCTACATGAATAGGTTTAAACTAATTACACTTAAAAAGCATTTATCATACAAAATATTGTTGCAGCACCCCCTTGTGGGCATTTAAATACATATTTTAGATACAATTTGGGGAAAACTTCTTGAGTCCAACTCCAAAAAAATCAAGTTTGTACACAACTCCTTAACCAAATATCTCAACAGAGTATTAGAAAAATAAACTTCTCATTCCCTTGCAAACTCCTAGCAAGTACCCAACTATACATCCATCCATTCATTTTATAGAAACTGTCATAAATTCAATGTGCACATTTTTATTTTTACTTAAAGACAAAAAAGAACATGCAAAAAGCACAAAAAACCCTGCAAAAATAAGTCTGAGCAATTATAGAAATTTGCACAGCTGTTTCTAATCCCCTGATGAACACACCTGCAGTCAATGTCATTCTCCACCCTCTCCTCTGTATATAAGCTTACTTTTTTGTTTTCTTTTTTTGCTGTTCTTCCCTGGTTGTTCCTGTTACTAACACTGAAACTCGATGTTCTCTTCTCTTTGTGTAAACTCTGCAAGCTGTAACTGAATCTTCGCTATGCTCTGCTCAAATTCCTGACAGCATTTTGGCTTCATACTGACACGAGTAACTTCCTGGCCCAACTTATCAAAAAAACTTAAACAGGCATAAAAATAAATCTATTTTCAATTTGGAAAATATTTAACTTTTTTTTTAAGAACTTTACTTTCAACATGTTTCCTTTCTGTGAGCATACTGTCACATGTTTGTCTCATTAGTACAAAATACTCATAATAAACCACCACGATGCTACAACAGTAAAGAAAAAAAAATTAAAAGCACTGGATGGATGGATGGATACATGATCACCTCAAACTGAAATATCTGTCCTAATTATTAATATCTTTAATGAAATGCTGTTATTCCTTAAATTAAACTCTACTAATGCTATTAAAAATGCTAGTGGAATGTAAATTCATGAGGTCATAAATAAACATATTAGTTGGCAGATATTGCAAGTGGGGTTTCTCAAGGCTACAGTCTGTTCAATATGCTCATAATAGAGTATTACAATGTTTTTTTATGTTTTAAGCAGTTTTTGTAATTTTTTGTAAAGTCCTTATGTATCAATGTTGCTATAGAAACCAATGTTTCCTTGTCTCGCCTTCTTATAAGGTTCGATATTTACCTATAAAAATTGTTACAGAAGAACCTACTGAACTCTCCTGCATTATTGTTGATTTCTGAAAATATACATATTTAATTTGCCATTTATCTAGTTAATATAAACAATATGATGTGATTTTTCACATTAACAGAGCCCATAAATTGTACGGTTATGTTAAAGCAGAGAAGCATTCAGGCCGTTGCAGAACACTTTCCAGCTGTGAACCAAATGATCCTTTTTCCTCCTAATAAGCCAAGAAAAACCAACTTGGTGTCTAGAAGAAGCAACGCAGACATGATGAAAGGCTGAAACTTTGAGTCATACTTGACTGTGCTGCTCAAGACCATTAGAAGCCAGAATTATATACTTGCTGGAAACTTTTAAGTGGAAACAGTGAATCTTTTTTTTCTTACAGCTTGTTAAAAGAAAAATGTGTGGGGAAAAATATCATATAATTACTTTGTGTGACTCTTATCTATTTTATTCTTTACGGATTGGTTGTCAGGACAGGGGAAATGTTGTGACTATACCACTTTCAATGGAAATTGTGAGGCTGATTTAAACAACCAAATAAAATGCTGATAAAATAGCCGCAGGATTATTTTTTTAAAGGATGGGCACTGACCTGAAAGAGAGCTGCAGAATCCATTCTGAAACCATCTGCCCCAGACTGTCTGACCAGAACCAAAGCACCAGGGTCATCCACTGCCAGAAAAGCATTAAAAGCAACATTGCCAAAGGAATGGGCCTGGGTCTCTGGCTGGGCCTTGTCCTATACAGACAAATTCATGAAATGAACACCAATGTACCAATGGTCACACAGTGCACATCTTGACACGAGGGGTTGTTATCTTTTACTCACAATAATCTTGAACCTGTACAGCAGAGACGGAGCATCAGCCAGGCAGCCAAACTCAAAGCTGCCTGGGTTGTATTTTGGGACGTATCCATCAGCACCAGTGCACAGGAACACTTTCTCTATGTTGCAAATAAAGGAGTCGCCCAAGTTCTGAACTGGATCCACCATCACCCTGGCATAGATTGTATCTCCTAAACAAAAAAAAAGAAATGTTAGTCTTATTTATTCTAAAGTATGGTGGGAAATTGTGTGTTTTAATGGACTGTTCAAGCTTTTTGACAAAAAAAAACTAATTTTAAAATAAAAAAAAAAATTGTTTACTTTCTGAATAAACTAAAAAAGTGTATAGAAACTTTGTGGCAAGACTTAAAAAGGGCTGTTCACAGCAGATCCACACACAACCTCACAGAGCTGGAACAGTTTTACCAAAAAAGAAGGGTTAGAGTGAAATTGCCTTGTCAAGGCTGATTGAGACCTGTTCACACAGACTCCATGCTGTTACTGCACCCAAAGGTGCGGCTGCTAAATCAGGGGTCTTCAGCTCTGGTCCTCAAGAGCCGGTGTCCTGCAACATGTAGATTTGTCCCTTGTACAACTCACCTGAATCAAACGGCTGAGCTACCTCGTCAGTGTGCAGTCAAACTCTCCAGAAACCTGCTGATAACCTCATTATTTGAAAAAGGTGTGTTGAAGCAGAGACATATGCCCGCGAGACCTTTAGCTGAATATCCCTGTAATACTGACTAAAAGGAGATTCATATCCATATTTATCTTGTCACATATTTTATGTAAAATCTTTTTATTTGTCATTACTGGAATCATTGCAGAAATCAGTTTTCATTTCATCATTTTAGTTATTTTTTGTTGTCAAAAAAAGCCAGATAGTGTTGATTATGTTTGATTTGTAAGAGCAACAGGAAAAGGCAATGTACAGGCAATGTGCATGGGTATAAAATAAAAAAGACCTCTGCACGGTAACAAAAGAGGGCTATAAACTTTGTAAGGAGCAGAGTGACCTGGACCCTAAGTAAGTAAAATAAAATTCAATCTTGAGGAGTGGGAGGGGGAATTACACTGATTATATTTAAGGTTATTCCAGAACTGGATTAAATTTCCAACTTCGAATCAGATCTTCATTTTTTTCATTTCCTTTCTCAGGAAGAGCAAATAAGTCAAAAAAAGACAGTTAATATGCCGTCACTTCCTTTTATTTGTCTTCTAAGTCAGAAAATAATGGGAGACAGATCTACTAAATCTACAAAAAATGTTTCATGAAATATGAAATTTTTGTTTTTAGTAAGTTCAGTGTTGAGCTATCAAAAATGCCCTGTTGAAACATGTGAAAATAAAACTTCTGCTACAGGAATTTTTGTGACACTTTACCCTGCGAGAAAGCCGTATCACTCTCCTGTCCGAAGCCCATGGAGCCATCTGACAGCCACAGTGTCCGTTTGGACAACAGGATCATCTGCGTGTTTAAGCTGAATTCAGCAGCCACTGGATCGCTAACCTAGAATCACAGAAGATTCAGCACAGGTAATATAAAAAAATAGAGAAAAATCAAATTTAGGGTTTGTATGGGCCAAATTCAATTCAGAGTAGGCTTATCTTTAAAACGCTCTAAAATTGTGTTTTTCAAAAAAGCAAATTGAAATTCATTAAAGTGAATGTACCTGCTGAAAGCGGATATCCAAATCAAAGGTGAGGGGCTCTCTGGGACTGCAGACAGGAGGAACGGTGTACTCCAAGCTCGGAGGGGAAGTACAGGGGATCAGCTTTACTGTGTACATACCAGAGTAGTCACGCACCTGAGGTAGGAGAAACCATATGTTAAAAAAAGTTCAAACGGATGAAAACTGTTAAAAATCAGGATATGTCCATTTGCTATGACTGCAAAGGCTGATATTTTCCCTTTAAATTGAATAAATGTGTAAGGAAAATGCCTTTGTGAGCTGGGAAGCAGAGATGTGTATTTCTATTCGCCCATGAAAAACTTGCCACATACACTTGCCAAACAACATATTCTACTTTTGACTGTTTTCTTTGGTTGCGGTTTCTTGGTTTGGATAGTTGGTGTCTGAAGAAACAAAACAATCTGGCAATTTAGCAGCTTATTCATTTAACAAAATGGACCTCAAAAGTGAGACAACTGTATACAACCAATTGTGTGCAGCCCAATGCTGGGGGATTGTGTTCCATTCTTCAGTCATCAGCTGTCACAAGTCATCCAATATGGCTGCGTCACCACCCAATGTGTTTACATTAGGGGTTTACATTAGGGTTGCGGCGATGACTGCAGGCAGAACATTTTGTCCTCTCCCATCCTAAATTCTGGAAGTTGTCTCTGACAAACCTGCTCTAACAGGTTTGGAGATATAGGATTGCCACTCCAGAACCTCATCTTGGGAATTCTCCAATGACTAGCTCTGTTATTCCGGTGAGGGCGATGCCTATGCCAAAAGCTGTTTGAAAATGTCAAAGAGGAATATGTACAATGTTTTTATAGCCACAACCCACAAATTAAAGCTTGCTTCTCGACCGAGAAATGCATTTTTCCTTATAAATATGATGCCATCTTTGGGGAAATGAACACCCTTCACAACAGTATAAGATTTACTGCCAGGAAGCATTATTACAACAAAAACAAGCAAAAAAAAAAAAAGATTGTCTTACCGTTTCCCCAAATCATAATAAAACTTTTACTTACAGCAAAATCAGAGATGAATGTCCACTGCTGAATGGGCTGACTGTAGGTTGGCTCACTCCTAACAAGGCTGAGGTTAAACGTTAAACCAGGGTGGTCTGCACACATGACCATTGAGGTCAGAGGTGAAGCTAAGGGGAAAATAATATACATCAGTATAAATATTAGAGTAGCTGGATATATAAAAAAAGGCAAACAAAGGGACTGTCAATCAAAAGTATCAAAACATCACATGAAAAGCTAAGTTTTACATTTCTTTTAAATAAATATCTAGTTCTTATCTTTATTCAAAATGACATATTAAGTAAAAATCAGCTATTATAATAAGGTACATTTAATCATAGATACTGTACCTAGATGTGCAAGCACAAACAGGCCTCTGAATCGAGCCTCAGTACGGAAGTTAACTACTAGTTGCCCCAGGCCGTTTATACGCATGCTGGTTGGGTAGAGGGCACCTGCAGAGACGGTGAAAGAAAGGCTGCTATTATTTATTAACTACATCAATTTTAAACATCCTTCTCAACAAACTTGGCACACATTAAACTTTATAAACATCAAATATTAGCAACTCCACCCTCATCCCCAAACTTGCCTTGCAGTTCAGCCTCTGGTGGGCTCCCAATGCCATCTCGCCACAAGATGGCAGTGTCGTACACAAACGTGAGCCTCAGCTCTGACTGCAAGTCAAAGTGCTGCCAGCCTCCTGCTCCCACAGGAGAATGGAAGACGTAGGACACATGCAGTGGGACTCGGAGGGTCACAAAGGACTGGATGAGATTCAGCACCTGTGGTGAAAACAGCATTATTGTGAGTGCTATTGCTAATGGCGTGCTCGTTATGCACCAACTATTGACCCACATATCGGTATTATGTCCGATCAATGTTCTGCTGCACAAAAGCAGCAGATATAGCCAAACGACAATACTTTAGGGATGTTTAAAGACCATTTAGTATGCCTTATGGCAGTAAAAGTTTCCTCTTACTGATCTATAGCTGAAATATTTAGTGCATTCTGTGTTTGAATCGCTTAGCTGTGCCTCCACAGAGTTAGTTCTGCATTTTCTATTTCCACAAATGCCTCGTGGTAGCTGTACTAAATGTTTCATTCTCTAAAAAGAGCTGTCCTAAAACGGCCAAAGTCCTCAGAGGGAGCGCTCTTTGGTATCTGCACTTTCCTCTGACCGGTGAGAGGTACCTGCCTGCACTAGCTTTGTGTTCATGTGGAGACGTGCCTACGCCTTTGGGCATTTAGAACTCAGCCGAATGATTTGCTGAATGGCCTTCTGACACAACCTGCTGGGTTTTAATAGATTCCTGCAGTCTTGTTAAGCTGGGCACTAAGCCCTGCACTGTGACATGACACTAAAGCGAGTCTCTACTGAGCTGTCTCCAATCAGCCTGCCGGCCCACTTAGGGGAGAACTTGGGTCACAGGGCACCAGCAAGAAAAGGCTGTTTTCTTTTCTACTCATGCTGTCATGTACATCCCGAGTCTGTGCTGGTGGACCTTCATTCTATGCATGTAGTTCAGTCTTTGAAAAAAAATACCAGGAGAATGAACAAAAGCACACAGTTCATCTAATAAATCATCATTGGCCTAAATATTAATATGTCTTTCCTCAATCAGCCAAGAAAAGGTGTTCAACATGGTCATTTCCATCTGCCCGTGTCAGAAGTCAACTTACCTACACTGCAAAAACACAGAATCTTACCAAGTGTGTTTGGTTTAGTTTCTAGTGCAAATATCTTAATACATTTGGGAAAAAAATACAAAATTAACATACAAGTAATGTACAAGGATAAAGTTGTTGAGATGTTTAAAGCAGGGCTAGGATAAAGAAAAAAACATTTTAAACTTTTCCACAACTGCAAACCTAACAAAACATCTCACTCCACCTAAAGTGACAGCTCAGGCAAAGAGGACATCAGAGAAGCAGGCAAGAGGCTCAAGGAGAAGCTGCAGAAATCCACAGCTAAGCTAGAAAAATCTGTCAATAGGAAAATAAGCAAAAAATAAAATCAACATAAAAGCAAGGCCATAAGAAGTCCTAAGTGAAGTTTGTTGCAAGTCATGAATGATACACAGCAAAAACATGGAAGAAGGTGACAATCCTGGAAGAAAAGAAAATAAATGGCTTGCTGGAGTTACAAAAGCATGGATATATTGAGATAATGAGTTAACATGGCCCAGAATAGGTCCAGATTTAAATTGGGAATCAATGGCAAGACAGAAATCTGTGAGAAAAACTGACCTGTTTGGAGACATGCTCTAATCTGACTAAACTTGGGGAAAAAATGGGGGAAATCCCTCCCTCTATATGGAAAAAGCATTTACATGTCACACCGCAAAAGACTCACAATTGTATCTGCAGAAAAATGTGGTGTTGACTCAAATGGTTTCATTCAAACACGCTTCACACTTTTTAAGATTTTCAGTTAAACCTGTATCATTTTCTGTTCATGTCACAATTATGTACTAAAATCATCAAAGACTCATTGACATTTGTGATTGTAGAGGAGATATAGAAAGGCTTAATGGGCAAAAATACCTTTGCAAGGCAGCCGACTAGTTACCTGTCGAGACACGTTCCCAAATGCTGCATTCACATTCAAATTATGAGGTTCAAGGCAACACATTTCCCACTTGTTGAAAAAGGTCCTTATCACCCAGGTGATGCCTTGTTATTAAAACAAACCCGAAGCTACGAAAAAATGAAAATCTCACATTTTACTGGAAAAATCGACAAACTGGTGGAGTCCAACAGGCAGGGAAATACAGAATATAGTGGCACAGAGCTACAGGGTTAAATTACTGATCCTCAGAGGGGATTGAAGTTGAAGTTTTTCACCATGAGGTGCCCTCTGAATTCTTATGGACCTCTTTTATCAACTCTCTGCCTTAATTAACTCAATGTGAACGAAGAGCAAGTTTCCAAGGTGAATGCAAATGTTGAAGCCTGAGAGGCATGTGTGCCAGAAGGCCAGGGAAGATTGGAGATTTCGACTCTCTTGTGCTGTGTTAAACATCTGCCGCTGTGCATGTGGCAAAAACGATGAATTTGGATTTTTATGCGACTGTCGGCCATTTACTGCCACTTTCACAAGACAAATAACTAGCTCTACCGGGAACAAAGGGGAGCAGGTGCTGGGTTAGACATTACTAGCGGGGACAAACCTCCAAGCAATTATTGGCTTCCACACAAGCTTGTTCTCAGTTTAGAATTACTGGGTGGTTGGGTGGCAATCAAAGAGGCAGGTTTTTATAAAAGATCATAAATTTGAATCAGTAACTCCTGTAAATCCTATCCCCAAGAGACGGAAAGGCTATCTTGAGTTGAGTTGAAGCTCCTAATTTTCAGAGACAAAAGAAGAGTTCAGGAGTGAGTGGAAGCTCAAAAGCAGTAGTGTTTACCTGTCCATCAGTCCCGATGGTGCCTCCACAGTCACTGAGAAGCTCCGACATGTCATAGTAGCTGGTGAATTCCCACAAACAAGCCTCCAAGTTGAGGTTTCTGTAGAACCGTAGAGTGCTGGATCCCCTCAGAGAAGTGCTGTATTGGTAAGGCGCTGTCTGACCAATAATCTCCGGATTCTTGGTAGCTTCAGTTAAAAAGCCGTAGTGGGTCTTGACCTCAGTGTAGTCCAACAAATTGGAGCAGCGATGGTGGCCGACACGGGTCCCATCGGGGCTCAGCGTCAGCTCAAAATTAGAAAGGGGTCGGGTGGAAACGACGGGCAACATTCCTGTTGGAGGATACAAACAAGGGGGTAATGACATGCTGTAGTGTCTAAAGACAGCATAAATATTCTACACGCTACGTTCAGTGAAATAATTGTTATTATTATGCATGTTGTTGTTTTTTTGCCATAGTGTCTTAGTTCTGTTTTTTCTCTCTTTCTGCAAGTGCAGAAGCAGACTTGCAGGGTGTTGACTGGATTCCTCCTGTGCTTCTTTTCTCGTCTGCTCTTATCATATTCTCTCTCTTTAAAACTTCTCTCATTTCCCCTTATTTTTTTCCGTCTCCATTACATTGAAATAAACCCAAAGCAATTTCTTAAGTTTTCTATATAGATTCCCTATGTGATTTAGATTCCCTATGTGATCATATGGTCATATCTTTATCCTGCTGAAAAGCGAATGTCTCCCCCAGATTCAAGTCTTTTGCAGAAACAGAGTTTCTTCTGGAAGCATCCTGACAAGCTCTCCCATCCCAACCAAAGAAAAGCATTATTACAACATGATGCTGCCGTCAACATGTAGGAATGTTGTGCTTTCTATTACACATTGCATTTTGTATGTAATTCAAATTTTTTTAAATCATTACCCTTCTTACACGGCTTGTGGCAAAGTGCAAATAAAACTTCTCAACATTCCACTCAGCGAGGGCTTTGTTCAGAGTTCAGAATGACCTTGGAGCTTTTGGCTGTTTCTCTCGTAGCTTTTCTGAAACGGTTCTATTTTTGAACAGACCTCAATGAGATCTTCAAAGCACGGGATAATGTTTATAACTCATTCCTTTTTTTAAACATCTCCACCACTTTATCCCCGACTTGTCTGGTGTGTTCTTTGCTCTTCTGATGATGTTTGTTCACTAATCTTCTCAAACAAACCTTTGATGCCTTTACAGATTAGACGTATTGATACTAAGTTTAAATCACACACAGCTGGATACACTGCCTTTCAGGCACTTAAAAAAAAATAAAAAATTCTAAACCTTTTTCTCTTACCATCGATGTGAGGCATGGTGACAGTTAATTTGATGAGGTTTGGATGGTCCGTTTCCTCTGCTCCGCTGTATCGCAGCCTGGCAGAAAACGGCTCAGCCCCAACCGTGCCTACAACACGAGGCTGACACATTCCTGAAAATGTGCAACAGATGGAAAAAATAAACATATATATCCTTACCCAAAAAAGTCTGATAGAAGAATAATAAATACACAACACACCAGAACCTTTTTTTATATCGCTATATCTTTTAAAAGAGTTAACAGGAAATGCTCACCCTCATCTGTGCTGATTGACACTATGGAGCTAGTTTGTTCTAGCCCTTCATCCCCGTTAGAGTTCACAGCCCTGGCAGCGCATTGGACCCTGGAGCCGGCCTGGAAATAGACTGAGTCCAGAGTTATGAGTTTGGAGGAAGTGAAGAAAGTGTCAAAGTCTACCTCCCTCATTGGGCTAGTGACACCATCTGGGCCGGTGGGGGCGCTAACAAGCCAGCGATAGCGAGTTAGCGTGTTGTTGATGCTCTCGCTCATGCAGATAGACCCTGTTTTGTGGTAGTCTGGAAACTTGGGGTTACAGGCCTGGAAGAGGAAAAGAGAGGCGTGTAAGAGAAAAAGCAGAAACATTTGTTTCCAAGACAAATTCATTTTGTCAAGGCAGGTGCTGAATTTTGCAATTCAACTCAAAGCAGATAAACATTTTCTTCAGTAACTATAAGACAAAGTTAAAAACTCAGTTGACAGTGTAAAAGAAAAGGAAACGTTGAGATTTGTTTAGAACATACAGTGACACAAATGACAGGGTATCCAGCCACAGGCAGGGAGGGTCTGTTGTGTTGGATGTCGTCATAATTCAACAGAGAAATCACGATGGGAATGGAGGGAAACGTCACATCTGCCATGCTGTTGCTCTCTTCGATATAGATGATGGCTCTGCTCATCTGTTGATTGATCAGCAAGAAAATTTGTCTTACAAGGAAACAAAATGTTACTTTTCATGTGATAATAATAAAAAGGTTAAAGCACGACCTTTGTTTCTGCCACCATGTTCTCGTCAGGCTTCAGATGCACCGTGAAGGCCTCCCTCATTTCTCTGACACCATCATATAAGACCTCCACCTCCACATGGTGGACCACGTCTCCCTGTCTGAACACAATTTCTGCAGAAAAGAAAGAAAAAAAAAAAGCGAGAAAGTTTGAGAAGTTTTTTCAGCAGGTCTAACTTGGCAGCCTGATAAAAGAGGCTGAGATTAATATTTACCCTCAGATATTGGATGGTAGTCCTCCCCTGAGGTAGCAGATCCGTCTTTGGTGTGCACTCGAACAACAGAGACCTTGGAGGTGTCTCCGACACGCAACACTGAGATCTTCACCACCGAGACTTGACCTTTTTTCTTTGGTTCGTTCACGCTGAATTTGGTTTCTTGAAAACTAATAACAGATCCTGTGAAAAGACGTTACTGTGAAATCAAATGCTGCGTTGTAGTCACCATTAGTGAGACTCATGATATGTCACCAGCAGTGCAAATCCAAAAACATAAAAGTCCTGATTTACTTTGACTATTTAATTTTGAATATTTAACATGGCTACTAAAGTTCTACATCTACTTTAAGTTGGGCTATCGTGTGCATCACTGTAGGCATTTTTTATACAATAGATTAGCAAAATATTCTTACTGTCTGCATCATCTTTAATTTTAATGAGAGTTTCATTTTGCTTTCCAATAGATGCTCCAAACGGAGACTCGCTCTTGGGACTCCCCAAGACGAGACGGAGCTCTTCCTCCTCCTCATGCTCCGTGTCATCAACCAGCACAAGTAAACAAGGTTTTTCAATCTCTCCTGCAAAATAAATCACAGTGTAAAACTGAAACTCATCCTGACATATCTTTACATCAGTACATATGGAGCTAAAAAAAGGAGACACGTGTCAGGCTCTGCAACGCCACCTGGTAGGAAGGTAATGATGGACGCATCTGTGTTTGGCCGTTCATTAAAGTCCATCATCACCTGGGCTGTCCCCTGCCTGCTGTAACAGCGGACTGTTGACTTGTAGCTGATGTCACCACTGCGGTACACCGTAGCTGAGATCTGTCCTGAGCTTTCACTCCCAACATGCACAGCATGCCGGAACTGCACTTTGGGCACTGAAACAAGAAATAAGCTTATCCTGAAGTCACAAGTACTTTCAAAATCACCGGGATGAATTTCAACAAAGAATTTTAACTCACAGTCAGAGATGGAGTCATTGATGATGATGGACGTTTTGCTCGGCTCGCCGAGGATTCCGTTCATCGGCATTCGCAGCACCAGCTCAAACTTTTCTGGACCTTCCAGGACCGGCTGACCAAGATCATCCAGGATGGTCACGCGAAATGTTTGCATGGTGACGCCCGGAGCAAAATTCAGATTCCGGCTGATGCCCACATAATCCATGCCAGCTGCACACCACAAGATGTAGATTATTTTTCATTTTGTTTTATTTTTCTATCAATCAATAATAAGTATAACTATTTCAACTAAACAAAACACGAATGAAAAGGAGCAGAAAGACATATAAACTTCTAATATCTGCCCCTTATTCGCATAAAAGGAAATTAGCATTTCAAATCAGCAGATTATTACATACATATTTCATACCATACACAAAAAAACACAACAAAATATCAGGTTATTCATATTGCTTCATTAAAATTATTTTTAAATGCAGATTAAATTGTTTTAGATCATTGTTGAGATTGTTCAATAATGCATTGAATTGAAATGCATCTTTCCGTTCTAAATCTTTTTTTCAGAATCTTAGTTCATTTGAGGCTGTGTGAGCTTTCTCTCTTTTTACAAATCTGTTTTGAATATTGTTTGAGAAAAGGTTTCGTATGCACTTAACATTTGGAAATATTGCACTCAATATTGGATTTGTGCGTGATCCCTGTATGCACTTGCACTTATGACTCAGCTACAAAAAAATTTCAAATATCATTTAAAGAGGAACTTTTTAAAAAGTTTTTTTTTTTCTGCAAATCTTAATATCATTCATGGTTTCCTTACCCATATTAGAAAAATGTCACAATGTATTGACTTTTTATGGAAAACTAAACACCATGAATTAGGATTTATTACATTTTTACAAACACACATTCATTTTCTGCTATATGTAGGGGAGATGTAACTTATAGAAACATCACTATGCAAAATCTCTATCCCTGTTTTTTTTTGTGTGTGTGTGTATCCCAAGTTAAACACACCTGAATAGTCCTGTTAATGTGATTCAGGTGTTTTAACGGACATAAACATTTAAAAACTTCAGGCACTGGTGTCAAGTTCCTCGAGGACTGGAACCTGATACCAGTCCTTTAAAGACAGACAACTACAAAGAGCAATACGGGCAATACTTGGTCTTATTTTGACAGTAGATTTAAAATACATCCCAACTGGTTTGTGAATGTCACTTATTGAAGAAGATGAAAAGTCATACTAGGTAAATAAAGAATACCATCAACCATTTGGCAAAATATTTCGTCACACAGATGACAGTTATGAGCATTTGAAGGATATGTGAGTTTATTTAATAAATAAAACGGAATTGTCAGGGACTGGACAGCTCTCCAACTGCAGACAGATTCTTCTTTTAGCATTCTCTAAAGACCCTTTTGTACTGAAAGCTCAACCTCTGCCTGCAGGCCATTTTTCACATATTTATAACCCAGTTATATGTGGTCTTGGATTTTCATTCTATCACATATGATTAGATGCTAGGTCCCTTTTAAACCCATTGCACAGGTAGAAGGACAGCTGTTAAGAGGATAACCGCCTGGGGTCAGAGATAATAGAAGCTGCAGGGAAGACTTGGGGAAATGGCAATCAGTCCCATCCTCCGAAGTGCGCGGCAATATGCAGAGCGATCAGCATGCTCGACTGAAACTCAGTTCGCAGTCAGACTTGCATTGTATTCATAACACTGTGTACATCCTAAAAACGTTTACACTCCCCAGGCCATCCACTCAACATATCCAGAGTGAAAAAATCTTCTTTTGTAGGTGAGCTCAGTAAGACAAAGGCGACGTTCACACAGCAGGTCTTGAGGCTCAATTCCGATTTTTTACTAAAATGTGATTTTTTTATTTTTATTTTT
This sequence comes from Poecilia picta, assembly GCA_033032245.1. Classification (NCBI taxonomy): domain Eukaryota; kingdom Metazoa; phylum Chordata; class Actinopteri; order Cyprinodontiformes; family Poeciliidae; genus Poecilia; species Poecilia picta. The sequence goes on along the minus strand of CM065365.1, from coordinate 26,059,879 downwards.
TCATTGTCATTCATACTGCTAATTAAATCTGGTCGCAATAAAAATTCTCTGTGAACAGTTTAAATCCCCAAAGCAAAAGAAAAGCACAGCCATGACACAGCAGCGCATTGTTTATGGAAGCGATAATGGATGAAGCCGTTTATGGATCGGTTTAAAAGTTTATTCATCAATGAGACGAGACGGCAACGTCACAAGATCATCAAGGAAGATAATAAAAAGGAAGCACAACTAATAGTGAAGGCTTTAGTTGTATTGACTCCAATTTCAGTAAGGAAATGGATGTGTAGTCAGAGCCAGGAGTGGTCTGATTGTGATGCGACACAAATTTCCTTCATAGGTTCAGAAATTTTGTAATCATAGCTTTCAGTCATTATTGATGCCCTGATTAACCATGTCTGTTTTTTTTCTGGCGCAGAATTAAGACGTATTTCTCACATCAATAACATAAAAGCTGAATAAAACACCATATGACTGTTCAGACTGCAGACACCTTGAAAACAATTTGACACATTTCCGGATTAGTACCACATATGGAAGTGGCACAAATCAGGTTTATTTATTTATTTATTGGTGAAAAGATTGGGAAAGATTGGAATTAGGTCGCATTTGGGCAAACAAAGCAGATTTGGGTCGCGTTTGCCTGCTGTGTGAACATAACCAAAGGATGGCGGGACAGCAACTTAAGCCCAAACATGTGCAAGAGGAATCTGTGGCTTTAACAGAGGCACATACCCTCAGCTGAGACCGGATCGGTCCTTCTGGAGCGCACCGTCACTGTTGCTCCTTTGGAAAGATCAGACCCCGTCCTCCACACCTGCACCTCCACAAAGGCGTCGCTCTCATCCACGTGGTATTCGGTGCTTCCAAAGTAGAAAACTGGAGCTAGGGATGACAAAAGAGAGAGGAGTGAAACGCAATGCATACAAAAAGGGAAACAGGAGTGTGGCGTCCATTAAATGCTTCCAACAAACGCTGTTAAATTTTGATGTAATTGCACAGCTGAATCTTTAATAGCGGCACACATGCATTATCTCTAATTACAGGAAAACTGAAGGATCTCTTCCATCAAATTAGCAGCGCAGTAATTGTACTTTCTAACTTCCTGACACAATGTTGAAGCATCTCTAGAGTTGAAACAAAGATTAATAGGTGAAAAGCAACCTTGAGGCAAAATAGACTCCCTTGTTCTCTTTGGGATGAGTCTGCTGGAGCTGCTAACTTTGATAGTGATGGGTCTGAGAGGCAGACAGGAGGCCTGACAGGAGGTCTGGGGGATGTAAAAGCTCCAAGTGCCAGCCCAGGCCTGTCTGACTGCAATTAGCGTTTCTATAAACTGAGTTTCAACTGCAGCCAAACTCACCCACTGTGATTTTTAACTGTTAGAGAACCACACTCCTTTTTTTAGTGGTGTCCAATATGCCATGCTGTTTATGAAATAGTTGCTTTAGGATCTTGGACTCCGGGGGATGTTTATTTTCGGGAATTTTGCCCAGTGACAAGCAAATCTAGAACAGCGAGAGCCAAAGGTTGACATCTATCAAGCAGCAATTTCAGCAAGCAAAAGAGTGAATTCCTACACAATAGATATAAACAATGGTTGTGAAAGCATTCCTACATTTTGAACATTTTCACATTGTAACTACAAATTTAAATATATTTTATGTGATAGACCTAGTCAAAATCTATCACATTACAGTTATGCAAAGTAGTGCATAACTTAGTGGTAGAAGATAACAAATGATCTGTGATTTTATTTTATTCTTTTCACATAAAATTTTGAAAAGTGTGTCTTTTATTTACTCTGATATCCTCAAATAAAACCAAGAGCAACCATCTGCCTTCGGAAACCACTGTATTTGTAATTAGAGTCCATCTAATACAGTTTTCTTTTATTATAAATACAGCTTTATGGAAGAGTAGCTGACAGTTTTGAAAGCAAGCCATAAAAAGTGGAAGAAATTGCTCTGTTCAGAAGAAATTCAAATCTTTACCGTTTCTGTCACCAGGAACCCTTCATGCAAAGAAAACTGTCTGAGCATTTGGTGGTGAACGCATCATGCTGTGGACATTAATTGGAGGACTTATGGAGCTAAATACAAGACAATCCTGGAAGAAAACCTGTAAGGGGCTGTAAAAGGCTTCAGACTGAGTTTCACCATAGAGCACGATGAAGCTGCTTGAATCAAAGAATATTCATGTGTTAGAAAGGTTTGAAGTCAGTCGAATTGAGGTAAAACATAAAAAAGAGGCTTGTTGAAGCTCAACATCTAATCTGCCTGAGCTTGAGCTGTTTTGCAAAAAAAGAGAGCATTTCAGAATTGTGCAAAGTCAGCAGAGATACAAACTTGGAGATAAAGATACAAGACATACTTTTCAGGTATTTTTTTCTTTCTTACTTCCACCTCACTGTTCTGTGACATACAATACACATAAAATAGTAATAGATGACAGCCTCAATACTGCAACCAGTCCAACATCCAGATGAGATATCTATGTAATATGTTATCTGATGCGATCTGATCTAGCTGCAGCATCTCGACATTAGCAGTAAAAACTTGTTCTTCGGGCGAAAAAGAAGCTAATAACGTAGCAACTTTGTTGCCCTTGGAGATGTCAAGCACGTGGTTAAGAAAAGCACTAAACCTAAGTGCAAGTAAAGGCCAGAACACTTTTATGTTTTAATATGTTATGAGAGTATGGCCAGAACAATAAATGCTGCATCAAGAGCCTTGCAGCTGCCAGGATTTCTCCCCACAGAGAAGCCAAACAAAGATGGTTTTGGCTGCCTGCACACACACTACCTGGAGGAGTAATAAGAGCTACACGACTGAGGTTGGCAGCCAGGAACTCAGGCACAGTTGTACTAGTCCAGTAATCAGATAAGGTTTGCACACCAGACAAACAAAAAACCCTTCAAAGACTCGAGGCCCATTAACTGAAAGGTAAACCATCAGCCATATCCTTCAGTTCAGCAGCAGCCTCTGACGCCACAAAGCACACAGGCTATAGGGTTTCATGGATGTCAGTAATGAAGAGCCAAATCAAAACTAGCTATACATTTTGTTTTAGTTATTTAAAATTGCTAAGCATCACGTTCATATCGTTTTTATTTTTTGTTCCTACTTGAATAAAAAAAACAAACAAAAAAAAAACAGCTGCAGATAGTTACTATGCAAGTCCACTTATTCTGCAAAACTAAAGACCCAGGAAAATAATTTATGTTATATTCACATGAGCATAAACAAAAACATGAGACACAGAGAGAAACACATACTTCTCTTGGCAAATTGTTAAACTCCCTCTGGTAGCTTAATTTCACTTGAACTTTGCATTTAATTCTAAGTAGCTTCTCCATTGGTAAGATTCATTTGAAGCTCAGGTAAATGCTCTAATGCCAACCCCGCTCTAGTCTAGCCAAACCTGCAGACTGCAAAAGTGCATTTCCATTGTCAGTAGGGACTAAAAGCATAAACATCTAAATTTTCAAACAGCAACAAAAAAAAAAGTATTTCAAAAGACAGCTTTTCTACACTTAAGTGTTATAGACATCTGTTAGTATGTGAGGAAATAAGAGTCCAGGTGAGCTCTGATGGCAGGGTTTGGAAGTTTCCCTCCTGATTCACGCCGTCCATCGTTAAAATGGTTTATAATCATACCCCCAGAACCAGAGTCAAATATACAGGCAACTGACACACGGCTATAAATACACCTGTACAAGCAGTCTCATGTCTTACAGTTTCAACCCACCAAAACATTTTCCCCCGGATGCGGAGTCAATATCAAACAGCAATTACCTCCGCAAGAGACGACAAGTTTCTCCAGCCGCGTAGCAGGCAAAAGAAACGGGGTGGAAATCACAGGGATTTGGCTGTCTTATTGTCTGCGACTGAGAAAACAGCTGGTGTTGTAAGGATGGCTGCAATAACACAGAAAGCCTGGAGAGATTGAGAATCTACCAGTCTTTCAGCACCAAAAAATCTACCTTTTAGTAGGAAAAAATATCTGTCACAATTTATCAACCAGGTTTTTCCAGTTTATTGAAATTGTTTTACAATATGTAAAAAAAAAAATTGCTAAAAAGATTAAGAAAATCTAGAAAAGGTGCAAAAATGTTATAGACAAAATGAATCTTGATTATCGGTATCAGAACCCATTGCGATGTCACTGTTAGACAAGATGTGATCCGAAGGGCCTTGAGCTGCTCCAGGTAATTTCTGGACAGGTTTTAAGCTTTCAGTCAAGAAAATGTGGCATGCTTAAATAATAAAACATACAGAGAAATATGAAATTTAGATAAATTGTTGTTCCAAATATATCAAAAAATGTGTCTTTTAGATTTGGCCTATTAAAGTTTAAACACTTGTTGCCAAAGCGTGCTGTCAGAGCAAACACGCTGCAGAGAGAACAGACTGCTGTTCAGCGTCTTCTTCTACTGGGATAGTTTGGTGACAAAAAGGTGAAAACGCAAGACAGATATTTATGCAAATGTTTATAGCAGTGTGGTTATGCTGGACTGCTGCAGTAACAATAACTGAGAATGCAACATGAAGAATTTGGAGTTGCTAAGAGTCTGTCAGTAGAGTTTAACACAAGGATGAATATACACATTGATGTAAATATAACTAAAACAGAAGATATGGGCTAAAAGTTGCGTTTCTGAAGCTCGGCATAACCTGTGCGGTTTATCCGTATCGGCTTTTAAAGCACCAGGACACATTTGAAAAACAACATTAAATATTTAAGTAAAAACTCTTTGGATTGGAACAGTTTCTATTAGCATATATTTAAATATAGGTAGGTAATGGACTGAAGCCCCAAAAATCATAGATCAAAGCACCACAACATTAGAGAAAATTTAATCTTATTGAAAGAGGAAAGATGTGATGGTGTATTCTCTCTACGAGATTGTTTTTAACAAATATTTCCCTTTAAGACAAAGTAAAAAAAAAAAAGAAGATAAAACAGCATAGAAATATAAAAGAACTGTCAAGTTCAAAGACCCTCTGGTGAAAGTTTGCTGTTTGTGTGGAATGTTCCCAAATTTCTTACAGAATTTAAAAATATATATATTTTTACTATCATATAAAAATCTAGTTTAATAATAACACGTCTTCATCTTCAAGCAGTCAACCCTAAATTTAATTCAACAATGCAATATATCAAACTATTCAAAAATACTGTGGGAAGAGTCTGTTGAAACATGGAACATATACCAGCGTGTTCATCTTTGACCCAGCATGTTGATAATATTATTTTATTCTCTAGATAACTCGGAATGCAAGACAAGAGAAGTAATATATTTTTCTAGTTTTGCAAAAAAAAAAAAAAAAAAAAAAAAACACCCCTCACCTCCATGTTACCTTCCTTCAAAGCTGATTATCAGAGCATCTGGCTTTAATGTACAGCGATGGTAAAGTTACAAAGTCTCACCTTTGCGTCACTTTTGATGCCTATTGCAGCCTTTACTAGAGGCTGGCAAGGACTTTGTATGCAAAGCTTGGAAAAGTTACATTATTGACCTGCATCTAATTTCATAGTGGTGCCTTAGTTTGCTTGCTGGAAGTGAAAAAAAATCTTGTTGAAAGCATTTTCCTTAAATCGGTAGCTGGTGTTTTTTTTTTTTTTTTTTTTTTTTTTTTTAAATATTGGAGCCAACAACCTTGCAAAGCTGCTGAAAAGCCTCCTGGGGACGTTGAAGCATATAGACATCTTAGGCTTGGCCAGGTGCTTGGCTGGCCGCAGAATCTTTCTGCACATGTAAGTGCTGCACTTGAATGCTATTCTCGAAGAGGGATGACAAAGAAGGATGTGATGCCCCCATTTGCTTTAGACTCATATGTGTACTTAGAGTCTAGAGGGGGGATTAGAACCTTGACTGTAGCCAGAACAGCTGCACTAACAGCGGGAATGAATCTTTTGCTGCCTCTCTACTATTTTAGACAGGAGATCAATTTTGTTCCACTTGCCTCAGAGCTGTTTACTTCAACATCAGTGCTCAAGCCTTTTTCATTATCAACTCCTTTGGGGAGACACGAGGAGTTGACATGATCTTATTTCTCCTCACTCCTCCTGTTTTGACAACATTAATTCATTTTCCATATCAACCTCACCATGTTCAGGGCAGTGGGAGTTTTGGAACCTGTCTTGGCTGACACTGACTGAGATGTGCGGCACGCCTTGGACAGCTTCCACAAGGTCAAAACTAACAACAAGCTGAACTGTCGTCAATTTACAATGTATCTGCATCGTCTTGGGAAAGTGAAACAGACATAAGCCCAGAAGGATGCAGTAATAATATAGTAAGTCTACGATGCACAGTCACAGTTTTGAACTCAGAATACTCTGGCTGAACAACGGTGTTCACACGCTCTGGAGTTTGTCACAGCGCAAACACAATCTTCATAAGTGCTTCAAATCAATCAATATCAATAATTAATGATGAGGTTTTTTTTTTGCTTTAAATATTTGAAATACTGGCAAACTGGTGGTGTGACCTTTCCTGCTTTATCCACATTGTCTTCTTGAGCTATTGCACTTTAGAGGACGACACGCCATTGTTGTTTTTTTTTATTTTTAAGTAGCTGTGAGACACAGTGGCAAAACAACAAGTTACTCAACAGGTAACCAAAGAGTGAATGAGTTAGTTGATGACCCCTCTTGCTTATCTAGATGTTTTTTTAATTGTTTCTAGAAGCAGTAGACTGAATGGAAGTGCAAAAATATGCAAATAAAAAAAATGATAGAAAAAAAATTAATTGATGTTTATCCAGTCTGCCTGAATTTCAAAGAGTGTTTAAAGGATTTGCTTTCAGTATGATCAAAACCAGCAGAGACTTAGACAAAAAAAAAAAAAAAACATCTGCAGAAAAAGAGGGTTTCCCAAAGTACTGACTCAGAGGAACAAGACATCGATACACACCACACTTTTAGGATTATTGTTTACAAAAAAAATTGAAGAAAATTTTGTACATTTCCACTGTTCTCGTTGCAACATGGAAAAAAAAGTTCAAAGAATACGGACACTTTTGTAAGACACTCTCTACACAACTCTAATACTTTTAAATGCCTCGCCATCTTTCTGCGCAGGTGGTACCTGGTCATAGCAGTAAGCACATACATATACTCTGACTGACTCTGCAAATTTGGTCCACCTTCTACAGCTTCAGAGAAATGCCTAAAGCACACCTTTGTGTTTACTTAACCGTTTAATTTATTTTCAAACATCATTGATTCTTCATTCGGGGAGAAAATGTGTCACCTTTAAACATGGGAGCTAAAAAGACACCCATGACTGACACTGTCACAGTTAAAGCCATCAGTAAAGACCATGAAATTGAAATTTAATAGTTTCAATGGAGAGGGACATCTTTTAAAAGAACACTTAATGCTGTAAGGAGTCATTTTCAGCAGCTGCAGTCAATACTCCAGAGTAGTACGGGTGAAAAGCTCCCAAGCTCAGTCTCAGGTTACACTCCAGGCTACAACAATTTGCTAACTTTTTAAAACTCGTAGCATAATCCATTTCAAAGCAGATTAGAAGGATAAAACAGAACGAAAACTGACTAAATAAGTATCTCACTGTGCATTTTTTGTCAGCATTACTGTGAAATTACAGATTTCAACAAAGGTGGAGTAAAATAGGAAAGTCTCTTGGTTAACACATAACTTACAGAAATCAGTTAGTCTTTACTGATAAGAGAAATACAAAGCAGGAAAAGTCACTCCAAGACATTGGGCCTTTAAAAATGTTAGCAATCAAGTTTCTTCAGGAATCTGTAAGCTAATTTGCAGCAGCAGGATCCCAGAGAAAACATTACCCAGTCAGAGGAGGAAAGTGAGAAAAGTTCAGCGTCAGGTCAGTGAATAAAGAAGTTAAGAAATTAAGGAAGAAAAGCCTCTAAATGAAAGAACTATCTGTGGATCCCTTTATGTTTATTTTGATAGCTCTTCTTTTTATACTCTTAGCATATTGATTGGATCCCTGCAGTGCTGAGTCTATGGATCTTCATTAAATACATGACTTACATCTAAAAGTTCCATACTAAATGCAAATGTGTTAACCCTTTTCCAAACTTTGCTTACAGTGGGATTATAAACTGGCTTCTGATCTATTATATATATCAGTAATAAAGCACAGGTTGACCAGTTGTGTGGTTTTAATTGAGCATAAACTTTACAAGAATCAGAACTAAAAGTTTATATTAAAATCAACTTTCAAACATAGCTTTTTCATATTGGCTTTGTTTGGTAAATAATGACAGTCTGCTGTGTGGTTTTAAGCTCTTTTAGGATTTTATGTAAATAATTCTGTTTTGTGTTTTTTATTGTTTTGTCTTGTTTTGTCTATTTTTTAAGGCATAAATGGAAAAAAATCCTCTCCATAAATTTATGGATGATACAGTATTCTACTGTAGAAATAACTAAAATAAGAACCCTGAGAGAAACCAGAGGGCAAATAGATGGACGAATAGATGGACGAACGGAAGGACGAGTCCCTGAGTATGAAGGAATAAAGTCTGAAGCTATTTTCTTTTTACATACTTATTCTTAACAGGAAAATATTTAAAGGAAAACCCAGACGTTTTCAGACTGTAACTCTGAAGTTATCAAAAAACAGATCTTTTACATTTGAACGCTAGAACTAGATCTACTTTTTAGTTTTTGGTTGCATGTAGTTTTAAAGAAAATATAATGTTAATGTGATCTACTGTGCTCGATTTTACATAATCAGATGGTCTTTTAAAAATGTAATAGCGGTTATCATCTGATGGCTCAATTCTACTGGTTTGCGATTGTACCTTCCTGAAAATCCAATTTTGTCCATGATCGTTCAAGCTTTAGAGCCAGTAGTTCTTTTTTTACTTTTAAAAGTAAACAATCAACACACTTTTTTTTTTATAACCGCATATTGTTTAATCACTTCAATTATATGACTAAAGAAAAGTTTTGTATTTTTTTAGGTACATTTTGAATGATTTTGCTATTGTGCTTAGCTTTTAGGCTTCACTGTGACCTGCCTGCGATCTTATAGAGTCCTCACTGCAGCCGGACTTTCACAGATCACCGGATTGATAGGGGAGTGAGGAGAGGCCGACAGGTGTTCGGAACAAAGGAAATCAGGAAGATATGGGAGCCAGCAGCCCAACGACACGAGCCTGCAGATGTGAGATAAACACTTTACCTCCAAGGAGGAAGTCTGCACACCCAAACATTTTCTCTCACAGACACAGTCAGTGAAACACAAACAAACAGAATAAACAAAAACATGACGGCGCACTGACATCGGGATGTTCTGCGTCCCTTGATAATTTTATAGGTGAGTTGATAAAGAATTTCAGAACTTTTCCTGCAGTCATTGTTTCTGCTGTAAGAATACACCCAAGTTCAGGCACTTTTACCCTTTGTAGGCACATTTCTAGAAAAGAAGGGCAATTGGCACGAAAAAGCTGGGTTTTATTCTTTTTTTTTTATTCCCAAAACATTTCTGAAAATGTAAAAAAGTTGAAAATTGCCAAAGAAATCACCGAACAATCACAGCCCTGTAATTTATTGGCCTGATTGCATTTTAATGCACAGTTACAATCAGTGAAATGCTCTCTTACCGTCATCCATATCTGGAATGATTAGGACTCTGGCTGTGGGGAACTCTGAGCTGAGGCGTCCTCCCATGGGCATGCTGAGGGTGACATTGAAGCTTTCCTCATCTTCGTACAGGGAATCATCAATTATCACTATCCGACAGGATTTCTCTATCTCTCCCTTGTCAAAGCGCAGGACGCTGTGATGGTCCTCAGGCCTGGAGATGTAATCAGAGTAGGACAGCACAGTGGTGGGGACGGTGCCTGTGGCGGAAACTGAATGGGCAGAAAAGAGAATTACAGAATACAAATTTAATGAGCTGAAATTTGACACAACACAAAGCACAATCTGATGTATAATTTGCCTTTTTGTTCTAACAATATATTTAGCTCTTATTGGCTTAGCAATCAAGCCTGCCGTGCATCTGAAAAAAGCTAATATTAGTAATTCAATACAAAATAGTTAATTTTCTGTAAAATGTTTATTGAAGCTCGTTGCTTCAGATCAGAATCTCATCCAACAAAATCAAACCAGCACGTTATTTAATTAACATCTAAATAGAATCATTATTGTCATTTACATACTTTACAGACACTAATTACATGATCTGCGCTCATGGATGGACCAGACCAACAATGTTTATAGGTTGACCAGTTCTAACCTGTGACCAGCTGGAAAAAAAAAGATTATTTTTCAAACCTGATCAATCTGATGGAAAGGAAGGAAATTGTTGCTGAGTGAAGAAGGCATTTTCAACTCGGCAACTTTGTCGCTAGATTTAGCAAGTATTCAGTCCCCTCTGGCAATCCTGTGACTTTTCACTTTTAGTTAATGTTTAGTAATGCTGTTCATGCTAATCAAGTTCATTGCTAAAATTAGTTATTGATCAGTCTGTCTTTTCTTCATAATTATAATGGCTAGAGAAAATAAATCTTTAAATGCTGTTTTTATACAGTATATTCGTATGTTTGATTTTTCAAGGAAAAATCTGAATTGGGTACAAGTGTATCTGTCAAGGCTCTTTAAAACTAAGTGTGAAGAAATCTGCAGCGTCTGTACTGGTTACAATACTAAAACATATTAGGATTTATGAAAACCACATGCCAACAATAACTAACACAGCATTAATGTTAACACACACAGGTATGGTGTTACCTTGCTGAGTGTAGCAAATAACCATAAGCTCTTGATTCACATCCCCACTTCTGAGTACAGGGATGAGCAGCTCACCAACGTCCTCCTCTATGTTGTATACAGCTGAGGGTATGAACACTGTTGATTCTGTATGTTGGAAAAAGTTAAATCGTCAATCTGTTTGCACTGTCATACAGGAATGCAAACGGAACAACATATTTACCACATTTACCGACAGATTTACCACCTTTTTTTGGTCAACACACCAGAAAAAGAGAAATTGTGATGTTTGGACCTACTAAATGTGGAAAATATCATGTGGTTTTTGCTTTTACATAGAAATAAAACATCTTTCTAGTTTGCTTTTTGCTACTCTGATTTGATTTAAGTGTTTTCTTGCAAGACATTTTTTGTTTCAATTTCTCTTTCTAAACTGAGAAATCACATTTTCTTTAATGAACATTTTTTGATAACTCTTTTTTTTGTTTGTGTTTTGCAGCATTTCAGTCACAAAATCTATTTAAATGGCTTCAGTTACAGTCATCAGTTTCTCTGCAGGCAGGCCATTGTATTGTTCAGGAAGTAAATGAATGTGTTGTCCTTTCTTAACCCAGTGCAAACAACACATAATATTCCAGCTTCTCTACACAATACTTAGTTTTTTTTATGAATTTTGCCTAATGTAGTCGGTCTGATCTGTAATAATTTATTCTCACTGGTTCTTCATAGAGGTCCTGTGGCCTTTCTATGCATATGCTCTCGGAAAAAATAAATAAAAGAAATGGTTTTATGCCTTTGGAGTTTATGTGACCTTGACAAGTCAAAATACTTTGAAAATTATAAACAATAGAATGCAATAATAATGTAGCTGTAGGATGACAGAGGCTGCTCAAGGCATGAGGGGGAAGAAAAACAACCTTTTTTACTTAAGGCAGCTGACATTTTAATTTTTTTTCTTGACAGGCCTCCACCTCCAAGTGTTTGCCTAAAAACAAGCTTTTCGTAAACATGTTAATTATTATACAATGTCTACAACAAATGTCTGCTCAGTAAACACCTGTAGGATCAATATTTGCTCTTCTCTACTCCAGTTGAACGAGAGTAAACCTTTTTGTTTTTTCATCAGCACCTTTTTATCGGTTCCAGCTCTGCTTCTTCCATATTATCATAATGAGCATTTCACATGAAGTTCATAACCAATCTGTTTAATAATGTTCCATGACATTTGAGGAAAGACAATACCTTCAAAGCCCTTACTTGTCTAAAATTAGAACCTGCACCAGCCTTCATAATACTGTAGTGCTCAGTATTTTTACTTTGTCAGCCCTCTTTTATCTTCTGGATTAGCGCTGTATTTATAGAGCTCTGATGCCCTCAGGCAGATGAAAGATGAATTTCCATGATCAAATCCAAACATGAAGCTAGCTTTGATAAGGGTTGAGGGATTTTTTATTTATTTTTTAAACCGAGGTCTCTACTACTTAAAAGACAAACGCACAACGAGAAAAATTCTGGTTCAACCAATTTTTGTACAGTACCTATATGAACATACTGCTTGTCAGAAAAACAGTGTGTAGTAATTTTTTTTGTTGTTGTTGCCACTTCTTCATAAAACATAACTGACATCTTTACCCGTTAAAGTAGACTTCTAAGTGTGCTTCAAAACCATACAAGAGCTCAGCAGAAATTAAAGACAACTGCAGCATTAGATGTGACTCTTTAAACCCGATGAGTTAAGCTGTAAACATGTTTTAGAGCAAAATAGTAACTGACCGTCATCTGGGTCCAGGATCTCCACTGTAGCAACCTCTGGGAATTCGAGAGCAGCCATCACCGGGTCGGACAGAACAATTTGGAAGGTTTCTGACACCTCATACTCGCTGTCTGACAGGATTCTGACTTTCCAGGTGGCTGCGGTCTGGCCTGGGTTGAACTGCACCTGTTTCTGAGCCTTCCCACGAAAGTCTTTGTCCTTCACTGCAGTATTATCCTTTGTGCCGATGCCTTAAAGAAAGATGTGGATTTTCTTTATTATCATATTGTCTTCACATTTCACCTTTAGAGGCTTTGTGCTCTCTTGCCTACTTTACTGTGCCGACTGGATTTTATGATTTAGGCAAAATTTACTCTTAGTTTAGATACAGGATGTGTTTGTGAGCTACTAAACTGTCGTGTTGTTCAGTCTACATGAAAGTCATGTACAATTTTAAGAGTATACTTTATGGGGGAAAAACAAAGGATCAAAAGGGTTTAGCTTTTTAATTTCATTTTCTTATTTCAGAAGCTGTTGTAAAGTTTAATCTGAGTGGATTCTCTAGTGTTTTATAACCTCAGAACTTTACTTTTTCTTGACCATTTTTCCAATTCTAATCTCTCTGCCTGATAAAAATCTGAATTAGACCAGTGAACAAGTTGTATTTTGATAACATTTTGCTCTTTGATCAGATTTCCTTCTTGTAAAAGCAGCACAGAACTTTTGATAAATAGTGGAATTATTTTACTTGTTTGGTAGTAACAAGAAGATGTTAACTATTTGATATGCAACTCATTTTTTCCTCGATAGTTTTTTTGTAAGCTATTGTCCAGTTTTTCCGATTAAACAGTGGTCCTAAAAACATTAGAAATCACATAATTGTTTATTATGAAATGAAAATTATACTATGTTATCAGACTGAGTTGATATTTGATGACCAATATGACCGGCTGAGTTATGAAATCCAAAAAACTGATAAGGGGGATACATTTTTCATCTGGACAATTTTTTAATCATCCTGGCAGGAACAAAATCAAAAAGTAGAAACCAGTGTGATCTCAGCAAAAATGGTCTTAGTCCGCTATGCAGTTTCTGACCTTTTGTATGCCCACTGTTTGGCTGTATACTCGTAGTCACCATAGCGGTGACTCTGGCATGATTCCTGTTGGGTCGGAGCACTGAGGCCAGTGAAATGTTACACAGCGCCTCCATTGTCTTTGCTAACTGACTACATAACATGGATCAGAGCTTTGGAAAAAAAAACAATAAGCATGACTGCACGCAGCAGCAACAACAAAAAACATGTAAAGATGTTAGGAAGAATGTGGATAAAAAAATGTGAAACACTGTAGGAAAAAAAGCTGATGAAAACTATAATTACTTTGTAAATACAAACAATATATCCAATAATTTTCAGGTTGAGATTTGCAAAGTTAGCAAATTCTTATAAACTGCGGTTTCAGTATTTGATGAAAATGAAACTGGACTTTGATATGCAAGCAGAGATAGTGGGAAAATGCCTCTGCACGTCTATGCCAGATAAAACAGTCACACTCAATGGAGCTTAAAAGATCCCAGTCTTCAAAGAGCCATGAGAGGAGAAAATATAATTTGCCTGAATTCTATGCCCCACACGAGGCCTGCGATGAATGGCCCTGATCACAGCAGTTTTCTAAGGATTCGTGGCAGGTGGGCTAACTGTAGCCTCCAAACTGGTGAAGCCCTCACTGTGTACACAGAGCAGTGAGGCAATAGCCCACCACTGGGGGCATTCTTTGATCAGAGTTTGGCATGGCAGGTCAAATTAAGCTATCCTAAGTTTTCATGAAAAGGTTTTTTTTTTATGAGAAACTTTCTCAGCGAGCAGTGAGAAAGTCATGGCAGGACTTTGAGTTTTTTGCATATGAAATCAAAGATCATTTTTGTTTTTGCAAGAGATGCTATAATAATGCAGACTTTATTGAACTATAAGATTTCCCTCTAAGGTATTTCTGAACAAAAACTAAGCACTGATGCTGAAAATGACCAGTTAAAATTTAGTGATACAGAAGACACCCAATGTCTAGAGAACAAAGATGTACTCATTTTATGTTTGTAAGAAAATGGCCAAGGCTTTTGACACCTCTATAGGAAAAAGCAATAGACTCTGAGTCAGACTAAGAGACAAAACCTTTAAAAAATTCAAAAGCGTCTGTGAGCATACACGCACAGTAAGAAGCAGACTGCAACGTTTTGTAACATTTACATTTTATGTTTTATTATAAAAATAAAACAATCTGACACAGGTTAACCTTTAGCAATAAGCCATTTTAATTACAATAAAAAAATGGCAACAGTAGCAAGAATTTGAGACTTTGAACAAACAAGATTTAAAAATTGTTTTGTTCTAGTAAATTCCCGGTTTGAGTTCATCCTTTATAGTCACTAACTCAGGCCTTATGCATGTGAACGCACAGCTATTATGGGATTGTCCTTTGCTATTGTCTGATTGAAACACAAACATTGGCCGGAGGAGAGAGGTTAAAGGTTGTAACCTGAGTGACCCTACTGAATTTCTGAGCAAGTCTTACTTTTGTCCCAAAATATATCAAAGGGTCTGCTTGTCTTTCAATATAATGGCTTGTCAAACAATATCTTCTTTGTTAGAATCTTAAGTTATGGTCGTAAAATAAAATCTCAGGACCACAACTTTCATTTCATTGACATGATTTTGTACTACCAAAAAAGGCAGGTTGAGGAAAAAAAATCTACTTACTGACAAACGAAGTCTCTCCCAGGTAACCACGACGTTTCAGCACCACCTCGAGGAACTTGACCTCCTCGTTCACCACATAGTGTTCCTTTTCCAAGGAAATCCAAGCCCAATTTAGTCTGAACTGCTGGTTTCTCAGCTTGTTGCCTCCTGCACATAGAAGTGAAAGAAGGATCTTTAGTTTACAAAGCTGCAAAAGAAAACATAGTCAGATAACCTAGTGAGTATCCAAGATATATTTTTGAAATGAACACGGTGGTTGTTTCTAGTCTGGATCAAAAGTTTAATATCGCTTATCAGAGTGATTTCTTTGGCATCATAGGAAGTTGATTTTGAATCTTAGCCAGGACTCAGTAGGAGGTGTGCGGCGTGCAAAACCCGTATGTCAAAGGAACAAAGTTTGTGCAATATAATTGCTTTATTTCTAATTAAGATGAAGGGTGTCTGTTTTCTGGCTGAACTGAGATGTTTTATTCTTCCCTTTTGAAGTTCTATTCAAAGACTATAAGCTCAAAACACCGAAGGGCAAGACTGCTACCATTTGACCATAAAGACTCGAAGCACGGGCACTAAAACAGACATCAAACGTGCACGGACACACAAACTCCACCAGAAAACCCTGAAACAAGCACACACAGTGACACATACAGAAACTGCATCAGACTTTGATATTTTAATTGCTATACAGGAGTAGCTAACAGTGTAAATAATGGCAAAAGTTAATAAAAGCTAAAGCCTGCACAGTAAGACCTGCTGGCTTCTCCTATTAGGAAGGAGCCATGAGGGATTCAGATGAGTGATCCACTAAACAGCTAACAGTACAGAAAGTGGTGGGATAAAAGCAAAACTGCCAGGAGGGTTCAGGAACAATGCAGAAAGAATTCAGAGTACTGCTGTTGTTTATGTTGGGCACAAGTGAAAGTCTCTGCACAGCACCACCCTTATTGTTATGGTCAGTAAATCTGTCACCTCCAGCCGACCACTTCGCTGCGTTCATTTCCTTTTCTCTTTAAGCGCCATAGAGCCATTACACTTTCACCATGGGTGTTGTATTATGTGTGAGGGAGGTTACGATGTATGTGGGGGTTTGTGTGTGTATGTGTGTGTCTTAGCATTCCCACCTTGTAAGATCTTATAAGTCCCCCTTTAGGAAAAATACTGTTTTTGGGTAAGGGTTTGGGTTTAAGATTAGGGTGTGTATTTGGTTTAGATTAGGGTTAGGATTAGGAATGTACTGGTAGTGGTTCAGTTTAGGGTGAAAGTCTGGGTTAGGTTATGGAAATGAAGGGAAAATGAATGGAAGTCAATGCAAAGTCCTGCATTGATTTTGTGTGTGTGTGTGTGTGTGTGTGTGTGTGTGTGTGTGTGTGTGTGTGTGTGTGTGTGTGTGTGTGTGTGTGTGTGTGTGTGCTTATTTAGCTGTTCTTCTTAGGACCACTTCTAGCATATTTACTAACCTTCTGAAGACCAATGTGCCTTGTGGAGATCAAAGCCCGTTCCTAATCCTGCCAATATGAAGTGGGCCTTGTTGTTTAGGCTCAGGGATTATATTTAGCATTAAGGTGTGAATTGAGTTTTGAAGAAGCTTAGGGATAAGAATATACTAGTAATAGTTAGGATTAAGTAAAAGGTCTGGGTTAGGCATAAATGTAGTTACTAAACTGAATGGAGGCCCTCACAAAGTCCTGATATAGATAGAAATATAAACAAGTGTGTATGTGCCTGAACATGTAATAAAATCTTCCTTCACCTGTGTAACCGTATATATGATCACACAAGAGCAATGACTCTCTTGACTTCTAAGAATTTTGCAACACACATTGAGACACAAATTTTAAATTAAATAAAATACAAAAACAGCAATATTCCCTGTTTCATCTTTAATGTTTTGGTTGAAAAGGGCACATGCAGAATGGGTTGTATTAGATTACAGAAGCTGGTAAAAAGACACTACAATCATTGCATGAGTCATGCCTTCCTAAGGTCTACCACAGAGCAGGATTTTTCCTTCTTGTGTGTTCCACATCATTCTTCTGAAGACAGGTGACCTTTGTATGACAGGACCTCAGTGCACCACTTGGATTAAGGCCAGCAGTGTAGCACTGATGCCAGTGGTAAACACTGCATGTGTGATCGCTAAGCTGTTGAGCCTGTCCCTCACCAAGGCAACAAAAAAGTAAGTCTTGGCCATCTGTCTGGTATCTTGGCCATGATTTTAAACTTAGGATACCTTTAAAGAAAAACTATCTAAGTTGTTGTCAGACGCATATGCTGAGAATGTCTAAATGCAACGATAAACCATCTTGTTTATGGCAATGAATTTTATGCTTCAAAAACGTACTTATATGACAGTAAGGACATAATTTGTTCATGAAACTGAGGTTCAAATGTTCTAGTTTTAAAACAAAAACAATCCACAGTTTTCTGACCAAACACAATGTAGTGTATAAAAACAGGATATATGTCAATATGAGCTGCTTAAACTGGATGTCACTTTAAGAACACTCTATAAACTGTTAATTTTGGCAGGGTTCCAGCCACGGTAAGCATTAATAAAACAAATCATTCAGTTTTGTGTTTAACATAGTGTATTATTCTGACTTAAATTTGTTCATACTATGTTTTGATTGCTGCTGATTGCACCCAAAACCCTAAAACTCTAAAACTCCCATCAAAAGTTGGGAATCCCTCGATTGGTGCATTTTCAGATTCCAAAGACTACAGTTGGAACAGATCCCATCAAATGTCAGCACTGGAATAGACACATTCTTGGAAGGAAAATCCAACTAGTCATAGTTGGATATTGAATTAAGACTTCATATTTTGAATTATTTTTGAAGTTCTGATTTACATCCAGAAAGTTGGATAGTGTATTATAGTTCAGTCATGAATTCCAAATAAACACATATTTTAGATGTATGAACAGATTTATTTCTCAGATTGGCCAGAGTGTCAGTGGACAGTCTGTTGGCTGCAGAGTGGTTACTCAGCTTGCTCAGCCTGGCCTTTTTTGGAGATATCTTAGTGTTGAGAGAGAAATGCCACACACGTCTATCTGCTCCAGGTTCTGTGCAAACATTTAGAGAAGCATAGGTTGTGTAGGACAGTAATAACTCAGGAAAGAGATCCTGACTCCTCAGCTTTATAAACCCTTTACTGAGAGGGGTTTGGAAATTAAGCAATGTATTTGAAGACTTTGGAAAAAGAATATTGACTGTCAAGTGCTAAAGTGCACAGAAAATGGTGGAAATTGTAAAAAAAAAAGAAGAGTCAGAAAAATTTGAAATAATTTTAAAAACTCCATCTTAATGGCCAGGAAGCAAGTATTAGGCAGTGACAGAATCAATACGCAAATTGAAGCATAATGTTGGTGATCTCTATTTTATTGAAAAAAAACTCATCGTTGAACCAGGAATAGTACATTTTGGGACTGAGATAGAGGGCCAATACAGATAGCTTCGGAATCTGCAATAAACAATCAAAGTGGATTCATTCAGTTTTACTGGTGTGAAATGAACTTCACTTAGATTTTGAAACGGGTGAACTGGCAAAACACTTTGACCAAAAACACTCTGTGAATGTGCTTTAGATAAATTAGGTATCAATTAGGTATCAATAGCTGTGTCAATTTAGATGTTAGGACCAGTTAGGAACACAAGAAACTGCACAGAAGCAAGTATACATAAAACAGTTTTATACCATAAGACTAAAATAACATGAGAAAAACACTTCATCCTGGTAAAACTGCATTAGTACAGACTTCAAGGAACTGGGGTGCCAGTTTCGAAAGAACCACTTCACTCCTCCAAATTTCTTTCTAATTAAGATAAGAAGGAGCTGGAGTAAGTCCACTTCAAAGAGGCCCCAAGGAAAACACCAGAGTTAATCTTTAACTCGGCCTTAAAGAACTACATCAAAATCCCTTCTTTTTACTCCTTTTTACTGAACTGCATTTTGTTAACTTGTGCTTGACTGATGTTAAAAATTGTTATTAATCATATCAATTTCTACAGGAACACTTTATTAGTTTGATCAACTGATTTGCCTGACTGGTTTATTCAAGCTTACTCAGCATTACAAATTTCAAAAGGTTTCAACCTTTTTTTCCACTACTTGAACCTTAATCTTTTTTTTTTTTAAATGAACAGTCTATTTAGCTGTACAACTTCTCTCTGCTCACATGGTGGTGGTTGTGTGATGAGAGACAGAAGGCTTTTCAGAGAGGCTAAAGAATGTGAGAGGCCTGACTCTGCCAACGTAGAGCCCCCGTCTCCTCCCTACATACATGTTGCAGTCAGGCCTTATTTGGGTACCATCAAGCATTGTATAACTGCAATGCCCCATGAACCCCCATCTGTTAATTCAGCAGGGCAGACAGACAGGCAGCCATTTGCCTAGAGATAGCATCGCAGCGCTCAGACTCTATAAACGGGTACCAACCTGTAAATGCTGATTAAATGACGGCACACCTAAAAATATGCATGTATCATTCATTCCCCATTAATTTTCAAACAAAATCTGTCTGATCTTTTTAGATAGAAAGCAACATAAAGCTGCACAAACACTAGCTTGCACAAAAACTACTAGCCAGTATGCCATAGTAATGTTATTTATTAATGAGCAATAAAAAGAGACTAAATTGGCAGTAAAAGCAGCAAGATTACTTTACTTTAGAGGGCCTTTAATTATTAATAAACACATAAAATCTGAGCCTTAGTAAAACATATGCTTTATATTACTAATAATAGCTGCGAGTGAATCTTTACGTCAGCTATTTCTTTGCTATTTAAAACTAAACTTGAGGAAACAACTTTATTATTGAACAACTTATTTTAAATAGATGCACTGAAACAGACAAATTACAAGCAAGGACTCATCTTTCATATCTACTTTGTATACAAGCAGCAAAAATCTTGGTTGCAGAAATTCACTCACAAAAATCCAACTATTCAATTTAAAACAATGCTTATTTCCTATATTTTTATTTGTATATTATGAGTTGGTATCAATTCTCCAACTTATGATACATTCATGTAGTATTTAAAACAAAGTGTATAAAATTAATATGTAAAGACTGAGGGAGAGGTGGTATTGGATAACTAAATCTTTATAAAGCTGGAAAAACTCACCTTAGCCATCACTCTTTGTTATTAAAAATACTTCAAAAAGTATAACCAATGCAAGGGTAAAAGTTTTGAAAAGGTAACTTTTTAAAATCTTGGGTTATATAAGTCACTATATAACCTGCTGTATAGATTTGCAGGTTAAAGTATGCTAATAGGAAAAACTTTACCTATTATATAGGAGGATTTCATATGGTTTGAAATTCCGCTTTTGCTGTACGGTGTCTTCTGTTAATATATTAGCCAGGGGGAGTCTAATCTGTTTAACTGTGCAGCATTTCAAATGTTGGTAGATATTTCAAATCTTTGTTGTTTTTTTTTTTTCAATTATACTTTTGTTGGAGGAACAATATTGCTTTGGAAATACATAGATTTAAATACCATTTTAATAGGGAAAAAATCTATGCATGGCTTTGCTTTGTAAAACGAATGCATTCCTGTCATAGAAAACATCTTCATCTGAACATTTAGGTATAGTATGTCTATTTTGTGACCTCTCCCTCAGTGTACCAGACTATACCAGCATATTATATGCCCCTCCAATTAAGGGAAAGTGGATATAATAATCCTGTTGAAGGGGAAAACACATGGTCAAGCAGAGAGAGAAAGCATGATATGGTCTAATCACCCTAAGCCTTGTCTCTGCAGTCACAAGTGGAGAGTTGGCTACGGCTCGAAAGATTTAGCACAGTTATTATTTCACAAGCCCTAGACCTTTTTGTACCCTCTTAGGGAACCTCTCCGCAGTAAATCTGACCTCTCCTCAGAACCCATTCTGCTACCATGGCGGTTCTGGCACTGTGGTCACTCTCAGGCAACATTTGTGGAGCTCAAGAGAAAGGCCAGAGGTGCTTCTGGACAAAAGTGCCGGGTCAAAGAACCCATCAAAGCTTAAGGAAAGAAGCGGTTTGCTCTCAGCAGGAAAATCCTGTGAGATTACCATCTCAAAAAACAAAATACACCAGTGATTAAACTATTGGCGATCATTCTAAATGTGGAATGCAATGTCTAGTTATGCTTTTGTTAATGTAGACAATATAACTAATAAATTGTTGAAAGTGATAAACTCATTTGTGCTGGCAATGCTCCGACTCTGGCGTAAAAACAACAGGTATGGACCCTAATCTACTCTAATCTGAACAGGACAATGTGGGTCAGGAAACAGAAGAACAAAATAAAAGTGTCATACCACTGCTTATCTGACTTTCATTTCAATTGCGTAGAAAGACCTGATACCACCTTACTATGAATTTGACAATATCATACATAATTTGATACTCAGCTAAAGCTGAGTGCCACGAGGCATTGAGCTGAAAAACACTACACTTATGCAGCACTCCTAGAGAACTGATGCAAACTTCCATGAAATGTTGTGAAAAGGAATCAATAATGACATCACTGAATCTCTTGCTGTGCCATATTGTCTTCACTGATTGAGATTCACTCACCTCAGCATGCTGGATGCTTGAAGCTTAAGTAAAACTGACAACTTGCTATGCTTTCTGATTAAATCACCCAGTTATTATCAGACCATCAGGTGACACTTGGAATATGTACTTTATAGTTTCAGATAGTCAGTTTATTCTTAAATGAGATTGTGTACTGCTGAAAGTAACACCATCCTGACACAACAATGAATTTAATACCTTTGATCCAGTTACACATGCACTAGTCCAAACAGACAAAGATCAAAAGTGACACATGCACTTTTAAAACATTGACTAAATGACATGTTTTGAGGATTCAAAAAGCCCTATCCATTTTTATCAAATGAAGAAACATGTGCAGTGATATGCCTACATAAAAAGAAAGGTAAAAATTAGCATGATTTCACAATAATTTTAACAAATAACTCAAACTAAGATAGAAATGATTGACAAAAAAAAAAGAAATTAAAAACAAACAAAAAAAACATTGCTATTCATACATTCTGTTTTCTAACTCTGACTCGAGGTTGCTGTGGAAACCACAATGTGACTGTCCCTTTTGGTCACAAAGTAGGAGCCTCTCATATGTCAACTGAGGCAAAGAGGAATCCAGGAAGCTCTTCTTCTTCTTTTTTTTTTAATGAAACCCCTTTTTATTTGTGGCCTGAGAGAAAAACACAGCAGAGGAAGCACTGTTCAATTTGATTATACGTAAAGGTCACCCCTGTCCTGGGAACCTGATTTACGGTTCAGTGTCCTCACACAGCGCTATGACGTCAGATGTGTATAGCAAAACAACACTTCTATAACAGTCATGAAAAGACTAATTACATTTGGTTTGACGGATGCAAAGTAATATTTCGTTTTGAAAATATAAGTCAAAGTGTGCTTACTGACTTTTCAAAGGAAGATAATTATTTAATAAAATTATACAAGTCTACATACACTCCTGATGGATTTTTAAGAACAAATTAATTATTAGAGGCTGAATTTATGCTTACCTAGGCAACCTTGAATGATAATTTAGCAAAGAGTTGTCAGACAATTCAGAGTTCTGCTTGGTTTGCTGTTTTCCCACAAAGTACAGAATATGCCCTGTCACTTTCTAAAGATCAGGACCTCTTCCTGATCAAGCCTCCACAAGCAGGAAGAGCCAATCATTTGGCAATGCCATAATTACTATAAACTCTGGAAAGAATATTAATGTATAATTAAAGGCACATCTTGTATCATTTTAATGACAAGCGCACTTAAAAACATGTAGGTAAACAGGTTAGTAAAAAAAGGCTGTAAATAAAAGGTCTTTAAAAAAAAAAATAGCTATAAAAACAAACGATAAAGGGCTTGTTATCTTTGAATTGGTAGAAAAGGTCTGAAAAAAGTACTCCTTGATTGTCCTTGACTAACATTCCTGTCAATCAAAGAGGACACAGCCTCGAGTGTCTTAATTAACAGTGAACCGCAAGGTTTAAAAAGCAAAAGCCTCAAGTCTCAATATAAAAGGGAGTACCAACAAAAGGTTGAATTAGCAGCTACAGGGCTTTTTTCAGCACTCACATAAAGGTCATTGTGGATTTAGTTTCTCACTTCTTACCAGTCAATTATTTATGGGATGAACACACAGGTTGCTCAAGCAGCTGTGGCAAACCATTCGCACAGCACTAAAAAACACAGGAGAGAAAAAGACAAATCGCTGCCAGCCTTTGAGCAAAACAACCACAGTAATTTTAAATGGTTTAAGTAAATTCCTATTTCAACGCCTTAAGGTTTGGCTTAAAAACATAAATAACTGATTTATTTACAAGAAAACATTGGTGTTTAATTATATTTTTTCTTTATGGATTTAAGCTAATATGTTTTTTTCTTCTTTTTTTTCAAAAAATGTTTACCACAATACACATTCTTACTTATATTAATTTGTTTTATTTGTAAAATGTGATTATTTTTCAAATAACAATATATGTTACAGAACTTCACTGCAGCTGGCACAGCAACAGCCGGGATTAGTACATTGGTAGCAGAATATTTTACATGTTTTCTTCATAAAAACACAGTTAAGCACAAGATATGCGTCGGTATGAGGGTATGAGAAAACCAAAAATACAGTAGTTTCATTGTATCATGGTATTAACAATGAAATTGCTTTAAAAAACAACTTAGCAACAGTATTTTCAAAAGAGGAATCACCTTTATAAGAGTGATGTTTGCTGATTGTTTAGTTTCCACACTGAAAATGTTCATGATTATAGCAAATACAAATGTTTTCAAATGGCCAAATGTGCCTTTTATTCACATATGAGAAACATATTAGCCTTTGTTTAGCCAGCTGACTGGTAGTGTGCAGCAATGGGTGGAGAAGGGGTGGTACTGTGTTTCTCTGTGATTCATAAGGCTGGCAGAAACACTGGTCCATAAGGCACTTTATTTAACATTCGCTTATTAGTATTAGCATAAAAACAGAATTTGGAACAGTAAAAATTGTGTTGCATAATGTTTTTTTTCAGTTTTAAAAGGATTGCATTTTGAAAGCTATATGTATTTCACGATACTGGTAACTGTTTATCACCTACCACTCAGCAAAACAGAGGTCTGTTCTGTGTGTGTATATCTGCACAGAAGCGCTGTTCAAGCTACTAAGCACATTTTTTATTTTTTTTTTTTTTCCAGTCTCTTTGTCCATCTGTTACTCTTGCTGCTTAATGTATGGTTCTTTAAATCTTTCAGAATACATTGAATGATTTTCCCTTGCAATAAAAACTTAAGTTATGTGAAGTTGTGTCTTTGTTTGTGTGGGAGCCTGCTGCAGGCAGCGATTAAGTCAAGGTTACAGATACAACAGAGACAAGCAGATGAATTAAAGGGCAGCCTAATACATTCTGTAGCTTCTAGTTCTAACTTTCCCTGTTTGTATTGGGACTGTGAATACAGTTTTACCCTGGGTGGGCTGAACTTTGCCGCCCTGAATAATGTTTTATTAAGAGAAACACATAAGTCAACACTCCTGTGACACATACGGCTTCCAGCACTTCAACTTTTCTTATGAGAAATGATTTTATTTTTTTTAATTGTGCTGTGTGTGTGGATATACTTGTTTGACAAAAAGAATTGGAAAAACAGAAATTTAAAAAATATCTTAGTATATGTGTGTAGTTGGCCTTAGCTATTTTATGATCCAACATTTCATATATTATTCAAAATGTTTGTGAGAATGAGATCAGGAAGACAAAAAAATTGCTGAACTTAATGTTTTCACGGTGTGATGGTTCACCAAGGAGGACAAGAAAGACGATAAAAAGCAACATGGCTATGTGTGGAAATGCAGGGGGAAAAAACAAAGAAACATGAGAATACAGGAAGAGAGGACCTGACAAAAGAGGACGAGCTATTTCTTGACCCCTCAATGCACAGTGTTTGCTCTCTTGTCAGACCAAATAATGCTGGACTGTTTGCTGAAAGCAACAGTGTGAGGCCGTAGAATATAAAAAACCCCATCCCGGTCCCACAGAGTCATGAGCACCATACTAATAAAGCTGGGAATTTGGTGAGCCTGTTCTCAAGGTTGGCCTTCACTGGAGTCATTTGAATGAACATGTTTCAACTGCATTTCACAGTCGTTACTTGCAAATCCCCCAACATGCGGAAAGGCTTTTGCCAGAAAAGGAAAATGCTCCTTGTGAAAATAAAATGGTAATTCTTAAATAGGTGTTGGATGACTCTTTGTCCTTTGTTTACAGCTGGCAAAAGGAGACATCCAGCTGAACAGCTAAAACCTGCACGTTAAAGATAAAGATGCTGTTCTGCATTCATGAAAAGAGGAATGAAATTTTCTAAGCATTTACTGTTGTTATTGTCTCTTGCTTGTAATCTTAGACGGATGATTAGTCTGTGCAGCAGAACAAAAACCTTTGGATGTAAATTTCCACTGGCATGTTAAAAGCACATTTTATGTCATAGATTTTTTTTTTGTTTGTTTGTTTTATTTCATCGTGTGGATGTAAATTATTGTTAGTGTGGCACTGAGATGTTGAAAAAACAATTTTGTTTTTCACATGGATAAACAGTTACATTATTGTTTCATGGGCTAATTTGAACATCACAACCTAATTTATTATGCAATAAAACCTGGTTCACAACAAGACTGCTAAAAAATGCAAACCCTCTTAACAAGCACAGCAGTTCACATGCCAGTATGGTAATGTCATTTATTTCTCAATCTATTATGGAATGCCTTAATCGAAATGAGTCTTTAAGGTACAATGTAAGCCCTTTAAAATATCTTTCATTTGCAGTGCATAATATCATCATAAACTGGGGTTGAAACCTTTGAAAGCAAGTATAAAACATTAATGAGCCTCGAGTGGCTTTTTATTTGGTTTTTAACCCTTTTACGCCTAAATTTCAAATGTCTGCCTATATATTTCTTCCTTATTTTAATTGTATGTAGTTCTTTAAATGTCCTGTGAGATCATATATTTACCCATGTATCTATAACAACTGGAACTTTCAATATCCAGCAAATTATTTTCGCAATTTGCAGTCTACTAAATGAGTGTGGCGGAATTACGGTACTGCAAATTTGGCCATGTCATCAGCAAAACATTCCAGTCTAGAAGGGTTAAAGCAAATACTTCTTTTAAAAGCACACTTATCTGGACAAAAAAACAACACCTTTTTAGTCAAAACCAGGAAAGCACTATAAAATAAAACATGTATGAGGGAAGAGAATCTGTGTAGGTCAGCTCCTTGGAAATGTTAATCTCTCTACCTAACGATTAGGTCGGTTCCAATAACTTGAGACGTATTTGAGTGATGCCATATTGTACACGCTCGGTCGAAGACATATCCAACATATCCAAGATGGTGTCACAAAGAAGTCCAAAGTACGGCTACATTTAACAAAAAAAAAAACAAAACACGAAACCAGGGCCAATTGCAATACTTTAAAAGGAGGAAACATCTCCAACATGCTCAAGTATTTGACCACACAGCATGAAATTAATTTGCACAAATGTAAAGTGTTTGATCCGTTGATTAGTAACGATTGTGACTCTCAAAACGGAGCTTCACGCACACAGCGTCTTCTGCCTTAAATATCTAAATTAAGATTAAACTTCTCCAAATCCTGCTAATTACATTAATGTTAGCGACTTCTGTCAACTCATATAAACCTTCAGTTGATGAGAACTGTCAGAAGGAGGCTGGCTCAGAGGCTAACTCTCACACACTCGTTAGCTAAACCTTTCATCGAGGCAGGGTAAAGTGACACGGTCAAAAATAAATAACACAAAATATCTGATGGGGTTTTTTTTTTTACAACTGGAGATACCTTAAGTTCGGAAAGATTTCAAATTCTTCCTGAAACAACTGACATGCCAATTGTAAAAACTGTCCATGCAGCCAAACCCATTTGTATTTTTATTTTATTTCCTAATTCATTGAGAATCAATCCGAGAATCAATAAGGAATCAAATTGATAAGTGAGACCTATAATGGAATAAGTATTGCTAAATTATTTTCAACTCCCATCCCTGCATGTTTTGGGGTTTTTTACATTACATCTGGAACAACAAAATATTGGCAGAAGTAAGAATATAGATTACCTTTTAAAGGAAAAAAAACTCTTTTAACAATAGTCCACTGAATACCTGGTTGAGCTAAGAAGAGGCAAACAAAGGGCAGAATTATCCTCACCCATCAAAAATATGCCTGGTTCAGAAACATGTGTTGCCCCAGGATTATGAAACAACTGGATGTAAGAGAAGCAACAAGACAAAGGTGATCGAAGAAGACATAACACGGTTTATGTCCCCCCTAGGACACATAGCTCAGACCACCAGGCGACAACAGTTGTTTGTGACCATAAAATTTATCAGGAAAGAAAATCCTCTGTTTTACCCAGGTGTAGCTGTAGCAGTATTGTCTTTGACTGCAGATTCTGTCAGAAAATGTAAGCTTTTCCTTCAGCTAGAACATTCATAGCATTGGGTTTAAGTGACTTTTTAGGACTTTTTTATCAATGTAAAAATATATATATATATACACATTGACATACTTATTCAGTCAGAGAGCCTCAAAATGTTTAGTGAACCATGAAAATAACCTTGGAAATGCATGTTCTCCTTTGAGTGCATTACCCGTATGCCACTATTTGCTTGAATCTGGAATGTAATTACTGTATCTTTGTGTGTGTGAATTAAGCAAGCAGGTGTTGAATGTCTGCTCCTGAGAGGGTCTTGGGAGCAGCAGAAGCTGCTAACAAATTTGAGAAATTAACTGAAAAGTGGAAATAGCCAGATAATGTGGGAGATGAAGTGAAAATAGTAGAATCAAAGATGAAAAGGGATGTTGCAGAATAGCAATAGAGTAATACAGTAATAATGAAATGAGGAGATAGCCCTTTTGCTTCTTTAAACATAAGCCGCAATGGAGTTCATCAGTTATGGGGTGGTCTCATTGCAGTTTTCAGCCTCTCTCTGTACATGTTGAAATACACCTATTTGCACCTTGCAGAATCTAGAAGATTATTTTGATGACTCAACACCCAGATCACTGATACATCTGAGGAATAGTTGTTTAGCATTTGTGAGTCTAATTTCTAAAAGAAGGTGAACTAAAATACCACATGACAACAGCTTCATTACTGAAGAGGCGTTAAACCATCACAAGTAAAACCGTGGACTGGTTATGCTGAAAAAAGTGAGACTTGCTCAATACCTGTATGATTACCTTATATAAAGTATTCCTTTCATGGATTTATTTGGAGAAATGAACAAGCTGACAGCCACAGGAATAAACTTAGCAGAGACGGCCAGAACTGGAGCACAAACTTTAACGTCCAAGTTGAATGCTGCCAAATGTTAGTGTTTTTAATGTTTAGAATTCTTGTTATAAGCAGGCATTCACTACTTGGGCTACTCGCATGCCCACAAGGTTCCCCACATTGTTTTAAAATCCTTTGTAAGGAGCCGGTTTGTTTGGTCTCCAATCTACTGCACTCAGACAACAACTCTTCTGCTTTCCTCTTGGTCACTTTATAGATCGCAGCATAAATCTCCACTTTATGAATTCAAAATTAAGCTGAGTTCATGCTTTGATAAAACTACTTTTCTCCTGAGTGACCATTGTGTTGTGCATTGATGCCACAGTTTGGTATTCCAAGTTTTGGCTGTGTTCCTGGCTGCCTGGTGTTTGCTTCTTTTCCTTCATACCTTTTTGCCTTTTTAGGACATGGAAATTAATACAACAATTTTGGGAGCTAACGTTATATGTTCTATGCCCTTTAAATTAAAAACGTAAATGACTGCTTTTAGCCTTTTCTAGCTTTTTTCACAATGCCTGACAGGCACAAAACTCCCCAATTTAAAAAAAAAAGACCAGTAATAACCTTCAGAGCATTTTAGTGGTAACTATTATGCATAAGCCAATTATTTGGGGATTTAAAGAATGATTGGAGCACAGTATGAGACTGCCCAGTTGTCTAGACCTGCACCCTCTGCTTCTTTTTTTTCCATCTTCCTATTTGCTTGCTAATATGTAACTCTTCACTCCCAGCTCAACTGCTGGAAAACTAAGATAAGCCCCTGCTTGGTCTAGTTAATTTGTGTCAGTAAGACCTTCCTGTTTTCTTCATGGGGGAAGGGTTCATTCAAACGCTGCACAGTTTTCATGTTTTTAGATTTGGGCTTAGCTTTTCTTAAAGTTTCTCTATTACCCATCCGTGACAAAGACAGAAAAGATTAGTGGCGGCAGATTGAAACATTCAACAATGCAAAACTTCAACTGCATACTGAGTACAATAAATGTTGTACTGAATGTTTTGGAAGTACTTTTATGATTATATATGGTGCAGTGAAAATATATTTGGTATTTTCCCCTAATCAGATTTCTTGTTTTTGTCCCATATAACTGCTTAATACATAAAACACATTTTAAAATACGGCAAAGTGATGTTTTCATTTGCATATAGAAAAAAAGCTTCCAAAACCAATAAGCGCTGGGTAAAAAAAAAAAAAAAAGCAATTGATCAACACCGTTTCTGATTCAATTCCATTAATTTTATTATTCTAACAGTATTCACATATTTGTAACAAACCCTACTGACAGTGCTGTGAAACATAATTTTATCCCATTTTAGAATCTTTTCACATTTTAGATCACTTTACAATTTTACTATCTACAGCCAGATGTGGGGCTGCTTTGACTCTCCATGGTCCAAGTGATTTTGTGTAAAAAATGGAACTATGCATTCTGCTTTCCATATGAAATCCTGAAATAGAATGTCCAGCCATTCGTTTTTGGCCTTAAGCTAAAAATAATGTTTTATACAATAGGTGAGTGATCTGAAATAAAACAATAAAAAAAATACACACAAAGATTTAGTGACCTAGTCTAAATCTGGTCTTAAATTCTGTTGCTGCATGATCCTAAGCAACATTTAAGTTGGAAACACATCTTGTGTGGCTGATTTAAAACAATTCTGCAACAATATGCCAGCATTCCTGATGGAAAACCTGCCAGTAATGACAAACATTTGATGTCAGCTGTTGTTGCCACGGTTGGCACAATCGGTTGTTAAGCTTACGGGATATTTACTTTTTTCTCATAGGTTGGTATGAATAGCTTTTTGACTTTTAATAAACAAAATCACCATTCCACAACTCCAGTTATTTTTGTCTGATGTTCAATTTGTATGATGAACAATGCAAAATCTGAAGAAATCTGAATACAGCACTGCATACAGTCATCTAAACAGAAAAAAAAATACATATCAGGCTTCAACTTTATTCTAACAAAAACAAGTCTTGCTTGTACTTGAAAAACTGGTCATTCGAACACCATCTTTTTTTATGCCTTGTTAAAGGCTGACATTACAAAGATAATCTTTGACCACTAAACAGCAAAACTAGAAGAGATCACTGATTTCATTCCTCACCCTTTGAGGCAGGCACGCATTCTCAGAAATATGGAGATCTACGGTGCGACTTCACATGCATCTTGCTTTACAGCTAATCATGTCAATGGTGAGCTCTATTCAAATGCAGATGAAGCCACAACTACTCTACTACATTTCACTACTTGTCAACATAGGTGGTGTTTGGGGAGTGAACTGCACATCAGCACATTCATGTCATCACTTCAGGCGACAGGAAGCAACTCGACGCCTTGCTCTCACCAACAGCAGCACCAACAAAGCACTTCTATCTTTCAACTCCTCGGTTTCTTCCCCCTTCCCATTTCTCGACAAGCTGATACCTTATATCCTGTCTATCAGACCACACTGATGGAAAGCATGTGGTGGAGAGCAGAAGCTTGAACCACAATGAAAACCTTCCAAAGGTTTCATCAGCATTTTTTATAAGATTGGCTTTTCAAAGATTCTCTAGACCAGGGGTCCCCAAACTTTTTCCTGTGAGGGCCACATAACTTTTCCCTTCTCTGGTGGGGGCCGGAGTCAGTTTGTAACAGAAAAAGTGTGACGATTGCAAGAGTGCCTAAATGTAAAAAATATTATTGTTTTCCAGAAAGCACAATCAAATAATCCTCTCTGGGTTCTTGGGCGGACACCCAAAATTTGAGTCATAACAGGTCAATTGAATATCACATTTATTACGGTTGAAAAAGAAAAAGTTGCCAAGTTTAGATTTAACTGAACTGATAACGGCAGTTCTGAGTGGTAACTGTTACAGTAAAAGTGTCTCCTTCGTGTCTGCTACTAGCGTGTGCTAAATGAAAATGGGCGCCTCCTGGTCCTCCTTCTTCTTCTTCTTCTTATGCTTCTTCTTTAGATTTCATCGGCAGCTTGCATCCATTGTTGTTGCACTACTGCCATCTAGTGGATCCTATTATCTATGCCTCAAATTCTCATAATGATCGCAGTATCTTTAAAAAAACTGAAAAATCTTCTTTTTCCCCTCAATGCTATTTCACTGATCAACATTCTCAAATTTAAATTCCCTATTAAAACCTAATTCTGTTTTAATGGGCACTTTCTTCTTTTATTTCCAATTTTGACTTCCAATGATTCACTTCCTGCTAAAGAGCCCCCTGGTGGTAGAAGAAATATTCACATATAAGCCACATGGTTCAAAGCTTAGGAAAAACGTACCAGCTTATAGTACAGGAAAAAACGGTATATGAAAAAAAATCTAAATGCTCTCTGGTGTTGTTCATGGGGCCAGACCAAATGTAGAGGCGGGCTGGATCCGGCACGCGGGCCGTAGTTTGGGGACCACTGCTCTAGACATACAGTACTTAGAAGGTTCACGTTGCTCAATGTTCATAATCACATATTGCAATTACTATAAAATACTTCTTCTAACTTTTAGAGTAGTTCACAATCTCACACCTTCATATCTCTCGGACCTCCTTCATATTGCCACACCCACCCGTTCCCTCAGATCCTCTTCTTCTGTCCATCTCACCGTCCCCCCTGCTCGTCTTGTCACTATGGGGAGCAGAGCCTTCAGCCACTCTGCTCCCAAACTCTGGAACTCACTCCCATCTGATCTCCGTAACATTGAGTCTTTGCAATATTTTAAGTCCAAACTCAAAACCCATTTGTTTGAACTAGCATATAGCTTTTAATTATCTTTGTACTGTTTTATAAATCTTGTGTTTTTATGTTTTTCATTGCTGCTATGTATTTTATAATGTACTTGTTTTTATGTCAAGGTGACCTTGGGTGTCCAGAAAGGCGCCTACAAATAAAATGTATTATTACTATTATTATTATAATTCACCCCAGTGTTATACTTATTTGGCATACTGAGTGAAAAATGAAAAAATAAAAAATTACAACTCTGTTTTTCACATTGCTGTAAACAAGAGAGAAAATGACAAAAAATCAGCGACAAAACAGTTTTTCATCAACCGCAGTTGTAGCCAAGAAATCTTATGAATGATTTTAGATCTCTGATTAAAGAATCAGGCAGCTGGTCTCACAATGGGCCCTGGATGGATCCTTTCATTGTGCCACTGTGATTCTGCATAATAAGTGCACATAAAAGAGGTGTATCATGCACTGGGTTCAAATAGCTAAACCAGGCCTCATCTGAAGAGAGCCGGGACATTACGGACCAGCTGTCAGGGGCTTAATATGCAGCAATGCTGAGAAGAGAAGCTCCAGAAGCTTCACTGCTGGGATTTGGGGGCCAAAAAACACATTATCCAGAGTGATTTAGCAAAACCAACAAAAGCCTTGCAAATGTGTGAAAAAAAGGAGATGTCACCGCAACATCTTTAGTATTAATGATACCCACTCTGTCAAAACTATCTTATAAAGTTGTTTTTAAAATGTTAAAAAAACACTCCCTCTGTGTGAGGCTGACATTTTAATTTAGCTTCTATTAAAATGTACACAGCACTTAATTGTGATTAGTTTCTTTTTTGTTACAGATGCTGATGTCATTTGTGTTTGCTGACATGCATTTGTCAGCCTTTGCAGTTTTGAGAACTGGGACAATCCATAAAGAAGCTGTCAAAATCCAAAGCTAGCCTAAGCTAAGGAGCATCTGACTCCTGAGACAACCTCAGTTCTGCTAAACTGATATCCTAAGGCAGTCATGACGACACATATTATCTTTTCACAGGACAAGTCTGAGCCTGGGATTTTGGTACTTTTGGGAATTTGTCTTTGCTTTGTTAACTTTGGCTCGACACTTGCTGATGGTGCATTAAGGCAAAGGGAAACTTTTAATCATCCAGGGTTACCTTTTATTTTTCTCAAGGTAAAATGAGAGTAAAACACAAATTCTTTGAGACACGGAATCAATGATAAAGTTATCTCCAATGAAAAGTATTATTATTATATTCACACACTCGTCAAAAAATTTGACATGGGTCAGTTAGATGGAAATAGTCTTAGTTTCACAGCAAGCTCAAATTAGGCTGTTAGGAAATATATCCAGTTCCAGAAAAAACGTTGACAGTCATGGTGTGGAAACTAAAGGACCGCCACCAAACATTTATTTCTGAAGCTACTACTGGAAAACTCCAAGTGGCATGTTGATAGTGGCCATTATTAAAAATGTTTGCCTAAGTCTATGTTCAAAAAGCAAAAAGGAAATCAATTTATTCCATTGTTTTAGCAGCAATAGGAGTAATTGCTGTTTTTCTGTTTCAACTACAGTTAATTAGATCATTTAATTACTAATTTTTTTTCTCTGCATATTTTGATGCCATAAAACCCTGGTGTATGCCGATCCATGTCATAGTCAGGCAAAGTTTCAACATTTCTGATCAAACTGTTTGTTACTCGAGATCAGAGCTATTTAATCATTGCTGCAATAATCTTTCAGTTTGTGGTTAGCTGTGGTAAGGCTTGTCACATATTCTACAACATAAAAACCAGATGTTAGGGAATAAACTTTAAATATTATGCAGTATCTGTACTATAGCTATAGCGGAGGCTGGTATGGAAAATTAGAAAGACAGCAAGTGAGCAAAAAAATGACCCAAATTACTAACCAAATTAAAAAGATTAGCCTAAATCCTCACTCTAATTCGTGTGTGTGTGTGTGTATGTGTATGTGTGTGTGTGTGTGTGTGTGTGTGTGTGTTTATCCCCAACATGAAGCAGCTGTTTCCCAGGAAAAGCTCAGCAATCAAATGCCAGGTTTCTAATCACAAAATGTGAAAAACAAACAAGAAACATGCATAGGCAGAAGCTGAAGAATAACTTTATGCCCCCCAAATCTCCTTAAAAGATGACAAGATGACCAGCTATGTAATTTCCTGAGTTTTACAGCATGCCTTATGCATATGATTCATACCACAGGTTCCAAGGACAGAGAAATGTAACACTCCACAAGCAAAGTATAGCCCCGACAGTTTCATTAATAACAGGACAGAAGCACAGAAAAAAAACCTGCAGAGTCATCACCTAAGTTGTGATGGGAATAATATAGTATACTAACCTCGCAACTGCATGTGAGTGCATGTTCCATCTTACTTTTGTTGTACTCTAGCACGCTATTGGGAGTAAGATAATCCCTCCAAACCTAGAGTTAAACAGGATGAGGGACAAGAGAGATGGAGTGTGTGCTCTGTGTCACAGGCGATTACACGCTGGTAACATGGAAGATGTTGACAACCGACATATCAGATATGACTGGAGGCCTGAAATGGCTCAGAGGATTTATCAGCTGAAAGCACTCAGTGACTTCAGCTTACCTTATTCCATGGAGCAGAAATAACAAGCAAAACATACTTTTTTTAAGCTTGCAGAAGTGCATTGAAGACAAGAACACTAGCCTAAGCTAAGATTTAAAAAAAAAAAATCTGTACTTTGTAATAATTCGTAATAACTTCTCAACAAATCTGGATAGTTGAATTGTTGACTTGACTCTCTCTACTGAATTCTTTTAGTCAAATTCCTTTCAGACTTCTTTTAAGAACTGAGCTCTTAATGACCTATTTTAATCTCCAGGTTCCCCAGGAAAAGGGAAAAACAACATAGACGAAAGTCTGGAATGAAAAACAAAGACCACAGCAGTTGTGTCTGTCATTAGGAACATCTGTAATGTTGACTGACTGGCTGGAAGCAGACAGGGATCCAACTCGACAAACAACGACCTGGGAATGCCAGGGCTTGTGTGTGTTCAGGTAAGCTCACCTGAATGCACCTGAATCCCCGGGAGACAAGGGGAGTGCTGGAGTCCACCAAAACACATCAATTAACTGATTTAAAATGACAAGAGCAGCCCCATTCCATGTGAACACACATACGTGTAAACACAAACATCAATTTACCAATTTGATTTCAAACCAAACACTTTTCAAGTAACTATGGAGATTTTTTGCTTTAAAGCTGTTTGCGCCTTTGCTTTGCAGGTGTTAAGTTACTTCAAAGCAGTAGTCTAAGCCTTGTCTTCCCTTCTTTGGAAAAAAATAGAGCTTTAAAGGCATATGAGTTAGCTTTAAGAGAAAATATCCGCTCAGTGGAGCGGATAACTATGCTATTTATTGCTACAGATTCTGGACTTCAACAAAATAAAAAATCCTATTTTACATCCTGATATTGTGGAAAAATATTAATGCTTAATAACACTTTGTAGCTTATTGGAGGTGAAAGAGACATCTTAAGATTTATGCGGCTAAGTCAAATCGATAAAACATTGAAATGAAATTCTAAATTGGGTCCTTAACACAACATGTAAGTCTAAAAAAACCAAAAAAACAAAAGTGTATAAAGCTGGAGATTAATTGCCGCAGAGAGGAAGCAGAACCCTGGCAGTTCAATTACAAAACAAAGTCACAGTAAGTCAATGGCAAGTAAGCCTAATAGAGAAAATTTAATATCACTTTCAACAAAGTGAAGTAACATTGTGGGCTGCAGTCCAATTAATCTAAGTACATAAAAGAAGTATAATAAATGGCTTGTCACTATCTATTTACTCAGTGTTTCATTTGTAGATTGATAACAATTGTTTTGCTTTTATCACACTGATGTAAACACATCCAAAAAGGAGAATACATATGCATCTGCAATAATATTTACATGCACAGTCCCAGAAGGCAACCTTTCATTCCAGTTTTATGTATCTGGACATAAGAAAATGGATATGTAATGTATTTGTGTGGGAGGATGGCTGTCAGAAGTAACATAAAAGAGGTACACAATACATCCTTAATGGTCATTGAATTCTATATATATATATATGCACATCATGCAATCTGCATATAATTAAATCTCGCTCATTCAAACTGCTTCACAGTGGATCCTCCTCTGACTCATATATAAACATAGTTGAACACATTGATCATCATTCTATATATATGTGTTCTAGACGTATGTGATGAGTCTGAATAAAAGTAAACCTGGCAATAAACCTGGCTAAATCCATATTGACATTGGCAAATACAGATAAAAGTGACATTTTCATGCTGGAAATCCATATTTGGAATAATAAAACACCCCCTATAAAATAAAAAGATAAATTAAATGCTGGCTTATTTAGGTCCTTGAATACACATAAAACATAAAACTGCATAAAGTATGTTTTTGTCACAGCTGCGGCTGAGCTGTGACCACTCACACCTGAACAGCATCACCCTGATCTCCAGCCGCTGCCATATAAGGACGGATCTTCCCCCTGCACGGCGTCAGATTGTTGTTTAACCCTCAGCGGTAACACGTTCAGGCCTGCTGCTAGATTTGAGCTACTGCCCAGTACTAACCTGTCTGTCTCTTCCTTCTCCCCAGTTGCTTCTCCTGTCCCTGATCCTGACCCTCCCCACTGGATTTGGACCTCCTGGCTTTGACCCCCCGTCTGTCTGACCCTGAGATCTGGAACTCGTTTTTACCTGGATTTGGACCCACTGGCTCTGACCCCCGTCTGTCTGACCCCGAGATCTGAAACCGCCTGACCCCAACTTGGATTTCCTGGTTCTGACCCTGGCCTGTCTGACTAAGATTGTGTGTTTCCCAATAAACACCTATTTTTATATCTCCTGTTCAGTCCCTGTGTCCATCCCTCCTGGACGTGTCAGTTTTGGATAGGGTTAGTTTCATCAATTCAGTTTAAACATTTCCTTCTTTCAGACAGAGATATGAATGAATAATATTCATATTGATGCTGTGGTCTACTTCTAAATTAATTTCTGCATGTTTCAGCGATAAAATTGCACATTTTAAATGTAGTCCAATGGCCCCAAATGAGGCTGATCACTCATACTCAAATGTCATATTTCATATTGATGCTTTGCCTGTAACTACTTCCATTTCCCATTTCCTCAAATCAATGGCATAAATAAATGTGACACAACAAGCTGGAAAAGTTGCATAACACTCTTTCTTGATTTATGTCTGTTCTGATTCCCATTTGGTCTAAGCTGTTCTCATTAAATATGACTGAAAAGTGAGAATAGGTATGATTTATTTGAGTTGCACAACCTTAAGAGCAGACAATGACTGGAATATCTAAAATTGCTTTAGTCAGTTGTCAAAATGTACAACAAATGGTTGATAGAAAACTATTTCATGCCAACAGAGCAGTGGAGAATTAAACTACCACCAAAGTTGAGGTCTCAACATAAATGATTGATAAAGACACACAGAAAACAATCATTTCAACATATTGCTGCCATAGGTGGTTCAATTAAAATATGCAATTGATTCTTACTTAACCTTCCTATTATGTTGTGGGTCAAATTGACCTGTTTTAAAGCGTAAAAATAGTTGGAAGAATTTTTTCTGCATGAAACTTTTTCTATTTGTCTTAATGGCTGCACTCTACATATAAATTGAAGATGGTTCATTTTACACATTTGCACCAATCCCTGGGTTTACATATTATATAGATACTGTTCAGGTCAATTTGACCTTGCAGTCAAGTTGAAGGGTAAAACAGGGTAAAAAAAATGTCCTATTCTCTTTACTTCACTGCGAGAAAGCAGGTGTTCATACAACTTTTGACGGGAACCTTATCAGGAACCGAGTTTGCCCTCGGTTCCTGTGGGCAAACTCCACCCACACTGAGTGGACACTCAGCAGAAGTGGGGGAAACATAAAGATTTTCTGCATGACTCATTTGTCTTAATTTGAATCAGTGGGTCACTTTGACCCAGAACAGTATATGTGTCTCAAGTTAAATTACAAAGATCACACCTTGAAAAAAAAAATCAAAATGTAATATAAAAAAAAATACAAAAAAATCAATTTCAAATTTAAAATTGTTTTTGTGTGTGTGTGTAGATGTAAGAAATTACAATTCTTACATCCAAACGAGTAAATGAGTAAGTTGTTGTCATTGATCCTTTATTTGTGAGAAATAATGTTGATTGAAATGGTTAGTATTGGAGTTAACAATCAGATACAAAAATGTTTTGGAGGATTTTTTTGGTTTCTGACGCTATTGCATGATTAAACACAAATTGACCCAGGAACATTATTGCTATATGTCAGAAATGAAAATAACAGGAGGGTTAAAAACTTTTTCTACTTTTTCTAATTGGTGTGATCTTTGTTGAATAAATCCTGACACCATAGATCTAAAGGTTCCATTTTTACAGAAGTCAGTACTCTAAATCATTTTTTATGATATCCAGATACGAAAAAGACCAGATATCAGCAAGGGTGTACATGCTTTTTATGATGACAGTATTTACATGACAATGGCATGTGCAAAGGAGGTACCGCGCATACAATTAGCAGCAAAAACACTTTCTCTACATGCCCTTCAAGTAGTAAACACACGGATAGCTCACATCTGTTGGCACAATCTCCTGAAATTACCACAAGCAGCTGCAGCATCAAAAGCAACTATTTACTGAGAGTAGGGGAAAAAAAAATCTAAATTTTAGTGGCTAAATGAGGTTGAAGTGAGAAAGAGAATGTTTTCCGTTGTTTAACATGACATGGTGCAGCTGTGTGCTGGAGAACACCATTCAGCTCCTCCACAACACGGCTGTTCAAAGAGCTGCAAGCGCCGTCTGGGGAATCAGGGCTGCCACCAGCGCAGCTCAAATCTCATTGAAAAAATGTTCACTGACTGCCTCACCAGCTGCACTGCAGTACGTGACAAGTCCTTGTGGATGGGCCGACCAACTACTTAGAAATGTTTAAAGGCAGAAAAACTTTAAAGCGCAATTCAAATGTCACAAAATGACAACTATGGTCAGCGTCGACAAAGCTGTAATTGATATGGAAGAAACATGCTGTTTAGAATCACCCCATTTTTTTAAAATGTAAAAGCATCGTAAGCATTAATGTGAGACCCGAGAAAGTGAATCTAATTATCAGCTCTTGAAAACAAACTACTGGTGTGGGATTTGGGTGTGTCATTAAGAGAGTGACAGCGAAGGAGAAAACCAGCGGAGATCCCTGACAAATAACTCAGGTGTGGTAATAACAGGGAGACTGATGGAGCCTCACCAACAAAGAAGTTTCTCCTTTGCTCAAAACGAGCAAGCCGCTCAGGTGAAAATCTATAATTCAAAACCAGCTTCTACTTTTAGGTTATCACTCATCACCACCCCGTCCATTTGTTACCACTGATTTAAACCGAAGCAACAGATTTGTCCTGAAAAAAATACAAAATGCAAAATGAGAATATAAGTATGAAGGCCGGGGAGATACTTGTGGGAAAATAGGGCCCCTATTAGAGCGGCTCTTTGTGCTCACTCATCACAGCTGAAGGGTAGAGAAAAGGACACACTGTAAGGCACACTGCTTCTGCTAATCGGCAACACCGACATCATTGCCCCAAACCTTTCACTGAGCCTGCGCCTGATTACAAATCTTCGTTAGAGGGAAGGTCTTTGCTAATTGCTTTACTAATTAGTCATTTGCTAAATGAATAATTACTTGCTGAAAAATAACCAGTAATTATAGGTTGGAACCATCAGGTAGTACTAGCTACTGGGTAATTTGCATTAAAACTAACACAAATGCTTAAATAAAATGGTAATAAGCAAGACGGCAAGACATTACAATGGAGACAAAATCCATTTCACAATATAAACAGTATAACTTCCCCTCTACATCATGTGTGAGATAAAATATTGTCCTGGAAGTCATCTTTGCACGTAACTCTGAGTTATTTAGACACACTGTGATCTAAATGTACATGCAGGCTTTTCTACATGTAGCAAAAAATTCTCATACTTCAATTTGACACAAATCTAATGTCAGCATGAGAAGGATTCTTATCGAACTTTCCAAATATCTTATTAACAGAAAGCAAACTTACCATTATCTTCAATGGAGAAATGGAAAATGTCATTTGTTGCATTGTCACCAGGCTTCAGAATGTAGCATATGTTCATGTCATCGATTTCAGCTGAAAAAGAAAGAATTTGCATGAGCAGAACAACAAACACTGCCATGGCTTGAACGGTGACAAGAAAAATACATTCAGATTTATTTATTTTTTTCCCCGTGATATGCTTCTTAAAAACAACTTTTGAATGCTACGTTCTAATGCAGACTCAGGCCGTGTGATAAAATATGCATGCTGAAAGTCTTGGAATATTTACACATTTTTAGCAGGCAAACTTGCCTGCTAAAAATGCTGCAAATGTATCCAAAATCCTAAATGGCATAAAGTGATTCACCATCATTCTAATGTGTGCCGTCATAATTGCATATTGTCAAACAGAATCCTTCATAATCGTTGATATTGTAGTTTGTAAAGTTTAACCCTTCATGCCTTTAGTTATTTAAGTAAAAAAAAAAATCTTCTAATGAATGGAATGGTGCATTAGAAAATTGTATTAGTGGTGCATAGCTTGTGTCTATTAACGCTTGTGAAAACTGCTGAAATATTAATTACCTGGGGATACCCTTTGCACAGTGGCTCCATAAATCTAAGCAGAAATAACATGGACACAACAGATGTGCTGCTACACCTATATTTACCATTAACCAAGCCACCCCCCTGGCTTGTTTGAAGTACAACTTTGGTATAGCCTTGTGTTGTTTACAAAACTAGTGATTTCCTTTGAGCCAGTCTCCCTTCAACGTGTTTGCAGTTCATATTATTTACCACCATCTCTATATTTCCCCTGGTTTTTCTTTGAAAATAGTTTTCCAGTAAAGTACAAATCTCCACCAGCTCTTTCCAAAAGTGAACCCACTGGGCACTGCTTGAAAAAATACACTCCTCTGGAGATCTGGTAAGCCTGGGGCCCTGAAAACAGACTTTTTTCTATCTAAAAAAAGAAGCTTTGGGTGAAATATTAATGAAACCTTTGATAGGAAATGTTGCTTTTATAATGCCAAATGGGGAGAAGATTTAACGTAGCAGGTAAATATAAAGAGGTTTAAGATTAGCATCAAACATCTTTGAGAATTACAAAGTCTTCAGAGAGAGTATGTGAAGGATGACACAAATGTTGCAAGAACAGTAGAAATATTAAAAGCAGCTCTCTTACCTTGTGTGAATGTGGACACGGTTGCATTTCCTCTGCCAAGGTTGATCAGGTAACCGTGTTCTGGGGCAACAGTAATCCTAAAAGTCACAGAATCCTGAATGCTGTCTCTGTCCTCTGCTTTGAGGGACTTACTTGTGATCACGAACCCCAAGAGATCTCTCTCCATCACCCTCAATGTCTGGGCACCTTTGTTAACTATGATGTGAGGCACCCCATTATCCACAGCAAGAACAGTAATCTTCATAACTTGGGGTTTTCGGGTCTCGAAAACCGTGTCGGGGAAGACATAAAAGTCTGTGTGGGTTCCATCAGTGACGGTGAAGGAGAAACTGTCCTCTGCGCTCTCTGTGCCATCATGTTTGTAGCTGATCATGTTCTCATTTAGGTCTTGCTTTGTGAAAGAGGTGGCAGGTCGACTGTTGTTGAAGAGCAGGCGACCGTGAACAGGGATTTGAGTAACCGTGAATCTCAACAGGCGGTCAATGGTGTCTCTGTCTTCAACTGTTATTTCAAAAGGCGTGATGAGTTTATTCTCTCCCTCAGTCACCACCAGACCATGCACCGTAACCACAGGCTTCTTGTTGTCCACGCCAGTGATGGAGATGCGAAAAGTGCGGAACACAGGGTTGTAGCCATCAGTCACTTCAAACTCAAAGCTATCCATTTTCACCTCGTCGTCAGCTGTGTGAATGTAGTAGATTTTGCTACCAGCCAGCTGGAGCTGAGTAAAGGATGAGATTGGCATCCCAGGTGTGTCTGTGCATTCCAGGTGTCCTCTCACAGGAGCACGGGTGATTGTGAAAACCAAGTGTTCGTCTGGACTGTTCAGGTCGCTTGTACTAAGAAGATCAGTTGTCAAGGTAACGCGACCTCCCTCTTTAAGGGATACTCCTTTATTGATTACATCAGGGAAAACTATGTCAATCCCACCAATCGATACATAGAAGTATCTGTCAATTAAAGGGTTGATTCCATCCGTCACGTCAAACTTAATGAGGTCACGGATTCCTTCTTGCCCATTGTGGATGTACAAAATCAATCCCTGATCTACTTCATTTTGTGTAAAATTCATCCCAACTGAGATATTTTGCAATTCACCAGTTGGCATTGTTCTTTGCAAATACCCCTGGCCGGGCCCATATCTTACAATATATGTAAGTGTACTATCCTCAGAGTCCAAATCAGTGGCTTTTAAAACATTATTGTTAATTACTTTAACATCACCTATCTCAATTTCTAGGCCATCATTAATAGCCATCCTCGGGGTTTCATCGTCCACAGGGATAACCATAATTATTACCGTTTTCTCTACACTGAATTTTCCATCTGTGAGGACAATTTCAAAGCTATCTTCTGTTGTCTCCGTGTCATCGTGCTCATACACAATACTGGAGCCATCCCTGATCTGTTCCAAGGTGAAGTTTGACACAGGGATAGTTCCAGTGGTGAGCTGATTAAGAATAAATCCATGTCTGGGGGGTTTGGAGATGAAAAATGTGAGCTGATCAGACGGGAGGTCCGCATCAGCACCATTCAGTATGGGAGTGTCAATAACTATGTTCATGCCCTCCATAACCACAAATTCTCTCATGTAAATCTCCGGCTTTTCATCATTAGAGGGGATTACGGAGATGGGAAAAAAAGTGCCTTTCAGAGAAATTGATGCCATCAGAGCATCTGAAGGTAAACCTGTCCTCCACTGGCTCAACTCCTTTGTGAATGCTTTGAACATAGTAAATGTGATTCTGTCTAATGTCTTTGATGGTGAAAGCACTAATAGCTGTCCCAGACCTGGACTTCTCTGAGCCTGGTGCTGGAGAAATGTTTTCCACATACCCTGAAGTTGGTTGAACAATAATTGTACAAAGAAGGTCATCATT
The DNA here is from genome assembly GCA_033032245.1 of Poecilia picta. Taxonomy (NCBI): domain Eukaryota; kingdom Metazoa; phylum Chordata; class Actinopteri; order Cyprinodontiformes; family Poeciliidae; genus Poecilia; species Poecilia picta. The sequence continues at coordinate 26,016,359 of CM065365.1, read as the reverse complement.
AGGGGTGTCAACATCATCAGCGCTTATATGAAGAATCTGAATGACATTTTTTTCTCCCTCCGTAACAGTAAACTGTGGCCCAACAAAGACCTCAGGAGCCTGACTGTCCAGGGGAAGAATAGTTACATGAACTCTGACACCTGTAATTTTATTTCCTCCTATAGTCCACTCATCAGACATATCAGTCAGAGTGAGGTTGAAAAAGTCCTCCTTTGTGTTTAAGCCAATCTCTCCGCTTGTATGGGCATAGACCACAAAGCCGTTAATGATATCAGATTGAGTAAACGTGCTCGATGGAACTCCTTTCACTAGGATTTCACCAAATGATGGTTTGTCTTCAACGATGAAGGTCAAACGGAGGTCATCTGTGTCCTCGTCTCTTCCCTGAATTACGTTACTTGTGATTTCTGTTGCTTCATTTTCTAGTACATCTATGTAAGAGCCTATTGTACCTGCTGGCAGATTTATTGTTGGAGTCTCATCATCAATTGGCTTCACTGTAATTTTTATGGAAATTGGAACAACGTGCACCCCATCACTGACATCTATTTTTATCAAGTCTACTGTTGATTCATCTCCATTGTTGACGTACGAGATCATTCCATTTCCAATATTCTCAAGGTTGAAGGTATCTCCTTTTGTCATGTGAGTGAATATGAACTGGATCTGGCCATGAAGAGGAGGCTGGGTAATAGTGAATATTATCTTGCTGCTGTCGGTGTCTGTGTCTGTGGTGTCCAGCTCGGCCCTGGTGAGGATATGTCTGCCACGTTCCAGCACAGTAAATCCGGTGTTCGTTATTTCAGGTGGCTTGTTGTCCACAGGCTTTAAGAATATTGTAAAAACTCCCTCCACACTATTTCTAGAGACATCTTCCACAGTGTATCTGAACTGTAGAACATGAGTGGTAATTCCAAGTTCAAGATCAGGTGGTTTGTAGGCTATTTTGTGATGATTAATCTGCGCCTGTGTGAACGTTGTGACTTCAGTGTTTGGGGTTTCAGTCAATACCAGGGCTCCTAGTATAACAGGGCTGTTCTCGTCAGTGTCTGTAGGCGGTTGGATAATGGTGTATTTTAAATCTCGGTCCTCTGAGTCAAGGTCGGTGTAGCGGAGGAACTTTTTCCGGAAGTACGTCAGCTGGTACTCGTGAACAGTCATTTGTAAGGTTGTACTAGGGTAAAGTTCAGGCGGGAGGTCATCGACGGGAATTATTTTGATTATGAATGTGCTCTTACCTGACTGATTTGGGGGATCATTGTCATCTTGTACTCTAAACACAAATTGATCCATGACTGTGCTCGTGCTGTGAGGCCCTGTGTGCTTGTAAAACAGTTTTCCATCGATAATGTCCTGCTGCAGCCACTCAGTCACTACTTTCTCATACATTTCATCCTCTGTGTTAAACTTCCAAGTAGATGGGTCCTTTGGTGCCTCAGACTGACGCAGCAACACCTGCCCCACTGCTGGAAAGGGAAGCTCTAATGCAAACTTTATTGTAGAATCTTCTGAGTCAATATCTGCAGCACTGAGCATTGACGGGAAAATCTGCATAACTTGATTTTTGAACAAAATCAAACCAGTGTTGGCATTGATAATAGGCGCCTCATCATCGGTAGGCACAACAGTGATGGGAAACAAAAACTCCACTTCATTTGTGCCATCCGTCATCCTGAAGATAATGTTATCACTGTATGTATCGCTACCATCATGCTGATAAATGACTACTCCAGCGTCAAGGTCAGCTGGGGTGAAAAATTTCCTCCTAGAGCCCAGAACAGTTAACTCTCCATGCCTCAAGCCATCAATTACACTAATGCTTACTTTGTCTAAATTGTCCTCGTCACTGATTTCTAGATTCTGTGAACTAGACAACGGCCTGGACTGGCCTTCATACAGTAGCTGACCGGTGTTCCTTGTAACCACAGGGGCCAAAGTGTTCATCGGCTTGACAACAATCATGAATTCAAACGTGTCTGACACAGCCCCTTCTGTGTCCACAACTTCAAGCTCAACCTGGAAAATCCTCTCAGTGTCTGAATCCACAGCAGGAGGTTTATAAGCAATTTTCAGTTCTTTGAGGTCTCCCTGGTAAAACGAGGTTATGGGTAAATTCCTGTCATCTGTGCTGACTATGTAGCCCTCTTCAAAGGAGAGAGGGGAAGTGATGTTGAAAATTAATTCGTCAGGATTAGACTCCACATCCTCAGCAGCCAGCATGTCTACGGTTATTGCTGTCATTACAAACTGGTCGACTTCCATCATCATCATGGCAACAAAGCTGGGCTTAGGGGGCGTGTTGTCCTCTCCGTCTTTTATGCGCACCAAAATCTGGAAAAATTCCTGCTTAAGCACATTTCCTTCTTTATCATATAATTCCACCAGCATGGGGACATAATCTCTGTTCGGGGACTTTGAAGTAAAAGTATGCTGATAACGGATGTTCATCCTAATGAATTCATCACAATCTACCATTGTTCCGAGGCTCTCCTCGTCCACAAGTTTCCCATATCGGGGAATCACGTTGCCGCTGGTGAGCGACGCTATTTTGCATTGCTGTGAGCTTCTGTCAAAGGTGAACTCCAAAATCCCTCTATCGATGGGATTACTGGTGCCCAGCAGTTGGTCAACAGTAAGCGGCATGTTTTTCGTCAGCACTTCCAGCTGCGTGAAGATCACCTCCACCTCCATCATGAACGGTATTATTATTGTATCCGTTTGGGTGTCGTACCTGAGCTGTAATCTCACTCTGTCTCTCGGGGGACTCCGGGAGCCAAAGTGTGAATACTTCACGTCGCTGGGGCCAAATTCACACGGAAACTTTTTCGGAGACAGGTGTCCTGGTCTTTGAGACAGCGGGTCGTTGTCCAAAACTGTGATGCTGCATCTGTCGCCGGGCTGAACTTGGACCACCAAATCGTTAATGGGATCAATGAAAACGGATCTCCCGAAAGGCACGCGGATCCCATTATTGGCGACCAGTATCGTATCTTCCGAGAGCTCGGGCCTCAGGCGTAGGATAATCCATAGCTGTCAGAAACACTCGCTCCCGCATCACCTGTCAGAATCAGTGCGAGCAGAAGCAAAGCGGCGCCGGTCCCGTGCAGATGCGGAGGAATAATCCAAGCCATTTGGGGAGTAGAGCTGCGGCGTGTAAACTTTGTGCCTGCACTCCTGCGAGCGTCGGTCAAAGTTATAGGGAGATGCAAACGGAGCTGGGAAATATCACGCACCTGAGCTGAGCGCGAAGCTGCAGCATTCTCTCCCAGCAGCTGTGCACTGTTGGGCGAAACTTCATACTCCTGCTTTGCTGGAGTAAAAGGAAAGTCACGCCCTCCTCTTTACCCATTGGCCAGTGTCTCCCTTGGAATGCGTTTGTCGGGTGATAAATGGACGGCGGTTGTGTCATTCTGAACAGAAAGAGTGGCGATGAGGGGAGGATAGACCTTTGAGGTTTACTAAGCAAAAGTCTTAATGAGTAGGATTACATTTGCGTGAGAAGTGGATTCATTGGTTGAAGTCTGTGTGCGAGGTCAAGGGAGGTGTGTTTTTAACACATCCTGCACATGTTTAAAAAATCAAAAAAAAGGAGCTATGCCTTAGTCAAGGTCACCTAACTATTCCTACAATGCCTCTAACAATAAAGAAAAGCAACCATTAGCAGGTCTTGTCTAGACAGGCAATCTGGATTCTCACCCGCATCAAAGTGGATCTTTGTCTCCCTCTCCTGGAGTGTTGAGGAGGGGCTACTCGAACTTTTTCTCATGTTGTCACTTCACTTCGACTGACCTAAATAGATCTTACTGGGGGGTTTGAATTGATAGACCAACAGAAAATGCTGTACATTTGTGAAGTAAAAATAAAGGAATACATGGTTTTGAACAAAATTCAGCAAAACATTTGAAAAGTGTGTAGTGCTTTTATTAAGCCTCATTAAGTCTATATGATGCAATTTTTCACCTCAGTTACAGCTGAATATCTCTTGAGAAACTAGTTTTGAGCATCTTCTTTTCAAATTGGATAATGAACAGTTGTGAACCTACTGCTTGATGCTGACCCTACTATGACTTCTTGTGGAGATAGTGAGTTTAGCTCAGGATGTAGATAGTAATACTACAGATTGTACCAATACAGTTCATGGATTTATTAAGTAAAAATATATTTTTAGCACAAGGCACCATGATACTAAGGAGATTCATCAGAAAAAAGCGTTCTCCTAATTTTGCGTTGCAGCCAGCCAGCGTGTTTCACCCTGTCCACACCCTTCTCTAAACGGATCTAAGTTCTACTGTGTCGTTTTGGAGTCAGGCATCAATGTCCATTTCCCGTATGTCCTCTAGGTTTCTGACACTTTTCCAAGCAGAGCATTTTCATCTTGACAAGCTCAGTCATGATCCGGCTTCCTTTTTTTTCTTTTTTTTTCCTTCCTCCCACTCTGATTAGGAGAACACCGACACATATACTTAGTAAATAGCAAAGCAGGTCAAATCCCACAATTTGGTGAACAGAACATTTGATCAGGAACAAAGGAACGTAGAAAAAGTTGAAAAAACAGAGGGGATTGCGACATGCCTAACCCAGAGGCTTGCCGCAGAGAGATGGAGCCGCACTGAATTCTAAATCCCTTCTGGCATTTGTACCACTATTACATGCAATTATCATGTCAACAGAAAAGAAGAGTGACATTCTGGTTTTGACGGGAACCGCAGGCCTCATTATTAGGTTTGTCTTCCATTCTTTTGCATCCAAACACACACCTACCAGTGTTTTCTTGTAAATAGACAACCCTAAAGTTTTACATTGCAAACAAGAATTTAGCTTCAGCTGTGCTTAGATCATTTTCATTCCTTCCACAAACATGTAGGGGCAACTATTGTGTCCGCACCGTCCCATATCTACGCATTAATGACAGACAAACCATCTCACAGCTGCCATGTGTTGAAATTGGCACAAAGTAGATGCCATAACAAAACCTTGCACTTCTGCTGCACTGGACACTGTTGACAGGGTCCAATTATAAATACAGCCAAGCAAACTGCGCAGCAAAACCCCTGGGCCTTGACAGCATCTAGTTACAAGAGAAAATGAAAAAGAAGATGAGGAGAATTTTCTGACAGCAGTGATTGCATAGAGGGAATTGGATCATACCCAATTTTCCAAGCTTATTTTTCAAGCAAGGGGGAGTTTGATGATATTCTGTCATAGTACATTTATATCAAATTTATTGTAAATGACCAGTCCTTGCTAGAAGATAGAAGTGTCAGTCTATAAAGAACTGAAGCTTGTAATTGCACACCTGAGGTGCAGAAGATTTATCCTTCAGCAGTTACATATGGTGCAGGTGGGGCTGAGGTTGCAATATTGCAGTTCAACAAACCATCTTACATCATTTATATCAACAACAGAAAATGATGTTGGTTGCCCCATTTCATTTACACAGTTCTACTGAATGCTAATGACAAAAGGCTGTTTTTTGTTTGTTTTTTTTTTTTTGGGGGGGGAGGGGGGTTACACCGTGTAACATTCACAAACCTGCTCTGTCTTTGCATGTGATGACAGAAATAAAGCCTAATTAATCTATCACTTAAGATAAACTGCATTATACCAATTGATTTTGATGTGAATTAAATATTAGCATTGAAATTCTGTAAATTGTTTTATTGTATTTTTAGTATTGTAGCTCTTTTTTTCCTGATACTACCAACAGTGCAGTGAAATTCTCTAATACTGTCACAAGGATGTTAATTCACATCATGTCTTGGAGAAAAAAAACTTTTTTTTATATAAAACTTCACCCAGTTTATCAACTTTAATCCTAAAGTGAAACCTCCTAGCATGCTAAGCTTAGCAGTCATGGGACATCTTACAACAGTGGCTGCCAGGGAGGGAGGTGGGGGAGTTGTTGAAATAAATCTAAAAATTTAGTTACTATCTCAGTAATCTTTGTTCAAACATTTGTTTTATCGTGCAGAATGATCCAAATGATTTATTCAACAAAAAAGTGAAAATGCTTGTTTGTTACGATTCCTCCAAAGAGGACACACAAGAGTTGTCTGTTGTGATGGAGCTTGTCCACTGCCTTCTTATAAAACTTGTTTGTGCACACTAATAGTAGCAGCTGTGAAACAATAGTCTGTTCAGCAATTTGAATTACCTTGCAAAAACAAACGATGCTGAAGGATTAAACCAGCTCTGCATTTACCCGTATTTGGTGCTGCTTGAACTGAGCTTGCAGCTTTTAAATGTAAATTAAGGACAAATGTTGTAGACAGACATATAAAATGTACTGTATTATCATGTTATGATATGATGATTATAAATATAGCTTGCACATTTTTTTATTAAAGAAATATATCAAATGTCTTTTAGCTATTAAACATATAGTAAATTGAATTATTAAGTTCAACTTGCCAGTCTAGTTGCTTAGGAGAAATGGAACAAAAATACTTATTCATATTTGTAATCTGCAAATATTTTGTTTTGCAGGGTCACTACAGTGATGGTCCTCAGCTGAATCTCCCATCTTTTAATCATTAGACAATAGGAGCCAACTATGCACTGCAACAGTTAAATTCCCAACTTTCAGTGGCACCACTGGTGTAATAACAATCTCAATAGAAATGTGCATCATGTAATGAGCCTTGAGTCCTGAGAAGTGACATAGAATTGACCTGATGCTGGTATTATAACGAGCTGCATAATGTTCCATCTCCTTCAGCATGAGCTAAATCTGCAACCAAATCCCACTAATGGAGTCCTTTATATATGAATGCTGATTTAAAGTCCATCCATCCATCCATCCATTTTCCTACACCCTTGTCCCTTAATGGGGTCGGGAGGTGCTGGTGCCTATCTCCAGCTAGCGTTCCGGGCGAGAGGCGGGGTTCGCCCTGGACAGGTCGCCAGTCTGTCGCAGGGCAACACAGAGACACACAGGACAAACAACCATGCACACCTAGGGACAATTTGGAGAGACCAATTAACCTGACAGTCATGTTTTTGGACTGTGGGAGGAAACCGGAGTACCCGGAGAAAACCCATCATGCACAGGGAGAACATGCAAACTCCATGCAGAAAGGCCGGGGCCGGGAATCGAACCCAGAACCTTCTTGCTGCAAGGCAACAGCTCTACCAACTGCGCCACTGTGCAGCTCCTTTAAAATCACTGTGCAGCTGATTTAAAGTCAATTCGTGAATTGTGGTCTGCTCGTATTATCTTTCTATAACATATATTAACTCACGCTGATAAAAACTGTATGACAATCTGACTTGAATGATGTTATGATGTGAACTGATAAAAATAAAAAAATTAGAAGGGAGTATTTTCTCACAATAAAATGTGACATTATGTATAATTTTAATTCAAAGCTGATTTTTATTCCACATAATTAAAAGCTAGTCCATATCTTATCTTTCTGACACTGTTATATCATCCTACTCTCCTAACTGAATAGCTCTAGATAACGGTATTTTTATGTGCTACTCCAATCTTCCTCTTAGTGTTGGTAAAGCAATTCCTTCTTAACAGCTGCTTGTGTTTAGGACTATTTTTGCATTTGGTTATTTTCAAGAGATGCCACAACGCCACACTCACTGATCTCATTACGACTATATTTTGGCTATTACATCTTTATCATTTACTAACCCGAGTTGAAGCCCCTATACAGTAAAATGATCGCAGCAACTTCCCTGAAATCCAACCCCATAAAAGTAAATTATGTACTCTATAGAAGCTGTACACACAGCCGGGCGGCACCCAAATCTATCTTCCCCAGGTTATGTTCCTCCTGGGATATTAAAGAACGAAAAGGCAGCAGAACCAGTCAAGTTTAATCATTTTCTTTATCTGTGGCTGCAAATTCCCCGGGAATATAGAGGGGAATGTATTATCAAACTAATGTAAGAACAAAGCACTTCTCAAGCTTTTTCGACTATTTACAGAATGTTCATGACAGTAAAGGGTCTTGCAAAATGCTTTACAGAAATCTATGCTTACCTAAATTACTAACTCAGAAAATGAAGAATCTTGGGGTTTTAGTTTCCTTTTTGAAAACTACAGAAGACCTTCTTCTGGAGTAAGAACTATACATTTTTAGTATTCATGATCATGAAAGGATTCATGGTCAACCTCTGATGAGAAAAATGTCATTTCTAAAGATCTGGCTCAACTCTATAGTCCATACAATTTTCCAAAGGCCTCAAAATAAATTGTTAGAAACATCATTTTTTAATAACTACTGAGGCAAACTGGTTATAATCATAAGGAATGATGCGTTTGCAGATATTGATAACATATGATTAAGATTGTCTGTCGGCATAACTAAATACATCAAATGATATTGTATTTACATTGCAGTGATAGCAATGCATTTGATTTTCCATAAGACATTGCATAATCAAGATCATCAACTTGATTAAGAAATAATAAAACTATGCATTTATTAATTTATTGTCACTTCTTAGAAGTAATAGAATCCAAACATGAACAGGAAGATTTCACTGACTCTCAGTTAAATCTAGCCAAGTCTTGAGATTCACAAACATCGTAAGAGAATCTAGCTGACACAAAGTCCCATTAGAGATAAATAACTCAATAAGTGCCAACCTGGCATGGCATGAGAAAAAACTGGGTTGGTAAATTTTGTGGCCATTTCCAAAGGGAATGAGAAGCAGGTGTATTGACAGGTGCTCAGGTTCAGATGACTGACTTTGTAGAAGGTTTGACTGTATGGGGTGAAAAGAAAGAAGAAGTAGGTCTTCACAGAAGTCAGGAAAAAGTGACTCAAAGAAAGCACAGGGGACAAAAGCAAAACAAAACTTTATTTGATGCCTACAAATGCCAACGGAGCATGCTGTTGTGGCTGGTACTTCAGAATTTATAAGGAATAGGAACATTAGCACCAAAAATTGCAACAAATATGCAATCATTGCGGGGAAATTAGTAATCTAGGCAGGCATCAGTTTGTGATTATGGTGAAGAAGGTGATCAACATTTATAGCTATAAAAGTTACGCTATACGAAAGGATCATAACAGGATGGCAATAAAAAGAAAAAAGAATGGCTCATAAAACCTGATATGCATCTTGGCATATATAGGGGAGACCGGGTATGGTTGTAACATGGGGAGAGTTGTAACACCACCAGTTCCACCAATCAGGGATAAAATAGGAGTCAAATGATCATTTCAGTATTTACCCGCTTTCTTCCCAATCCCATATCGTGATTGTCAAGGCTGGAAACAGGCACATGCAGATACTGAGGAGAAAAAACTGATTTTGAGGTGAGAAAGTAAATTTTTTGATCGTGACTATATTTTGTTTAGTACTTATACTGTTGCATATAAAACCATATGACTCACATTAGATGAAAGTATAATTTCTCAGGCAAAATGTGATGCATTTTCACATTCTAATTTCAAACCGCTTTGCTACTACAGCTAGCTAAACATGGCTGACAGGGTTGGAGATGGTTGTAACACATCTTTAAAAAGTGTTACAACTATCCCCTTACATACAATTAAGAACATTTTGATTTTAATAATTTTACAGAATGCCTAGGCAGTGGATAAGAAAGACTGATAGAGGTGTGCCTGCAGATGTTTTAAAAAAGGCATTTGATGAGGTCACAAAGAAGAGCAAGTCAGTCAGATCAGTTGCGAAGGCGCATAGGATCTGCCATGTAACACTGAGCAGATAATGCAAATCACTGCAGAAGCTGATAGAACAGGGGTCCAGTGATCTTCCCAGTGTAGGTTATTGGAGCAGCAATAGAGTCTTCTCTGAGGTGCAGGAGGAAGTGTTGGCTGACTATTTGACTCAGGCAGCAGACCTGTATTATGGACTGACTCCACGTGAGGTAAGTATGACAGGTTAATCACTGGAGTCAAGAGAAGTATTAAATACCAGCATAGGTGCTAGACAAATTGAAAAATATTTTCTGTCTATGTACTCTGATTTTCTATTCCTCATAAACATATCACATGGTGTGGCCTTTGTTTTTGCTTCTTTTGTCTAATTGTTACAACCTACCCCAGCAGGTGTTACAACCTACCCCGTTAGTGGGGTAGGTTGTAACAAAGGAACATCATGTAATTGACATAAACTCATGAGGTCTGTGATGTTCTTGCAGAGGTTTGAATTGGTGCCATTTGTAGTAAACAAATGTGGGTATTTTGTATAAAAGTTTGAAAACTCTAGCTCAAAAATTCTGTGAGTTATAGGTGCTGGAGCAAAAAGTTTTACAACCATACCCGGTCTCCCCTACTGCATCTCTTGAACATATTGGCACTTCTTGTAATACTTAATAAAATATGTATTCAATACAAATTTAACAGAACAAGGATTTCAACCTTATCTTTTCTACTATAGAAAAAGTTTTAACAGCTACAACTAACTCTATGTGGAATTCATTGTTTTCTGAGGCAGTACTCTTGTGAGAACACCCTGTTTCCAAAAGATCTTAATGGAATGTGATGTATAATGCTGTGCCTGAAAGTCTCAGCAATAAAACATTGCAAATGCAGCTGTAGAGGCACCAGGGTCCTGTCAAAACGAGCTTCCTTCAGTCTGACTAACACGACTTTTTCATTGGCAAGCTAAGACCAACCAGCAGATGTTCTACCATTCATCTGTAACTGAAACAAAATGTTTTAAACTGTTTTTTTGTTCTTATCAAGGGAAGAAAGTTCTACATTAGAATGAATCAAACACTTTTGAACCAAATCATAAAAAGCTACAACATTTTTCAGATTGTACAATATTTTAGTTAGGTTTAAATGCATTTATTCAATTTCCTTCTATTTTATACAGAACAAAAAGTACATGTGTGGGTCCTGGTTGTTCTGAGAGAATGTCTCAAATATTTCTGAGTCCCCTGCCAAGCTATAATTGACTTAAAACTTTCCATTGGCCCCTAGTTGTCAAAACGAACTGTCATCATTTACGTTAACTGTAACAAGGGGCTTTTCATGCTTTCTGACTTGCCTCTTGACCACATGACTTCCAAGCGATTTTTAACTCTCTGACCGCCAGCACCACACACAGACACATACAAACACATGTGTGCTGCTGACAGGCACAAAACCCTCAGCTGTGTCACATGGCTGGTTTTATTAATCCGATTGAGCTGCAGACAGACATCAACAAACCCGTCACTGCTTCCTCCGCTGATATCAAACAGGTAACTGATCTCTGCACCGCCCGAAAGTGAATATAGCATTTTGTGTTTTACATTATGTGATTCAATTTAATAATATAACAGATTTTTAAAAAATCCCTTGAGTTTTACAATCTTACCCATGATAGCACATACATAATTTGGAGTCCTAATCGTGTTGGGTCAGAATTACAAAGTAATGGATCGGATCAAATTACATTCATGTGTTTGAAAGACCAGGCCAGGATTCAGATGTAATTTGAGAATCTATGGCAAGATTTGCAAATTGATGTTTTATTTTGCCAAAAACACTATAGAGATAGATAAAGCATATTCTGCAGTATTGACTAAACGTTAAGCTAGATAAGCATATTTTTTTTCTATATACAGTTTAATGTTTTTATTTATCACATAAAATCTCAATGAAATGCAGCAACATGTTTGAATTTAATGTGACAAAGAAGGAAAAAGAGCAAAATGTGTAAATTCTTTAGCAAGACAGCGTTAAAATGCAGCTAAAAGTCCAGAATTGAATTTTGAAGTCATTGTTGACTTTTGAAACTGTGCCATATACATTTTGTAACTTTTGAGTCAAATTTGGCAAACAACAGCTGTGTTCTGTCATCACTGATGCTGACAGGCCTAATTAGCTCAAATCCTGATTTAATGACTATGAACCGCTGCTGCTAGCTCAACTATTGCATCAACGTTCGTTTTTAGAAGCAAGGATGAAACCTGGCCAACACACACTGCATCTAATTGACAGCACTGTGATGCTGAATGAATTTCCCTCCCACACGCACAGCAAAGGCCAACAAGGAAATCAAGCCTGTGTAATGCACACAGTTTAGTTCTGAAAATGGACTGGTTTTGTTCTAGCTCATACATGATATGTGCTTTTACAGTTATGCTGCAATTAGTTTTTAAACTGTCTGAAGGAACTGTATTTATTTTTGTAAAGGAAAGGAGACTCAAGAAGTCATCGTAATACAAATAAAGAAAAAAAGAGGAAAAGTGATCACCCTACAAATTTAACAAAAAAAAAAGGAAATGTCTTACTGCCATCTAGTGGCAAATGAGTTCTTTGATCTACTGATTGAATTAATTTGTTAAACGGAGATCAAGTACAAAATAATGCAGGTTTCCTGCAATGGAGACCTAAAATTAGGCTTGTTTTCTTTATATATGAAGATACTGCCAACCTATAAGTAAAAAAAAAGCTATTGCAAAGTTTCATAACTGGATATTATGCTGATGTCTGCATACAGATTTGGAATGAAAAAGGTTTGGCAGTATAGTATGGAAGTTTGCTCAAAGGCTGTGACAGGAAAAACCCATAAGTGGCTGCGGTAAGAAGTACCAAGTATCATGCAATAAAAGCCCCTGGTTGACAGCAGAAACCACCCCACTGTCTGAAATCTCTGTTGCTGCCCTTAGACTTGGCAACAAAGCATCAGCGTATGGAGGAATGAAAATGGCAGAAAAAAAAAATGCAACAGGAAGGAAAGCATAGATGCACTGAAAACTCATGAGTCACTTTGCTAACAACAAAGACTCTAGACACCGATGTCTGTCTGGTTTGAGAGTTTTTTTCTTTCCTTTTTTCCTTTTTAATCAACTCCAGCACTGGAACAGACAGCGTACCAAGGCATCATCTAAAGAACTGTGCAGAGCAACTGAAAGATCTCTTCACTGACTTCCTGAATGTCCCCCTCTGTTATCACTCATGCAGTAATGATATGTTTTGAGCAATTTATTGTGATCAAAACATCCCTCCCTCATGAACCTGCACCCCTCACCCCCCAAAGAGTCTGGATCCCCACCTATGCTAGGACACTGATAATTAGTGTTTGATACAACCCTGCTGCCTCCTTTTCCAGCCGTTGGAAGCAGACTCCGAACAGCTGCAACTGGATCCGGACCTTTTTTAATACCCAGATGCCAGACTGTCAGAACTGGCAACAATACAACTAAATCCTTCCCAGTGAACACCGGATCAGCCAGAGGGTGTGTACTCAGCGCTTGCACACACACACACACACACACACACACACACACACACACACACACACACACACCACACACACACACACACACACACACACACACACACGGGACTGTTCTGACATGTTCACATTACCCACATCATAAAGTTAGCTGACCACACTACAATTATCATCAAAGAACATTTGTCATCTTGGAGTTGGAGTAGAGCAGAAGTCATTTGTGTGTTGCTTGAAGTGAAGCAAGGTCGTTGTGAAAAAAAAGTAAATGATTAAAGATTTTATTAAAGAAGGTTCTGTAAACATTTGAGATCAAGGCTTACTAAATCATCTTCTCTGTTTTTAAGCAGCAAAACAAAGTATACATGATCAGGCAGAAGCCTCAGAAAAATAGTGAAGATCATACTAGTCATACCAGACTTCTTTCTCTGACAACCACTGCTGCAGAAAATAGAATATTTTAAAGTATTCCTCTCATTACTGTAGAAACATATGCTTTCTCTTGCCTTAAGGGAGAAAATAAGAGTGCGTTCACCCAAGGTCATCACTTCTGAAAAATATATTTTCTACCCACATTTAAAATGAATCCACAGACTTGTACGCACTTTGCAGTGCAACTGCTCAACATGATTTAATCCTCATACATTTTTCTTGTTCATAAGAAAACTGCGGCCCTCAAAACACATTTTACACCATGACCTATGCAAATAGGGCAAATAATGCATACCAATTTATAAGCTATTTTGCTTAGCTCAAATACCAGGCCTTTTAATGTCAACATAGGAAGTTGTACCCATGAATTGGGGACGATAACATCTAATTAAGAACTTTGAAAAATTTAAAAACTGCAGCATTTTGACAGAAATTCAACAGTGCTGGTTGTTTTACGCTTTGTCAAATTCCAGATTATATTTCAGAAAAATGTATAAAATGTATGACAGACTGGCGACCCGTCCAGGGTGAACCCTGCCTCTTGCTCGGAAAGTTAGCTGGAGATAGACACCAGTAATCCTCCAGACCCTACTAAGGGACAAGGGTGTAAAGAAAATGGATGGATGGATATAAATGGAGATAATTTTGCTAATCAGTTCAGTTGTCTCTTCATCAGAAACTCTCAAAGGGCTTAAAAGCAAAAACCTGATCCCTCACTGTCTCCTAGAAATGATAGGATATTGATCCGACACATAAAAAAAGACATTTCTGGATTTTAAACGAGTAGGTTACTTTTAAATGATGGAATCATGTGAGTTCACATTTAACAATAATAGTTTAAGTACTATGGAGACCTGATTAAAGGATGGAAACAAGGTGAGTACAATCAATGTGATGCAGAACACTGGTTGAAGAATCTAGGCAGGGATTTACTATTCAGTCTAATGTCAAATTCTTCTTCTCCCTCATATCTGGTCACAGTCTTTTAATTACTTAATATACTTTATCATAACCCTCACTCATCATTGACAGGTTTGCTTTGTAACACACCAGTTGTATGAGTTCACTGGATTCCCTATTTATCCAGAATCTAAAGGCATAAAAGTTTATTGGTTACCTCAACTTGTGATCCTGCATTTATGTAAATTTGTCTGGGATCCACCTGGATTCTTTCTACTTTAGGGAAAGGCGGTAGGTTTTTAAGCAAATGAAAACACTGGGATGAACGTCAAGGACATCCATCCACCCATCAATCCATATTCTACACCCCGAAGAGTTTCCAATTCCAGGTGCTGGTGCTTATCTTCAGCAGTCAATGGGTAGCAGATAGGGTTCAACCTGTACTACAACAATGTTATCAATTTGTGGTTTTTTTTTTTTTATTATTTTTTGCTTGTTCTATCTTCTGACACAGTGGTCATGGCAGATAGCTGCTCATACTGAGCCAGGTTCTGTTGATGGTTTCTTAATGCTAAAACTGTGTTGTCATTTTTCACCGTCTCCGTTTTAAAGCACAATCAATGACTGCATGCAGTCTGTCATATCTACAGAGCTGTGTGAAGTTTGCTATCTGTGTGACTCTCCTACTTCCTCCCAGTACAGGGTTTGACTGGCAGGTGTGTCCAAAAGTGAGCTCATCTGGAGTCAAGTAAAAAAAGAAATAATAATTTGATTACAAAATCAATCTGAAGCATTATCAGACATTAACCAGTTACAGTTATTAACCTGGTTTATCAAACTATTTGTTGGTCTCTCTGACTGTTTCTTGTATCAGTCTCACTCATATACCAACATGACCTCCTAATGTAAAACCATCACCAGAATAGCTAGAGAAGTCTATATTATAGTCATATTAATATTTAAGGATAAGTAGGTGCTAGTTTTTCCAAACTCTCTTTCAAAAACTCTGCCACTGAGGAAACTGGTAGAGGAATTCTCTGCCACAAACTATGACTCTTAAAAATAAAATATTTTACTTCCATTTCCTGTCCAGTTCTTCGCTGTCCATTCAGCAATTAAAAGCTGCGGAATGGACAGCAAAGCATAATTTTGGACAAATAATGTATTGGACATAATTTGTCCATTAAGTTGGAAGAATTTAACCATGGCTCTTAGTTTTGCTAGTTGGAGGGTAACTATCCACCTTATAATTGTAATATTTTATGCACTGCTACACATAATAACCAAATTCAAAGACTATTTTTTTTCTGTATCATTTTTGAGATTTTAAATGAGCAGCTTGTTTGCACTTTTGCTATTTAATACACAGCAATGACTAAACAATGATTTCTCTATACATACCTTTCCCTGCACCTCTCCTTGTGTATACACAACACAATTACTGTGGTGGAGACGTTTTATTGTTGTGCTTTGACTATTTCTTTTAAGTTGACAAAATGCAATGATTTACTTTGACACAATGGCTTTTAGGAGAACTGAGTTCAGGAATCAGGATGTTATTATGAAAATATGTTGAAAATCCTAATGTGAGTCTTTGTACTTATTCTATTTGACTGCAGTCCTTTCTGAATCAATATTATTCATATTCTCTGTATGGACGTGAGTCAGATGAAAAGAAAATAAACAAGCATGTTTTCCTTATTGGGCTGCACAGTGGCACAGTTGGTAGAGGTGTTGCCTTACAGCAAGAAGGTTCTGGGTTTGATTCCCGCCCCGGTACCTTTGCATGGAGTTTGCATGTTCTCCCTGTGCATATGGGCCTCCTCTGGGTACTCCAGCTTCCTCCCACAGTCCAAAAACATGACTGTCAGGTTAATTGGCCTCTCCAAATTGTCCCTAGGTGTGAGTGTGTGTGTGCATGGTTGTTTGTCTCTGTGTTGCCCTGTGACAGACTAGTGACTTGTCCAAGGTAGAAGGTACCAGCAACCCTCCCAACCCCACCAAGGGGCAAGGGAGTAAAGTAAATGGATGGATGTTTTCTTTATCCTCTAAGGCTCAGATGTTTTGGTTTCCTATCTTCAAAAAACGTACAATTTAAAAAGTAGTTTTGAGTTTGCTTTAGTAGATAACTTAAAACTTATTGAAAAAAAAATAAACCTGCCACAAATAAACACTTCTAATCTCTTCTTAAATAATTTAATCACGAAAATTATAGTAAAATCCATAATAGGGTTAGCTTGCGCTTGTGTCGTGATTTTAATATTTTAGAAAATCAATTTATTTTATTCAGACTGCAGAAACACGAATTAAACTTACGTTCAATAAAGCAATTAAAAAAAAAACACACTCAAAGTTACGTCGTACTTGCCAAAACAAAACAAATGAAAACCCTCCGTCAGTCGCAGGTTAACAACAACATGAAAATAGACAAGCAGGGGCGTTGGTGAAAAGCTCATTCATCTTCTGCAGCCTGGAGCGGATGTGTCACTTCGATCCACTCCGCATCACTTGACGCGTCAATGTAACAGGACAAACAAAAATATATGTCGTTAGTAACTTGACCGAAGTGTTGGGTAGGAGCAGTGGACGCTGGATGCGACAGGCGGTTTGGTGAAGGTTTGGGACAATGCGAGAACGACCCTCCAACTTCCTGATCTGGAAACAATTTCTGTAACGAGGGGATTTATCTGAATCACACCCAGAAGGAAACCGGTAAAGTTTTTTTTTTCTTTTCTTTTCTTCAAGATTCACTTTGCCAATTCATTTAAAATTAAGCCCAAATTCATATAATTTAGTTTGTCCCTTAGGGGGAAAAAACAGTTTTATTTTTTTTATAAGGTTAAGAATATATTTAATGTGAACTGTTGAATGTGTACTGAAAGTCTTAAATGCGAAACTAAGTGCAGGTTCTCATGTACCATATATAATATATGTTTGTCTATATATTTGAGCTTTAGTTTCATAATTTGATTAATTGAGTTATGACAGGTGTCCCCTCTGCAAATGCTAAAACTTCCCTCTCTGCTATCTTCCAGCAAGACTTGTAGACAATTCTAGAAAAGAAAAGAAAAAAAAATGGCTCAACTATTTTACAAGAGAACTGACAACTCCACATACAATGACCGTCTCCCACTGCGGATTGTGCGGGCAGAGGCTGAGCTCTCTCCCATGGAGAAGGTCTACCTGGGGGCCGTAGAAAGAGGGGACTACGCGAGTGTAAAACAAGCGTTAGAGGAGGCTGAGATCTACTTCAGAATCAATATCAACTGCATCGACTCGCTGGGACGCACTGCGCTCCTTATTGCCATCGAAAACGAGAACCTGGAGATCATAGAGCTCCTGCTCACCTATAACATCCATGTGGGTGATGCTCTGCTGCACGCCATTCGTAAGGAAGTAGTGGGGGCCGTGGAGCTGCTCCTCAATCACAAGAGGCCACGTGGAGAAAAACAGGTAACAGAAAGCAAATATTGTTTGGATCAACCTCAAAAAGTTATTTTTTTTCTATGTTAAACTTTTAGTGATTTTTAAACTAAGTTTAAAGTCTCATTTGTTCAAGTAACTCTACTTGTCTCTTTTAATAGAACACCTTATACTTAGATCCCAATTCTATTGGACATTATTCAAAAGTTAAGAAAAGCAAAACGTTTAAAGCTAATTTTTATTTATTTTTTGGTAGATTTAATCTTACTGCCAGATGTTTTAGTCATATCGAATCGATTTAGCTACAGATCTCAGTAAGATTATTTTTTTAATACTTTAAACATGATAACTTGAATGTCAATGATTTTATTTTTTGCAGATGCTATGTATTGCGGAATATTTTGCCACGCTGCAATCACAAAGCTCAATGTGTTTTTATTGGGACTTTATTTGACAAACCATAAACTTTGTATTTTAACTTCAAAAGACAAATTTGGAAGTCAATATTAGTCTTCAAAGCATTTTCCAAATAAAATACAATTGATGTTCAGACAAACATTCTTAGAACAGCTTAACCACAACCCATTAGCTGTGGGCTTTCAGTCAGAAGGCATTAGTTTGTTCCTTTCAAAGTGTTGTTTGCATCCTGTATGGACTTTGAAAGCAATGTTCTTCTAAAGCTATACAATTCTTGTGCTGTCTACTTTGATTTGTTCATTGTCAACTCATTTATGCATTTCTCTCTTGGTTCCTTGCTAAGATCCCCCCAATTCTGTTGGACAAACAGTTTTCAGACTTCACTCCAGACATTACTCCAATCATCCTTGCAGCTCAGACAAACAACTATGAGGTCATCAAATTGCTTCTGCAACGAGGTGTTTCCGTACCTCAGCCACATGCTGTGCGTTGCAACTGCATGGACTGCATGTCCCACACAGACGTGGACAGCCTTCGTCACTCACGTTCTCGTCTTAACCTCTACAAAGCCCTTGCCAGCCCCTCTCTCATTGCCCTCTCCAGTGAAGATCCGTTCCTGACAGCTTTTCAGCTCAGCTGGGAGCTGAAGGAGCTCAGCACAGTGGAGAATGAGTTCAAGTCAGAGTACGAAGAGTTGTCCCATATGTGCAAACAATTTGCAAAAGACCTTCTGGACCAGACTCGAAGCTCCAAGGAGCTGGATATAATTCTCAACTACCGTGATGACATCGATCCTCTGATGGATGAGAACAACAATGACCTAGCCCGTTTGAAACTGGCAATCAAATACTCCCAGAAGGAGGTACGTGTCTTTCGTTGATAGCGGCTATTTGAAATTCTACATCGGCGGTCTGGTCACAAGGAACAACATTGATGTATTTGGTGTGGTAACCTTTGTGTGCAAAAATGGAAGGGATACTACTGTATTTACAATTAAACCAGTACAAGAAGAAACTAGATTTCATCTGATATGATCAGTGTGGAGTGAAGGAAGAGTGAAAGACAAGAAAAGTGCCAAGATGGGCTGTAAATGGCCAGAGATGGGTGGAGACATCCTCTGGGACTTTCGAGCAACATGTAATTGCCAGTCTGCCTCTTAACAATGCATTACAGTAGGCCCTTTTAGTGAGTCTCATGATGATTAGATAATTGGGTATAATGATGGAAGATACAACAACCATTTCCTTGAAATTCAAACTCATGACATTTTAATGAGGGAGGGACATTTTATGGTCTTTAAAATCTGCGTTTGAGTTTGCATTCATGGATTTTTTTTTTTTGCTAAAGCTACAAGAAACAGTGAATGTAAAGCACAATTGAGGTAGAGAGTAGGTATTACAAAACAAATAGTCAAAAATACAAAATCAATTATGATAAAGTAACAAGCAGTGAACATCCAGTTGTGAATCTCCGATCATTCACTTCCTCTACTCACTTGATTTTGTTCAGTGCAACGGGGCAAACAAGCTTCTGATTGCACCATGCAAAACTTTAGCCCCAGACAGACATTCACACATGTTGATTTGGTGGGATCAAGAGGCTCTGTCTTGTTTTTGAAGCATGTAGCTGGGATTTTGCAGGCAAATGGGAGGTTCATGTAATGAAAGTGATAAGTAAAAAATATAAACTGGCTCTGAGATTACTTCTCTAGGTGGATCAAAGAAGTTACTCTAGTGTGTTTATTATTTCTGATGATTCACGAGGCATGCAGAACACATGCAAAGTAAAACCTAAAAGGGGATATTGTGTACACTTGTGCACCATGTCATTCTAATCAAACACACTTTTCTTAACAATTTACAATATGAACACCTTTAAAAAAAAGCTAAAGATTTGGTCTCTCCCTGTACTGGTCTTAATATGATACTAGTTGAAACGGATGTTGAGAAACAAATCTGGGCAGGTTAACAGCTTTTTCCAAAACAATTTTCAGATCTGAATTTTATAGTGACAGGGAACATTACATGTGAAAATTTGAAAAGCTAGCTGACATTCTTAAAAAAAAAACATGGAAACCCCAGCAAGGGCAAACCATGAAATAAGAAGGAAAACCTGAGATATAGCCCCTATTGTGATATGCATGTTAAACGTGTATAAAAACTTCAGTTACAAAGACTGGGCTCATACAGTAACTTGTTAGGAATCACATGTAATTGTGAGGTTGTGTCCAAGTTTAGAATACATATAAACATTCTCCCTTGGACAGACAATACCAAACACACAAAAGAACTGGTGTTTGGCCAAAATGCAGAACAACACTTGTAGAGAAATCCACAGAGCAAATCAGTTATCAACCACATCAACCACGCCTCAAACCTTGTGTTGGAGAGGACTGATGATTTGGGTTTGTTTTGGCAGCCATAGCACTGAAGTGCTTTTGAAGTCATTGAGTCGACCATGAATTACTTTGCAAAGCAACGTTTTCTGTGTCATACATGACTTAATGTGAATCTGATTAAATGACTGTGATCCCAGACACAACACTACATCATTAACAAACAGACTGCAAAATGTATTAGATATAGTGTTTGTGATGTGTAGTGGATTTTTGAAATTGCTAGGTTCAACTCTGACTATCTTGGATTAGGATATTTAAATTTATTTTAGAACACAGGTGTTTATATTTGTGCTGTTCAGTGGACCTGTAGAAAGCACCTTGTGAGGGAAAGTAAGTGCTGGATTGATATTCTCAACTATTTTATTGATGAACCTAACAACTTAATAATGAAGTAAAATAGAAAATAGAGGGAGGATGTAAGATTCTGGCTATTTGAATCTATAAAATTTGAATATTCCTTTCTGTCTCAGTATTTGCCACAGTCATGCTGTCTTTATGTTCTCTCAGGAACAAAATGTGTGGCAGCTCTACTTTGCTTTAATGTTTTGTGGAATGGGGAAAATGAAGCATTAATTCATGATGAAACATCCAGCAAACCTCTAGCACTCCTCTTTATAGTACATTTTTCTTTCATTCGTGTAATATTTATTGAAATTTTAAATAACAGTTGAAAAATATCAGATTCACCCTTTATTTCATGCTCTATTTCATGAGGATTCTGGTGCCCTAATGGAACCATTTGCTAACATGTAATAGTGTTGGGTGTGACCGTTAAATTGAACTAAACAGACTATATAGGATCTATTTGACTACAATGTTGCTAAAATGAAATTAACATCTATTACTGTCTGCAAGTGTTCATCAAATATTTATATCAAATCTCGGTAGACTGGAGGATAAGTGTAGGCAACAGACTTGAGATACAGTTTGGATTCCAGTTACAGCGATCAATTGTTGCATTTCTCAAACTGAATAACTGTTTAAGGTATATGCTCTTTATTTTTTGAGAAAATTATTACTGTTTTACTAAGGCTGGTAAGGACCCCATCCTTCTGAATTAACAATTCTGTGGTCTCCTTGTTACTGTCTTTGATACATTCGGAAAGCATTAATAGAAATCATGAGGCTGTTGATATGTTTGGAGTTGTCACCAAATAGATTTTCACTTACTGGTTTCCATCCTACCACAATGCACTGTTAAAAAATGTCACAAGGATATTTCTTTGGCCTTGTGTAACAGTTTCTTTTAAGCTTCTGCTTTCCTGTTAAGGACAAAATCATGCCAGTATTTATCAAATGCATAACAGCTAAAAGAGGTTTCAACAGAAAACTCTTTGCTCTTCTCCCTACCAAGTCCTGATCTACTGGGCAACCAGAACCCAAATTCTCTGTGACATGAAATGGTGAGCCAACTGCGCTCCTCAAAAAACCCTGCATCCATGTTGTATCCATGTTGCAGCTTTAATCCATTGCGAACCGGGCTGAAAACTGCATCATTTTCCCAAAGCCATTTTTTTTTACATATTTTAAACGTTTGCTGTGGGGCTGCAACTAATGATTAGTTTAGTAATTGATTAATCTGTCGGCCATTCCTATGATTAATCAATGTTTTTGAGTCTGTATTCAGTTGATTGACTAAGTTAGCTAACGATTATTTTCAATAACTGATTCATCACGTTGAATCATTTCAACCATATTTTGCTGTTGTATGGATTTGAAATGGATTTAATGGATTTAAAAACCGATTTAAAAGAGAGTAAAAGAATGAGCTTATTTTAGGTTTTAGTCTTTCACCTTTTCTTCTATGTCTCTTTTCCTCAGTTTGTTGCTCAACCCAACTGCCAGCAGCTTCTTGCGTCTCGGTGGTATGATGAGTTCCCAGGCTGGAGGAGGCGTCACTGGGCAGTGAAGCTTATCACCTGTGCTTTCATCGGCCTCCTCTTTCCATTGCTTTCTGTCTTCTACCTGCTCTTTCCAAAGACTCGCTATGGCCAATTCATCCGAAAACCTTTCATCAAGTTTATCTGCCACACATCTTCCTACTTGACCTTCCTCCTCCTGCTCTTCTTGGCCTCACAGCATATCGACTCTGGTGACCCAGGACGCCGGGCTGCCTACTTCCAGGGCCCAAAACCCACCACTGTGGAATGGCTTATCCTGCCCTGGGTGATTGGTAACAACACATGCCACCCGTTGTTCATCATATGCATTCGTTGTTGTTTATATTTAATCTGTAATAAGTAACATTATTGAAAATTATAACTTTAGCTACTGTAGCTTACTGTAAATACGTGTAAGGATGTGTATCTAAAAGTTATAGCAAATTTTTACTATTTTTATCATATATTGTCCCAGAAGACCATATGTAGTGACGAATAATGAGATTTAGGGCTGCAGTGATACAATAATCTCACGATACAATACACGATATTCTGCCCACAATACGATATATATTGCGATATTCAGCAAACAATACAATTAAATACACTGTCGCAAATTTCTGAAAGATTTTAGAGGGACAGAGTGATTTTGGTGACATTTTGTAACTCTTATAGAGTTGTATTGAATTAATTTAACTGAAACTGATGAAAAGCACCAACTACACAATTCCTGGCTCTGGTTGGACATGGACACAGACTTAAAGTCGAAAGCTGGACAAAATGAATCAAAGAAGTGGTGAGAAAACATGTTTCTTTTAATTGAAACAGTACAAACTGTAGCTTACATGGATTTGTAAAGTAAAGTATGTGCACCATGTACCCTGTTCTGAATAGTTTGATACCTTATAAACCTTGACACTTAACATATGAAGGAATCACTCTAAGCCTGATGACCTTATCACTCTCCCGGCAAAGCAAGCAGTGAGTGTGTAAGGTCATAGTTGGATGTTACGATACTTGCAGATGAATATTGATTTTTTTCTAGGAAAGAAAATATCAATATATATGGCAATATTGACATTATTACACAGCCCTAATGTGATTAGTGACCAATAATGTGATTAGTGACCAATAATGTGATAACCCTAGTTTACACCTGCTACTTGTTGTATCCAAGGTTTCGTATGGGCTGAAATCAAACAAATGTGGGAAAGTGGTTTAAAGGACTACATGGATGATTGGTGGAACATAATGGACTTCATAATGAACTCCTTGTATCTTGCAACTATTTCTCTAAAAATTGTTGCATATACAAAGGTAATTTGCAGCCTTAAGAGTAGATGAGCATAGTAGTTGATTTTACATTAACTATACAGAGATAATACAAATTGAGTGCTAATGAAATGGGTTTGTTTTTTTTTGGTTATTTTTTTTAACAGTATGGAGGATACAGACCGAGAGACAGCTGGGAAATGTTGCACCCCACGTTGATGGCAGAGGCCTTGTTTGCCATTGCTAACATCTTCAGCACCTTACGTCTGATCAGTCTTTTCACTGCCAACTCACACTTGGGTCCCTTACAGATTTCACTTGGTCGAATGCTTCTGGACATCCTCAAATTTCTGTTCATCTACTGTCTCGTGCTTTTGGCTTTTGCGAATGGCCTTAACCAGCTCTATTATTTCTATACAACAGAGGGTGAAGAGAGCTGCTACGGTATTCGATGTAAAACCCAAAATAATGCCTTTTCAACGTAAGTCAAGCCATTATTTACCATTGATATTTCTAACAATCAAAATATTGTTCAACATACCTGTTATGGTATTTTTTTAATACATTTCTGGTTGTTCACTTCTCAGGTTGTTTGAAACACTCCAATCATTATTCTGGTCTGTGTTTGGCCTGATTAATCTCTATGTGACCAACGTGAAAGCGAACCACACATTTACCATATTTGTTGGCTCTACTATGTTCGGCACCTACAATATAATCTCTCTGGTGGTGCTTCTGAACATGCTAATTGCAATGATGAACAATTCCTACCAACACATTGCTGTAAGTCCTATAGATAAACCTTCTGTTTTTTTAATAGGCTTAACATTAACTTATTACCTAAAATTTAAATGATTTCTTGATTTTTTTTTCCCAGGATCATGCAGACATAGAATGGAAATTTGCACGGACAAAGTTATGGATGAGCTATTTTGAAGAGGGCGGGACTTTACCATCTCCATTCAATATAATACCGAGTCCAAAATCGCTGTTTTATCTACTGAGGTGGATAAAAACAAATGTGTTCAAGAAACCAAGCAAAAAATCACTGGACACATTTGAGACATTAGGGGTAAGGAGTTGCAAGATGTTTACTCTGATGAGTTTTCAGTGTCTCAAATCTTTGCTCCAAAAGAGCTCGGCATAAATTTAATAACCTAATAGATATTTCAACGTGAATCATAAAGGCTTCTTTTATTTATTTATTTTTTTTGAAAGGGCATGTAAAGAAAATGTATCAGCAGTAGACAGGGGTAATATGCTGCTTTTGCTTATCCTTTAACCACAGGTGCGGGCAGCAGAAAATGTCAGATTAAACCATGAATATCAGGTTTGTTGTCAAACAAGTACCATAGTGTTACATTTTAGTTTTGATATTACTTAGATGGATAGGAGTATGAATTTATCTAAAATCTAGTTTGCATTTCAGGGGGTATTGAAGAACCTTGTGAAGCGATATGTTGCTGCAATGATCAGAGATGCCAAAACCGAGGAAGGATTGACAGAGGAAAACTTTAAGGTACGTATGATTGTAATGTAAACTTTGATTTTCTTAAAGTGTATAAAGCTGCTTGTATTGCTGTACATGCAATTACATCAAGAGGACATTTATATCAAGTTTATACTAAACCATTTGAGTTCAGGTTTTCTAAGCTTCCTTCTCAAAGAAGATTCAACGTTTATTTTTCATCTGAGTAGAGTCTAAAAAGAAACCACGTTATTCTGATTTTCAGGGAGGACCCCACTATTAACTGCATTTACATTATTTGCTACCTTCATCCTTTAAATTCTGACAAACTGTTTGGCTCCTTTTTTCACAGAATAAATACAATCTTGGGTTTCTATGATCTTGAACTGCTGTATAACTTTTGCTGCTCTTTGTCTATTTCTACATTAACAAACAGGAGCTTAAGCAAGATATCTCCAGCTTCCGCTACGAAATTTTGGGAATGATGAAGAGCAAACCGCACAGCGGGGGAACAAGTCCAGTTGCGAGCACAACATTGGCTTATCCTGGAAATTCCTTCAAATATTGTCGTAAACCTGCTGTCAGTGAACGTCAAAAAGAGTCACGCATGTTCGAGGCAAAGTCCCCCACTACACTTCAAAATAAAGCTGCCAACACAACCAACTTTCCAGGCTCAAATGATCAAAACAATTGTTCTGTTGTTGTGTGGAGTGCAGAGAAGACTGAGATTGAAATATCAAAAGAGCAGTCAAAGAGTGAGTGGTCTCCGAAACAGGAGCAAACGTCCTTTCTGAAATGTGATGAAAACGATTCAGTTTTTGTGGCGTCTGGCAGGCAAAATGAAGACAAGGCTCTGAGTGGCAAAGCAGATGTGGAAGTCTCACAGAATATTAACACAGAAACTCAGGAAATGGGGCTTTCGTGTACCGTCCTTTCTAAGGAAGTGACAAATGGTCCAAAAAAAGTGCAAAACTGAGTCTGCAAATAAGGAATACACAGTAGAATCACTATTTACTTAATCTTCATATTTTAAAAAAATAGCTTGTGACAGACAATAGCTAAACTACCATACTGTGCTTTTGCTTTAATATGTCCAATTAGTTATATAAAGACCCAATAAGATACCCTCTTTACGAACGATGTGATTGTTCACTTGCTGCTCAGGAAGGTGAGTTTTCAGCAGGTTTGTTATTTATCTCTTACTTAGAATATCTGTTTGGCTGTTATAAAAAACAAAAGACTGTTTCTACCTACACAAATAGTCATACACTTGAAGAAGTTTATTTTTGATTCTATGTAATTGTGCAAGAAAATCTGAATCTAATTTAGAAAATTAACACTGATTATATAGTCCCCAGCCTACTGTTTAATCTAATATATTGTTTAATTTAGTCATTACCTCTGAATATCCCAGAGCTTTGAAAATTAGAGGCTATCTGTACTTCATGTTTACATCCCAAAAGATGGTAAAGCTGTGAGATGGAACAGCCTTAAAAGTGATGTTAAAGAAGAGAAAATGTGTGCACATTTTGAGCCTGGTTTCAGGATCTGCATTCTAAAAATCTGTGTTTTATATCTTGTGGGCTAATAAGCTTTGACAACTTTTCTATTTATAAAACATTATAAATACTCACTAATAAAATGAAGCAACATGTTATTGTTTCTAAGTTGCCTTTATTTGAAAATGTGTGGTAAAACAAAAAAAACATCGGAGGACAGTTTGTTGTAAATATTTTAAATTTTAACATAGCTATGTTTTTCCACTTAACGTATTCAAACTTGTGCTTACTGGCCAGCATAAATAATGTAAGAATTGATGTGTTGTCAGTGTTCACAACTCACATTGGCATATTCATGCTATATAACCACTAAGGCCTGAATGAAGAAGAATTCAGGATTTAAAACTTATTCTGATGTATAATTACCGTAGATCCAGTTGGCTTAATTAGGAGCTTTTGTGTCATATCTAGGTTTTCCCAACTTTAGATTATTTGGTAAATTCCAATTCGGCTGCACAGTGGCGCAGTTGGTAGAGCGGTTGCCTTGCAGCAAGAAGGCTCTGGGTTGGATTCCCGGCCCCGGCCCTTCTGCATGGAGTTTACATGTTCTCCCTGTGCATGTGTGGGTTTTCTCCGGGTACTCCGGTTTCCTCCCACAGTCCAAAAACATGACTGTTAGGTTGTTTGTCCTGTGTGTCTCTGTGTTGCCCTGCGACAGACTGGCGACCTGTCCAGAGTGACCCCACCCCTCGCCCGGAACGTTAGCTGGAGATAGGCACCAGCAACCCCCCCGACCCCACCAAGGGACAAGGGTGTCAAGAAAATGGATGGATGCATAGTAAGTTCCAGAGGGAGCTGGTGTACAGTGAATTAATTTTTATGACTAAGGAATCAGATTCTGAGCTGTGTGACATGTAATATTATTTTGCGGGATATAGCCACAGGAGATGGGTACACTGGTCATAAAGGTATGGCCATATATTTTAAAAGTTACAAAATGGCTACTGAAATAATCTGGTAGTCGTGAAAGCTATGATACTGAAGCTTGTTTTTGATATGTGTTTGCCCCTAATTTGATAAGAAAGCTTAGATGTGAAACAATGCACTCCTGTCACTTACAAAGCACACAGATTTGGTCTTTATAGTCTCACTGTTTTTGAATTTGTTGTTGCTGTTGTAATTGCCAGTTATTTTCTCTTCAACTGATCCCTCTTTCATCTTTTAGAAAAGGAACCTCAATTGGGTAAAAACATACTCTTGTGACAAATACAGTGTTAATGTCTGTGGAAGTCACTGATGTACACAATGAATGTTCCGAAACCAAGTACAAATAGTGTCCTGCATTTAATTAACACAGATGGGGATCCAAGTACCATTATTTCTTCTAAGAAAAATCCTGTTGTTTTTATGTAGTTGGATTGTACGGTGGGATTGCAAATATACCAATATAAAAACAGTAATTTTATTTATTTTACCTCGGAAGAAAATCATGTTACTCTGGTATTGTAATGTGCTCATTATTAAAGATAAACAGGTACTGCACAAGCTAGGCCAATAATATTTCTCACTCACAGCTTTGTGCTGTATGTGTGAAGTTGTGTTTAGTGCGATGTCACACACGTCAGGACAATTGCCGTCTTACACATTTGAGATGTCTGGGAAGTGCAAGGACACTTTACAGTGTGATTATTGGATGGCAAAAAATGATCTGATGAATTACCTCAGAACAGAAAATGGAAAGATCTAGAATGGACTTTCTAATTATAAATGGAGCTTAAAATGTATTTTCATTTTGTTAAAGTTGAGTTTGAACCCCCTTTTTCGAGAACCTTGCAGTAAATTTTAAAAGTCCAAAGCAGTTCAATTCAAACCATTTTATTCTACTTTATTTAGATTGCACAAATCTATTAGTTATAACTACAGTGATTTCGAAATTAATACTCCAAAGTTTTGTCAAATATTAAGCATATGATGCCAGTGCAATGTGGGGTAACAAATCATTTTAAACATTCTGATACAACATGTTTTCCCATTTTGTGGTATTTGACACATGCTCTCAATCTGTGCATAAATTGGGATACATACCTGAGCTGTTTCACAGACAGTTATTACCTGAGTTTTACTTGAAACGTCATTTGTTCACACAAAAATGCCAGTGTTTTGACCCTACTTTGTAAATGTGACATAGTTGCTTTTGTTTTTACTTTACAAGACTCTGTCTTTCACAGTGGAAATTCTGATGAGCAGAATAATCTGGAATTGATCTTGAATGGTCAGGATTATTAAAAATGTTTTTATTTCCTTAAATAAAAAATAATAGATTTTGGCAGTGACCCTCAGGATTGCACCACACTTCTAAATTTGATCAAAGTAATTAAAGAAATTCTCTCTCAATATTCTGGCAAGAGAAAAAACACTAGAATTGTGTGCAAAAGTAATGTGTCCAAACTCTTTTCTGCCACCAGGGGGAACAAACTGCATTCTGAAGTAAGTAAACATTTCAGTTTAGAGGTGTTTCTCCAAACAGCATGTAAAGTGTTTGGGGTTTTTCGCCCTTCATTGCCTTCCCTCGCAAATTATATTTTTTTATAGACTAAGTAAATGCAAATGCTTAATTCCAAGTAAAATAACTGCTCCAAAGTATTTGGTTTGTGGGCTTTTACTGGTGGTTTTATACCTTTAAAGCCTTGTGATCATTAAGTTTACAAACATTAGTTCTAAATGAAAAAAGAACATCTGCAATTTGGATTTGTAGATAGTTTTGCTCCACAAATACCATCATTCCTTTACAAACAATGTTACAAATAATAATTTATAGACCACAGTAAAAGGTTTGTAGTGCCAAACAGGAGAGATATGGCATTTGGAAAGCTTTGTGTTGCTCATGCATATCAGAAATCCAACCATCCTCCTAGAGTGGAGGGTGAGACTCGGGCTATATAAACTCCAGCTAGGACTGTGTTCCTTTTACTCTGAGCTAGAGGGGAGTTCAGGAATCAAGAATGAAGCTCCTCTTTGTGGCTGCCTTCGCACTCTTTGTGCTCTCTACCTTTGACCATGCTGACTCCTCGGCTTATGACAAAATAGTTACCCACAGCCGCATTAGGGCAAGAAAAGAAGGGTAAGTCAAACAACATAGATTTTTTTTTATGTTTACATTTTGCTTGTTTGCAATTCTAACCTCAGATACCTCAATTTTTCACTGCACATGCATGAATCTTCAGTTTTTGAGGGCAGTTATCTTTGTGCATTTATGATTGTTTCTCAAGAAAATGTACAATTTAGTTTCATATACTGTAAAAGAATGTCATTTTAAAAATATAAGCTCATAATTGTTCTTGCATCAATACTTATAGCTGAAAAAGCACTGATGTTTGTTTTATCTACTCTAACTTATGTATTCATATTTGAAAGTTTGATATAGAGCAGTCTCTTTTTTTTCTCCACATTCTCAAAATGAATACTTTGGTTTTAAACACAATTCTTACTCTTAATGTGCATATTAATCCTTGTCGCATTTTCTCCAACAAATTTCACCAGACCCAATGTCTGTGCACTTCAGCAAGTTATGGGGACAAAGAAGAAATACTTTAGTACTTGTCGTAATTGGTACCACGGTCCATCTGTGGAAAGAAAGCGTAAGTTGGTTATCCTGTTTAAAGAAATGACATTCAAGTTTAGAAAATAAAGTTACCTGCTCTGTTTGTTTGTGGAAACATGTTTGCCATTTCTTCTTGTTCTCCCATCTTCTCCTGCTTCATCTTCAGTAGTTTTCATGGAAACTTGGATGTCTTCACAGTACCAGATCACAACATCTGTTATGTTACTTTGAGTTGCACTGGTTTATAGAATGAAAAACACATTTATAGAAACAGTCCTAAAACCTTTCGCCTCAAAGACAATCCTATTTGATCCCATAAACTTCAATGGGGGTTTCATAATGTTACAAGCCCGGTGGTCGCTGGGTGCCACAGCAGTGAACCACTGATTCCAGGATATGATGTGGCTGCAGAATAGTGACTGCATTCATGAATGGAAACCCTTCAAGCGCCGTCATTAAAACCCCTTTTTTTGTTAGTGGCCCTGCTGGTTCAGCACATTGCAAATTAAACATAAATCTAAGCCATGATATGTTTTGGTGGGTCTTAAAGACTTGTTTTCCCTAGTTACCAAACATATCATTTTAAAGTTGGTAGCTGTTCTTAACAGAGGCAGTCCTAACATGAATGGCACCCTGGGTGAGCCCCTCCTTCTGGCAACCCCCACAGATCTAATCCTTTAATAAAGCCCACCTTGCAAAGAAAAGGAAAACTCACACATATGAAACCCCAAGTACATTACATTCACTAGAGTATATTAGTTTAATTGGAAACTTTTGGGGAAAAAAAAAGTACACTGACTAATGTGAGAAAGTAGAAACTCAAACAATTAAGCAAATATTTTGTATGTATTTTTTTTTTTTTGTTTTTTTTTTGCCATCGTACTTAAATCTGAATTTAAACCATTATTTATTCTAAAAATATTGTTTCAGTCATATCCTGGTCAGAACCAAGTTATTTAAATAGAGAACCACAAAGTTTGTTGAAAGTGGAATGAAACGGAATAGGATAGAAAGTGTAAGAAAATTTGGCAAAGCCCAACATTTTAACAAAAGTAGCTGTCTGGACAGCAGAAGTCCCGACAGAAAGGCTTAAATTGTTCTTTTCATATTGTTCCAACTGGGCTTAATCTCCTGTAGCCAGCAAAAATATTTGCTCTTTTCCCAAAGGGAACATTTGTGCTTTCAAAGTGAGTCTGATTCCAAGAAAACTTTACTACCGAGCTCTCTGACAGACTGTGATGTATTACATTACAATACTGACACATACATTAAAGAGGGAAAACTTTACAATAAAGTTATCACAATCTGAAGTAGTGCTGCATTTTCCTAAAGATGCTGATGGTCAAAAGTTTCCAGGCCGGTTGCCAGCCACAGTCCCTTTGTGTGGGAAAGCAATATAACAAGTTTTGCTGACTCTGCCCCATCGGGGCTTGTATGAGCTCATCCCCGTCCCTGCAACTTTATTCAACCTTGATTTAAATACAGATGTTATATACATGCAGTTGGCCATGATCTCAAAGCAGTGGTTTTTGCATGATTTAAAATATTTGTAGTGGATTAAGCAGTGTGCCTCAATAATTTCCAGGCTTATAAACTCTGAGCTATTTGGTCATTATGTATTTAGTAAAATTATATTAGCGGGCAAAATTTCAGACATTTATTACATGTTTTTTTTTTCTTTGTTAATTTTTTTGAACTTTGCATACTATGAGTGCAGCACTGTAATTTAATACTCGTTCTAGAAGTCCACTACAACTGGAGAACACATGTGGAGCCTTAATGGAATCCACATTTTCAACAACTTCCTCAAAGAAAACTCCTAATTTTGAGCAAATGATGTCTCCAATTAAATTCTGTTGAATCATCGCTGAATCATGAATGTCTGTTGATTCAACAACAAGTGATTAATTTTAAAACATAAAAGCCTAACATTGTTCTTAGTATTTGTCATGATAACTTTAATTATGTCAAGCTGAAGTTGGGTAAAGATCATCTTCTCTCACAATAAACCTAAGAAATCTCTTCTAATGACCTCCTCAGCCATCCCTAGGAGCATGTGGCATTGCTTATCTTTAATAGCTGCATCCGGAGTGCTCATTTCTTCAGGGTCCTTTTATTGTTGAATACCTGAGAGTTATGTGGGGTAAAATGTACATCATCACATAGTAGCTTTACTGTAGGTGGAGTCAGAGTTGCAGTTTCAACATGACTGATCGTGTTGGTGTAAATCACGTATTTGTCTCACAGCTGCACATTAAGTTTTACAGTTCTCTTCGGATTGCAGTGTCAGGCAAAATGAGTGGAATAAACAAATTATCCGTTGTTTCTTTGGCAGGGCTAGGGTTAGGGTTACTGTGAATTATTTGTGCTTTTGTGTGTTGAGATTTCATAAGTCTCATTTGAGACTTATTAAAAAATGGAAAACTATTCAGATCACTTTTTAAAACATATTATTTTTTACAGCTTATAAAGAATCATTTTTATGCGTACAAGTACCTTTTATTGGCAAAAATTCCAACATGCATGAGGTTAGTCGAATGTCAGTGAAAGTTCAAAATAAATGGTTGTCTTCAAAGGCTTGGCAAAAAATAAAAATAAAAAAATAATAATAATCTACTGAAATGGTAGCAGGATCCTCAAGTCACCCTTTCCCCTGAGGTTTTGGCTCAGACTTCTGGATCGCACTGTGTGTTGAGATTATTCGGTAGATAATGAGTTACATCTGCAAACACAGAAGAATCCTCTTAAAGACAGACAACCTAATCCAAAACAGACAACTCATTACAGCTTTCAAAATTGTTATATAACTCAGTAAAAAAAAGTAAAATAAAAAAGAAAGAAAAAGTAATTGCAAGCATTATTTTGAAGAATGTGAAATACACATGGTTTAGACTTGTATGCTTGTCTGCGTTCTCTGCAGGACTGTGCTGTATGAGTGCTGTCCAGGATATATCAAACTTGAAGGCATGGCAGGCTGTCCTGCAGGTATATGACTAAATGGGTGGATAAAAGTTAGATGGAGGTCCTTAATCCATTTGGAGAATAGATGTGAACTAATTTTGAAATCACACTCAATTAATTGGGAGTCACTTTGCAACTTTTTATTGTCCTTTCAAAAAAGTACATTTGTTTTTCAGTTGCTCCAATTGACCATGTGTATGGGAGTCTGGCTCTTGTTCAGGCCACTTCAACCCAAAATTATGCAGACATTTCTAAGCTCAGACCTGAGATTGAGGGACCAGGATCCTTCACTTTCTTTGCTCCAAGCAATGATGCCTGGGATCTGTTGGATGAGGTGAGTCAGGACAAAAGCAAAAGTTCTTTAACTTCTGTCTCATTTTGACCACTTTGTTTTCCTCATCTTACAGTCAGTAAGGAATGCACTGGTCAGCAACGTCAACATTGAACTCTTCAATGCTCTGCACTACCACATGGTCAACAAACGCCTCCTAACCAAAGATCTAAAGAATGGATTGAAATTGACCTCTATGTACAATGACCTTGGTCTCTATGTTAACCATTATTCCAATGGGGTGAGTTTTGCTATGTAGTACATGTCGTAGTATTACAATATAGTCTTGCATTGGAACAGATTGTTTGAGGTTAACTGAGAAAACTGACATTGCTCGCAGGTGGTTACTGTAAACTGTGCTAGGATTATCTATGGCAACCAGATTGCAACCAATGGAGTTGTTCATGTCATTGATCGTGTCATCACTAGCGTTGGAAGCACTATCCAGGATTATATTGAGGTTGATGAAGATTTGACAACGCTAGCTGTAAGTGCACATATTATACATATTTCTAAAAAAAAAATGAATGTTGGAGTTTTTAAATCATAATGCTGTTCCTGAAACCACTTGTTAGGATGTAGCTCAGACTGCTGGACTGCTGGAAAAACTGGGTCAGCCAGGATTCTACACGCTCTTCGCTCCTACCAACAATGCCTTTGACAAGATTGGTGGTGATACCATGGAAAGACTTTTAAGTGACAAAGATGTCCTGAGAGGTAAATCCAACAATTGTCAACTGAAACAAGTTAAACTGCATAATTTAATGGAAAGGATGGTTTTCAGAAAAGGAATTTTAAATCTTGAGTTTGATCATTTCAAATAAGGAAAACCACTTTGGTTCTGTGATATGCATACAGTTCTCTGAGGTTTACACAAACCCATTATTGGCATGGATGTCATTAATTAAAGTTTTGGTGATTCAATACAATATTTATTTTTCCAACTGAGATACATTTACTCTCTGTAACCATTAAGATTCTGGCAGATAACTGTTTAAATTCATTTAGGCTTTCCACCAACATTTTTGTGTTAAAAACGTGAGAAGTTACAAAAATTCGGAGGTACATGAACAGGCATTGTAATTGGGAAATAATAACATGTTAGGCTAATGAGTAGGTGCAGGGATGGAGCAAATGTTGTGCACCTCCTCATATCCAGTTCAATGAGTCAACTATAAACCTAGCTAAATCTGTCTTTACTGACACTGTTACTGGTGTACAAAAAGCCCTTTAAAAAAACCAAGCAGTTGGCCTCATGGGGGGACGGGGAGGCAAGTAAAACCTGGAGGCCTGCCAGGCTTACAATACCGTCGGGGAAACCCCGAGCTATAAATGTACCTGTTTTATTCTTTCTAAAACCACTTTTTTGATGTGTTTTGGATAATTTGTTGTGTTGTGTCCAACCGTTAAACTTTTGACAAAACCTGTCACCCTCAATTTGAAGAAAACAGGCACATGTTCTCCAATAAAAAAAAACAAACAAACAAGAAAACACCCACTAAGTCTAGGAAAGTGTCTTCTTCTTCTATTTGCCCAACCTTCTCTATGCCGCCAGCACAACGGGCGCGCCACTAGCGGTTGTATATGGAATTGCACCAAATAACTGAAATACCTTAATAATATTACAATGAGAAATTAAAGATAGAAAAAAATAATAATGTTGAGGTGCTTATTTTTATTCTTAATGTTTTCATTACTTATAATAGCTTGTTCTCACCCTGCTACACACATATTTGACCCAGTATGATTTATGCTGTTTGGACAATAGGACACCGAGAACAAATTAAAACTTATGCACCAATTTCTTGTTTAAAAATGATTGGATTTGATTGCCTTTTTCACTCATTCATTCCATAGTTAAAACATTATGCTGGTAATGAATGTCTAAAAACTTCTGATAAGAACATCATTTAGCTATAAAGTCTCAAAAGAAATAAACTTTTTCTCAAATTTAAATGCATTGTATTTATTTTTTAGAAGTATTTATGGAGCTCTGTCAGTGACTAAGTAAGTAATTATAATATAAAACTTTCGGATTAGGTTGTGAAACTCATTTTCATTTTAGGCTATAGCAAAAGTCATGGATGTCCGGAAAGGGCAGACAGAATGCACTGATAAAATACTATTAACAAACCGTTAAAATATTAATAAAAGTTGTCTCTGCATTTTATTACTACTCCTTAAAACTAAATAATACTGAACATCAGATTGATGTAACTTGGAAACATACCGATAACAACTGGTTTGATTTGATTTATAAAATAATATTTAAGCAGACAACAGTTATCTTGAAGGCTCTATTTATATGTCCGTGTATTAAGCCATGGTAGGCTGAATTTGTCTTCTGGTTGAATTTGACACATATGCTTTACATAGTGAGGTGTTCAACATTTTTGGCATAAGATTTGTAAAGGCTCTGAGTAGCAGGAAGCAGATGTCTTAATGAGCACATTGAACTATTTGACAAAATATCTCAACAACTCTCTTGCCCATTAGCTTTGCCAATGACATCAAATTGATTGTGAGCTAATTATAACTATAAAGACATCCAGGGTCCAAAAGGGTCTACAGGTTTCTAGGGTATTATCTGTTTAACTTAACATGAATCTCCATCCATTCTGTCTTACTGCTTAAAGAAATAATTTCCAATTTTTTTTCAGCGCTCTTGAATTTCCACCTCCTGGGCTCAGTCCAGTGCTCAGAAGCCATCATGGCAGGAACCTCTTATGAAACCCTGGAAGGAAACAACATTGAAATAGGTTGCGATGGAGACAGTTTAACAGTTAACGGCATTAAGATGGTACTCAAGAAGGACATTGTCACTACCAACGGTGTCATCCACCTTATTGACCAAGTGCTGATTCCAGACTCAGGTTAGATCAACATGTCACCTAATCTGCTTACTTTAGAACACTTTATTTATTCCTATTCTATTTTTTATATATATTTCAATTGTGTTTTAATTGTATTTATTTATATATTCATTTATTTATTTTTTGCTTTTAAGCTAAGCAGGTAATGGAACTGTTGGGAGGTTCACAGTCAACCTTTGGTGACATGATCACTGAGCTGGGCCTTTCCGGTGAAATGAGAGCAGACGCTGAGTACACTTTGCTGGCTCCTTTCAATGCTGCCTTTACTGGTGAGTCACAAACAGCTTGCTATACCATGTATGGCATCTCTCTTCTGCAGTTCTTAAAAGGTCTAAAGTGACAACTCCTCCTCTTTTAGCAACAGTGTTTTCTTTCTTGCGTTCTTCCTCCGAGTTTGTTGATCATTTTTAATTGGATAGGGAGACATGTCCATAGAAATGTTCTTAAAGCGAGAGACTGTATAGTTTAGATGCCCAATATAGGACAGCAAACAGTGGAAGTAGTCAATTCATTTTAATCAGAAAACACTTTGCAATGACTCTACTTGGAAAGATTTTAAATCAAATTATAACCATCACTCAAGATTCCTAAGATATTACATTTATCACTCCAGGCAAAATGAGGTTTCTGTCAAAGACAATCTCTCAGTGTATCGAATCTTCACCAGAAGCAAACAAGGCTCTTTAAAATGAAAGCAAACAGAAATCAAGTTAATTCAACGCATAAATAAATGTGTAGGTTACTGCTACAAGTTCTGGCTACAGGCCCATGAAGTTAGTGAAAGCAGTGGCGATGGTGAACAAATTTAGCAAAAATATTACTTGCAATTGTGAATTCTGTTTATTTACACATGGGAAAATGTCTTTCAATTGCAGACGAAGTGATGTCCATGGATCAAAGCGAGCTTAAGATCATCCTGGAGAACCATGTCCTAAAGAATAAGTTTGGTCTTGGACAACTGTATAATGGCCAGCAGCTGGAGACTATTGGAGGAAAGACCCTCAGGGTCTTCATTTACCGCACGGTGCGTCATCTTCACCAAAGTCCTCCCCCAAAATGAGAGCTTTAGACCACTAGGCAAACACATCATCCTTTGTGTCATCCTTCCATCAATCA
Source organism: Poecilia picta (assembly GCA_033032245.1). NCBI lineage: Eukaryota > Metazoa > Chordata > Actinopteri > Cyprinodontiformes > Poeciliidae > Poecilia > Poecilia picta. The sequence continues at coordinate 25,978,630 of CM065365.1, read as the reverse complement.
CAGTATTTTAGAGAAACCCCATCAATCCTTTGGTTTTATCCTGCGGATTTTCTCTGCAGGCTGTGTGCATTGAGAATTCCTGCCTCATAAGAGGCAGCAAAGAAGGGAGCAACGGAGCCCTTCATCTCATGAGGACTATGTTGATGCCTGCTGAAAAATCTATGTTCGAGATTCTGACTGAAAACGGAAATTTTAAGTAAGTCCTGGCCAATTTTGGTAGAAGTGGATTTTGGTGTTAAAATTAAGCATTTTCCTCAAGCACTTTTTATTTTCCGTTTAATTCACTAAGCACTCTTGGAAAAGAAAATAGTGCTGTCAGTGCAATTCATCAGCCCTCTGTGGTTTCTACACCAGCCAACTTTTTTCTTCTTTGTGCTGCAGGATCTTTTTGTCTCTAATGGAAGCAGCTGGGTTGACAGACCTGCTCAGACAAGAGGGAGGTTTTACTCTGTTTGCCCCCAGCGATAAGGCGTTTGCTGCTTTGACTGAAAGAGAGTTGAACTTGTTGAAAGGTACATCTGCTGTAATGACTTTACCACTTATTATAACTCCCTCCAGCACATAGGTTGGCAGTTGAAAATCACATAAATCCCTCAACAAATAATGTTTCACCGTTGTTTATTTCAGGTAACATGAATGCACTCCAGACAATTCTTCTATATCACTTAAGTAACGGCATCGTCATTGGAGGTGGCTTGGAGGGCGGCGTGACAAATCTTCTAAGATCTCTCCAGGGAAGCAATCTTCAACTAAAATTTGTAGGTATTTAGCACTGAACCATTTTACTAAAGAAAATTCGACCTTTATGTATTAAGGACAGCATATCTTAATAGTGTTCTAAATATTTAGAAGTTGTTTTATTTTTTTGTTGTTGTGGAAATTTCCATATCTTAGAAAATCTCATTTTAAATTGTGATACCACAGCCAACAGCACGCTATTGACTTATCGTGGAGATCAGTGTTACTTTCTGTCAATCATACCACAATCTTCTCGCTTATGTATGCTTCAACTGTTTGTCTCAGGTGAATAATGCTGTGCAAGTGAATTCCGTGCTTCTCCCAGAAACCGATCAGATGGCCACAAATGGTGTTATTCATTTTGTCGACCAAATCTTATACCCGGAAGGTGAGAATTTTGTCTATTCAGGTTTATTAACATTCCCTTCCATTAATTTATTTGTCAAGACACGCACATGTTTTCTTTAATTTTCTCCGAAAGCTTAATTGTGGTTAACGACCCCTGCTGTTTTCCAGACATCCCTGTGGGGACTCAGGAACTCCTCTCAATACTCAAGAAGCTCATCACTTACATACAAATCAAGGTGAATTAAGTTTTTATCAAAGCTTTAGTGTTTAAATAAGACAGCATGTTGGTTTTTATAATGAAAACATGTGCCTTGAAGCTTTATAATGTACCAAACCTCCTTACTTAATTTCTCTTAGGATTGATTGTTTTTATATTATTCTGATGCAACTGTTGTATCATATTTTTACAGTTTGTTTCAGGATACAGATATCAGGAAATACCTCTTACATTTATGAGTGAGTAATAATATTTTAATATTATAGTACTATTTACATTTTTGAATTTTCAATGTCTTTTTTTAAATAAATATTTTCTTTCTTTCTTGTTTTAGAGAAGATCATCACACGTGTTGTCCATCAATGTAATTATGATTTAAAACCCTTTTATTATCATGGAATTCATTTTGTTTAAGAAGAAATCTATAATGAAACTAGAAAGGAAAGTAATCTTTAATTCAAAAAATATTTTTTTGGCCATAATACTAATCCAGCAGATATTTGGGTTTAACCTATTTTTCTTCAAGTTAGCCTAAATATTCTCCTCCAACACTAGTTAGGTTAAGTTTAGTAACTTTACTCTCTGTTTTGATATGACTTGTTGATACACAAGTTCTTCACACCGGAAGATGAGGCAAATTCTCTTACCATCAATGTTATTACACAGGGTGGAAAAAAATAATGTTAAAGAAAACCTTGTGGTCTATAGCACAGGTTTTAAACCATGCTCATTGCAATGTGGACACATGGGTCAGAGTGTTTTTCTCTTGATAAAATCACTAACAGTATACATGCAAGATAGATGTGATAAAAAAACAGTCTTGAATCATTGAGTGAATACGATCAAGGCGTCTCTAAGTGTAATCACATAACAATGTATGGATGTTTAAAATGTTGTGGAAAGTAATCAGTAGAGACAATATAATAAGAATTTGAGATGCCAAAGTTTAGGTAAGGTGATAGTTCTGATGCAATGTCATGGCACTCAAACAAGCATAAATATATTTTCATCAAAGTTCATTATAATGAAACGATCTCTTTTTTTTTGCAGCTCCTGAAGAGAAAAAAGTGATAAGGGTTATTGACAAGCCCACCACTACAATTACCAGGGTTATTGAGAGGCCCACCACTACAATTACCAGGGTTATTGAACCTTCTGTCCGCAAAATCACCAGGGTTACCAGTTCAGGCTCCAGGGTTACCAGTTCAGGCTCCACAAACATTGGCCTGGAAGGTAAATGGACATAAACGTACATGTCCAATGACATTTACTGTATTTTTTATCCTTTATCTTTACAACAACATGATAGTTAGAAAGTACGGGAGTGTGACTGTTAAACATTAGATTTATGACTTAAGTGATGTAATTACTCAAATAAAAATGTCTTTTTTTCCAACAGGAGTTGACCGTTCAAGGATTATTACCTTTGAAGGGAACCCAGACCTTGACGCCGAGCAACTTGCTGGACTGATCCAAAGTGAGTTTTATTATCTTCCATAACTCACTAACTCAGAAAACTTGTTATTTATTAATATGGAGTGTGTATGCTTGCTTCCCTTTCATAGGAAGACCTAATGCAAGAAGACTTGTAGGTAAAATAAATTAAAAAAATAAGGAAAAAAACTGATCTTACCCAATCTAAATGGAAACCTCAACATCATCTTTGAGTTACTGTTGACTGTAATGCCATGTCTGTTCCTGCATCTGTGTCACATGATTGTATTGCCCTGCATCATATATGTACTCTGTCTCATCAGTTCTTCTGGGTGTTATTTATGGAATGGTTTGACTTTTTGAGAAATCAACTCAAAGTGCTTACGTTTTCCTTAAAATTACTTGGGGAAAACATCATTAGTGTATGGTAAATGTGAAGCAAAACAACAATGTTTAGTTGTTTAGGAGCAGGCAGATTAACTTTTTGTATCACCCCAGGTTGCCTTGTAACTTCACTGGGAAAAGCATTTAAAGCTAAATAGTAAGACCTACTGCAAAACCTTTTTTTCGTTAGTCTACACAAATTGAATAAATACTAAATAAAGTTGGGGTTTACTGGTAGGTGCTTTCTGATGTGCACCCTGGCTGATTCCATCACTTTCCAGTTCATGAGCTAAGCTAAGCCAGTGGAGTGCTGAATCACATTTTCCATGCAGATGCAGGGATCGTATCAGTCTTTTTTTTCTTCTTCTTTAAACTCGGCGAGGAAGCACATGAGCATATTTCCAAAAAAAGTCAAACAATTTCTAATGTCATCTTTGGCTTCTTGCTTATTTCAACATGCGTGTCTGCACATTGCTTACCTAAATGTTAAGCTGACATTTACTGTCTGTGCAGCTGCATTTTGTGCAACTTTTTTGTGAGGTCTGTCTGAGGTCCATAACTCATACAGGTTTTGAGGTTCTGCGGGGGCAGCCATACTCCCACCTTCTTGCTGTGCTGAGCTTGGTTCTGTCATGTGGAAAGAACTGAGATCAGACTATAAAGATTTCTGAGCTGCGACGCAATACCTACTGTGTTTCCCAGTTAAGTAATGACCGGTTCAAAGCAACGAACATTCATTCATTTTTCCTTTTATTCTGTTAGGTGGCAACAGGAGGAGGGGAAGGAACTGAGAATGGTCGCATGAGGATATCTTCCTGGTGAAGTTATACATGGAGGCTGAAACTGGTGTTTTACAGACGATACATCTAGAGTGTTGTTTCCTGAATATATTGTGATAGCACTTGCTAAACACAAAGAACTGTTTTCATAAACTCTCAAATTTTAAGGTGCTTTATTTGTACATAGATTGACATTTTAAATCCATTGTATGTTAGCAGTTAAAATGAACTGAAATGAGGAAGGTTGTAATAGTAAAAATCAAGTCAGTATATAGGGACAAAAATATTGTTTCTAACTCTTTTGACTTTGATCGAGGTAAATGTTTGAGCAAGAGTGCTTAATGAGGGGCTTCGAGAAATATCTCAGTACGAAAATGGCCTTATCTATTTTCTCTTACTTCACCTGCTATGTAACTTTAACATCTCTGACTTTAAGTGGTTTAAGGTTTCATGTACATTTGGTTAGTGGATTGTGTCATTTGTAATGAGATGGATAAATCCAGGTATGCTCTCTTTTTGTTTTCCAAAAATCCTACAATAAAGTGCTTCTGTTGAGATAACTGCATTACCATAAAGGGTCATTTTTATTTCCTTGCAAAGTTCCTCAATTTGTTAATGTTATATATAAAAAAGAGCTTAGATCTAAATATTATGTCTGTCATTTGTATTTGTAAGAGCAAGGTCCTCGAGAGTTTAAAAGTGTTCCTGTTCACTGGACCAATTGTTCATTTATAGGTTTATGGGAGATTTCGCCCACCCGTTTATCTAAATATTACAAACAGATGTAACACAGGGTGAAGTCGAGCTCCAAGAAAGAATGTTTCTTGAGAGTGGTATGCGTTTCCATGTGGCCTAACATATAAAAATTACATTGAGAGCTAAATTTATGGGTTGAAAGGAACATTCCTCTCCGTAAGCTCAAACAAGTATAGAAGTTACATCAAAAGACAAATTCATATGTTAAAACCATAAAATTCAAACAGTTCCTCAAATCTTGTCATTAATGATAGCATTAGTAATTGTAAAGTAAACAACAAAACCACTTGTGCATATTTGCTTGTACAGTGGTGAAATCTTACCAGGTTTCATAGCAATTTTTTAAACTTGCAGACATTTGGATCTGGCCCAGTTCCTGTGCTGTTTGGCTCACAAGCAGAATTCTGCAACTCAGTTTATGGTTCCTTGGATCGACTAAAATGGATTAAAACCTGAACAAATGCCAAAGTAAAAACAAAAAACATTTGGAAGGTACTGAAAAATAATTTTGCACAGTGGATGCCATATTTCTGGAGGATGAAAGCAGAATTGTAATTATCTGATGCACGGAGCATACAGTTTAATGCAATCTCACTTGAAGAAGTCATAAAACCATCCACTAATGTGTTACTGATTATGTAACTTAATTTAAACAAATTCATAAGTAAACTATGTTTATGTTTCTATGGACAGTGGTATAAAAATAATTTGCTTGTCAGTAAATTAGCAACATATGTTGTTTTAGCATTTTTTTATACAAGATGAAGTACCATAACTTTTATTAAGACCACAATTCTGTAATTTGTTGCAAAAACCCCTTTGCATTTGAAGTTGTGCCCTTTCAACTCTTAAGTTGTAAAGTAAAACCTCACTTGATGAAATTTTCCAGTGAATACTACCACATCATGTTCCAGTGACACAGAACTCACAGGCAACGTTGATGAATGTTTATATGACAATATACACAGCAAAGGTTGTTAAGTTTTAAGCTATGTCATGCTATATTTGCTTGCCAAACAAATTTGCTACATTTATTTTAAAAAGACAGAAATCAGACAGCCGTTAGAAGATTGGCAGTCATCTTCTTTTCAAAAGAAAAAATGTCTGTATTAAGTCTCTATTAATCAATAACTAGGAAATAAACTACTTTCCGCACGTTTTGAGGGTTTAATATGATATCGTTCCAACTCATTAAGCTGCATAGATTCAACCTTTCTCGGAAGGCTTTCCACATTGTTTATAAGTGTGTTTCTAGGAACATTTGACCAGCCTTCAAAGCAGTGCATTTGGGAAATCACACAATGATGTTGGACGAGAAAACATGGCTCTCAATTCCCACTCTAATTTGTGTGAGTCACTCTGTCGGGCCGAGGTCAGGACTCTCTGTGTGGGTTAATCGAGTTCCTCCGCAGTAAGCATTCACATCCAACTCTTTGTGGATCTTGACTTGGGCACTGGAGGACAGTCATGTTGAAACAGGAAAGGGGCCAACCCCAAAATGTTTCCACAAACTTGTGAGCATAAGATTGTCAAAAAGGTCTTAGTATAATAAAACAATAAAAGCTCCTTTCATTGAAACTAAGGAAAATAGAGTCACACCGTAATCCTTTCTGAGTCAATGAGGTTAACAAAGTACCATTCCCGCGATAACTGCCAAACTCAGGCCAAACTCTGCCAAACACCACCAGATTACTTTGCATCTGGTGGTGGACCTAACGTGGTGCGGCACCCAAACATTTGTGTCACACATATTGATGTAAGGTTTGAATTCAGCTGATCTGACTCTGATTTCACACGACCTACCACTAACACTGATCTGATGTTTTCAATTAATTTCACTTTGTGAAAGTACCACTTCCATGGAATACTTTGTAAAGTGAAAATTTCACAACTGTACTAATTATATAAATGGAATTTGAGTTTTAATGGTGCAGAATACTTGCATCCTATGAGTGATCTGTGGTTTCCTATGTCAATGTTAAAGAGATTATCTTGGATAGTTATTGGGGACCTGCCATATAGATATAAAAAAAAAACAACTCTTGACTCTTAAATGCAAACATGTACCAACAATGGTTTTGTGCCCAATGAAGGAGGATATTTTTTTCTGCAGGGCTCTACTATAATATAGCTGAAAAATGCCAATAAAATAAAAGCGGATTTCACTCACTACAAGCTTGGAGATTAACATTATGAACTAAAAGGACCTGACAGTTTTGAGTCAGAAGGATTTCTTAACCTTGTATAGTTGCATAGCAAGTCTAAACAATTCACAGAGAACTCAAACTTAAGCATAAATCTCTGATTATATAGGAGATTGAATCTATAATTCGCTGTACACAAAATGTTAAGAAAGCGTTCTCAGTGTATTTATTCCAGGTTTTCTGTGTTAGATCTGTGTTCCTGTGAGTCCCTGTGTTGTTCGGTCTCTTCCTCCCTTGATTGTTTCCCAAGTGTGTCTCGTTCCCTGATTACCCTCCCTGTCCATTTAAACCCACCTGTGTGGTTTTGTTCCTCTTGGATCCTTGTTGTGACTAGTCTTTCAAGGTCGTTGCGTCACATGTCAGTCATCTCAGTAGAACTGTGAAGTCCAGAGTGTCTGTTCAGTTTAGTTAGTCGTCATAGTTGAACTGTTAGTCCTGTGTGTGACGCCAGCTCTCATTCCAGCTGTAATGTTGCTACCGGTGCTGAGCTCTAGCCTCTCGCTCTGCCGTGCTGCCGGCTTCCTGGACTGCATGTGAGCTGAATCATCAATAAATCTTCACCTACCTTCCACTACCTGGGTCCTTGGTGTACATCCAACCACACATCATGACAATAATTCTATAGTTATTTAAGTTTTACATACTTCTACCATTTTATGTGTGATAAATGCTGCTTTACTAAAGCAATAACACAAGTGCACTTTACATAATGCTTGGCTTTAAGCAGGCGTTGGGCTTTTGACTTGGCTTTTCCTTTTTACTCTATCACTATCCCTACAAAACTAGATATGCTTTGGTAGATTTCCATTACACAAGTCAATCAAAAATTATACATTATTTTTATGTTTCTTTATCTGAGGAACTCTTTACCTAATACCAGATGTTTGTACTTAAGTCGTGTGACTTACAATTGAGAGAGTTTTGAGTCACAAATGTTGTGACTTGAGACTCGACGTACTAAATACTTTGGACTTAATGGATTTTCACAACAAAGACTTGTGACTTCACTTCATTTTGAACCATTTTGCTTGCTTGCTATCTTGGTGTGCTATCTTACACCAAGAAGAAAGTGTTTTTTAATGGAGCTGCCTCCTCTGCAATTATGGTCATTTTGTGTTTTGGTGATTTACACGGTCGTTTGAGAGATTAAGAACTCTTTGGAGTCCTGCCAAACTCTGTAAGGACAGTGTTGTGAATAAGATTTTAAAACTCGACAGTCTTTCCTGATTAAATGACGTATAAATAAAATTTGAAAAAAAAAATGCTTGCCAGCTGTTCTGTACAGTTCTTCAAAAGAGCCCAATGTTTGCCAGCACTAGACTTCCTTTACTTCCTAGGAGAGTTTACAAACTATGTCACAGCTGATATTTACCGAAGTGACCTCTGCAGGTGAAGCTTTCCTTTAGTCAAACACGTCATCAATAAAATCAAGTGTGTATAAGCAGTCATAAACAACATTCAAATATTTACCAAGTGCAGATTTAGACTTGCCTGCAAGAGAAATAGGACTCTTTTTAAATGCAGGCCCTTAATGGATTTAACAGTTCCCCATATAAGGATGAAGTTTTAGGACTCGGTAGACTTTGTGCTTTCTTTTCACATTTTATTTTAGTAAATTCAAGTCCCTGCTTAAAATTGCTTTTCCAACTCTCTGCTATGAGTAATATCTCCTTCTAAAGGTCCGGCCAAATTCAGTCAATCAGTCCAAAACTTCAAAGTCCAAAAATGTAGTTTCTTGCTTCTGTCTTTGTTAATAACTAACATTAGAAATCATTTTCCATTCATCCACCCATTATCTCACATGCTTATGGCGCCTATCTTCGGCAGTCAACGGGCGAGAGGCTGGATACTGTTAGAGAGGAAAATTCTATAACCTTAAAAACCTTTTGACTCGTATTTTCTCCTCTGCCCGGATCCATTGAAAGTGATCATTGCATCAGCTGAACTTACAAGACAAGACAACTCGGTTTCCACGTGCAAAGGCATAACGACATTTATTAAACCCAACAACAAATGAAACTAACAGAACGAAATGAAACAAAGAATATTCACCTCACCCAACAGACCTCACTCACACGACAATACAGAGAAAACCTCCCAACCGCGTTGGATGTTCTCCCCGGAGATCTCCATGACGATCTGAGGATTCAAAGTTCCCGGTCTCACTCTTTAAGCGGGTGGGCGTGTTTTTCCCTTCGACGCAGTACAAACTTAGGGAGTGTTCTCTGATGTGCTTTCATTTTAGGAACAAGTAACATTCATTTTATCGAATTATTGAAGTCATGGTTAAATTCTACAACTAGCTTATTTTAAATATATTTTCTTAACAATACACCCTGGACAGGTCGCCAGTTTATTGTAGAGAAATCACTTCTTTAAAAAAAGACAGATAGTAGAACAATGTTTTGTATTTCAGCTAGAAAACAGGTCCTTAACAGATACTAACATGGCAAAAGTAAGCTGGTTTTTAGTTTAAACATTAGCTTGCTAGCTAACAGTTTCTTTGTTTTATAAAACTGAACTGTCAATGTGGGTCGACTGGATTTTTGACAGCAGGTGAAATTATAGATACTGTAAAAATTTTAATTTACCCCCTGCATCTTCAGCGATGTATCAATTATGCATTTAATTTTGCAAAAAGATAACATACAAATTCACATAATTTTATCGTATTAATGTGTATTTTAAAAACTTATATTCAGGACTAAAATAATATTTGATTTGACAATAGATATTTTAATGAATATGTATTTGTATATATATATATATATATATATATATATATATATATATATATATATAGTACACACACACACACACATCTTCAGAATTCATCTCTTTTTACTTGATACATGTTTTAACATGGTGACAGAAGAATTTCATACTTGCAGCACCCTAAAACAATCACTTTGAACATTTTTGTGAAGATTAAGAGACTCTGAATCTGCTTTGCATTTCAATTTGGTTGAACTCAATCTTCTTTGTCACAAACATTTTTATAGATTGTTAAACCATTATATTTACCAGGAAGTCCTTGAGCTAAATTTTCTTTAAGAGTGGCTTGGTCAACAGGCAAATTTGTATACAGAGTACAAATTGTTAATGTGAGTCTGACATAAATCAATTGTAAAAACTATCTCACATCAGCATAAAAAGCAAAATAATATATTTGGAAGTTTTATCGTTTTCAGCTGCAGTCTCACAGGAATTAATGACATGCAGCAACTTCCATGAACGTTTCTCAAACAAATACGGGGATGTTTTTTTTCAATTTTCATAACAAACACTCTTGCAAAAATGTACATTGCAAAGCACATGTATAGCAAAACTTTGGAAAAGTTTGTTTTTGTCATTTTCATCATAGCCTTTCTGAACACATACAACATTTCATTGGACCTGACAACTTATTTTGATTTATAATCTATCAGAAGACAACTCCTGATGGAAGGACACCTGAGGATACAACACCCCTTCCTTCTTCAGTCATATATCACAGTCAGGTTTAACATCTTTCATTATCTGGGCCAACCCAAATGCTCTGAAACATTATATAAGCCCCGGCTTGCAGGGCAGCTTGCATGACATCATGAAGATTTAACCATTTCAGACCTTACCTAGTCTTTCGTTCTTCTTGTTTGGCATTTTGAATGTATCAATTTTTTTCATTTTGTCAGTGACATAATTATAGATTTCCTTTTATAGACATCTTTTTTTTTCTCCTTGACGTAAAAACCTCACATACCTGGCAGGTGATTTTCATGAGGGATTTAAATCCTACAGAAAATTTGTCTCTTGTCTAAGCAGGAGTTTACAAAGTCAAGCAGTAAAATTCAAACTGGGCCATAATTTTCTGATTACAAGACTGGAAGACAGCTGGGTGTTTGCATCAGGAATCAGATGATATGCCAATGAGTTGTCCACAGGTTTCAGAGGCATTTTCTAGCTGGTCTCTTGGGGTATCAGGTGTTTAAGAGAGGAGTTGCTACCTATTTGCAAACAATGTCCCTGAATCTATTTCTGCTTGGATACGAAACATATAGTTCTCTCCCTTTGCGTATGCACAATTTTTTCCATCTTTGCCTTTACACCAATAAATCTGGACAATAAACCTCTTGGATTAGAATTTACAAAAACTATGAATCGATCTTTGAGTTTTAGTATTGATATGGCACAGTGGAAAATACTAAATTAAATAAAATGTTTGTAATCAATAAGTCACAATCATATTTTGATCACATTTTTTTATGAAACAGCAATATCTTACTCATAAACAATGTTTTTAAATTAAAAAAAGGATTCTGGGAAAATGCAACTCTCTTCAATTTTCTGAAGAAGATTTTTGTTAGACTTCCTTTCATGAAAAAAGATGTTCATCGCCCAGGACAGGGTGGAGGTGATGTGGATGCCCAGGATGTCATCCACATCTTCCGCCACCTCCTCCTGAATGAAGAGAGGTGGGTGGTCTGACCTCTTGGACCTTCCTCACATCTTCTATGACCTCTTTAGTTGTTAGTGTTGAATACCAGATTGTTAGACTAATACCACCTGGGCAGCTGCTGAATCTTTTTTCTGTGGTAGTTCTCATCATTGTTTGTTGCAAAATTTGTTCAGAAGTGTGTTTGTGTGGATAGTGTGAAACAGCTGCGGTGTGCCTGTGGTCAGGACCAGTGAGGATGATGTTTGGTCTCCTATTCTCACCACCTGAGGCTGGTTGGTGAGAAATTCACCGACACAGAAGCACACCGATATTAAAAGTCCCAGGTTGTAGAGCTTCACTATCAGGTTATACGGGTTATAATGTGAAATAATGACCTTTAGTCCACAGATAGTAGTCTAACTATAGTAATTGTCATAATTCTGTAAGTGTGTCAGGGCTATTTGTAGTGCAATGTAGGCGGCATCCTCTTGTTTAGATGGATTAAGGTTGTACTGCAGTTTTAAAGCACTGTTGTACTGAATGGGTCTAGCAAATTTTCGCCGTGATTTTGCAACATTCAAAGCAACATCCCCACCATCTGCAGAAACTTAAGAATGGTGAGATTGAATGACTCATTCTTTTAATGGATTCTTTTTTCTATAATCAGTCACTCCACAAACATGGCGTTATCACTATTCCAGCACTACTTTTCACCTAGCCTGGCCATTGCTGTGCTACTCAATTCCACTCATCTGGGATTTCTCTCAGGATGCATTTCATTTCATCCTGGCCAATCAGTGTAGGAGTAGTTGTGAACATTGACATCTAGTTTCTAATATGTTCTTGAATTGCAGTCTGTTTATGACTGTAATTTTGCAAAGGAAAGTAAACTTGTAGCTCTCTAAACAATGATCTTGTTTGGCTGGGCACTTTTCTCTTTGCAGTGGGGGATGGATTTTTTTTTTTTTTTGGTGGGGGGAGGGTTAACAGTACATGCAATTTCCAGCAATCGTTTCAAACTTCAACAGATTTCATGCCTCCAGCAAGCAATTATTTCTCAATACCCAAAGCTCCAGACCCTCTGTAAGAAGGAAAGGGCAGAACAAGGGACTGGGTTTTACCAGGCTGCGTTTCCTCTAACAGAACCAAGTTAGTCAACAACTTTCAATTTAATCTTCTTTTTTGCCCCTATGTTTTTTAAACGTATACTTTTGTAATGTGTGAATTATTTTTGAAGTGCTAGTTGGGGTGCATTCCTTGCTATGGTAGCAGCACAGTTTCACTCCAAAGTCGTCAGTTCTATTGCCGTGCTTTGATTTTATGTTTTCCTTCTCCAACCAATGTGGATCAGTTCTTCATTACTCCCATGACAAACACTTGCACCCTACACATTTCTTACTTTGTGTTTCTGATTTGTCTATTTCTAATTTAACTGTCTTAGAGTTCTGTAGAGGACTTCGGGTGTTGAGGGGGTTAGCGACGTGACGAGAACAGCACATAGCTACCTGGATAAGTAAGGAGGAAGCTCCAAGTGCACAGTATATGCAGAGCTCCCATCACTGTGAATGCCTCCAATATGGCTGCACATCTGGGACTTTTAGAATTTGATGATGTCAGAGAAAACACCACGTAATGACCAAGCCTCATATAACACAGACTTATCCTCAAAGACATCTGGTGCACTTAAAACAACTTAACTCTCAATATCTTTATAACCAAGGTAACCACAATTTTCCTTAAAAACAGCATAGAAATTTATTGGTCTAGAACTGTCTGACTTGGCCAGAAACTTCTGGCAAGCATGTAATGCTTATCTTTCAAGTGTTGGATTGAAAATCATTAAAGAAACAGTTAATCTTGCTAATAACATTTTCTGCTCTCTACTACCATGGAAAAAGTTAAAAAAGCACCAGGTCCAGCTCCACACAGTTCTGACTTAGTGTTTCCTCAGGCAGTGAGGAACTTTAACTCTCCTGAACCCTCATTATCTTGCTTTCCTTCATAAGTTATGTCCCTCTGCATTTTGTTCCCAAAATAACTGACACAGTCCAGTCCAGATCTGCAGATCTTTTATGGAAAGCTCAATTGCCTTTATATGAATCCATTATTTTTTTTTTTTGGTTGTAAGATGTATCCCACCTCCTTGTGAGTTTTAGGTAAAACCACCAAGGTAAATTACAGGTGAGTTTTATCTTTTTTGGCAACAAGTATTTGAGCTTAATTGACATTCTCAATAACATACATTCATTGTTATTCATTGTTGCTCTATAACTTAATGATGCATTAGACACTTGGGTGTTTGCTTTGGTTCAATATCATGCCTCCAAAGATATTCCACGTCCATGCCGGGGTCTTAGGAGTGCAGTACTCTACTTAGACAACACTCTGCAGCTACAAAAGCACAAGTGCGTTTGTTATTGTGCACATGGGAAATGCAGCGAAATAAAACTGCAGATGTCTGCCTCATGAAATATTTTAGTCAGATTAGTTGTCATGAGATCAATACTGTAATTCACTTTAGAAATAGCATCCTGGCTGAGGTCGAGCATTTCAGAAGTCAAGATGTTGCAAAGTTCACCACTCTGAATAAGTAAATTAACAATTAATATGGATAATAAACGTTTTCAACTAAACATTTGTGCGTGCTTTTGAAAAATGTTTTCAAATAGGAATTTGGCAACTCATTCATCAAGTATGTCTAAATAAATCCACAAAAGTAATTATGAAGAGATGAAAAAGAAATCTAAGAATTCCAGTTTCCAGTGGTCAGAGTAATGTGTTCCAAATGCTTGAAGAGTTTTATTATTCAAATGATTAAAGAAGTGGATTATGTCTTTTTCCATTACCTTAAAAGCAACACGAGAACACAATATAATTTATTTGAACGTTTAAATATGTGATTTTTATGCCACAGAATTTTTTTATCAAATGCAGGATTTGAAACAATTTTCAATTGTTGAATTTTATTTTGAAGCACGTTTAACTTTAGGTCAAATCAATTAAGTTGACATTCAATATAGTGTTAACTCTTTTTGTCAACTTCTAAATTTCTTCATTGTCAATATTGTCAGTGTTGCTGCAGTGTTGACATCTTATTTTCCTTCAAGATCAGTGAAGCGATGGCTAGTAAAACTCCCAGTCCCCTCTTCCATCATTCTCCCAGAGTCATCAGCCACGTAGATGGGATTCCCTGTGCTTTTCTGGTCCAGATCCCCAGTCTGCTTTTTTTCCACTCTTCTTTCCCTCTTTCTTCCAGCCAGTGGTTTCCAAAAACACAGAGTTATGTTTATTCCTTTCTGATTTTGTTTTTTTTCCAAAACAGTAAATGTTAAAACTGAGGAAAATCATTTGAACATATGTATTTAATCAGGGGCTGCACAGTGGCGCAGTTGGTAGAGCCGCTGCCTTGCAGCAAGAAGGCTCTGGGTTCAATTCCCGCCCCGGCCTTCCTGCATGGAGTTTGCATGTTCTCCCTGTGCATGGTGGGTTCTCTCCGGGTACTCCGGTTTCCTCCCACAGTCCAAAAACATGACTGTCAGGTTAATTGGTCTGTCTAAATTGCCCCTAGGTGTGCATGGTTGTTTGTCCTGTGTGTCTTTGTGTTGCCCTGCGACAGACTGGCAACCTGTCCAGGGCGTACCCCGTCCCTCGCCCGGAACGCCAGCTGGAGATAGGCACCAGCACCCCCCGACCCCATTAAGGGACAAGGGTGTAGGAAAATGGATGGATGGATGGTATTTAATCAGATAGTAAAATGTGGAAGAGCACACACACAATTGTAAGTTTACCAGATAAACTAGTGGTGAGACAGTGTATGTTTGTGAGAAAAGCCTATGAGCACAGTACAGATTATGATTTGTGTGGTGTGTGTTGGTGTGTGTGTGTGTATGTGTATTTCCAAGCAAAATCCAAATGCACTTCAATGGCTTTGGTAAGTCTTTAAAAAAATACATGGCTGTACAAATGTGTTTGTCTTTTCTTTGTCCTTCAGAAACGTTTTCAGTTTCATTATAAATGTGTCAGTAATAGTTGAATTTTCCTTACCTTAGGGGACTTTTCATAATATTACATCAGAATTTGCACAGTTGAAAATATGGCTCTGTGGATTCCTAAAATTCTACCCAGTGGCAAAGTAAAGCTTTCAAAGATGGGGACAGGTTAAACTTCATTTGAACTGTGTTTTTTGGAGTTTGATTGACATTAACCACACCCCTGTTCCTTTTTTTTTTACATTTATCATATATGGGGTAAGCTTTAGAAAGCCTTCTATCCTGTTGACTTATGCAACACAAAACCAGTGATCATCTCAGTTTGTGGAAAAGTTGAAAAAGGTTAAAAATGCTGTGTAGCAGCACACAAAGAGGGAGATTTGTTGAGTTTATAGCACAAGTATTTATAACTTAATTTTCTCTTATGAAATGGTACATTGGTGAATAATTCTCAGATAGCTCGATGGCATTTTAAAAGTATGAATTAGTCCTCAGGGGTTTAAAATGTGCCTGGAAAATATTCCCCCATCATTATACCACAAACAGCTATTGCTGGACCTATTGAAGACAGAAGACATGTTTTTATGTTGGTAAAAACCAATAAGTTAAAGTCCATATTACTTTGTTGAGCTCTGTGCATTGTAGCCTCAGTTTACAGCTTTTGACTCACAGGACTGGTATCCAGTTGGTCATCTGCCACAGTGGTTCTTTTCCTTTCTGGCCCAAGGTGTTGTGTGTTCAGAGACAGTACTCTGCATACTTGATTTTAATGAATGGTTTCTTGACCTGCTGCTGTCTTTTTCATCTAAGTCCAGTTTGTCATTTTCCTCTGACTTCTGATATGGAAAAGACAATTTTATCCACTAAACTTCTCTCTGCCTTTATTTTTCTATTCTCTTTTTCAAACTATTCTCTGTAAACTCATGAGATGGTGTAAATCCCAGTAGATCAACTGTGTTTGAAATACTTACAATCCTGTCTGGCACCAACAAGCACACAATGTTCAAAGGCATCTAAATCCTATTCTTTTTTTTCAATTTTCAACTTCTCCTTCTCCTAAATGCATTGAGCTTCAGTCATGTGATTGGCTATTTGCAAGCGATACAAGTTCCTGCCAAGTTTAGTTTTTCTCCTCTAAAGTAGAAAGATTCCAGATACATTTAGTCCATGAAACATACTAAGAAATAAAATGAAAGGACAGAAGAGAAAGTATTTGCAAAAGTTGTTTGCTTAAGCATGAGGCAGCTCATAACCAAATGCTTCATGTTTTTGTTCTGCCTTTCAGTCACATTTGAATATTACGTCCCACTTGTATGCACATGCCTCAAACTCAAATATAAAATAAAAACAAAGAAAACTTTTCATCTTCACAATTAAGTTTCAAAAGACAAGTCTTGTGTCAAAGTTTGCACATACTTTAGTCTTCGTGGTAAAGGTCAAACTCTCACCCGAGCTGACAAAAAAAGTACATGTTTTGCTGGAGGGCAAGAATTTAGGAAGATTTACGCAAAAAGAACGAGAGTTTAACCAAAAACAGAAATATTTTTTTAGAGGTTCTTTTAAGGTTTGAAAGAAACTTTAGGCAATCATATCTTTATTTATTTCAAAAGCAAGACATTTTATGTTTATCAACCAGAAAGTAGATATAATTTTATTTACAAATAACAGGTTGAATATTATAATGTATTGAGAACAATAGATTAAAAATATCAAACAATGCTGCGGTGTTTTTTTTGTTTTTTGTTTTTTTTTTCAAACTTTAGTGTGAAAACTGATTGTTTCAATCATTGCCTTAAGGTGAGACATTATAGTGAATCCACACCTTAATGCAGCTGATAAATTCCTCCATCTGTGCTGACATGTTGAGAACATCTTCCACAGATTTAGCCACAAGGCTCGTACGTCATGATCTGTCAGGACAAAGAACACGAGACAGCATTAGTCTGTAAGGATAACGCAGTGCACATAAATATTATACTTCACTGTGTTTAGCTTCTTTTTATTTAAAATGCTTCTGATGGAGAAAGACCACACAGTAAAAAAAAAAAATCTGGGTATATTTTAATTGACATTTACAAACCTCGATGCATTTCCTTAACCACATCTAATTTTACTATGTTTTTATAATATCTCGCATGGATTATAAATACTTCTTTGAGTTAAAAGCTTAATTCTAGTAAAACACTCGCAATGTTTCTCAACTCTGTCTCTTAGATCAGTCGCTGGCTGTCTCTGTGTTGATGTAGCAGACCCAGCATCTTTGGCCTTCCTCCTACATTTTCCTGTCAGTAATATTTTATTGTCCTGGGAAACAGCCCCAGCAAACCTTGCTTACGTTTGTGAGTCTTCCATTCCTGGCTTTGTCATTAGTATGGCTCATCCTTAAAAGTTCTTTACATTTCAATAGTTTCTAGGTTTATTTGCAACATGCGCGTTACGGCATTATCTGAAAAGCATCAGGAGATAGAATATTTCATAATTATCATGACTTCAAATTTGATGTATCAGATGAAAGCCTGGTTCACAATAAAGCTCTTTTTTGTGTGTGTAAAGCTCTGCAAAAAAAAAAAAAAGTTTACACATTAAGCTTAAGTCTATAAAACAAGGTTCTTTTTAAACTTGTTTGTAGTATTCTGCTTTGCTGAGTTTAATTAATCAGCAGGCTGGCTCGTGTTATCTAAATATACTTTAGGCATATTTATTGCACAGAAGATGTGTGGTTCAGCATAAGAGCGTTTCTTAACCACATGACTGCAGTTTAGCAGCTGAGCCAAACACAGCCAAAACTAAAACTGCCACTCCCTTTAATTGTAATTTAGTGACTAAAAAAAAAGGACAAGTAAACAAGAACAGAAGCAAGTGGAATGGAACGGCATGTTAGGGCAAAGTTTTAACCTCCAACAATGGAACCACCGCTGTTAGGTGCAGACTTAATAGATTGCCTGCTTTATTTCACTACGCATTGCAAGGGTTTTCTTCTGTTATTGATTTTAATGTAAAACCCCATAATAACGGCTGTTGCTCTGGAAGGATGAGCCTCCTGCTCTGAGCAGTTCTCCTCACATTGCCTCTCAAATTCTTGGTGCATGTGTTTGTCATTATGGTAGTCGTATAACCTCTGCCTTTTATTCTTTCATTCTGCAGGTGCTCTCCACTAACCATTCTAGGGTTTGTCAACATCTCCGTCCTGTCAACCAGCAAACACTGATTTTTGGCATAAAAATCAGTGTTTGCTTCCCATTTTGAGAGTGGGTTTCTCTCTTTCCAGAGCATCACCTATAACATTTAATATGTAATCCAAATTCTAAACCATTTCAAGAATATGAGAACAGATTTAAGAGCTGAGTTTGGCCTTGACATTGCAACTCAAAACTTTGCAGCTTGTTGGACTTGAAATAAGTTAGATTCCTCGGCTCCATATTTCAGAAGGGATCAACGGTGACATCCTTTTACTTTTTTAACCTTTTTTAAATCCAACTTTGTTTAATTTATATTGGTGATGGCAATAGATAGTGCATGTTTTTAATAAAAAGAAGAGTGTTGTTTCTAAACTCATCTCAGCGATTTACAGTTCATCTTTAGTCATAAACTGAGCCTTGGAGATATGCAAATTTGTTCCAATGCTCATCTGCTTTTCCTCTCTGTTGCCTCTGCGTTGTGATTTGACAGTGAGCTCCAGGCAGAGGTCCTTCTGGCTGAGGCGAGGCTGTCCCTGTGCACCCCTGTTCTGCCCCCACAAAGATAAATACATTCTCCAGGCAAAGTCCAGCCGGAAGTCAACTTTTTTTTCCATGTAGCTCACTAGAACCTTTACAAACTCAAACACAAAGATCTTGTGATTTTCTTCCAGCCCAAACCTACTGACTCACCTGCTAACGGTACATTATGTCATAGAGAGCGTCGAATTTCTTTCACATCATAACAAAAACAAGGTCTCAGTTATGGCACAGACATTCAAAACTCACATTCTGTGAGCTGTTCTTCCATTATAAATGTGAACAAATCTTTCATATTGTGCAAAAATATGATGTGCTTGCACATTCCGCTAACACGTTAGCAGAATGTATTATATTGACATTCTCCTAATGTCTAAATAACACAATTACTGTGTTTGTATCCAAAATTAAAATAAAATCACATGCTTGTTCACTCAATAAGTCATTAAAAATCATGGCAGGGGCAAATGTGAACAGTTGCATGAAACATATTCAGAATTCATCCATGGTGTTCACACTCAACATCCATCACCTGTATCAGAGGAGATGTCAATGTCCTATTTGACATTGGAGCGACAAAGCTCTGATGCTTGGTAGCAGTGATGCATGCAGCATTTGGGGGAAATTGTAGCTACCTGTTTCAGTTTCACAGAAACATTCGAATGTCACATAACTTTTTATGAATTCTGCGATGTTGTGACAGCTCTGGTGGAGCCAGCTGCACGTTGTCTGGAAAAAGATAAAAACTTCTTACTACTTCCTTCGTCTTTTTTGTCAATAGTAACATCCAGCTCCTGATCTCGTGACTCGTGTGATGAAGAAAAAGTGTCTCCATTGAAGTTTTGCGAAATGTATCTGAAAATCCGTGTCATCCTAGAGCAAAAACTTTAGTTGAAAAAGGAAATTTACTATTGTAAATTCAATTTAAGCATTTTTATTGAGCATTTCTCTCCCCGTCCTATGCAAAGATTTCAGTTTGCGCTTTAAAAAAAACAATAAACCGGTTATTGTGCCATTTCATTTTGTTGCATTCCTAAAAGAACTTTTGCTGCACTACAGGTACTTCAGGACGGGACTGCAAGAGTGTTGACAAGGATCAGAAAGTGAGCTCACGTCAGACAAATTTTAAATTCTCTCCTCTTGCTTCTTGTCCTCTTCAAATTTTTATTAAACTCAATTGTACTGCTTCAATTCCACTCACCCGGTTTGCCACAGTCTTATTTGGAAATAAAAGCTTCTTTATCACAGTTTGTCTCTTCAGTCAGACTGTTTACAACAATTAACAGAACTGAATCTGCTTTTTGACTGTGTCAGAATATTGGCACAGGTTTGCTACAGCATCAGCCCACTGATCGTAGGTCTTGTGTTTTTCTTCTCATGACCTGAGAGCAGTGGATTGATCTCAGATCATGAGGCGAGTTGAAACTGTGATTTACTGCGTCTGGATGTCAAGCTGCTGTACCTCACATGGGGTTTGCTGTATCTTTGCGTCTTAGGCTTAGACGAATCTGGTACAGGGAACACGTCTGCACAGTATATTTGTCAGGTTTCTTCTCTCTAAACACAGACTGAAAAGAAGTCTGTGGGAGAACAATGAGGTCTTGCATTAATTGGAATCATGTGTTCATTATTTACGTTCTCCTCTTTTTCTGGAGTGTATTCATCCCTTTCTGTGTGTTGTCATGATAAGTCTCATTCACAAATATTGCGAATACTGTTTTTTCTTGCATATACATGGCAGCAATTACAAAACATATGTACTGCACTGCTCCGCCTTGCTGTCAGCACAATAGATTGCTGTGTTAAATGTATTTATTCTGAACTTCTCTGACATAACTTGCTTTATACACTGCTAGCTTGTTTAATGTCATCCAAGGAGTTTTAAATACATAACGTACCACAAAGTGTGTGGGTTTACACCTGAAGTTTAATGAGCATTAAAGCTGCATATCAGCAGTCTTTGAACCTAACAGGTCTCTTTCATGTCTGATGACATTTGGAGTTACATGCAGAGTTTTAAAAGGGACTGGATAGAACTTAAGTGTTTGATTGTTTGCATGCAAGCTGGAGCTGGTCTACTTGGATGATGCTTCTTCCTGTGCTCTTTTCATTTTTTTCTGACCCATACTGTACTCTAGTTTCAAAGAAATAGCAGACTTAAAGCTGTATGATCTGGCAAATTAATCCATTAATCGATAAAGATTTCACTTGAGATCATGCTGTAGTCATCCTATGTAGCGTACAGAAGAAAAAAAATAGCAAAGAAACTGCAAGAGGTTAATGGCATTATAATCCATCCTGCTAAATAAATAAGACAATGAAAGTGCACAAAAAATGAACAGAAAACGAGAATGAGATAGCAGTGTCCTTGTTAAAATAATTTGATTTGAAAAGACACCAAAATGAGGTTTAAGTTATATGGGAGAACAGAGTCAGCAAAAGCGAGGCAGTGGCAAAAACAGTTTTACGAACTTTTTTATGTTGCTAAATTGACACTGTAAAAGCTAACAGTAAACATATGGAGAGAATCCTCAGAGCAACTTATGAAAATGAGAACAACTTCACTGTCATTGCAAGTTCATATTGGGGTTTTTGCATAAAATTATCCAAAAGTAAAATTAACAACATTATTGCAATTTCATTATATCTTCATCTGTAACCCAGTGTACGTTTTGAAAGAGGTCGACTCTGAAACTCCTGACAAACAGCTGAGCACCAGCAGTACGC
Organism: Poecilia picta; assembly: GCA_033032245.1. Classification (NCBI taxonomy): domain Eukaryota; kingdom Metazoa; phylum Chordata; class Actinopteri; order Cyprinodontiformes; family Poeciliidae; genus Poecilia; species Poecilia picta. Next base: position 25,956,921 of record CM065365.1, on the reverse strand, counting down.
CGCCTGCTCATCATTTAATATTGGCTGCGTTCCTCATTCCCCACTGGGTTTCATCATCTGTTTCAGTAGCAGGCATTAGCTGGAGTAATGAAATCAGTATTTCTTTAAAATTTAAACAATTTGCAGAGGGAATAAAGAATTTAAAAAGAGAGAGTGAGGACATGAAAATAAAGAAAATAGCCATGGCCAGCTGCATCTTCTCCTGTAAAGAGATTAGTGTCCCAACAGGCTCAGTTGAACATGTGGTGCTCATATGTCAACTAACAGCAAGAATACAGTACATGTATTAGCAGCTTGTTTCACTTATGCACATTAACCATTGTTCTACTCACCATGAGAAAATGTTGTAAATTTACAGCTTCCTTTAAGATTCTGATAAAAGACTGTTAAAACAACCAACAACAGGGAGACATGCCATCTACTTTCTGTACAACAGTTTAATTTCATGCACATCAGAGTTACAGTATGTATGTAAATCTTAGAGAAATAAAATGTTAAGAAATGCCTATTTTATTCTAAGAATATTTAAATTAGAATGTCCAATATTTGGCCTAAGCCGGACACAGAAGTGAACTAAGGTCCTTCTGTATCTACTCCACATGTGTGAAGAGCGTGTCCAGTCCCAGCTCTGTGGTATCTGCGTATGATGAATGTTGGAAACCCGTCAAAGTGAAGGCGAGATGAGACTGATGTTTATCACATTGCCTTCAGGCTCAGAGCATCTATCACAGAAAAAAAATCTGGTGACGATGAGGAGAGTAAAGCAGGCGCTGGATCAATTACTTCTAACACTACAGTGTTAAATATTCATGCTGCTTTTATTATCCTGGTCAAATTTATGTCTATCTGCTTATGAAAAAGTCATTTAGTAGTCATTTCAGAAATGTCGGCGACAGCATTTTTTACAAGCTTAGACTAAATATATTGACATGATTTCTCTAAAAGGTTTGGATTTACTCAAACAGCAAGCCTTATGTTGTCCATGTTTGACTAGACAACCTTATTTAAGATAGGATTTGGCACCATCTACAGATCTTGAAGGCAGTATACACAAAGCTTAATTGAGGTGAATCTCCCCTCTGTGAGACAATAAATGACATATTTGTCAAACTCAAGTTCTAAATCCTGCTTGCCATAGTGTGTGTGTGTGTGTGTGTGTTTGTGTGTGTGTGTGTGTGTGTGTGTGTGTGTGTGTTGTGTGGACCTGTAGAGTGATGCAAAAACAACCTTCAAAAAACAGTTGTGTGTTTAAATACTATCAATCAAATTAAAACTGTTATTTATTAGTACTGCCAAACTGCATCTAAGTGAAAAGATGTTCAGTATTCTTTATTTCGTGAGACACTCATTGAATGCAGAGGCAACAATTTATTAATATTTTAACAGTTTGTTAATGGGGTTCATCAATACATTCTGTATATTTATCATCTTGATTGGTATGGCATAAAATGAAAATAAGTTTGACACCTCTGATAAACTATTTCTATTTTATATTTAAATATAATTTCTGTGTCTTTATGTGTCTGCCATTAGCATTCTGTAATAATGGCAAGAAGCAAATCTGTTAGAGATACGTCCGCTTCATTGAAGTAACAAACGAATAGTGCTGCAGTTACATGTAAGACCGCAAGAGGGCAGTGATTGAATTCAGGTCAAAAGAGTTCTTCAAGGCTTAAAGCTATTTTTTTACCCTAAAAGCTCAGTTGTAAATATTGAAGTGCCCAAAAATAACATTCATTACAGACCATAGAACAAATTTTACTTAAGTTATCTTATTTGAAGTTTATTTGAAAATCTTTTCTGGTGTCCTCATGCAGCTAATGAATCGCTGTAATGTTGAAAGGCAATTTACAATCTAGTGTTTGACTAGCACTTCCTGTTCACCATGAAAACAAAGTAAAATAAGGAGAAACCGAATCCTTTTTGACAGAACAATTTTGATTTGAAAGACATGCATAAGTATGGTAACATGAAAAGAAAATATATGACTTTAAAAAGACGCGGGAGGGAATTATTTAGATTTTTGAGTTTTATATTATGTTATACTCCCGTGGGAGAGAATTTATGCGGACACCGCCATAGTGACTTGCAACTGTTTCTAACTATGATTACTGGAAAACCTCTGGGCATCATAATAAAAAGTATTCGCAACCCGAGGATGTCCTAATATGTACAGGTTTAACGTCATTCAACTTAATTCCTGAACAACCAGCTTTGACATCAGTTATGTTCATTTTGTTACAATTCTGAGGAAACTATCACTCATCTTTTTTGGGACTGTTCTTATACTCAAATATTTTGGAAAGATATTTTTTACTCCTAAAAAGAAAATTGAAATAGATGTACCATTTAACTTTAAAACTATTTTATGTGGCTTTTTCTGTTTAGACACTCCAAAGAATAAAGTATTTATTATAAATTTAATATTAATTTTAGCAAATTTTAATATCCACAGCTGCAAATTTCTTAAATTAAAACCCAAATGTAATGCTTTTGATGCCTGTGTTTCTTCATATTTACATTCTCTTAACAACTGTACCAATACTAAAGCTGTAAAGACTACTACAATTTGTGAAGAATTCCTCATGTACTTTGCCCTAACTGCTGTATTTAACCGTGTCCTGTTTATAACTTCTTCCTTTTTGTATCCCTTTCCTGTTTGTAATTTTTTGCTCTGTTAAGCCTCATTGTTTATTTAGTTATTGTCTACATATCTTGTTGTACATATTTTTATAACAATAATTTAAAAAAAAGCTTTGGCCATTCACTTCCGTTCATCTGAGTTTTTTAGGCTTTTATTCTGAAAGTATTTTCCTAAAACAGCAAAACTAAAAAGAAAAAAAAATCTAACAAATGGTGTGTTGCAGTTAAGATAATGACCACAAGATGGCGGCAGACATCAGAGACCAACACCCTTTACAAGTTAGCCACTTTTGCCACAACATGTTTTGTATACAGCCGTTAAACCTTGTATAGTTAGTTTGGTAGCTAACTAACTTCTTTCTCTATGTGAGAAAGAAAGATGTCAGAAGGCAATACAACTCAAAGTGTTACTTTCTGCTGCCTTTCACTGGTCACAATGAAGAACTACGAAAATAATCAGTTCTGGATTCATGTGACTTCAAGTACTTCCTGGTGATACTTTCACAATAAAACCACAGCTCCACTTTAAAATGTAACGATAACGTCACTTTTCCAGTCACTGCAGTTTTGCTTCGAAGGGTCACCGGGACGTGTTGCGACATCAAAATGAAGCTCTTTACTGGTGGGAGTCATCAAACAGCAGACTCTACTTAACTTTAGCAAGCAGGTGTGTCTGTCGAGCTGATACTATTCAGTACCTGAAATAAAAGACTGATACGAGGACGGCTAGCTGCTAGTCGAGCTGTTCACAGATACTTGACCCGCTAAGGTAAGAAGCTACACATGCTAATGAAGTCATATATTAGCGGATATATTAGCTGTTATGTCATGTTAAAGGAGTTCTCTGTGTTATCTTTTTTTGGACTATTCTTCTTAATTTCAGGCCTTAAAGCCTGTTTTGTTTATACTGACATGCTAGTTGTAGTGGGGCTTGAGTCTAACCATCAGCATTAGCATGTTGAGAGGCTAATTAGAACATTTATATATCCTGAGTCGCGTAGGCAGTACCAGTAAAGTATTGAGCAACTTGTTGCCTTAAAGTCAAAGTTTACAGGTTATCTCAACACCATTAGTGCAGTTGCCTGCATGGATCGTTCATGCTTCTAAAATGTCTTGCAATTCCTTGTGATCAGAGGGCATGGAGAAGGCCAAACAAGACGCATTTGACAACGCCAGACTCCAAGTGATCCAAGACGGCTATGAAAGCGGGTTTGAGTGCATCAACAAAGGGCTGTCGGCGGACGAAGCTGGGGAAAAGTCTCAGGCTCTGGAGCTCTACAAGCGAGGCCGACAGCATCTTCTGAGGGGCATCAGCGTGCCTTCTCGGGGCGAGGAGTGCGTCGGCAGCTCCTGGGAATCGGCCCGGCGGATGCAGCACAAGATGCAGGAGACGCTGAACAACATCACCACACGCCTGGCCGTGCTGGAGACCAGCTCTGACCTCGAGTCCGCACCCGCGTCTTCTGGAGGCCCCTGTCCAAAGCTGGACACCAAAGCGAAGCCGGAAAGACCTGCCCCGCCGTGCCTCGCCGCAGGAGCTGCCAGCCGTACCCCGGTGGTCCCAGCCGAGAATCCCCCTGCTTACTCTCCCCAGGCTGCTGATGGCCACGTCTCTATCTCCTATGGCACAGAATCGGGAGAGATGTCGGTGGTCGGGGAGGATTTCTATAGTCGTAGGTCTGCGTCCTCCTCGTCATCTCCTCAGAGTGTGGGTGAGGATGGAGAGGAGCTGCTTTGCATCCCCAGTGGTGTTCAGATGTTCTTTGTCACACCCGAGGGGCAAGTGAGCGCCCCATCGTACCCCGGCTACCTGCGACTGGTGAAGTTCACCAGTGAGGCCTCGGACAGGATGCCCAGTAGACCGCCAGCATTTCTGCAGGTAGGACAGAACGGCGTCTTTATGCAGGGCCTCAGGTAATGATGATTATAGGCCACCTTCAGCAGGCCTGTGTCTAAACAACTCTCATTACGTCTGTGTCACCGTCTGGTTTTAGTCCGTCTTGTGGCCTTTAATCTGACTTTAAGATGGACTCCAGATCAGTTTGACTGGGGCAGGACATTCGTTTGTTAATGATCAATATTCCTTGCCTTGTGTAAACAATCACATGAGTACCTTAATCCCAATGACTATGACGCCACCCAGCAGAGAACACCAGGTCAGGATTAGACCTGTCACACTGTTCCTAATCACTAAATGCTTTGAATCTGGGTCTTAGAGTTTTGATGAGTGGCACATGACATCCAGAGGCAATGAAAAGGAATAATCCATTTAAGCAAAGCTTGGGCCTCCAGAGCCAACATTATTGGTTTGTTTTAGTGGTTGTCTGGTCTGTGGACCACTAAATTGATTTGTTTAACGTGGAGGCTGTGTGTGCACACTACACCCTGATAAGACAAACTAATCAAAGGTATGTCAACAAATCGGTTTATTAATGAAAATGCTTATTGAGCCAGGACAGAAAAAATGTAATGTGTTGAATTATATTTTTCTGATTTGTTTTTTTGTTTGGTCTTCCTGCTGGGTCATGAGGCTGACATTTTACTCTTCAGTGGGGAATTTCCCCGTTGTCCTTCAGTTCCACTCTGTGACATCAGTGATTCACATGAGTGAGAGGGAATAAACCCTGCTTATCCTGTTATGCTGTAACCTTGTTAGACATGCAGCAATCAGAAGACGGCAGTGTTCTCCAAATCAAGCTTGAACAAAGCCCTAAAAACAACCTCTCCCTGTTAATATTTTATATTTAATGTTGTTTAGGCTTAAAGAATATGATTGTGTCACAGAAAGCCCATCTTTTGTGTCACTTTCAGGTGTTTTTTTCCTAACTGTCCTTTTTCGTCATGACAGGTGTGCGACTGGCTCTACCCTCTCATGTCTGTGAACTCTCCAGTGCTGGAGTGTAACACGGGAGTTTTTATGTTTCCGGACATGATGGCGCCGGCGCCGGGTTACTACGTCGGGGTTGTGCTGTCGTCTGAGCTCCCGGCAGCAGACCGAGCCTTGTTTAAGGACCTGCTCTCTCAGATGACAGACCTCAGGGTTCAGGTCAGTGTAATGTCTGCATCAACACCAACACCTTTAAAAAAATATATATATATATTCTCAAAATGCATGCAAAGATCTGGCAAGGCTGCATTTCTAGATGTGTATCACCAATTTGCTGTCATTTATTCCTGTTGTGCTTCTCAGTGTTGAAAGTCACCAGGGAACATTTGCGCAATTTGCTTTTAGCAAATCCTCTTGTGCTGCTGGGAGGCACAGAGAGCTATTCTAGGAAAGTGACGCATAACTTGGACACACAACAGGACAACGGGCATTTAAAATGTTCTCATCTCTGTACTTTGATCACTAGTTACAATTTCTAGCCCAACTCTGAGCTTTGTTCACGAAAAATGCGTGTGATGGCAGGGAGGCGCATCATCAATATACCAGTGAAACCCTGCCAAAAACTGGCCAGCAGTTAATAAAAGGGTTTTATTGTTGTAATGCTAATAAAGATTTTTTTAATTGGACATAAATATACTTGCAGGTTTTTATAACGATGTAAATGAGAAACGGTGTCTTTTTTTATTTTACAAACAACCTTCTTGTTCAAATACAAAAATACATTTCTAATGTTTTAGTCATTTTTTTTTTAAAACGTATCAGTATTGGTTCGATAAATAACCCCTCCCACCCCCAAAAGGTGATGAAAGGATAATGAAATGTATAATAACATTGGTTACCAGCCATAAAAGCAATATTCATAAAGGATGGTGATACTGAAGCAAATTTGTATAAAGTTCTTCACCACTGTATCCTTGACCTGCCATGTTCCTGGGTTTTTATGACTCTTTGTTCTCTCTGAGGTCTCCACAGAACAGCTGGATTTGTACTGATATTAAATTACTCACAGGCAGACTCTATTTACTAATGAGGCTGTGACTTTTGAAGGCAGTTAAGCTCTCTGGATTTTATTTAGGGTTTGGTTATACAAATACATACCACTATACAGATTTGTACGAGTATGCATCATTACTTTGCATTAATCACATAAAATCCTAATAAACATTAAAGCCTGAGGGTACTTTGGAAGGAACGCCATAAGGCTACTAAATAATTTCATTTTTGGCATTTGCTTGTATTTTATTGACTCTTAATGGGAAAAGAGCCAAATATTATTTTGTTGTACTCAGGTCATGTAAAGGCTGCTGACTGAAGACTATTCCCAATTTTTCTCTAAATCGCGTTAACCTAGCAAGAATCGCCTGGTCCTACTTACTTCTGATCTGGCGTCCCTCCCGAAGTTACCCCTGCCTCAGCAGAGAGGGGATTTGATACTGGCAGGTGAGGAGAATTAATCAGGCATAATGCTCTTATCTGCAGCACTTCAAACAAGCTCAGAGCCTCAGCTGAAAGACAAACGTCAGTTCAGACTTTGTGGAAGGAGAGATGTCGCTTCAGAGTATTGCCAGACAAGGTCACGTTCCACGAATGCAGTCAGGGTAGATATCTTCTCTAATGGATGTGGTGTCCTGTCAGAGAGTAAGCTCTTTTCATTATTTTTTATTTTTAGTACAAGCAGAAGACTTGAGATTTTCAGCTCCAACTTTGCTCTGCCTTTTTCTTTTTTTTTTTTTTTAATGGCCGTCTGTTTGGGGTGAACAGATGGCGCTTTGTGATGAGAATCCCAGAATGAGAGGAGCTGTTGTGTTCTGTGACGCTCTCTGTTTTCTATACTGGATTAACTGGGAGACAGATTTCTTTTTCTTCCAACGAATTGGACTGAAAACAGATTATTTTCATACCCGGTTGGTCGTTTTTCACTTGCTTACCAATACATGTGTGTGTTTGGTCAGGCCCCAGATGAAGCTGCAGACTCGGTTAATCTCAGTCAGAAGGTGTCCATTGCTGCACCTGAGGAGAGGGCGAGACCACCTGCAGCTGACGAGGCGGCGTCTGCAGAAACCGAGGAGGAGAAAACTTTGCCCGAGTGGAGTGAAAAAGTGGCGAGTGGGATCTTAACTGGTGAGGTCGTGTTCTGTCCTTAAATTCCAGCATCTACACACTGTTGTTTGTGTGAAATTCCAGTGCTCAGAAGTGCATCGAGGCAGACCCTCTTTGATCTCCTTAGGTGCTTCCTGGTTAAGCTGGGGTTTGGTCAAAGGGGCCGAATACACAGGCAAGGCTATTCAGAAAGGGGCGTCTAAGCTCAGGGAACACATCACTCCAGAGGACAAGCCCACCGACGTGAGCCCCACCGTGACCAAAAGCCTCTACGTGGCCAAGCAAGCAACAGGGGGCGCCGTTAAAGTCAGCCAGTTTCTAGGTGACTGACACGACTTCCTGCCTGCGTGTTTTTTTTTTTTTGTTTTACTGACCTTGTGTGACCGGTGGCTTTTGTGGCGAACCTCTAATTGAGTGGCGCTCTTCCTGTGCAGTGGACGGTGTGTGCACTGTGGCTAACTGTGTCGGTCGAGAGTTGGCTCCTCATGTGAAAAAGCACGGAGGCAAACTGATTCCTGAGTCCATGAAGAAGGACAAAGACGGGCGCTCGAACATGGACGGAGCGATGGTGGTGGCTGCCAGCGGAGTGCAAGGTAAGGTCAAACTACACTTCTGTTACCTCCAAGGACTTTACAGAATATTCTTTGAAAGTATTGATTGCCTTTTAACTCGTTCACAGATATTACTATGTAACCTTACAACAACAAACCTTATTGTCACTGTATTTTTTAGTACAGGGAAATGCAAGATAGGATACTATTGTAAAGTAGGAGGAGAAGATGCATGATTTTTAAAGCTGTTTTGTTTATTGCTAATGATTAGTGCCTCGTCTAAAGATTACTATAGTAATTGTAAGTGCATCATGCACCATTTTCTGTTGCATAAAATTACTATAAATATACTGATGTTTGTGGTTGACAAAATATTAGTAATAGGTTTCCCAGGCAGTGTTAGCAGGTGAAAGCGTGTTTGCAGCACTGTAGCTCCCTTTTTCCTGTTCAATTTTGAATTTAAACAATCAGAAGGTGAAGACTTGCTGAGTCTTGCTGGTACAAAAAGATGCAATCGGCTCCATCTTTTTGTACAAAACCAGATTTGGGCCATTTGTTTGGATCCAACCATTGTAATGGTTTGTTTTTGCTTTGACTCGTTAAAGCAAGAAAAGTATCATTAAGAAAAAAGTGTTGGGTTTTTTTCTTGTTACTAGGATTCGCAACTGTTTGGAATGGTTTGGAAGCAGCTGCTAAGGACATCACCACAAATGTTGCAGCAGAAACGGTCACCACCATAAAACACAAGTAAGGTTTTGTGAAAAGGATTTTCTCCACCATTCTGTTTACTAGACTTTTTTTTTTCCTTTGTATGTTGCAAATGACCTTGCACAAGAGAAACTAAATCAAACGCTCACTTGTATTCCTCCTCAATTTGCTTTACAGATATAGAGCTCTACAAAACGTCTTTGATACACCTAATGAGAAGAACAGTAATTCTTTCTAACAATACACAGCTTTTTAACTTGTTCCGACACTAATTAAACATGGTCCCCCCTTTTCCCAATTTTTATTTTTATTTTTTTCACAATCCACTTTGCAGTCCTGTTCAGCACTGATTCACTTTACCTCCCTTCCACTTGTGCTAATTCTCCTCAGCTGCTTCACTGATTTCTGGTTGACTGACATCTCTCCATTCTCTATCAATTGAAGTTGGGTCTTTTACAAATTATAACCTTTTCAAATTTCTGTTGTATGCATCTGTTCTGTTGTAAATTATGAATCCACACTCAATACTGGAGTTTTGCTACATTCTTTTGGTAACACTTTATTTGACGGGGTGTGCATAAGATTGGCATGGCACTGTCATAAACATGACATAACCTCTCATAAATATGAAGGAGTCTATGATTGTTGTCATGAAGTGTCATTCGGTAAATAATGACACTTTTAATGCAAAGTTGCTTTAAAAGTGCCAACTTTAAAGTGTCATTATTTCCAAAATAATGCAAAGTTGGGACTTTTAATGGACTTTCAAGGCAACTTTTAAAGCAACTTTGCTTTAAAAGTGTCATTATTTACCGAATGACACTTTGACAGCAGTCATAGACATTCGTAAAGACTCCTTCATGTTCATGACAATGTTATGTCATGTTTATGACAGTGTCATGTCAGTCTTATTCACACCCTGTCTAATAAAGTGTTGCCCATCTTTCCACTTTGAATAATTTTGGTTGTATTAAACTATTCTAAGATTCATTAAGCAAGGTGAGAGTTTAGAGCTTCAGCATTCATTGCCTAATTTCTTTTATCTGCAGAAAACCTCTGCTAATAAAAAATAATTTTTGGTTTGTGAACTTGCTTGGGTGTAATTGTAAAGTGGAACTCCTGCATGGCATCTTTGCAGTCCTTGCACTGCACACTAATTAATTCTCTTATCTCTTACTCTGACCTCTCACCCAATTTGACTCTGCTGCCAACTTGGAAGGTACGGCACAGCGGCGGGACAAGCCACGGACAACGCTGTCAATTCTGCCATTAATGTCGGTATCACTGCCTTCAACATTGACAACCTGGGGATCAAAGCTGTGGTTAAAAGAACTGGGAAGCAAACGGCACAGGCTATTTTGGAAGACTACAAGCTTCAGGAAAAACCATCAAATGGGAAGGAAGTGGAGAAACTCACCAAATAGCTGTTGATATCCTGCCTCGTTTTCTCAACAATGCCTTAAAACGTATTTACTAATCAGAAAGGTCTATATTTAATACTCATTATTTATAAGAACATGCTCTATATTTGCTAGGTAGCTACTGTGACGTGCATACTCCGCACATTGGTATAGCTCTCAAGCACTTTAAACATACAGCGGCTGGATCAACATTCAGAAAGTGGAAACCAAAACTTGAAGCACATTGATATGTTCTCCATATTTAAAGTAAGGGCAATATTTTACAAATGGGGTAAATATTTAAAAACCTCAAATATTTTTGTGTCATCAGATTAAATTGGTCTATAAAAAATTATTTAATTTTGATGATCACATACAATGATTTTGTCTGTGGAGTTTAACATTTTATCTATTAGTGTGCTTATAAACAATGTTAAGTCTAACATCCTGGATAAATTGAAACTTTAACTATTCTTTGTTTCCATTTGTCTTTATTTAATCATCCTTAAAGAAGATTCCTACATTCCACTAAGGAGATTAAAATATTGCCTAACCTGATAGTATGAAGTGTAACTATAAATTTTGATATTTGTATTAACCCACAAACTGTAATACTGCCTTTTGTTGTGCAATTTTACTGAAGAATTGTCTTAAAAACCTTACTTTAAATGATAATAAAGGTTTCTTTGGTGTGTGAGGTGAACAAAACGAGTAATAAACTGGAAATTAATTTGTGTGATCCTAACTTGGTATCATTCCCCCCATTTTGTTAAACTGTATCACATTGTCTCCCTTTATGATCCAGCTTTAGCTTTAGACTGCCAGCTGATGATTGAAATCTTTAGATCAATAATTGCACTCTTACACTTTTCACCTGGAAAAACCTCAATAAAAATATTTTTGACAAATGAAAAGTATATTTCTACTTGCTATTAGTCATTACCAAACAACTTTGCCTCAAAATGTTAATGGATATTTAACATTTCAGGTGCTGAAAATTAGACCAAACTCAGAATATTTGTTCAACTTCAAATTGTGGGAAATGTATACATTTAGAAATCACATTGTAGATAATTTAAGTACACAAGTAAATAGGAAGTCAAGCAAGTTCAATTGTCAACTTTCTGTTCTCTATTGATTTTTATTTAAACTATTTCTCCTACAGAATGCATTTTTCTTGACATTGAGTGGATTACAGATGACAAATGGTAAAGTACTCAAACGATTAATTAGAGCCTGGTTCAGATGAAAGTGCAGACTCTTAGGATCATGAAAGCACAAGTTACCACTGTTATTCATATACAAATCTAGCCTTTGGGGACTGGCATCAAAGTGACTGATGGCATCAAGGGCAAATGGCTTGCAAGTTACTTCTGAGTATGGATTAATTCTGTCACCAGGAAATGGATCACTTGAACATGGACGTGGAGTCTGATTTTGAGACACAGGACTGGATTTTTGGTTTTCCAAATTCTCTCCTCTCCTGGCATGTTGACCACTGAGGTATGATTCACTATAATCAACATTTCTCAAGGCACAGTTTAATTCTTGTGGAGTTTCATCTAAAAGAGGGTCAGTTGAAGTGAAGTCCTGAGATGCAGATGTTTTGTTTAGGAAATGGTCTTCCATGAGTTGAAACAAGGCTGATAGAAATTGATCCCAGCGCACTGGTAGCATTTGTCCCTGTGGAACAGTTGATTTGTCCAACAGTATTGGTCGAGCATGCACTGGGTTGAGACTACCAGCTTGAACCAAAGTTTGATCCATCAGAGAACCAGTCAGTGTGGTAGATGGCCACTTTTCTTGCAGATTCACTGAGTCTTCCAGTGATGAGGGCTGAAAGAAAACACCAGGTTACATGTGGTATGTACAAAAATACTTCCTCTGGACTGATGAAACTAATTTAATAAACCAAAAAATATGTTGCTTGATCTTGTTTTTGAGTGTAACATTCACTTTTTCATCTATAGATTTTAACATTGGTCAGCACTTTGTCAACTATGTTCTTCCTAGTTATTATAGCCACCCACAGCAGAACCTCAGTGCAGCTAGGGTTCATGAGACAGATAATTAAGACAGTAAGCACCTGCTGGCTTTTTGACTGACAAACAAAAAAATAATCAGTCCAGCATCTCCGGCATCTTCATGCAAGCATTAGAATACACACATAGTAATTAAATGTATTCCTAGTGCAGTGTTATGACTCTACTGCCCTGGTAAATATCAGGATTACAACGATGACACAAATAATGTTGCTTAATTTTATTTTAGAAACCACGAAGAGTTAAACTTTTTGAATTGTAATAACACATTCCTAGTATCTTAATAGATGTCTTGTTTGTCCTTAGTGTTGCAAGGCAGAAACAGGACTTTTCTGACAGCTACATTGAGATTCAATTTAATTAATCCAAACATGCTTTCCTGGTGTATCTAAAAGTAAGTCTACTTCTTGCCCAATAAATAAAATTGGAAGAGACTCATAACCCTATACAAGCATTTCTCTGAAGTCAGCTGCTGCTATAACAATGCAATGCAAGAATCAACAGGCAAATTGCCTTTGTCTATTATTAGTGCTGTTAAAGCTCAACAATGATCATTTCTGGATATTCTAAACTTCATGAGTCAGTTTAGCCTGCTACACAAAAAGTAATAAAAACATTAAAGAGTTTTTTTTTCTTTGCTCTTGTTACTTGATAACCTTTAGATGTTTATCCTGATCAGCATTTTGCCTCTTCATGATTCTAAGGATTTATCAAGGCTTTAGAACTAAAGCCAAGTCCTAATGTTCGTGTTGGCACAGTTGAGCAAACAATATCACTAATAAAAGTGGAGCTGGATCCAAAATCTTCACCCTTAAGGTTAATATATGTTTTTAAGTCCTAGTTACCCTTGAGAAAATCCTTCACGCGGAGACGAGAGAGCCAGCCGTCACGTGCTTCTCACGTGAAAATAAATTGTCTGATGAAGTTAATTAAACACATCAGCTACACCTGTGTGAAACGGGTAAAAGTGATTTGTAATAGACGTTATGACCTGCGCTCCAAATGGTAAGGATTTCAGAACTTTTCTTCAAATCTGAAGTATAACAGAGTGCGCTAAGCTTTAAATATTTACCCTAAAAGATGTCTGTCATCTTTTCACAGACCCCCTTTTTTAAAATGAAGTAGGAAGTCGTAGCCAAAGAAGAATTGTGTAAAATGCCAACCTCATTCTGTTCGTCATTAATTTGACCTATACTTTGCATACACAGATTGTCTGCAACTTTGGGAATAAACGGAACGGTTATTTATCATGTTTTTTTCATCATTTATAAGTTTGAGAAATATACATGGAGTAAAGTTGGACCATTTTTAAAAATGGGAAAAGCTACTATAAATCAATTGAACACACTGTAAGAAAAAAAAAATTAAACCGTATACTTTGACAATATTTGCAATATATTAATTTGATGAATATGGCCATGACAATGTTTTGTAGTTATTGAGAACCGGGCAGGTTTCCTGTTTCCCTTTTCACTCGTGTATAGTACGTTGCGACTTGATGAGGAAATTTGTTAAATCGAGATAAAATGATTATGAAATTATCAGAGCAACAAAATATTGCGGGAAAGATGAGTTGATTTAATGGAAATCAGGTACACTAAACTATAAGTGATGGGTATTTTTCCTTTCGAACCTTCGCATTGCACGACATTTACTGATTAACATTAGTCTGAATGTTGATTAACTATTGATTAATATTGGACTGAATATGAACTAAAGAAATAACAAAAATCATAATACCAAAATATCTCTTTACCCTTTATAGTAAATGACCTGTATTGTGTTACGCTTATGCTTCAACCAGTGTTACCCCAAACGCTTCATACAATCATGCAGGCATTCACACGTGATGACAGTTTTTCATCTATGTACCAACTCACAAAGTTAAGAAAAATGGAGGAGCGATTGGTATCTCTTTTTGCTATCACATCTACACAATGTTACTGTTTTATCCCATTTTCGGCTTACGTGACCGCGCATCCCGCGTTTGCGCGCTCCGTCATAAACGTGCGCGAGCCTTGCTGACGGCACACGCACTTGCAGCGGTCTGCTAAATCACCGCAATGGAATAAGAGCAGGGGAGGGTAGAGGACACCGGCTGCCCTGCCTCCAGTCTGCATGTGAGCACACACGACAGAACCGACACAGCGGGACGGCTAAGGACAATCACAGGACAACAAAGGGACGAACGCTTCCTCCAAGGCATCACATAAATAAGAATATTTAAGACTTCCGCACAGACCCTTTTTGCCTACCTCTGTATTCTCACCTCCAAGGTAAGGAAGGGACTGCAATGAAATTAGAATTTTTTTTATTTCTTTTTTTTACCATTTATTTGCAATTGTGTTAACTATAATTTGTCTTCTGAAAAATAATTTGAGTAGTCATGTCCTTTTAATTGTCTAAACAGGCAAATTGCCTGTTTAGACAATTATTCCATTTTACACTGTTTAAATTATGAGACACCAGGGAGCATTAGATGGGTGTGACATGCTTCTTTATGTGTTCACTAGGAACAGTTGCAGCATTAGAGCTTGCACAAATCAGAAAGAGAATATAGCCCGTCACAAAACATGGTTCTGATGTGGTGGGTTTTACTCTGTTTCAGATAAAGGATTTTATTTATGTTTTTTAAGATTTTCTTTTTTTTTTGTTCCTTTTTTATTCAGCAGTCATGGACCTGGAGCATTTTGATGAGCGGGACAAGTCTCAGAGATACACTCGAAGGGGCTCCAGAGGGAATGGTCTCCCTAGTCCAACTCATAGTGCTCACTGCAGCCTTTACAGAACCAGGACACTGCAAGCACTGAGCTCAGAAAAGAAGGCCAAGAAGATTCGTTTCTACCGCAACGGTGACCGCTACTTTAAAGGGATTGTGTATGCCATTTCTCAGGAGAGATTTAGATCGCTAGATGCTCTCCTTGCAGATCTCACAAGATCTCTCTCAGATAATGTCAACTTGCCCCAGGGAGTAAGGACCATATATACTGTTGATGGAGTAACCAAGATTACCAATATAGAACAGCTGGTGGAAGGTGAGTTTGTGCTCTTTTGTTGTAACTTTGTTTAAAAAATATGATTTATATTGAATCATAGGCAAGTTATGTCAGCTGTCTTAAGTGCAAACATTATAGTCCAACCAAGTCAGAAAGTGGATGATGTAAACAAAATAGCACGGCCGCCTCCTTTGTGTTTTCTAAAAAGAACATGTGCTCTTTATTCAATCATCCTCACATTTTAGCATTATGTTGCATACTTGTGTATTAGCTTTTCTATTCCAATTTTCTGCAGGAGAGAGCTATGTTTGTGCATCTATAGAGCCTTTCAAAAAACTAGACTATATGAAGAATGTAAATCCCAACTGGGCGGTTGGCGCCAGGACTGCAGCTTCTGTCCGCGATCCTTCTTCCCTTGGCAGCGCCATGGCTGGATCCCCAGAAACCAGGGAGACCAAAGACTTCATAAAGCCCAAACTGGTGACGATTGTCCGCAGTGGAGTCAAACCTCGCAAGGCTGTTCGGGTCTTGCTCAACAGGAAGACGGCACACTCCTTTGATCAAGTCATGAGTGATATCACAGATGCCATCAAGCTGGACTCTGGGGTCGTTAAAAGGCTATATACTGTGGATGGCAAAATGGTAGGTGTTAAAATTCTCTGTAAAACTCAAGTTTTGAGTTTGTTAATTTAGTTATTTTATATACTTTCGCAAACTGGGTAAAACAGTAAAACATACTTAATGTCAAAAAAGCTTACGAACCCTTTGACATCAATGGAATTGTGTTTTTTTTTTTTTGGATATTTAAATATTTATGTTACTGTCATCTTCAAGATTGTAAAATGTTACTCAGCAATATTGGTCTGACATTTCAAGTTGAAGAGGTTGCACATTGACCCTCCCGGTCACTGGAATCAATTGTCTATGAAACTTCAGTTTTGATGATTGACATTAATGGAATTATCAAAAAACGTAAATTTCATAAAACTTTTATCAATATCAATAATACGTTCAGCTAGCTATATGTTTGTTCTGGATGTTTTGCATTTAAAGTTGTATAAGAAAATCCATCAACTAAGTGCTCTGTATTGTAGAGTAATCTTATGCTTTTTTCATCTACCTTCTAAAAGATTAATTGCTTGAATGGGAGTAAATGGCCTATGTGCATTAGTTAGCTCTGCTTTTAGTTTTACAAAGCTATGATCTATGGGAAATTGATATCTACTGTACTTGGATGATGTGGGGATAAGCTTGATCCACTCTGATGTTCTAAATGGAGCAACAGTTCAAAGATCAGTACAGCTTTGAAATACTGCTGTACTGAAAGTTTTCTGGATTTTTTTTTCCCTGTCATCCCTCCTGCAGCATCTTTCTTACTCAAAGACGGAGCACAGTACGTTAAAAATCACCTGGGAACAATTGCTAAATGTATTACCAGAAATGGGTTTCTAGGTCTCCATCCCATATTCCTACAACAACAGAACACTGTTAGATGGAACCATGTAATCTGGTTTCAGATTAGTCTCCTAAATATTGAAGTATTTCCAGAAAAGTACTTCTTGCACAATAGTTATTGATATGCATTTACATTGACTGATTAGCCAGCCACAGTATACCCAAATACTACTATTGAAAGCTCTTGAAATTATAATATTCCAGGAGGTTGCCTGTTTTTAAGGGAAAGGAATGTGGCAACTAATAAAGGCTTGATTAAGCATCCCATAAAAATAGTAACTTCTTTAAAATTTGCTTCAAAAACTCTGTCCTGTGCGCTCTCTGTTTTAGCTGTAACACTGGGATGAATGGTTTCTTGAAGTGGTTGCTAAGTAACAGTCTCTGCAGCAGAGAAGCGAGCATGTGAGTTAGTGGCAGGATTCATCTGCGTTTTACTTTCTGCTGTTTTGTGCATATGGCAGCATGACAATGTCTGACGTTATTAATATTTAGCTTTTATTTTGCAATGTCATAGTGGCCAGAGGAAAATTTACATTTTTTTTACACATTTAAAAGGAAAATGTGGTTTAAATAATTACCTGTTCTAACCAATGTATAAAAAAGTCAGGAGTGAACTAAACCATTGAACTTTATTGTTTCCATTAACTCAAATGTCCCTGACATACACTTGTTCAATCTTTTGGTAACAGCAATTTAAAGCATTTATCATCCAAATGTGATGAAGACTAATTTCAGAAGTTCAAATGGAGCAGTTGGGGTTATTAGACTTTGAATATGGATTGGTTGTTGATGCTGGATTGGCTAATCTGAGCATTTAAAAACTGCTGAGAAACTGCTTTTTACACATTTAAAAGGAAATGTGGTTCAAATAATTACCTATTCTAACCAATGTATAAAAAATACCATATTGGAGCACACAAAGTGGAACAGATGGGCTACAGCAGGTGATGGCTACTGTCAGTAAGATCAAGCGCCATGTCACAAAACTCAAATCATCTCAAACTGGTCTCCTTGTCATAAAAGGGAAGTAAGTATCTTTACAGTCAACTGATTTTAAACGGGCTACCTTTAGGTTAGAACAGCAGATTTTCATTATGGATATATACTTGACTGCCACTCATTTTCAAGAAGGATGTTTCCAACATCTTTATTTTCTTAATCTATGCCATGAAGAAAAAAAGGCACTTCTGAAGGCAATAAGGATTCCAACCAGGTACTAGCGGGGTGTACCTAGAGAAGTGGGTCATTCCCAAGAATCACCCTCCTCCGTCCCAAAGAAACTACTTGTCTTGTATACCATTATGATTCTTTAAGATGGTTTTTTTTAAATTCTTGGTTTCTCTAATGGTGTGAGTACTTTGCGGGTTTAATAACAGAGTTTTAGTTAATTTGATCTCTGCCATTCTGTGCTCTTTATTCAGTGCTTGCTTCATCATGTTGTGCTAACAGATGGCCAGATGATCACCTGCTGTCATCAAAGGGGGAGTTTTCATGGTTCTTTAACCTTTAAGTGGGTCATACTTTTGATGCATACTGGATGTTTCTAAAATTCATGAAATATGTGATGGTGAGGAGATTTTAGTTCATGCTGTTGACAGTCTGGCCAGGCCTGGGCATACACATACTTTATTTATTGGGTTTTATATTTTTCTTACAAATTTCAAAAGGAATATCTAAACCAGTGATTAATGTCTTGTGCATGTCTAGCTGTTTAGACAATGAACAACGTAATTTTGTTAAACTCTTACACAGTTTGACTCAAACGATCCTACTTAGGAAAAGTTACATAAAGGGAGATGCATTTTAGCATGAGCTCTTTAAAATGTTTTTTCCTAAGTGTATCAACTGAAAATCATTTTGTTTTAAAGAGTAAAATGGGCAACAGAAAGATGGTAACATTTCAAAAAGCAGAGCTGATGAAGGGTGTTTGTATGGGTTGCAAACTCTCAGAATGGTGTCTTTTTTCATGGATTGAAGCATCTATTGGTCATATGTCACCAATATCTTTACAGTTACACTTGTCAGAAATTAGGGTGCAACAATTTGTACATAATAGACTCTTGTGAAGTTCATCTAGAAACTATGCTAAAACAGAAAAATCATGCATTTTTTATTTTTAGTGGGTGACTGGTGCTTACTGACATTTCAGAATAGATACACATTTCAAAGCTATTCAATCATGATTCATTTTCTTTGCTTTCACCTTAAGAACAACATTGTTTTGACATTATCAGGTATGGATGTCTGAGTTTTTTTTTTTTTTTGTTTTGTTTTTTTTACATGATCCCAGGCAGTAAAGGGTAATTCCTGCATTTAAATGTGTAGTATGTCACCCAGAGGTGGGACCAAATGAGTGTTTTGCTATTCAAAAGTCTTTCTACTTGAGTCCAAAGGTAGGCTTATAAGTCCTGAGACGAGTGCGAGTTGAGTCTTGGGGAAAAGCCATTTGACCAATTTAAACTGAGCAATTAATTTTGAAATGTCAAAAACTAAAATCAGTTGAAATAAAAACATTAACCTCTATGGAAAATGGGGTATTTTCTTTGAAGAGCAGTTTTTAAGAATCCTGTTTTAAATCTCTTCGACAGATCACATGTCTTCAGGACTTTTTTGCAGAAGATGACATTTTTATTGCTTGTGGTCCTGAAAAGTTTCGCTATCAAGATGATTTCAATTTGGATGAAAATGGTAAGTATGCCCAAGGATTTGAGTGGGCTAAATGTGATATTGACTTTCAATTCATAAAAATACTTGAGTATCTTTGTTTCCTATATAAATGCTTAGTAAGATAAAAAAAAAATTTCTCCCCATTTTCTAGATGATTCTTAAATGTGTCTTTTATTTAACATTGTAATATTGTGTTCCCTCTTCTCACATCAAATCATCTTACACTAACTTGTGTTTAACCATTTTTCACTACACTGTAGATTGTTTTATATTAAGTTATGTTGTGGGAAAGTGTGTTAACCTTTGCACAGTATATTTGCTGCTTAAACACAGCTCAGAGGTAATTTAATCTGGTCTGAGGAAATGTGCTGGAATTATGCCAACTGCTGAATGCAGATGATATTTTCATCTGCATTCAGCATCTAGTTCTATACTTGGAATGAGGTGTGTGTGTCTGCAGGCAATACTTTCCCCCCTCCATTTTTGGCCTAGTTTTGTGCTGCATCTTGTTCAGATTCTACCTCATGTCTCAGAATGATTGCTTATTCTAAATAGAATCTTTATCACCTGGAATGGCAAAATACATTTCATGCTTTGGATGTATTTTTCCTCACCAGAATGCAGGGTGACAAAGTCGTCGTCATATGGCCGACTCCCCACAGTTCATGGTCGTTCCTTGCCAAGAACTGGTGGAATGTCCCGCAGGAGCAAGTCTCCCTCACCTGCAGGATCAGGTAAATGTGTGTTTATAAGTTTAATAATTAAAACTTGAACTTTGCATGTTTTGGTTCCTTATCAGTCTTTTTTTTTTTTTTTTTTTTTTTGCCGTCTTAACAGCAAATGGCACTGCGGGCAGTACGCTTTCTACACCTCGTTCTGGAAAATCTCCAAGTCCCATTTTAACCAGTCCCGCTAGCCTCCGAAGACGACAGGTAATAACAGCCAAAGTTTGTAGAATAGAGAACTACTTCTGTGCTGCCATTGAATATTTACTTTTTTTTCTTGTCTTGAGCTTATGTTGTGTCCATAGTCAAATGATTTCTAAACCATTTGACTATGCCATATTTCATTCTTAGAAAGGGCTCTTTTGTCTTAGACTCTCAGGTTTCTGTTGTACTAAAATGATGGACTGTTGCACTTTGCTGTTTTCTTTGCTACGTGTATGATGGCATAGAAACTGCATCCAGAGATGCTCATTTGTCCGAAATGGGCATTTCATAGTTGCCGTTTATTGTATTTTCATCGCTGCTAATCAACATTCATTCGCTTTAGGCACTAAAATATTTGGGATAAGTTAATTATATTAAAGCAGTAAGGTTTTGTGTAGACCCTTGAATGTTTTAAAATGTTAAGAAAGTGAATATTCGGGGATGTAATTAAATAAAAATGTTTTTATGGATGTTTAAAGAATTGGGGCCATTTCTTTAGTGCTCACATGTAAGTTTTAAATTGACTCTTACTAAAATTTCATAACTTTTTTTTGTTTTTCATGTCACTGTTGTTTTTGCAAGAATCACACATGCCTGCTCATTTGCAACATTGTTCAAATTATAACCATAATGCAAAGGGATGCTAGGGAGCAATTATTACATATAAGATATAATTTTCCATGCTCTGTGTATTTGTGTGTAACTTCATTTGAATATAATTTAAATCCTCTAAATTACAATTTCATTTCTAGTATTGTAGTTAAATATTTTCCTGAAATTGTCCTCTATTGCCATTATTTTTTTGTGATGTGATCATTTAAGGATCCTCCCTCCTGTTTTTAGGGATCCCAGTACAGTGGCTCTTCACTCTCGTTGGCCTCTACCAAGGTATGCAGCTCCATGGATGAAGGAGATGGTCCCAACTGTGAAGGTGGGGTAGTGACATAAAAAAAACTACACATGGGTCATTATGCCATATGTTTCAGAAATTATAGATATGTTTTCTCACTCAGTTGAGCCAGTGGAAGAATGTTCCGCAGTTCCTACCTCCATAGCAGACAGATACAAAGTTGGAAGGATTTTAGGGGATGGAAACTTTGCTGTGGTTCGTGAATGTGTAGAAAGATCAACTGGAAGAGAGTACGCTTTAAAAATAATCAGCAAAGACAAATGTAAGGGAAAGGTAGGCATTCTTCTTTCTCTAGAATCACACCAAATCACAAAAAATGTGCTAATTTGTCATACTTTAGTATTTTAGTTTGTGTGTGTGTGTGTGTTTGGGGCACAGGGATTAAACATTTTTGTGAAATTGATGGGTTTTAAATACTGAATTATTCTTAAGTTATGTGCTTTCCTTTTCTGCATTATTCAGGAACACATGATACAGAGTGAAGTGTCCATCCTGAGGCGTGTGAAACATCCAAACATTGTCCTCTTAATCGAGGAAATGGACACCCGCAGAGATCTCTATCTTGTAATGGAGCTGGTGAAGGTACTTTGCATTTCTAAGTTAAATAGATTATAGGTGAATACATCAGTAAATGTAGGTTCAAAGCTACTTTCCCGAAAGGTTATATTGATGCATGTTATGTTTAGAATATGATTAATCACCTTGAGGAAGTTTATATAATCATGTAATAATTATTTGCATTTTAAAAATCTTTTATCCAGGGAGGAGATCTGTTTGATGCCATTACCTCCTCCAACAGATACACAGAACGAGATGCCAGTTGTATGCTGTTCAACTTGGCAAGCGCCATCAAGTACCTCCACAGTCTCAATATTGTGCACAGAGACATAAAACCAGAAAATCTCTTGGTAAGTGATGCTTAATAAAGCCTGTCTTAAAACACATCCTGAGGAATGAGCATTTATAAAAACCTTATCCTGCTTTGAGAATGTGTCACTGACTGTCTGCTGGACAGCTGTCAAGTCAGCTTTATTCCACATGGATGTGTCATCTATAATGTAAAAATTGTGGATTAAAAATCTTTTTAAATTGTTATGTAATAACATTTTCTAAGAAAGAAATCTGGGGTTTTAATAAAAAAAATGGACCTCATTTTGGTAAATGTATCTTTGTTTATGTTTTCTTTTTCTTGATTTAACACTGTAAAAACCTCTAGTTATTTGGAGATGTAAGTTTACAGTTTAACCTCAGATAATGTTTCTGTCAAAAAGAATCCTTAAGATTCACTTTAAGTTTTCAACTCTGCTTATTGAGATGCATCTGTATGTTCCCACAACTGGTATACAGCATTTTATGGCATTGCACAATTAAGCATAAAT
This sequence comes from Poecilia picta, assembly GCA_033032245.1. Classification (NCBI taxonomy): domain Eukaryota; kingdom Metazoa; phylum Chordata; class Actinopteri; order Cyprinodontiformes; family Poeciliidae; genus Poecilia; species Poecilia picta. Next base: position 25,934,254 of record CM065365.1, on the reverse strand, counting down.
ATTAAACATGCATGGAAGCAATATTTTTTTGTTTTTATTTACTTCAATCTCTCACCAAGTAGGGGCTTTCCTCATCATTCTTGTCACACAGGTGTACGAACATCAAGATGGTAGTAAATCTCTGAAACTGGGAGACTTTGGCTTGGCTACTGTTGTCAATGGTCCTCTTTATGCCGTTTGTGGAACGCCAACTTATGTAGCACCAGAGATTGTTGCTGAAACAGGGTAAGGTCAAATGTGGTTTGTGGGGCAAAAACAACTGTAATGTATGTTTTTTCTTTAATCTGATGTTTCATTTTATAACTTCAGATATGGCCTCAAGGTTGATATCTGGGCAGCGGGCGTCATCACTTACATACTGGTCTGTGGCTTTCCTCCTTTCCGTGGGTATGGGCTTTTTTATCATTATATTAAGTAAAAATGATCACTAATTGATATATGCTTTTAAAGTTGTGAAATTACTTTTTCCCCTTTTTTATCTTTTTCTTAACTGTGCATTTTATTTTTGCAGCAGTGGTGAAGACCAGGAGGCCCTCTTTGAAGAGATTCTAAAAGGCCATCTTGAATTTCCAGCACCATACTGGGACAATGTATCTGAACCTGCCAAGGTTGCCTGGAAGTTGACTTTTACCATGACTATGCTTCACAATCTGTCAGGCCAGATTTTCTCATTATGTTCCAAGATATTTATGGGTAACGCATTTATCTCTAGGCTCTGATCACTGGCATGCTGCAGGTAGTTGTGGATCAAAGATACACAGCTGTACAAGTGCTGGATCACCCCTGGGTCAATGTAAGTTCAGTAAATCACTGCAAACATATACAGAAAGAGCTGAAGAAGACTGTATTACTGAAACTCAAGCTAAGTTGCTAAGCAGTGTCTGTATTTTTCAGGGTGACAGTCTGTCAGAAAAGGGGCACCAGCTTGCTGTGGCTGGAAAAATCAAGAAGCATTTTAATTATGGACCCAAGCTCAACGGCACTGCAGCAGGAGTGTCAGTAATTACAGTAAGAACTAATTAGAAACTCAGTGCAAAGTTTGCTTGTAAATTTTTTTGCTGATTTTGATTTTTCTTTTTTGCTGCCTTGCTTTTCGTTCTTTACCATTCAAAAAGGCAACCATTAGATTCAACATAGTCCTCACGGTGCAATTACATTTTTAGCAGAATCTTATTTTTATTTTTTTTGATAAACAAATTTCTCATATCACCAATTGTCTTTGGGAGAGCTCTGCTTGTAGGTGAAAAGACTTGACTTTTTTAATACTGCACAGGAAATTCCCATTTTGACTTTATTGGATTTCTTGTAATTATAACATTTACATTTTGCATTATCAAAGTGATTTTTAAGTTGAAAATGAAGAATTACATCGTAAACAGCTTTTGGTTAAATATTATGTTCATAAATTCCATTTAAAAAATTAAATTTCCCCCCTATTTCAATGTTAAAATTATAATACTCCCTACTAGTTCATAGAAAATATTATTCTTTATTGTTTAAACATCACTTAAAACGTTGCTCTATCTACTCTTGATACTCCTCCACCCCATCTGTGAAAGCCTTGATATTAAATGCCTCTGAAATGTAAACTTACTGACAACCCAATGTGTGTTTTTTACATCTTATTACTGTATGGTATATTTTTCTTTTTGGATTGACTATATATCGTTCTTACCTCCATGTACTTTAAATTTTAATTAAAGAATTAGTTGAAGATTATGGCGATTCTACTCTGCAGTGAACTCATTTCCCCCCCCCCACCACAGCAGCTCCACTAGATTCAGGCTCTACAGCCAGATTCCTCTCATTTTTTTCAGCATTATTTGAGATTAGCATCCATCCTCGTCATGCTACCATGTGCTTTTCTTTTTTTTTTTTTTTGCCTCATGCTGCCATCCTGTCTAGCTGGACTGTCAGCACTGTTGCTTGGACATCCTGCACATAAATTATGCTTACAGTCATTAGGTGTACAAGATGTTACTTTATAGGAAACTACTGAATTTTTCAACTGCTTATTTTTGATGGAAGAGATGCTGAATGGTATTATTATTTTTTTTTATGTAGTGAACAATTTGAGTTTTCATGTGAAGTTGTAAAATAAAGAAAAAAATGGATTACGTGTAATTCTTTTGCCAGTGAAGTAGTAACTTTAGTAGGAAACTAAAGTTGGACACCTTACTGACAATTTGGCCAGCGATGCTTTGAGTTCAAGGTGATCCACTGAGTTCATCTCCCTCTGCTTTGCTGGACCAGGACTTAACCATCCAGAAGTCAGGGTCTTTGGATCACAACCAGAATCCAGGATTGTGTTGGATAAGGTATGACACAGCAAAGTGCTAAAGTGCAGTGAGTGCTTCCGTGGCAAAGTGCTGGCAGTGTCCATTTCCCATTCCCCATGGATTTGACCCACGCCCATCATCTTAATCATTTTCATACCTCATCAGTTTACCTCATCTCATTTGGGCTGTTTGGGCTGTAGCTGTTCTTCATTACACGGTTTACTGTGATATTTTTCACACATTACACTAAGTTACCTCTACAATAGAAACTGAATTTAATGATTCAGAAAACCTGCTGAGGTGGTTTAAATTCTGTTCGCAAGAAGTGCTGTCAAGTGCCACAATATTTTCTACAATAATTAATATTTTCTACAATATGTCCAGAAGCAGCAAAGTGGCTCCTGGATTGTCTAAACCCTCTGTGAGTAACTTCACAGAATGAAGAATAAACTTTAACATGGACCTACAGTTTATTAAATGAGACCTCTTGTTTAACATATTTTATTATATTGCTATGTTTAACTGCTGAAGCATTTGTGCCATTTGGAGATCAAATAAATGTATAATAAACTATACATTGTAACTGGAAGCACTTTATCCTGTTCTAACATGTTTATATGGGGTGAGGAGGATTAAAAAAGTGTCTACTTACATTTTGCTAATTGATTATTTGTATTACTATTAAGATCAGCTGTTATGATCAATTACTTGGTACTTATTAGCTGTATTAATTTATTGGATACCTACTTTTTACTTCAAGTCTGAATATGTTTTAGTTTTACTCTGGACTACTAAGCATCTTTTTTTTCCCGTATCAATTTGACACAATTTTATTTTATTTTTAACTTGCCTCTTTGATTTAAGTATCTGATGCATACTACTGTTTCACCCCCTCTTAGACCACGCCACTTGATAAAGAGAAGCAAATTTTCCGAGGAAGACGCTACCAGGATGTAAAGCTTTCTACCCAACTGTTGCCCAGCAGTGGTGCCACCACCACCTCAGAGATGGCCAACCCCGTCATCTCCCCAGAGTTGGAAGAGTTGTCTCCAAGTTCAGCCGACACCGTTCTTTCACCTACTTCTCCCTTCTAATAGGTGTCCAGAATCACACCAGGTTCCTGTTTGGAGAGATTTCTGTTTAAAATAATAATGGGTCTCTGGTCCTGAAATGTACCCATTTTCTGGTCACTTTCTTAATTTAAGATGCATATGTAAAATTGAAGGACCGCCCAATTAAATGAACACAGCTTGACAGCATGCAAAAAAATGTAAGTTTGTCTACTTTGGCCTATTTATTCAGACGGTAGCCTTTTTCTCCCTTTTCTCCCTTTTTTTTTTTTTTTCATTGGTGCTTTAAAAACTGGGACTAGCACGGGCACTGCAATCATTTCACCGTTGATGTAGTTCTCTTAAATTTTAGTTTGGGGTGTGGTTGTACTTATCCAAATGGTAATGCATGGGTACAAAGATGAGCAGAATCCACATCTGTATATGTATGATCAGTTTGCTCAGTGAGTGACTACACCATAATGGAGTGGAGCAGGTATTATACTTTAACTGTAAGGGGGAAAAAAGAAATTAGCTGATGGGAGTCTTGTGGAAATATTTTCTTAAAAGCCACAAATGCAGCTTCAATTTGTTGTTGAAAGGTAGTTCACTAGGGCCCTCTTATGGTTACAACATAGTACTGCCTAAATTTTCACAAGAACAAGTTTATTGAATTCTTGCATTTAAACCCTTGTTTCTGAATAACCTTGTTTGATATGTTTTATTACTTTCAAAATTTCCAATTCAAATATTACATTAGCTTAATATCTTGCAGATGTTTCTTGAAAGCATGGTGCTTAAAAGATATGACTCATAATTCCTAAACACATTTGACAAATGCTGCTACACTTGATCATTAAATCCTTCTGAACTGTAAAAAGACACCTAGTACTTCTATTAACTTGTCTCACAAAGAAATTGAGGGTTAATAAACTAGTTCTTGTAATGGTGGTGGTGCAGATGAATCTCAGTGGAGCACAGTATGTTGAAAATTGCACCTTTGTCAAGGCATTGCCTTGGAACCCCTGGAATCAAATACAATTGGGTGCACAAAGCGCACAATACAAAAATGTCCATTTTGAATGCCAAAACAAATGCATTTCTAACAGACAACTGACACGCCTCCCTATCGGAGTTAAATGGTGCAACATGAGTTATTTCACACTTAAGTGACTTCAACAGTGCTTCCACTAATAGTCATTTTAATGTGATTTATGCAAGTACTTTTTTAAGACCTGTATGTTTTCTCATTACATGATTAATTTTGCTCAGACAAAAGTTTTGAATGTTTGTCTTCTAGGCTCTTTCCTGCATGTGATGAAGTGCATACTATTGAACTATTCTGCTCTCTTGCTGTAAAACAAAAATGAACAAATTCCTGCAATTGTTGTTCTATATGAATAGTTTGCATTATAGTGTCTGTCCATGGTAATTGCTAAAATTAAAACACATTTGTTGACATTAATGTAAAGTCACGAAAGGGGTTTCTTGGGGGAAGTACCAAACAGCACAAAGAAATCAAGTTAGTGAAGAAATGTTTTTAATTGTGAATAGGTTTTCCTCATGTGAAAATATTTAGGTGCCTCATGACTTGCCACCTGGAAAGTATTACTATATTAAACGAAGCAACAAAAAAGACTTATGAAAAAACAAAAACCTGAAGATTTTTTTTTTTATACTGCTGATCTCAGGAGGTTCATGCTCAAACAGCAGATGGCAGCATAACCAAACACTATTCCAGAAAAATCCACCCTTTGTATTTCAGATTTACAATTTACATTTATTTAAAGAAACACTACATAAGTTGACTCGGGTCCATAATTTTTTTTTTAATGCAGTTACAATCTCCAAATATGTTGCATTTAAATTAAATCATATGAAAATGACACTGCACAGCTGGAATATTAAAACACTGCATGGAATTTAGTCACTGAAGTATAAGTTAAAAACAGTTTGTTTTTTGAAACAAGTTTTATGTGAACACATAGTAAACCCAGTGCTGCCTTAATATCTTAGCATGCAAAATTATAGCTTTAGGTAGATTGGTTTTGTTACACCTGTGCTTAGAAACAAACCAAAAGTTATTAATTTGCATATTTTTGTTCATACAGGTCGACAGATAAACAGCATAGTAATGCTTTAATAGTTTAATCAATATACTAAAATAGAGCACTTTATCTGCATCAATAACTAATGTCAAGTAACAGAAAACCTTAAATCTATTCAGAAACAAAATATTGCTTATGAGAGTACAGATTGACGGTGCAGTTTATGAATTAACATAAAAACATTTGTGCAAAAGAATACAAAGTACAAAGGTTTTAAATAACAGAACTGATGTCCAATGCACCATTAATATCATGGTCATTAAAATGACATTTCCAAAATGTCAGTTTTGCTACAAACGGAAATCAAGAGATACCATCTAACAAATTTGGCATTTCTTTTTTGAGTCATCTTTTGAACGAAAAATGTAAACTAATAGTCCTACTTAAAAACATAAAAAACAAGGCAATGTCACATTTAAATGTTGCTGGCATATTAAAAACATTTATCACAAAGGACTAAGATTACATTAAAACTCACTTTTCCATATTAACGAACAACAAATATATGAATATTTAGTCTTTTCGCAAACATACAAATTAACCTCTGTTTAGGTGCACACAACAAATGTTTAAGGTGATGACTACAACAATTCATGGCTTGCACAATGGCATCTCTCATTTCATTGGCTTGTCCCCCAGCATTTAGATATTAAGCCTTTATTGTTAACAAAAATCTTATGCCACCAGCATTTAGATCTTTCTCTTCACTTTTCCCAAATATCTGTCAAATGTGTGAACAGCTGATATGTTGCTTTACTTTTTTCCAGTTTAAAAGGGAAACATTTAGAATTTAACGTCTGTGCATACGTCACCTCAGTTTCTCCATAATCACAACAGTCCCACTTGTCTCAGTTGGAGACGACTTTAGCTGGTGTTGAGGTACAATAATAAAACAATGTGTCCAGATTGTACAGCAGCAGATGAATCAGAATGTGGTTGCCTCTGAGGTCAGATGAACATAAAAATATTTGATGTTCTCCTGCTGATTGATCTCTTCTTTGCTATTTGGATCCTCTTCTGCTCACCACAGTCACAAGTTAGCAGGTTTTGTTTATTATGTTGGAAGTTTTCATCTGGTCAGTACCTGTTTTGATGCTCATAGTGCCATCTGTTGAAATCTATGTTGAATGCCACAATGCTGCCAGATGCCATGCCAGTGATCAAGGTCCTAAAGGGTAGCAGAAGGGGAATAAAAATACCTTAAAACATGTAATGTAGAGTATATGGAGAAACATGCAGAGATCATCAGTAAACTACTGGGTTACAGCTAGTTGTTCAATGTATTTCTGCAACCTCTGGCTGGAATGTACTGAAGCTGCTGATTTATCAGGGTAGCCTCTTACTGCTTCACCCCAAGGCTCTGAACGTTGAGGCATTGTGAATAGTTGCTGCACAATGGTTCTTTGTAACTCATGTTACAAACCTCACTTTACTTTTGCATTTATTTGCAGTGAACTCGTGAAGGCAAAGTTGTGGAACTAAGTAAAGCAGCAGCTCCTTAAAAGAAATAAAAGGTAAAACATCCTATTTTCGATCCAAAAAGTATGAATCAAATCTACCGTTCCATTGTTTTTCAAACTAGATAAATTGTTCTAAAACTCGCTTTTCAGACACAAAAAGACGCAAAAATTGACACCTGCCATATATTAAAATTATGTGCAGAATATCTTAAAGATGCTTGGTATATTATTGGCAACAGAAAAAGAAGTTATGAGCACTTTACTCCTCTACACATGAAACATCAACACACCCAGTGAATTGGGTAAAGAGGGCAGACATTTCTTCACTGAAAGATTTAATGAATTAGAGACTGGATTGCAAACAATCACATGTTAATACTCAGAATTCAGCCATTTGAACCAAATGCTAGAGATTGTTCAAACTTTTATCAAGGAACCTGTTGTTGCAAATGGAACCATAAGGGAAACAAGAGTAACGTTGTGTCCTCAGTAAAAGAGCAGAATTTTAAAACTAATTTCTAACTATAAGTTTTTTTCTCAAGCCCCTTTTGGACTTGAAGAAAAATAACATTTCTGAGAAATTTGGCCCAGTTGCATGGACCTGAGTCCAGCATAAAGCTTCTGCTTTATATGCATATTCTTTGCACTCCAATTTAGACAGAATTTGCTCTCAACATTTCCCTGTTCTATTGTTTTCTTAAATTAAAAAGCTTTCTTCATTAGTTTGATCATTTTGATGTGAGAAAAGTCAGTAATTTGCACAGAAAGCTAGGAAAGCTATTCAGTTTGTAAAAGATGGAGTATCTTAATGAAAGCAAGAACAAATCTAGGCTTCCTATTGGATACTTTTAGTTCTCTAGCTTTGAATACCAATGGCTATCATCATCTCTGTAGAGAAATGTATCAAAACAGTTCTCGTAGGTCATATGACATGTTTGATAGTAGGATTTAAATCTGTTTTAAAAGAAATTAAATGAAACTCAACCTCTGAGGTAAAACACCATCATGAAACTGCCCAAACCTAACCTTTGATCATGTGATAGATCCATGGCTCGGATGCCTGCATCACAGCCGGGGTAGATGTAGAGTTGTCTGAAGTCACAAGCTTGCCACACTTCCACCACACCGTTGTCTCCACCTGTCACAAGGTTGTGTCCATCACTGCTCAGGAGAATTGCCTTAACGAGGGATACAGAGAAATTTAACACACCATCTTAGGCTTATGAAAAATTGCGGTTGTACTACAGAATGTAAAATATGCAACTAAATAGTTTTGTTCTTTTTAAATTTAATCCCTAAAGTCGAATAAAGAATGTACACAACAAGAATAACCAAGAGGTCATGTGTTTAGTTTTATTTTTTCGCTTAGTCATTGTGAAAATGTATGAAGGACATGGGAGGGAAAAAAAACATGATTGCATAATCCTATTTGCCCCAGATATGAATTGCTTTGTGTGTATGTAAGGATATTTTCATTAAGTATGCTAATGTCAACTTTCTTTACCCTGGTGGAATCATTGACCTCCATCTGTGCCAGTAGTTTTCCATTTATGCTGAAGTTGCAGAAGCGGCCTCTCTCGTAATAGATGATGCAGTGACCCTCACTGGACACTGAGATTAGCCGTGGGCACTGATAGTTGTCTGGCCCCTCTAGGGCCCGTAGAAGGTCCCCCGTTATGGTGTGGACCAGACAAGGACCCTCTGTCAAACCCAAAACACAGTGTGAGGTACCTTTACTTGTGTTAACAAAAAGAGCTAGACATACACAGTCCAGTCACATTAATGTGACCACCACGTACTTTCCACTTCAGAGTTAAATAACCAATCACAGAAGGCAGGTGGCAGCACAGTGCAGTTGAGCGTATATAAAGGGTGTGTGTGGGCTTCGGAAAACATTTCAATCGTTGGCGTAATGCAGAAACGAAGCGATTTATCCGACGTCCAAAAGGGCATGATCATTGGCTTTCGGGCCAAGGGTGGAAGCATTTCCGAAACGGCTGAGTTTGTGAACTGTTCGCGTGCCGCCGTGGTAAAAGTGTACCGTGCATGGCAAAATGGGACTGTCCAAAATCAACGACGTGGCAAATGTGGTGCACCACGGGCCATAGATGACAGAGGCGAACGACGGTTGCGGAGATGCGTTCGGGCAGATAGACGGGCTACCGTTGAGCAACTGACCACTAAAATGAACCAAGGGGCTACCACAAGTGTCTCCCAAACCACTATTCAGCGAACATTGCTGCGTCTGGGCCTCCGAAGCGGACGCCTGGTTCGTGCACCTATGCTGACTGGTGTTCATCGACGACGAAGGCTAGAATTTGCACGCCAGTACAGCAGCTGGACGTCCACTGAGTGGCGACAGGTAGCGTTTTCAGATGAATCGCGTTTTATGCTCCATCGGACAGATGGACGTTGGCGTATAAGGCGTGAAACCTCTGAAAGGAACCACCCTGCAACCATTGCAGGAACGGTCCAAGCTGGAGGCGGGAGCATTATGGTCTGGGGAATGTTTTCCTGGCATTCTCTGGGTTCACTGATTATTGTGGAAGGCACGATGGATCAATACAAGTACGCATCTGTCCTTGCGGACCATGTCCACCCCTACATGCGCATTGTTTTTCCTCAGGATGATGGCATCTTCCAGCAGGACAATGCGAGGTGCCATACAGCTGCCAGTGTACGTGCGTGGTTCGAAGAGCACCAGGATGAGTTTACCGTCCTCCCCTGGCCAGCAAACTCACCTGACTTAAACCCAATCGAGCATCTGTGGGACCATCTCGATCGAGTTGTTCGCGCCATGGATCCTCAACCGCGTAATCTAGCGCAGCTGGCCACGGCATTAGAGTCGGCATGGCTCAACATCCCAGAGAAGACCTTCAGGGACCTAAGTGACTCTCTTCCTGCACGTCTCGTAGCAGTTCGCTCTGCGAAAGGTGGTTATTCTGGCTTTTGACAGATGGTCACATTAATGTGACTGGACTGTGTATTTCTAATTGTTTTGAACCGGTCAGGCTGTGAATACAAATATTAGTATACTTATGTTTATCACATATTTCAGCAACAGCCAGTGTTATACAAGATAAAAACAAATACCAATTATGAAACACATAAAAAAAATTACATTTTGTCCAATGCCGCCATCAAAATTATTATATTTAATAATTATTAAATATATTAATCAGTTATTAATCAAAGGCAACTCTGAACAGGTCAGGTTTAAGTCTTAATTTAAAGGAACTCAGTGTTTCATCTCTTTTACAGTTTTCTGGAAGTTTGATCCAAATTGGTGGTGCATAGAAGCTAAATACTAGTCCATGTTTGGTTCTGGTTCTGGGAATGCAGAGTAAACTAGACCCAGAAGACCAGAGTCTTCTGGAAGGTTGATACAACAATGTGTTTTATTTTTATTTTGGTTTAGGTTGTATTAATATTAATTGTCCCCTGAGGGGCTATAGATAAAAAAAAACTAGCCTTTATGGCTAAAACTGGCATATAATGTGATGTAAATTGCCCCTTTTTAAGTAAACATCAACTCTTGACTCAATAGTTGCTTATGTCATGGTCAGCCATGTCAAATACTGTGCTGAGACTCTTCCACAGTCTGTATTTAGGTGGATGTCATACAACACTTTGACGAGGGCAGTCTCAATACTTGGTAAGCTGAAAAAATGGCCTGAAAGACGTCAAAGCAGTTGGCTAAGAGAAAGAAGCTGTTTAACCGTTGAGACATTGTCAAAAGTTGGCCTGTAATTCTGCAATAGCAACGTGTCCAGACTGTTTTTATCAGTGATTTGCCAACTGCTCTTTTTAATGCCTGGTGGAAAACACCTGATAACAGGGATGAGTTTACTGTTGTAATAAATGTACTGTTTGTACAGTTTGCTTGTGAAATAGCTTTGCTTTAGAGCCATATTTAACACATTTCTGGTCCTCCACTTTTCCATGATGACAGCTACACAAATAGACAAAGAAGAACACTGACCTTTTGCTCCACTGATGACAAGGCCCAGCTCTGCGCAGACTGACACACACACAACTTCCTGATCATGACCAGTCAGAACTGCTCGTGGTGCTGGGTAGTCGCCTAAAGGTTGAGACATGTGGACCACCAATTAACTAATTAACAGGCTCAGTTTAACAAATGTTCTGTTCAGTTTATTAAATAATACAGTTGTGTGAAACTAGTTTTATAGATTTAATCTATTTAACATTTCTTAGCCAATAAGTATAAATAAAAGCACAGGGATTCTGACATACATCTGCTGGAAGGAAAGTCCTATGAATTGTTATGCAAATGCAGAGAAGGCTTGATTCACTCCCATGCGCCTCTTGATTGATGATTGCAGGGGCAAAGGTTACTGAGGGGTGATTCATGGCACCTGGAGCCACTGACCCAGTGATCTTCCTACATAGGAAAGTAATCTGTCTAAAAATAACCTGATCACCAATTAATTTTTTGAAAGTTGTACTTAGCAGCATATGAAACTAAATTAAATAACATATGATGTTACACATTTTGGGGGTGAACTTTGCTGCTTCTATTGGCAGCCAAAAAGAAACGATATTGGCAATGATTGAGCATGTAAAGAGGGTTGATGCCCGGCTGCCCTGTAAGCACTGGTGGAGCAAAAAGGTTCTGGGTTCAAACCCTGACTCGAGTTCTGAAGCTTGCAAGCTCACCAATTTAGTTATTGGTTCTCACTCCAGATAACTCTCTCCATCACAGTCCAAAAAAGGCAGTTAGTTAAAGTGAATAATTCGAAATTACCATTATGTATAAGTGTATGCACGCATGGTTGTGCATGCTGCCGTGTGATGGAGAGGCATCCTCTCCATCTAAATCCCAATGCTAGCCTAATGACTGAGACAGGCACTAGCCCTGTTTGCCCTGTACAAAGCATTTTCTCTCTAAAATGAATATTGCATTAGTTAGGTTTTTAAAAAGATGCCACAACAGATGAGAAAATAGTTAAATTCTTCGATCATCATTTTTGGCAAGACTTGTATAGCAATGCAAACAAACTAAGCACAAAAGATGCTGGAGGATCCCACGGAGGAGCTGGAAAAAGTGGCTAGGGAGAGGGAAGTCTGGGCCGGATGGATGGATGCTGGAGGTCTGATAGTTTGTGTATCTGCAGCCACAGGATCTGAACACTTTGCACTCACTTTGCTGACAATGACCTCCTGAATATACCAGAGTATTCCAGGGTGAAATGTAAGGTTATCTGTCAGACAGCTAAACATTAAGAACTTCATTCCTAAACATGACAATGATCCTAAACACAGCGTCAATCCAACTGAATGGCTGAAAAAGTAAGGGAAGTACACTGTTGTACATTATGCATTGATTTATATGTGCCTGTTTTGGGGTGTTAAATTTTTTATAACTTTTTCCTACTTTGTCTTTTAGTTTTTGTCATTTCATAATCACATACTTGCCATAACATTAATTGCCCATTTGGGACTTGAATAAATATGGATCTGAATTTAAGTAATCTCTCTAAAGGATTATGCAGATGTGTTTTAACCAACAATCAATACAAACCACTACCTTGATACGTCTCTGCACAACTGCATCAGTCCAGTCAACAAGATGGACTATGATCGATGCATCATAGTCCCTTGGAGACCAGGACCTGCTCTGCCCTGTCAGTCTCCACACCTGTCGCTGAGAGGGAACTGAATAGGACGAGTGTCAAAAAAAAACGTCCTTAGGGAGTAAAAGCAAGCTCACCTGCTCATCAAAAGATTCAATCACTGGGCTTTGAATACACTCATTCTTTTGATGGCCCTTGGGATGGGAAGATTCAGTCACCACAATTAACATGGTAAAAATACCTTTTACCATGAGTGTGAATGGATGAGACTGGGACACTGAACCATGGTGGAATTGGACCTGCGCTTGGTTTAATTAAATCACATTAGATCACATGCAACCTTTTTAAGGTGAATTTCCAGCCCGGAATACACATTCAGAATGACGGCGAACACTAGCTTATTCAACAAAAGGCATTCATTAAAAAAATATAACAGAGATGAAATTACAATATTCATACAAAGAAAAATCTACACTTTATACTTTTTCACGGGTGATTCTAAATCATCTTCTAGTAGCTATTCTTTCTTAAGCTTTTCTCTTTGTCCACTAAAGATGCATTGCAAGCACTCGTGATGTGGATATCAGGGGAATACTCTCTTCCTGCTGCAGTAACACAAGTATTGTTGCCCCTTGCTAATTGGAGGCATCCAAGCTGAAATTCTTAATTAACTGTCAAAGCCTCAGTGAAGTTAATTAGAGGATGCTTGCAACTAATCTCGAGCTCCTAAAATCTTTCACAATTGAAAACACAAGTTTTCAAAATGTACACATGTTGTAACAGGCAGCACCCAGATGACATTTTGAAAAAAATTGTTTTTTAAAACATTTTTCAATTCCACTCACATGCAGTGATAATGAATGAAAACTGGATATCATTGCTTTGCCAATCCCCAATGGGGAACAAATCAGGAGCAGTAATTACACGCTGATGTCAAGGTCTGAGAGCAACGATGAAGTAGAAAACAAAAAACACATTTGACATGACATTTAAAAGTCCCTTACAAAAGGATTCATCAACCCTATAGGCACTTTAATGAAATGGTGTGACTGGCCAACAAGGAAGTAGCAGATGCAGATGTGTTGAGGAAAAATGAGAGATGCTTTTTAACATTTTCACAAAATCTGGAGTGTGCGTTTGTACTCGACTCTCCTGTGTCAATAATTTGTAACTTCTCTTACACAGAGGTGGACTCTGTTTACTGATGAGGGGACTTCTAAAGGCAATGAGATTTTAATTGGGAGTACCAAAGGGGGTTAATGTATGCCACACTTTTCTGATTTTTATTTGTAAAAGTAAATAAACCATAACCGTCCCCTTCACAGCTATTTAATACTTCCTTTTGGTCTGCCACACAAAATCCCAAATTTACTCAAAACCATTATGGTGATCTAACAAAACTTAAAAAAAGTTAATGTAGTGAGAATGCTTTTGGAATACATTGTAAGTGAACACCGAGATAAGCTCAAAACATGTGACTCATCAGCTTTTGGTTTTGGGGTTTTCTTTAGATTACACAATATTTATTTCAAGCTATTCACAGGTTTTGTTCAGGTCATGATTCCAGAAATATAAGTCAATGTAATGCAGTCACGTTTTTCTAGAATAAAAATAGCTTTCACTGGTATGATACAGACTCTATGATACAGACTGAACTGTGAATGTTTTCCTAGAGTACTATTAATAAAAAATATATATTAATCCTGCCCTTGACATCCTCTTGTTGAAAGCAGCTCCACTCGGTGTCAATAATCAAACAGCTACCCTGCCGATAATTTATTCTGTCTAACTTTTAGATTTTTTTTGGATGAACAGAGTTTTTTGTTCTGTGTTGATCAAAAGCCCTTTGCTTCAGTTGAAAAACAGCCTGATGTACCTTGATAGAGTTCGTGGAAAATAACTTCATAAGAAAGAACAAATTTCATGTTTGAATTAAATAACATATAACTAAGTTTGCTATTTTATCCAGCACTTGAGACTAATGCACACCAGGGTTTGGTAATATCACAATATCAGAAAAGAAGGAAGTGTTGATAATCCACCAAAGAAGAGAAATGTTTGTTCTTGCTCATTAATTTTATTATTTGCTTTTCAAGCTACCATTTTAAACTTGAGATAGAAGTATTGTTTGATTGTCAGTGAAATGCATCGTCTTGGTGGGAAGCAGAATGTAGCAAAGATAAAGTGAGAATATTTCAGTCAACATAAACTTCAAAGGTTCTGCCTGTGCATTAAAATCTACTCTGAAATCTGATTGGCTGGCTCCAGAGATACAACTTCCTTCAAACCTTCTCAATAAGTGTCTTCTTTAGTGAAAAGAAAACATAACAGACTTAATTTTGTGTGCCTTGTCTGTTGTGGCTGCAGATTGTAATTTGTCTAAGACCAATGAACAGAAGACAATCGTGTTTTTTTCTTATTATTTTGTTTATCCCCAATTGTAAAAACCCTAGAAAAAGTGCAAACTCACCGTGATTGGGGTTGTCACCAATAATATGGTGCCGTCCACTCCAGTACCAAAGCAGCAGGGTAGCATCCGAGACCCAGAAACAATGTAGCAATCGCCTCCGATGTACGACTCTGATCTGGCCAGACATGTCACCACATCCCAGTGGCCAAAAATGATCTGGGTCAGCTTGCCTAAACAGATTAAAGAGCAAAGATTATTTCTATTGGTATTATTTTTGGTTGATATCTTCTAAGCAAAAAATAAATCAACTATAAACAACAAAATCATCCTGCTCACAATTTTAAAAACTGCATCGTTTTTATGAAAATTATACTGCTTTAGGATGGAGGATTGGGAGACATTCAGAGATGAAAATATCAACTTTATTTTCAAACTATGTCATGAGGTCCCAGCTGAATTCAATAAAAAAAATGCAATGAGCTGCAGGGACAATACGTTGTTCTCATCGCAGTTAATAATTATAACTGTGTATCAACTTTGGCGTCCAAGTGTGTCAGGAGACAGTTGCTCCAATACTGTATCATTACTGTCATAGCATTCAGTCCTCCACACATCGGCGCACAGCCCTGTAGGAAACAGAGTTTACACTATAACCTACCTGTCTCAGAGGAGTACACACGGAAGCTCTTGTCCCAGAAGCCACACACCAGGATGTAGCGGTTGTCAGCTGTCACCACAAAACAGTGTGTGGTGATTTGGATGCTTTGGTCCACTAGGTCTGTGATCTGACGCTTGTTGCTGCCAGTATTGTTGGCTGAGAGGAAGACACAAAAAGAAAAAACAGTACCATACCTGAGGTGTAGCTCCTTTTTTTTTTCTAAAATACACATAAAGGACAAATATTTATGTCCTTTTCTAGTTTGAAGTTGTGTATTCTCCTTTGAGCTCACTCACCAACCAGAGAATCCATCTCTATAGGGAGATGATGGGCCTGTTCCAGAGAATAGCCTGGTGCTCCTCGGAGACCTGGATTCATTTAAGCATACGCGCATACAGTAATAATATTTCACGTTCATAGTTCATACACAGTCACGCAGTCATTCATTCATATTTTTCCATGATATAACAATTAATTAATGTCTTGCTAGACTTTCCAGTTCCATCGTCAAATGTCATTCCCCATTCATGTGAATAGGCATCTTAAAACCATTTTGATTCAGGGACATGTCTGAAATTACGGAAACCTTATTATCATTCTTATTTCAAAAAGCGAGACCACATTTCTTTCCTCTCTAACAGGATGGTCAGGGCGCTGCAGCTGTGTTCATTAAGGGCAACCGCACACTGTGTACTCTTTGGTCTTGAGTGGTACGTACTTTCTGCAGTGACAGATGGAAACGTGTGGGGAGAATGTGGTGCAGTTGCGGCCTAATTTCCTAGTAACCATTGCTTTGACCCTTTGACCCCGAGGTGAGGCTTGTTCGTAGGGAGGGGCTCCGTGGGTAATGTTCACACATGTCTGAGAAGGAACATGTGGAAACACTCATCGTCAGCTTACCTGGAAGGTGCTAGTCGCTCTCATAGACAGCTTGCAACAAGTCTATTATGAGCAGTGGGAAGGTTTCTTGTGTGACTGTGATGAAGTGATTTTACAGGACCTCTGCTGTGGTAGGTATCACATGTGGTGTGCCACATCCCCCCCCCACCCATCAGCATATGTTTGTGTTTGAACTTCTAGCACCTCCGACGCGACATCGACTTCGCTCACCAACAGTGTTGTGCCATCGATTGACGGCAAATAAGCGGCTGCAGGTGACGGTGACCACAGCAGGAATAGTGAGATGGGGCAGGGTGTTGGCAGCCACATGGGTAACCGGCGAATTGGACGGAAACTTTAACACCATGATGACGTCCTGCTGCATCTGGTCCTTGAACATGAGAGGACTCTGCGGAAGGAAACACTATTGAGTAGAAGAGAGAAAAGACAAAAATATGGGGGAGGGAAAAAAATGGAGGCGTCATGATGGTTGGGGACGATGAAGGTTGAGAGCAAGAAAGGAGGGCACAGAAAAGATGACGAGAAGAGGTATGAAATTATGTAAGAAAAGAATGCAAGAAGAATTAGTGTGGAAGAAAAAAAAAGACAAGGTTCAGACACAAAGGAGAACTTCATGCAACATCCATATGGCAATTAGACAAAGGATTACAACAAGAGGAGGTGAAAAAAGCTGGCAACGCAGGAGATGGTTGATACAGAAACGTGCATCAGAAATGTCCAGCCTGTTTCACATAAAACAAAAAAAAATTAAGAAGTAATTTGGATCAACGTTTTGTAGCTGATTTTGTTTCAAATTGTTAAATACTTAAAATGTTATCAATTATTCTGCATACGTAGAATAAATTAACAGCCTGTCAAAATAATATTTTGAGGGTGAACTACTTTTATTAAACATAGAAAGCAGATGAATAGAGCGGACTTAAATCAATAAAATTGTTTCATAATCATCTCAGCAGGCATTAGATGCTATTCAAAAGTAAAAGTAGCTAAAAATGTCATTTCTTTTCATGTGACTATCACATAAGATATTGAGCCACAACCTTCAATATCTTTAATTCAACTGTAATTGAAAAAAAGACAGAAAATGATACATGATTTTCAAAATTAAAAGACACTTTAAAATAAAAAAATTGTGGTCTGTCTATTTGTTCAGCTTAGCTGACTAGCATCTGAACATAAATTTTAAGATATGACAAAGCTTTTAAAAAAGTTTTAGGTAGGGATGACTTCTACACAGCTAACATTTTTCTCTGCTGAACATATGCAAATCCTAAAATATACACAAATGGCAGGAAGAAGGAAATAAATGTTGGTCGTTGATATCGATCCAGTTTGTGCAGCTCTTTTATAGAGGCAAGATTGTTAGGCAATTGGTTTTGTTGGATTATATATAGGGGTATCATAGTAAAAGGGGATGAAAAAACTTTTCGAGTCTTATTTGTAAGTTACTTATAAAACCATCATGTA
Organism: Poecilia picta; assembly: GCA_033032245.1. NCBI lineage: Eukaryota > Metazoa > Chordata > Actinopteri > Cyprinodontiformes > Poeciliidae > Poecilia > Poecilia picta. The sequence goes on along the minus strand of CM065365.1, from coordinate 25,916,326 downwards.
TTTTCCTCCCTCTTCATAATAATGCTCTAAGTGTTGATGCATTAAAAAAATACCAATAAAATTCTGTTCACTACTATATATCATTGTTTCGTGACAAAACGTGAAAAAGTTAAAGGTTTTTTTTTTTGTTTGTTTGTTTGCTTCTGCAAGGCACCATACATAAATGTAATTGAAAAAACTGGGCTTTTAGACCAGTAGGGAGCAGTGTTCTCACTAAACTTCACTACTTTCGAAAATGACCAGTTAAGATGCAACCCAGAATACTGGTCCTAATAACTGTTAGTTAAACAGAGGCCCCTGTGACTACACAAGATAAAAATTAAATATTTAACTGGTGTTAAAAAAAAAAAAACAAATGCCAAGTTGGAAATCATCTTTTCAAACTTATTACTGCTTGTAAACACAGAGCAAAATATCGAAGGTCTACCCAGCCTCTCTGTAGCACACACACACATCCAGAGGTGGAGTGAAGGTTCCCAGCATGCTCACTGTTCTCACCAGGTGCATGGCGGAGCTGCGTGGAGGATGTGGCTCGATAAGCAACTGAGATGGCGTCTGTCCAAAGCTCTGGATCTGCGCCTCTGTGGCCTGCGGGAGAGAGCGAGGGAGTGAGAGAGTGGCTGTCACAATCAATATGCATCAAAGTGATGGGTCAATGCGTTACTTGACAATGCAAGCAAATCCTAACTCAGCCGTGCCTCTGAGGAAGGGGGGAGGTAAAGGGAAAGGGGTGCACTCCCAATCCGCCTGGGTGCTCCCCCTTCCCCCTCTGCCTGCAGAGTCATCCAAGTGTTAGTGTGGAAGAGACAAGCCTTTTCCTATTAACATGCTTCAGTTAACCATTCCCCATTTCCAGGAGCAGGGGCCCCAACTGCACAAACGTTAACCTGGAGTGACATCCAGATAGAACTGCAGCAGGCCAGCGTGCTTTTAGATGTTATTGTACTTGAAACAAAGCACAAAAGCATGTGTGTATAGTCATACTCACACACACACACACAAACACAGAAGACAGAGTTTGTGAGTTAGGTAAAGGTACTACCACAATGAAGGATGATTTATGGAGGAGAAACTAAGAGAATAACAGGGAGAAAATTCAACTGAAGTCAGATAACGAACAGTGAAAAGAAAGAACACCACCACAAGAATCTGAGCTCTTCTATTTTTAGAAAACAAACATGGGGGCAAAAAAAAGACAAAAGAGCTTCTCTGCTTGCAACAAGAAAAGAAAAAAAACTAAACAGAAGCAGTAAGAGCTGCTGAGCTTGACTGAAAGCGTGGCACTCTAAGGTGGAGGTGATTGATGTGACTGAAGCCTTTTCCACCATCAGAAGAGCTTGTAGATGTCCATCAATGCCATTGTGCACAATGAAACATACATCGTTCAGCCTTTCGTCTGCCCTACCGACTGCCTGTGTGACTGGCCCTCATTTCCCTGCCCCTGTACACACCACTCACTATCAAAACGGACCCATTGGGTAGCAAATGCCACAGTCGGAGATGTGGCGCAGGGCTTTTGGAGGTGATGCCGAATTAGGACAGGCCACCTGCGAGGCACACAGTCGCCCCCAACACCGCCTGGTCACTTCAGATCTTTCACGGCTCCAAAAAAGGCAATGTCCACACTGGCGAGCGCTGTCATGCAGCAGTGAAAGTTTCATGTGAGCTGGTTTGCACATTTGGGAACCATTAGACGTTAGCGTGTTTTTTACAACAAAGTCTGCCAAGTAACTGAGGCAACTGACATTATGGGTATTTAAGGTTAGGTTCGGGGTCAAGGTGTCTGTTCAAATAAAGAAACTCGATCCATACGCCATAAAGTCTGAGATAGCTGTCATGTGGAAAACATCAAATTACTCATAATGATGAAAACTGGGCTGCTGAACGATGATAGTCTTGAAGCATATTATTTTTCAAAGGAATCTCTGGCTAGTTTTCTTTACATTTGAGTTCTTTTGTGAGGATTTACTTTGTTGAAGGTTAAATTATCGATATGTTATTTCACAAGCTGATCAAAACGCACCAATATTTCTCAGCCACTTGGACACTGATCCCCAGAGATGGATGACAAAAACATGTCTGTATTCCACTCTGAGGTAGCACAACAAAACAGGCAAGTCATTAGTTCATGCCATTAAAGGCTTTGCTCTTTGGCTGAGAAGTGGCTCACTACAACCATTTAGATTATTTTCCCTCCAAGCAAAAGCTGCCTTGCTGGGGTGAGCAGCACATAGCATTCCTCATAACAATATGTTCTCATGTCTAAAGGTGTTTTCATATCCGATAGTCCGGTAGCTTCAGTTCGATTGGAGACCAGAATTGCAACATTTGTTACATTTTCAGATGGTGAAGTTCACTTTCACACTGCTCTGCGTCAAACAAACCAAACCATTTAAAATAAATAAATAAATAATGATAATCATAGCCTATACAGCTAATTCCAAACCCAGAAGCCAGTGTTTGGATTCTAAAATGATGTGAACTGTACATAAGACCAATAAAATAAATGTTTCTTTTTATTTGAGAAATGTTATGTAATGGATTAAGGTTAACTATAAAAGGAGTTTGACTAACAAACTGGCTGTGTTCACAAATTCTGATTGCTTGTTTAGTGAAACAGAAAAAAGATGCAGAAGCAACCAAGAAAATCCCACTGCTGTTTTTAAACAAGATGTAACATCTACCCACAATACCAGCAGAAACACTGTGTGGTTTATGGACCGTGTGTTGCTGGTTCATATTGGTCAACAAACTCGCCTGACCTAAATCTCACTGAGGGACTCAGTAATGTGTTAAGCTACATTTTTGACTTGAATTACTGAGATAAATCTTAAATTTCTTTCAATGACCTTTTATTTTATCAAGACTGACCTGCACGTGTAGGATGATCTACTTAGTATCACTCTCCAGAGCACACACACATACAGCAACACAAAAGCAAACATTCCCTTGTGATGACTAGAGCAGAAAGCTGAGATCCCTTTGAATCATTGAAGACCAGAAATGGCAGCTACAAATTTGTAGCAAGCGTTTTGACCTTTTGACAGAGGTCAAAGGCAACACAGCAAATTATTTCCAATAATTTGGCTTTTAGGGAACAAAAACATTTTATACAAGAACACGTACCAGAGAAACCACATAAAGGAATGAATGCACAGCAGCAGTGTTAGTTTCCTATGTAATGACATTCTTTACATGTCGACAGAAATCTGCTTCAGATGATCTTGTCACGAATGTAATCCTGAAGTAAAACAAAGAGTCGCCCTGAAGCTTTTTTTCTCAAATGATTACTTGGGAATGGACATCTATATGACTTTAAGTGAGAGCAAATGTGTCTCAGACAATTTGTCCACGGGTAAGTGCCTGTGTCTAATCCTGCTTTCATCACATATAATGAGAATTAAAATCTTTATGATGCGCGATAGAGACAGTAATGCAAACCATTTGAACGTTTGTATTTCATCAACATCAGAATATCAAGGTGAAATCAATTTAAAGAATGTCAACAAGCTCAAAGGCTGTCAGAGGCTTGCTGCAGCACACTTTGGCGTCTTTGTTGATGCAGAGGTGGCAGGAGGGGCAGTGGCAGGAGGAGCAATAGAGTTCCACTGATGAATAATTTGTCTGTTTACTTGTGAGTGACACAGTGGGGTCTGAATCAAGGGGTTGCTGTCATGTTTTTCCATAAGAAAAGGGTGTCAGGAGAGGCATCACAGCGAAGGATTGCTGTTCCGGCAGCATGCCCAGAAGAGCTGTCACTGTTCCTCAACCACAGACCAGAGGCCTGGCAGCATGTGAGGAAGTGTCATCATTTTCATCTGACACGCACAAGGAAATTATCTCTCGTGACCTCTAATTTCTTGACGTTTCAAATGCCTTAATTGTTGTGACTAATGCCAGGTCGGCAGTTTCACCTGTCAGGCCCTGGATGAATCAATACCAGGAGTCAATCATCACATATCAACAAATCTTAGTGAGACGAACCGTCGGCAAACTTCCACCTCCACCTCAATGACTCATCCAAGCAGGTAACACAATGACCTGGAGAGGGGAGTAAACTCTGACTGAAATAAATAGAAAATACATGCATAAATTGAGCGATATTAATATTCTATATTCTATATAGTACTTTAGTTGTACTAGATCCTCTGTCTCTGTGTGATTCAAATTAAAGTGAAATCAGATGTTTTTAGAATGCAGAATAAAATCAACTTGTAAATCCCAAACTCAGCATGTTGAAAATTATTAGAAAAACATCAATTCTGTCACAAATGAGCTTCAGAAATAGGCTAGAATGCCTCATTCAACATTAGATTCTGTTAATAATGGCCGTACTTTATTACACACTTACTGTTAAAACAGTAGGAATGTTTACAAAATTGTATTTTGGAACATATGTATACAGCAAATGTATAAACTCTCTAAGGTAATAAATATTGTTGCTCAATAAACCGACATTTAAACACTATATTACATTAATGCCTGTGGACAACTTTACATAGTACACACTTGTACTTTAGTAAGTAGTAAAAAGGCAAGCAAACAAACTGGGTCCGTACAAAAACTTACTGCAAACTCAAACTAACTTATAATATAAAATATAGAAATAGACCAATATTTCTGTAAAAATAAAATAAAATAAAAATGTATGCATTAGTGTTTATAAATCTTTGTTATTCCCAGCAAAACATATTTTTGATACACATGATATATATATATATATATATATATATTTAATTTTCTTTTGAATTAATTGTTTTTCTATATAATATCTGACATAGGTTTTTATTTTCAAGGGCAAAGAAAAATAAAAATTACAACATAAAATATGAAATATAATGAATTACAAAACTTGGACAGTTTGTCTTAATTAGTGCTCATCATATTAAAAAAAAACATCATTTAGAAGATCCAGTTTCTGGCACAATTAAATTCAGATCTCACACTTTCAGCTATGTGAGCATAATTAGGGACTCTAAATATCTGACTTCCTAATGTGAGACTAACTAAGAGTACTGTCACCCCTCAAAGTAACAACTGTGACAGCAGAAGACAGCTAAAAACCTTCCAGTCTGAAGGAAAATAAACAACTCATCGGCAAAACTATTTCCTGAAATAACACAAACCAAACCTTTCACAATATGGTTTGGTAATTAGATGAGCCAAATCTTCTGCAGGTGATTTGCATAGTGGTCACTTGATAAATAAAGGCGCCCCTGAAAGTGACAGTATATAAATGAGTTGTTTTGCAGACAGCAGATGGTGAATATCACAGGGAGAGGAGAGCTCACACTGGAAAGTACCACATTGCATGCCAGCTGCTGCAGTCTTTGGTCCCCTTTCCCTTTGCAATTATGCAAACGGAACAATCCACCTAATAGTCACTGAGTTAATTTGTTGAAATAAGAGGATTATGTCATGTATCTATTCATTGAGTGACTGCTTGTGACTGATCAAAGAGCTCAGACAGATATTTTGACCTGATTAGGGAAAGCGACATTCGGTATATTGCAAAATAAGGGCTTTGAAATATGACATTAACAAGGTCAAAAATGTACTTAAAATGATATTCAAAGAAAACGACTTCACCGAACAGCAGAATTAAAATCTCATGTCAACAAAAATGACTCCAATCTTGTAGTGAACATTGCAGAGTCAGCAACCCTGACAGATTATCCTACGGGTTAGACTTGCATCACATATTAATTGACTGACAGATGCATGGTATGAACGCTCCAGGAACTGCAAGGCATGTCTGGACAAATACACACAGGAAGTTGCATGCATGATGAGTAAGAGAGTAGGTGGCTTTTTCACCGTGAGAATACGTATGTGTGTGTGTGTGTCTCTGCGAACGTTACCTCTCTGAGCAAAGGGTCAGCAATACTGTCCAAGCTGACGGAGCCCTCATAAGTCAGGTGGTGAAATACGTTGAGGGCACGCACTGCTTCTGGGCCTCGCTGCTTGTAGCCGAAAATAAGGTCAATCCACTGATGCAGCTGACATGACACAAACTCGCTTTCCAGGGCCTGTCAGACGAGCACAGGGCAATTAGAGGTGAGAGGCACCCCAGGAACACAAAGCACTAGAGCCAAAAGTCACAAGGCAAACTCAACTTAAAACACAAACAGAGTGGAGATAATTCCTGAAATAATGATCTGAGTCTTTTTTTTTTTTTTTTTGCCAAAAGTCATGTTTTTGGGAAAATTTATCTTATTGCAACATCCCCGCCCCAAAAAATTTATATATTTTTCTTTGCCAAAATCACTTTTTGTGACTTAACAAGGTGACAATTTGATATTGCACGAAGATGACCAAGCAGAACATTAAATCCTAGTCACAGACATTTCAAACATTTTTGCTATGAAGCAAAAAGATCGGGTTAAAATGTAATGCAGCCAGTCTGATGGTAGACATTTGCCATGTTATATTTATCCTATTTCTTTCAAATTTCAATGTAGTTTATGGATATAATATGTTATAGCCCAACACAAAATTCTGATGTAATTTTTTTTTTTAAATGTGAAATTCTGAAATACATGGGTGCTATTAGAGACAGCATCCTTCACTTCATCCTGAATGTACCAAACCTACAGTCTAAACACAACACGGCATTGGCAGCATCATGCTTTTGGTTTGCTTATTTTCAGCAGGGCAGGGAGTTTAGAAGAGCTTTACTTGTAAGAATGTCAACAGCCCTAAACATAAACCATAATTAAAACAAAATGGTTAAAAGTGCTGAAAGGATAACTTCAATGTCCACGCCTTAGTCAACCGAGAATCTGTGGCAAGATTTGAAAACGTTTGCTCTCAGTTGCTCTCGATCCAGTGTAAGTGAATTTGTGCTAATTGGAGAAGAAAATGGCCTTTAAGCTTCTGGTCTGTGTGTGCTAACTTGGAACAGACACATCCAAAAAGGCAAACACCTGGAAAGGCAGCAGAAGGTGCTTGCATCAAGTTTTCCCTCAGAAATTCAAGTTTCATTGTAAAAGAAAAGAAATTAAAAAATATATGTACTTTTCCTTTTATTCACATTCATGTTCAGATTGTTATGTTGGTCTGTTAAATAAAATACTTTAAGTGTTTTGGGGGTTTTATATTACAACAAAATTCCAAGAAGTTAAAGGAGAATAAAGAATTTTACAAGGAGCTGCAACCTGAAAAATGCATCATATTCACAAACCCACTCACAACATGCAGAATTTTATTTTTTTTAAAGAAATGCTCACAGTCCTGCTTTTCACTCATACAGTGCATACTCTGTATAAGGAAATGAGCCAGTGGGATGAAATACATCATCTTAGGTGCCTCACTGAATTAGTGAGATTTAGCAACCATGGCCAAAACAAACTGGCACCAAGAGGATGAAGGAAAACAAAGAAAGGAATCATTTGGGAAAGCACCGTTTGAGCTAACTTTACACAGCATCCTCAATCTTAACAGAAAAGGAGCAGAATAGCAAATTATGAAAATGAAAACTGTGACATGCCTCTTACAGCATCTTCATGGAAATATCAAAAACAAGTGGATAAATCTTAGTGGGAGCCGCCTTTGCTCCTGTTTTTGCTGTTTCAGTCCTTCAGTTTTGCAACTTTACATTAAGAAGGATAATCACTGTGAACTCAAAAAGACTTTGTGGAAGAGTAAGACTAAGGATCAATAATTAACTTAGTGGAGAGAAGCTATCATATCTCTTTTCAACAGTTGTTATTTTTTCTTATTGTTCCAGCTTATCATTGTGTTCTATATAGACTGTGGAGCTGCTGCTCAGACAGAGCAACAAGGGTAGAAGTGTGTTTATTTTATTCATCTGCACAAAACAGAAAACACACAAAGAAACAGAATTTGAAGAAATTCAACTTCTTTGGAATGATTTTCTAAAAGACATGAATATATTATTGTCTCTGAGAAATAGACAGTAACAAAACAATTTAAAGCACATTTCCTAGAGGGAAACTTTATGGATTTAGCTTGTAGTTCAGAGTCCAACTCTACCATTAGGTAAGGGTTATGTAACTTAATCACAGAAAAATAACTGCCGTTTTATTATAGGTTAAATGGAGACATTTGCCTTAATTTAACAATCTAACAAAGGACAAACCTCCCATCACGCTTATCTCTCCACTTACCACAAATCTGTTCATGGAGACAAAGAAATGCCCTTATTAATACCAAGATCAAACACACTTTAAAACTAACTGCAGATTTAAAACAAAACAAAAGGGAAGAATAATTGCTTTAGTGGAAAAACAAGCTAGATTTCTTGTGGGAGGATTGGAGAGAGACGCTGGGCATAATTTTAAGAAAGCTCATTACAAATCTACAGCACCTATAGAAAACATGCAATGGGGGTCGGAGCATTGTTCCACAGCGGTGCTACAACATAATTCCCATGCAGGCAGAGGTGAAGCTTTGCAAGAGAAATTTACACTCCTCCCCTCACGTCAGGAATAACAGCCATTACCAACAAAGCCTACTTGAGCTCAGAGAGGCAGAGTTTGCCACAGGGCATATCACGACAATTGAAAGTGGCACATGCAAAGATGGGAAGTGGGAGGAGGAGGAGGAGGAGGAGGAAGGGAGGGAGGAAAAAGAAACAGAGAAAGGAGGGAAGAAAAAAAGAGATGGAGAGAAAAGGGATGCAAGTCCAGAAGATTCACCGACAGAAGAGGAAATAAAAGAGGAAGTAAACGTGGGCTAGATTGGGGGGGAAGAACAAAAGAAAGCAAAAATAGAAGAACTGCACTACGATTCTTTTGAACAGTTTAAAAATCCAATGTAACGTCAGGCATGTTTATCCCATCAACATGACAACAGTTCCACTGCAGCCGTTCCTTTCTCTTCCATTCGACCGCCTTTTCTGTTTAGGTGATGCGGACATGCCATTAACAATTTTTCATTCCCCCCCCCCGCCCCCCCACTCCCCACTCCGCTGGTGTACGCGCCTGATAGAGCACAACCAGGCAGGGCGGGTTGCGCTTGGGGAAAGGTCACCTGCATAAGACCAGCCAAACTCTGCCACTCTAGCTGAAAAGGTCAAGAGTGTTCCCATGGCGTCCTTCTACTTCAGGTCCAAAAACACTGCGGCCCCTAACCTCAGGGTATATTGTTTCTGCCCAGCTGTGTTGCAGAAGTTGCTCTGCGTTTATAGAGGAAGTCAGTCGTTATGCCTAAATTAGAAAGCAGAGCCATATTAAAATCTTTTAGTGGGAATATAAGGTACATTTTTGCTGCCTTGCTCCACCTTTGGCACAAAGTAGTCACAGTTGTTTGGCTTGTTAAAAATGAGTGGGCTACATGCTATGAAAATACTTTAAATATTAAACAGTGGGAATCAGATTTCTATTCTTAAAATTAGTTGCTTTTTTCACAAAGCCGTAAAAGGACAATAGAACGTTTTGTTCACCTTTACTGACCCACAAGTAGGATTGTTCATATTTGTATACAGAGTCATTTGCGACCAAAATCCCTCAGTTCTGCAGTGTATTTCAAGCTATTTATCAAGTGGCCTTTGTGTGGAGTTTTTGTGTGAATGCAGAAAGCAGACTTGCTGAGTTTCTGCACCAAGTCATTTGAGACTAAAGGAAAAACTGAGTTTATCTGATGGTAACAAATGACCCTGATTTGCTGTTTTGGTGCTGTACACCTGAAACCTGTTGGAAGTTGGGAGTCCCATGCTGTGGGCTGTGTTTAAACACACTCTCTCAGACATAAAGACCTTTGCCCCCTACCCAAGAGATGGGGCACAGCTTCATAAAGGGTAGCATTGTAAGATAAAATTGCCCTTAGCCCTCTCTTCTAGTGACATTGCAGGAACTCAGGGTGGAGAGATAGTACTGAGTAAGGAGTTTAATAATCCACAATTTGGACAAGACATTAAAGGAAAAGTTTGAGGGTAACAATTGAGTATTAATTATTATAGGATATATTGTAAAATTAGTAAATTGATCACTAACAGATAAGTATGGATCAGGAAAAAGACGCTGTATTAATTATTAATTATTATTAACCAATAAAGTCACATATATTATACTTATGAATTAAATATAAGTTCAAAGTTACAAAAACCAAAATAAAATCATTTTAAGTCACTTAAATTATTCAATATTCACCAAGAAAGGTAAACATTTTCCTAAGAAGGGAGTAAATGAAAGGAATGAGATAGTATACAAATGTTTTTGCTAAGTGCAATATTAACATGTTAATTTTTTTCCTATATGGTGAAGACCTCATTTTCATCATATAGGACAAAAGGACATCCTGTGGAGTCATTGGAGTCATGGAATCCTCATAATGCTTACCATCCTGTTTATCCGAACAAAGTCTTCAGGCTTCTTGGCCCAGGCTGGCAAGTCCACATCACAGATCATGGTTCCGTCTTCCCTCATTCCTAAATGGTAGCCATTGCTGTTAACAAACATCTCTGGGAGATAGTAGAACTCGGGAATCAATTCCTAAAGAAGAGAAATGTTCACATAATATTACAACGGGTGATTCTGAAGGCCTGAAAAAAATACCATAAGAAACAATCTCACTGAGATGAAGTGAAAATTCAAGGGGAAAGGTAACAAAAACAAACTGAACAGCAGGCCATGGGAGGGTCATCGAGTGGCACTAGTCCAGTTATTCCAGGCTGAGGTGTTAGGTGTGTTAAATGAAACTGGAACTGAGTTGGGTTTTTCTCTCTAGTCTCTAGGTTCTTGTGATGGGGTCAGGACCCTGCTGTGGAGGGGAAGTGAGCTTGGTAAAAGAGCTCTTAATGTAAAGCCGAGTGTGATTTACACTCAAGGGGAGAGCAAATATTGACCTGAGCTCTGAGACAACATGCTTCCCAACAGGATTTTCTGTTGTACTTAAACCCATATGTTTGACAGTTTCTTGGAAAATTCATACCCCATTGGGTTTTTTCTTTTTTTGCCCCATTTTTCTCACTGTGACCACAAACATTTGCAGGTTTGATTTGTATTTTATGTGATAAACCAACACAAGTTGATGAATAAATATGAAGTGGAAGAAAATTGATTAATGTTTATTAAAAGATTTGGTAAATAAACATGTGATATGGATTAGTGTTCATACATGGTAGACCCACCCTTCGCTGCTATTACATCCTCATGTCTTTATTGTTTTGTCTCTTACATCTTTGTGAATTCAGAGGCTGAAACTTTTGTTTCTTCTTCTCTGCCTAACAGTCCTACTTTAGTCAGATTGGATGGACACCATCAGTGAACATCGGTTTTCACCTCTTGATACAGATCCCCCATTAAAAATAAAAATATACAGTATATTGATCTAAACCATAACACTGCAACTCTGGATATTTCAGGGACATTTTGCTTTTGTAATGTAAAACTCCACCACATTTAGAATTGTGTGGCAACCTCTCACAGGTTTCCTTCCAGCATTGCTGTATTTGGCTCTATCTCAATTTTAATCAGTCCTAACCAGCTTCTCTGTCTCAGCTGAAGAAAGGCCTTTATAATGCACGATGCTACCCACACCGTGTTTTACCATTGGGATGGTCACTTAGCTGTAATAATTAAAATTTCTGTCACATGGTTTTTTTTTTTGTATGCACAAAAAGGACAAGCTTGGTCTCACAAAACCAGAGAATCTTCTCCCATATGTTAGCAAAGCCCCATAAATAGCTTGTGTCAATATGCAACAACACATCTTATGACTTTCTTTTAGCTATGACTTTCTTCTTGCCTCTATATCACTAGTGACAGATTTAAGGAACGCACAACATCAAATTGTCCTGTTGACAGGTTCTCCCATCTGAGCCATGAATTTCTGCAGCTCCTTCAGATTTACCAAAGGTCGCTTGTTTCTGAGATTAATGCTACTGCAGCTGGTCTGTCAGATGGATAGTCATATATTGTTAGTTTTGAGGCTCTCCAACATTTTTCCAAATTAGAAAGTAATTGAATTTTGCTCCTTATGCCAAAGGTTTTAGTTTTTGTTACTCACAGAATAGTTATTAAACTACATATATGTCTACCAGGTTAACCAATTAGCTGACTTCTGAAGATAATGGTAACACTGAATTTGATCAATAGATGCCAGAGTAAAGGGAACTAAATATAGATAAATGCCAATTTTTTCCCCAAGTACTCATTTATGAAATAAATTTGAAAACAATATATTATTTTCCTGCCACTCCACAATTATGCAATACAAGTTTAAGTAGTATGAACACTATCTTTAATTTAAAATGTCATGACTAAACATATATTAACAATTTTACTACTGCAGCATGGTTAAAACTGAATGCAGTCTGAACTGTCCAGGAAAGGTTAATTAAAATATGGAAATAAAGGAGACAGCACTTATGCATCCTCCAATTTGGTTCTTTACCTTCTTGATCTAAGAAGGGATAAAGGAGTAGAGCATTGGCGCAATCAGGCATAAGCACTCTAGGAGTGTAGGTCTTTCACCCTGTTCTCATTAGACACATAGAAAAGTTTAAGAATAATTGTCTTTCTCTCAGGCTGAGATTATCAAGTCAGTACCTTAGCTCCTCTAATTCTCTTTATTTTATAAAAGCAGCATTTGTCAGATTCAGTGGTAATAAAGACTTTAATCCTGCCTATGGGAAACTTACTGCTTAGAGCTTTTAGGTGCCCATAAATCATTTGGTTTTCAGAGAGTGAGTTGCCATGACATGGTACAGGCCAATAAGACTACTGGTCTGCTGTTGGTCAAATTTCACCCTCTGCACATGACAGGAAAAGGAGAAAAAAACTTAAAAAAAAAAGAAGCATAATCTGTGTTTCCTTCTTTTCGTCCACATACACATAAGCACACTTTCCCTCCGCTTTTTTTTTGGTTGTAAACTTGCTGCTGTAACTCACTGCCAAGCTGTTAAAACTGCCAGCTCTGCTTTCAAGCCACCCTCCCATGGTAGCCATTAATTCTGCAACAGCATTGTAATGGGCTAACAAGTCAATCACTCAAGCCTACATTGCTTTACACTGTGTCACCTTAATGACATGTTTGTCAAAATCTGTCACCAGGAGAGTGCTGCTGGATACCTTCAGACAACACACTGGCAGTTTGTGTGTGTGTTTCCGTGTGTGTGGATTTGTCCCCGCTACTTTAAAGAAAAGTCTATATCTCTCTTTGTCAATGGGCAGCTGTGCCAGCATAACATGACTGCGTGTTCATACAGACATAAATGAAAGGTATGGAGGAGAATTTACATAAATTGCAGTGTTTTCAGGAAGGAGAGGTTCTTTTATCAGGGGTGTTTCCATTTGACTTGCTCCTTTAAGGGGGTCATCTCCATCAGGAGCTCAACCTCCCTTGGTCTTGTCATCATTACTACAGGAGGAGGCTGGGGTTAATGAAAGAGAGACCCCGCTAAAACAAGCTCCCTTTAAATCAGAGGCCCAATGGACTGCTCAGTGGTCTGAGCCAGACTGACCTTAACCCTGTAAGCTGACTACTTTTGTTTCTTTCCCACTTTGGTGGATTTGTATCCAATTTTACGAGTAATTTTGTATCAGGCTTGATGATGATCTTTTTACATATATATATATATATATATATATATATATATATATATATATATATATATATATATATATATATATATATATATATATATATATCCATAAGTATAAAATACTGTAACTAGCATTGAACGTTTCCCCCATTAAATCTACAAAATGCATTGTATTTTAAAAGTAGCACATAATTGTAAAGTTATCTCCGTAAGAGATTTTCTTATCTGAAATGTGCGTTTTTGCAGCTCCTTTAGAATTTAAATGGGTCTTTTTGATGATCTTTAAATGACGCGCTTCTCGTCAAGCTTGTGCTAGTTCAGGTGCATCTACATGTATTGGTGGTTTTGCAGTTGTGTCAAACACACTATACAAATGTGTGACACACTTTTCAGATTGTTATTTTAAAGAAATTAAAGCAATCAATTGTTTTCTTTTTATACTTTGTGTTGGTATAGCTTGTAAAATATATTGAGGGTGGTAGCTATATATATATATATATATATATATATATATATATATATATATATATATATATATATATATATATATATATATATATATATACATATATTATTTGCATTCATTAAGAATGCAACTGCAAATAATTTGTGAAATAATTAGCTACTGTTGGATTTTGTCGTAGATCTTATGTAAAATATATTTTTAAAATGCTTTTTGGGAAGCTAATGTACATAGGTGCAATGCTACTTAACATGTTCAATTCAACACCTTGAACTGTTGAAATAAGTAGATACAACCGTTTTTTAGAGGAGTTCTTAGGCATTCCCAGGCTTTATCTATTTGCAACAGGCTGTGGACCTGAACATTCTTGAATACCAGGCTAACAAAAAGCTAACATGATGCCATTTCCTGCAGCTTGCCGATGCTAGAAACCATGAGTAACCCAAACCAAGTAGCTCTTGTGTAATATTTCCGCTTTTCTATTAAATTATGAAATCCTTTTAGGAATACTGCACTGTCCTTCATAGTACAATACCTCTATTAGTTTAGAAACCGTCTTACATGTGTAAAAACAAATGCATGCAGACGTACAAGTGGCCAAAAGTAGACTGTGTTTGTTAACAGGGTGGCGTTTGACTATCAAGCCGTTCAGCGGCTTGCAGTGTTATGCCTCTTCCTCACATGGATTGCTGGTTCTCCCCCTGATCCCAGCAAGTAAAAGCCCTGTCTGTACATAAAAGACTACATTTTAAATAGCTTTTGTCATTAATGCTTTATTAATTGCCTGAGGCAACACTATCCTACGCAGGGTGTGCTAGAAATATATGACACTTTGAGGTCAGTGCGTATCCCTGCTGTGTGTTATGCAGTGGGCAAAATGGAGGCAAGTCAGCAGGGTTCAGCGTTTTTCGGTGCGTGCACAGAGAATCTGTAGAGAGAGAGAGGGCTTTGTTTTCCTTTCAGATTCAGCCTTTGTTCAAGAACAGTACCTCTGAAACACTTTGCTTTTTGCATGAGATAAATCAAACATGCATAGAGTATGTGCACACTGCGGGGTTGCGATTTCTTTTTGTTTAGATAAGACATTTATGATTAATGGGATGTTATTTATTTTTATAGTCTTGAGAGCTTTACTGAGGAAGGAAAGAAGGTTTTGTGTAATTCTGCATGCAGTCTAACAGTAGATATAGAAAACAAAGTATTGCTACATCATTTTGTTATTTTCAGGGTTGAACTTTTGTCTCACAGCCAAACCACGTTGATACACAAACACAAACACATGATGGTTCTACAGTTGCAAGGGCAAAGCATACACCCGGCACTGTTATATTTCTCACTTTTACATCCGACGTGTCTCTTTGACAGTTTCTCCAAGAGCGTGTGATGGCAGAAAACGTGCGATCAGGATGGTCGAATTTGTTATCGTTGGCACCGAGGAAGAACGTGGTGAAGGGCTCCTACAGAGAACGAAAATGAGACATCAATTCAATTGAAGCTCAAATGGAAAAAAAGACGATAGTTTTCCCACTTTTTTTTTGACATGTTGACTACCGTGGCATGACATGCTTGCTGAAAAAGAAATGTAATTTTTCAAAACAGGCAATTGCCCACTTAAGAATATCTGCACTAGTTTTTCTTGATATTTCTTCCAGCCGAACACTAGAAAATAGCTCTGAAATAATTAATTGTATTAAAACCTAAAGAAAATGAATTATTGTGATCTTTCTGAGAGGAGCAAATAATAAAGTTTGGATTTCAGAGAGCCTGATCTCGACTGTTGGCTGTTTCAGAGAACAGATCGGCCACCATGTGGAGGACACAAACCCGCTGGAAGCTTTCTAGCTTATTTCAGGGAAACTCCCTCAGTTCATTAGCTCTTTTGTAGTAATAATGGCCATTGGATAGCTAAACCGCACTTTCTCCATAAAACTGTTCCAGTTTTGTAAGCTTTCCAAAGCCATATGTAAAGTGTTCCAAAGAACCTCTGCGGATTATAAAGGCCCGTTTTATAGGAACCATACTGGAGGTGAGGTGCCTCCTGCTCCTCTTCCTCAGTAAATGAGGACAGTGCTCAGTAACCTTGATGGACATGTCTCCAGCGCTCACTGGGTTGCCTGAAACACATAAACCTGTCACAGCAGCCCCTGTAAATCATTACCCAGCCACTCTTTATTTAGTTCACATATGCTGGTTTACTGGCCTGTGAAATGTGTTTTCTGAGCGCCATTGGTCCAACTCAGCCCCAATCAAATTGAAATGTTGAGCTGCGTCCTGTGCAGAAGCCGACAGACCTCAAAGTAACAGCATCATCAAGTCTGACAAGTGACAATCAACCACTGCACACACACACACACACACACACAAAAAATGAAACGAAAAAGCTGTCTGAGGCGCTGGTTTGACTTCACTCTTCTTCACATACTTGACCAATTCTCCGATTAGAATAATAACAGGAATGGAGGGCGGCAAAAGGAGTGATCATACTCACTATTCTGACGAGCCAATGCAGAGTGGTGTCAGCAGTGGAGTAGTGGGAGTCGTAATGATAGGGAGGTGTCTGGTCTTCTTCTCCTGACTCGTAGCGTTCGGAGTAAAATGCTGCACGCTTTGGATTCAATGCACCAACAGGCTGGAAAAATATAAAGAGATAAGCTTAGTTCTGGAAGTTTTGAATAATTAATTTAAGTTTACCAATATTTCCACCCTGAAGGACTTTCTTACACTTTAAAAAAATCATCTGATTTAAGAAGGCAACAAATGACTGATTATTTGAAACAGTACATCTGTGCATTCTCCAATTATCATGTCACAGGTTACATAAATAAAGGATAAATCCTTTCCTTTTTCTTTCAAAAAAATTCATTAAAAAATGATTTTATAATAAAAATTTTAATTCTTTAATATTTATTTTAGCTCAGAAAACAAAGTCTCTATTTGTGTGTCATGTTCCTTTTCAATGTACTGTAAATCATGTTAGTAAATGTCAGTGGTAGTAGGTAATTCTTTCTCACTGCTTTCTCACCCAGTCTTAAAATTAACTAAAGTTTCTCTGAGGGGAAAAAAAACCCCTCAACTTATGTGAAACTGCAAAATATGTGCATTTTGCTTTGCATATCATTGCCTCCTTTGAGAATAAACCTGTTCTGAAAATTCCATAATGAGAAAATACCAGTGACAGGAATGCTTGCTTGGGTATTCGGTGAGTAGTCACCTTTCTAGGTCAGTAAATCCAAGTACACAGCATACTGCCTTGCAAAAGAATTCAGAACATCTTCACATTTTTGTCATATTGCAACTAATAACCTCTATGTATTTTGTTCAGACTTTGTGTGATGGATTAACACAAATTGGTACGAAATTGTGCAGTGAAACGAAAATTAAACATGGCTTTCAAATGGCCTAACTTTGAGTGCAGGTCACGATGTAAAAGTTTTCTTCAACTTCAACATGCTGCATCATGGTTCTTGTGAAAACCTTTACAAGATGCTGTGAAAAATACAAATAATTTTCACAAAAACAACACAAATTTGATTCACCAGTCAGAAAAAATCCCAACAACTTTACAGTATAAATTACTGCTTCAAGCTATAAAAAATATTGGGATAATTGTGAAAAAAAAGTAAATATGGACTACAGATATAAAGTGGTGAACAAAAATAAAACAAGCTCAGGTTGCTGGAAAGCTTAAAGCACAAATGGAGCTTCAATTTGTGAGACTTTTTATGTCAAACCACATTTATTTTCCTGGTCGTATAAAGGTCCTGCTGTCCTAAATTCTGTCAAAAATTAAAGGGTAGAACAGCAAAAGGGCAGAGGATGGCATAGTGAGGATCAAGAAAGGAAAAAAAAACTCTCCCTGCTAAAATGTTTTTAATTCATGCAGTTCAGAACTAATTTATCCAAAAACATTTCCAAGACAAGATTTCAGAAATTGGACTTTTACTGCTGTGTTCAGAGACGTTTTCTATTATTTTGCAAGCCTGATGGAAGTTAGCAGGTCTTAACACACAAGGAGAGACACTCCAGTTCGGGATCTGAATGAGTATCAGCATTCACAAACTTAAGAACAACCATAATGTTACTAATAAAACACTACAATTTATGGAATAGAACATGCAGGTGTAAATGTCCTCAAGCACATAATTATAAAGATATAAAAACAAAATATGTTCCTAAATGCATTCACCATTAGGACACTTCCTTCACTGTTAGAAGCTTTGATAGTTTGGTTAAGAATTAAACCAACTCCTCTATAATATCTTAGGTATTGTTGCGACACCACTCACTCGAGCTTTCATCTTCATGAGTTCTTAATGTAACAAAATGACTCCCATTAAACCCACATTTAGTGGTGAATAAATTGCTTTTCCTGCGCTTTCAATCACAACATCCAATATAAGAGCCTTGGAGGCATATATGCAGTCAATATTAATATACTCAGTACTACTGAATCAGTGACAAAGGGGGAGGAAGACTGGTAACGTAATCAATGACTGTTTTTTCTGCCTTAAAGCAGGTTAAGAAAAAATGGAATAAATTGCAACTATAACCATTTTGAGACCAAATTGTAAAACGAAAGCAAATTCCTGGAATTATTAAAACTGCTGCTAATCTTTATCCAAATGGAAATCTCTGTCAAACTCGGACAAAGCATCTCTGCAGTCACATCTTTGTGTGGAACACAGCACATTCCTCAGGAGAAAAAAAAAATTATAACGAAAAAAGTCCTAACTAAATGGAGACGTTTTCATTCTTCCTTTAAGTTTAATGGCAAACCACATCAGTGTTAGCACAACCTAGAAGACTGAAGGAGAAGTTTATTGAGATCTGCATAGATTTATGGGGTGGTAATAGCCTTGCATGTGACGTCTCGGCCCAGATGGATTGGAGTGTGAGGCACAAGACGTCACACACTCCATCAAACCACTGCTAGTTTGACTAATGCAGTTTAGAGCAATGCACAAAAAAGTCAATGAAATAAATTTGAAACAAGGAAAACAAAAGTGTAAAAGTTCTGTGCTAGTACTACTTTGTATCAGTACTAATCTTGTCAAGTCACGTAGTTTGTTTTGATGTTTTTCGTCTTAAACATTTAACTGGATGTCTACTGCTAAAAATGCCATATAGTGAATGAACACGTGTTTTTATAAAATAAAAATTACAAAACGTAACCTTGAATTTTGCTGTGCGTGTGTTCTTACAGAGCAAACCACACACACATTTTAAAGAAGCTCCAAGTTACACAGAAGAGATCCAAAAACTATTAAGTTGACAAGGTGTTTCCTATTAATTCAGTGTTTGGCTGTAAATTAATGAGAAAAAAAATATGCTTACAGTGTTTCCAAGTTGTTCAGCTGTGTTAGCATAACTGTAATAAGAAGCATTACCTATGCATGACCTGTGTAAAAAAACAAAACAAAAGCAAAAACCCTTTTATTTGTCAAATCAAAACTTGTTTTTGGCAAGCAAAGACATTTACAGAGAACAACAGAGCATATACTCCTGACTGATGGGGTCTGAAGAGTTTTAGCAAGTGACGCCATTCGTGAGGCATACATTTGTTTGCAGTGATTCTTGGGTTAATTCTTCTATCTTAATGTCCAAAGCAAGCAGTAAATTCACCTTATTGCTAAAAACTTATTGCTAAAAACTTAACTCATGCTTTGCATGAGTTAAGAGCTGGGCCTCTGGGTCACCATGTAAACAGTTGGTCTTTTGAAGAGCAGACACGGAAACATCAACTTTTACACCTTAAAGATGTAACACACTTCATCTTTCAAACGTTTTGGGGATGACCTAGAGAAATGGTCACTGATTAAAAGTATTAGCATATTTAGCTTTTTGGTTATCTCCATTGCTACAGCTGGCAAATATGCTTGATCAACTTCAGTCTTTAAGAGCCATTGCCCTGTAACCTCAATAAAATTAAATTAAATGAATGAATGACCTATATATAGCTCTGTTTATACAATTAGCCTTCGAAACAAACTTATTTGCAGTGAGCTCCATTATCAATCCTACACCAGCTCAAGAAATAAACCTCAAACCTCATAAACATAAAGACTTAATGATTGTACATTTAACATGTTAAAAGGATTGTTTATTTTAAATTTGTCATTGTTATCTCATAGAAAGCACAATGGCGAAGTGTGATCACTGATTAATAAAAATCAATAATTTAAAAAATATGATTTCATCAAAATATTTTATGTGACTTGACATTTCCAAGTAAAAATATATAAAAATTTAAATATATAAAAATATAAAAATATATAAAAATATAAAAATATATATGTTCTTGTAGCCACAAGAAAATGTATATTTCAGCACTATGCTAGCTCAGATAATACAATGGGCCACAGAAACATAAGAAGGAGCCCAAATGGTTGTTTCTGAAATGCTACTTTGTGGCGATTATAAATACTGTACATCGTCAACATGGCCTGGGTGCTTCCTTGGTCAGATGAATGTCACTTCTTACTTAATAGTCAAATAAATACCTCTAAAGTTACACTTTGCATCAGTGACAAAAAATAAATGCTCAAATGAGGAGACCTATATATATATAACTTTTAGGAGGAGAAGGCATGATTGGAATTTCATATCGAATAAAAGCAAACATTTATAACATAACAAAAGCACGTCAGTGGCAATTTATTGCTTTTAATGCTGTCATATTCACCATCTGTGGATAAGTTCAGTTAGCTCTCTCCAGCAAAGAAAAAAAAAACACCTTGTTCCTTTTCCCTGCATTGATCATAGTTATGAGACAATGAAAACAACTGCATCAGACAGTTCCACACGTACTTTTTTTTCGGAGTTCATTTCTTGTATAACACCTGACCCACTGAAACACATCAACAGAACTAAGCAAAGTATGATCAAAACTTCGACTGGCTTCACATCTGATTAGGATCAGCGCTGGTGTTGCTCTCCAAGGCTACTGAAAACGAGAGTGGCTGTTGGTGAGTGAACGTGAAGAACGTGTCTCCTTTTATTTGCTTATATCCAAGCCACCTCCCAAGGAGAAGCATATTGCATTTTAGATTTCAAAACAAATTACATTACTGTATGTTGCTATGGTGCTCTGTCAGGGCAAGTCACAGTCATTTTTGCTTCCGTTGTCAGAAGCAGCACAGCATGGAGCTCCAGTCTAATGCAATAAAGTTGCTCCAAATCAAGATAAAGCAGATGTGCTCACAAACAGCCTGGCTGGAATGAAAGTGAGAAGGAATAAGAATCTGTTGTGGGGAATAAAGTGCAGATTTGGGGCAGCCAAGTTTCCCTTCCGGTGGCTGAAATTCAAAAAATACAATTGGGTGAACTTTAGTGCACTGGTTCAGGGATGCAAACTTCTGAGCTATTTATATGACTATATTTCAAAATTCTTTTATTTTTATTATAAGGATACCTTAAACTGTAGTGAGGGTGAGAAAACGCAGAGTTAAATGACACCTGCTTCTTTCTGCTTTCCTTTGGAATTAAATCTTCATCGCACCATTTAACAACTATGAGGAAACTTCTCTTCATCTATCATAGGCCTGTCACTCCATCAAGAAATAATCATTAGAATCAAATGACACACTTGGCTGCGTAAATATTTCTGACATACAAATATGCAGAAGTTGGCCTCGAGGCACGGCGATGAAATGTTCAATAACACTGTTTACAGCTCACTGAATGCCCAACCAGCAGGTAATTGTGGGTGCGTACAGGTTTGGGAGGACATCATTTAGAGAGGCAAACCTGGAGCTGCTTAAACAATGGTGTCCACCCAGGGATCAATCAATCACACGTGAGAAGCAGCTTTCAGGTATGAGTGATCTGTGGGAAAGTGTGCAATGTGCAGCTCTAGCGTGAGATTTTATTGTAAACGTGTAGCGTTACAAAGAGTCAGTAGATGACATGGGCTGCTTCAGTTTTCAACCATGTGGTAAATCAAAAAGCAAAAATAAATACACATGCTTATCTCTTCAGTGTTTATGCTCTGACTGCAAAATCCTTACAGAGTGAATGTTTATCTTAAAGTTTAAAAACTGCAATCCAAGAACAAGTAGATGACAAGCGACAGCACTCACTTAAAAAAAAGGGAAAAGACAACTATAATATGTGTAATATATCAAACCAAGTTGTGTGAGTGGTGACTATTAATCAAAAACTTCCAAATGTTAACCCCTGTTTATAAACTTGTGAAAATATTGTTCAGATATTGTTTTGTGTTCAACTTACACTTTTAATATAAGGATATCTTTGCCCAGATTTTTGTCTGCCTGCTGATTAAATACTACTCCAGTAATTATATGAGCTCAGGGCTTCTACAAGAAGCAGAATGACTGTGCTGCAAACTCTCATGTTTGAAAGTCAGCTTCCAGCAATGTTTCAATGTCTATTTGCTTCAGCACACCTGGCTCAAATGATTATGTCATTAGCAAAACTAATAGCAATTTAGAAATGTCATTCAGGTGTGTTGAGGATTCTTACAAATGTAAGACAGGTATCGATGTTTTAGACCCTTAAACTAAAATATGACATCAAAACTGGACATAAAAACTGAGCGCAACTTCCTTCTTCGCAAAAACTGAGTGGCATCAGATTGTAGTGACCTCGATTTGTAGGCGGACCAAAGGTCTCTATTTTGGTCCACATCAGAGTTCATTCACGCCTTACCAAACAAACTGGACTTTCTAAGCAAATGAACTCGT
Organism: Poecilia picta; assembly: GCA_033032245.1. Lineage (NCBI taxonomy): Eukaryota > Metazoa > Chordata > Actinopteri > Cyprinodontiformes > Poeciliidae > Poecilia > Poecilia picta. Next base: position 25,893,654 of record CM065365.1, on the reverse strand, counting down.
TCGACTTAAGTGAATTAAACAAGGGCAGTACCAGACCACTGCCAACACGGACATCACCTTCTTAAAGTAAAAGCACATGCACTGGAAATCTATCTGAGGAAGACACTCAGTCTAACTATACAATGAACAGGTCTCCAGATACAGTACCACTAATACTAAACCATAATGGAACAAAAGAGCAGACCAAGAAGAGAGGACACGAGTGCAGGCCTCTGTCCTGCTCTGCAATAGTATCAGTGAACTTTTGGAGGAATAAGCCCCAGGGTTCCAAGGACAACTGTCAGGAGACATGGGCTGTGAACTCATGCTAATGAAGGCAGCTCAGGCCTGTAAACAGCATGGGAGGATGTCACTGGAATACATTACAATAAATAACTGTCTCCCCAGGGCAGTTGGGTTGCATGAGGCTCAGCTCTGCTCAACCGCCCTCAAACACACATCCATACACACACATGCGGCGGCGTTCTCAGTCCACCTGGGACACCCAACAGGTAAAGATGAAAGTTGCCGAGTTGACCACAGCAAGATGAGAACTCTCGCTGTAGCTCAACACGTTCTGGGTTGGTGAAATTGAGGTGGTTGCATTGATCGACTTTTTAGTTATTACTTCTCTTGTTTTGAAGTTGATTATATTGTTGATTGAAAACCAAATAATCAATGCAAACTGTAGAGAAGTGAGACTGGAAAACGTGGCTCTCGTTTCCCTTGAAGCACCAGTGTGCTTCAAGGGAAACAAGAGGGGATGAGGCAGCACTGGAGTGAGTGAGAGCGCTCAGACAGGAATGCGACTGTTTTCAGGTCAGTGAGCAGCAGCGTGCAAGAGCGAGATATAGAGACAGAAGGGGGGGTAGAAAACCAGTAAACCGGGCCGTGGTTCGTGGTAGAGTGATCTGCTGCCTTCTCCCCTTCGGTTACAGAAAACATTGAAATTTATTTATCAGGGCTGCAGGGCATTGGACACATCGTGTCTGAGCTCCTGTAGCTGGGTAGGGTTAGTAAGGCTCCCGTTATTACCCAGATTTATGCGCTTTGTAATTGTCAGAGTTCACTGCAACATATCCTTCAATCTATCCTTCTATCAATTTATCCGTCCTCCTGCTTGCTGAAGTGAGAGTTAACACCAAACGTATCCTCAAAAGAGCTATCTGAGGCGATTTACGTGTGGGAAGGGATTTAAATGTCTCAGCTTAATATACACCAGACTTTGCTATGTGCAGAAAATGGTCTGCAATAGAAGAAATTCAAAATGACTGCCAAAGTCAAAGGGCAGCACTTTTTGAATAATTAATTTGAGCAAAGTCTAAAATTTAACTATTTGGACAAGAGAAAACTGTCATGGCTGGCATACATCAAATACAGCTGTCTGGAAAAAATAAACCATAACATCTGTGTAGCATTGAGGTAAAAGTGTAATAATTTGGTGATACTTTGTTTTGGTCAACTCAACATCACCATAAGACCCATACTGTACAGCTAAAGTGGACTTTATATGAGTGCTGTTGCAGTATATTTATGTTTTAAGTTCATATACTGTCTCATATATGCACTTATTAGATGTTAACAGTTGTTCTTTACAAGCTAGAAAAATTGCAAAACTGTAAACTTTTTCCAGAAGTGCTTTTTGTCTCAATGCATATTTTTCTTTAGCATCTGAAAAAGTATGATAAAGTCATGATGTACGTGTACTGAAAATAACTGAGATACAGTGATTAGTGCCACGTCCAATTCCTGTTCAAAAGGTCATCATGCATAACAGAGCTTATAAAATGTAGACATTTTTATTAAGATTTTTTTAGGACTCGTCCACCAACTTCCAAGTTTAGAATGTGAAGTAGCCTTCTGACACATAACATTTTTGGAATTTAAATCTAAATAAGCGTATCCCCAACCAGTAAATGAACATTTTATGTAAAGGATTTTAAGTTTCATGGCCAAGAGGTCGTCATACCTTGGAGAGATCTCTGAAGTTCCCCGGAAGGGTCAAGTCCAGCTCCTCCGAGTCATAGTTGGTGAGAACCCAGGGAAAGACCGGGTACTGGTTCAGGTCATTATACGTCCTCCCTAGGCACAGTTTGCAGACAAAAATCTGTGAGTGATGACAGACTGAAAGAAAAACAAGGGGTGGAGTGAAGGGTACATGTGGGGCTTTGTGTGGATAAGTATGCAGTGTTACCCTGATCTCAGAGCTCACAGATTTCCTTCCGTTCTTCTATAAAGTATCCATGACGCTTGAACAAGTTCACATTATGTCATGTTACAAACTTCAATGTAAATGTTTGAGATATTAAATGATAGACAAACATAAACTAGCACTTAAGTGGATGCCAACATGATTTTAAAAATGTTTATCTGATAAAAAAAAAATCTTTAATAAAGATTAGTAAACAAACAAAAAGCAACATGAAGACGATGGAACACACACAGTTCAGGGGTCATGTGGAAAAGAAGTGCAATACAGAATTTGATTATAAAAGAATATCCTATTCAATTCATCAACCTAAGACTAAGACATCCTATGTCTTTTTTCTGTTTTCATCCATTTTATAACTTTATAAAACTTTGTGTTGGCCTGTAAACACAAAGGATTTCAAGAAAATGCTATTGAAATTTTGTCTGCAATGTAACAAAATGTGAAAAGGTTGAAGGGCTCCAGGTGGTGTTGGAAGGCACTGCAAACCAGAAACTGTGAGAATGTTTTCTTTGTTTCCCATGACAGGAGCTGCTGAGTGTGAGTTGTCAATAAAAGGTGAAAGTCGCATGAAGCCTGTCTGCAAGTGGAGCAGTTGTAATTGCAGAGCTACATAATCTAGCTACTAAATATCTTTGATGTCATTTCAGTGTTGAACGGCTGATTTGCTGGATGTCAGCTTCCTTTATGTTCAATAAAAGGAGAAAATATTTTCAGAGGGAAAACATGTGTCATGAACTCATGGGAAAAATTAAGAGTAAATTCAGCATTGTCGGAACTGCTTTACTTTGAAATGAATTTTAGATTTAAAGAAAAGCGAAAAGAAACGGGCAGTAGAAATAGAAAACAGTGGCTGCAACTCATGTGGGGAAGATTAGTCATCTGATAATTGGGAAGGTTTAGACGGCTTCCAGATTTCCCCTTGCCACTAAACAACAAACCTTCCAGTTGCCTACCAACAGGTAGTGTGAACAGCTACATGCTACTTGAATTAGCAAAAAGAACTTTCTTTCGCCTGAGTGGCTGAAACAACATGAAATCTAAGGTTTTCTATTTTTGTGAACTTTTGCCTTTACTGCATTGATAATCTGCTTGTAAATGTTTTCCTTCCAAAATATGTAAACTTTGCGAATAAGAATTAGCACCGCATAGCTGATTATATGTTAAAATAAACAAATGAATGTGATTTGATCCTCAGCATCACCGATTATAATGTGACCTGAAGCATAACAGCTTTTATGTCTCAACATTCTTCTTATGAGTAGATGCATCAAATCAAATAAATTCAACCTACTTTTGCAAAAATTGTTTTAGCACTCTAAAAAAAACATTTTCAACTTATTGTATGTGCTGATCACATAAAATTCAAGAATTCTAAGTGCCAGAGACTGACAGCCACAGTCTATGAAAACTATGAAAAAAGTATTAGTCCCCTCACAAAATTAATCTGTGAGCTTTTGTGTTAGACTTTCATATTTCTAATCATCAAACAAAAGACTCAATTAAGGGAAAAACTCTTTCCAAGTCAATCAAGGTTGAAAATACAACAATTTCATAATAATTCATATACTGTATTTACTATATGTAGCCAAATATATATATATATTTCTCACAGATCGTGCCAACTATTTAGAAATTATTTCCTAATCTCTTAGGGACACCTGATTGTTTTCCATGAAATAAATGTGAACAATAGAGGCTTATAGATACATTTCTTTGTGTGAATAATAAGAATGTATTTGATGGAAAAAGATTGAGCAGAAATTTAGATCAATCAGCCACTGTAAAAAAAAAAAAAAAACCTAAAAACTACCCTCTAACATAATTCCATGAGATTACAAGACTCTTTGGCTCTTTCAATGGACCTCGAACAAAAAAAAAAAAATCAAATATCATTACATTTTTATTGTCCTATTCTTGTCCTCAAGATCAATACATTTATGTACATTCAACAAAATCCTACTTCACAAAACATTAATGCATGATTTATATTAACATGTCATGAGCTAATTAGAGCTAGAGCTAATTCTTTGACCATTTGCAGCATGACATGATGAACATTTCTTCATTAAAAATATGTTCCTTCAAACGTCCAAAGACTTTAATGATGAGCACAAAGTATTTTAAAATTGAACCAGTAGAGAGAGGCTGAGTTTTTGCAGCAAGTTTGCGAGAGATCCTAAATGTGCCAAAGCCATCTAAGTTCCTGACAGGCTAGTCACTGAGAATGTTTCTTCAGAGTAGCTAGAAAGGTTTGGGGGAAGCTAGAGAGCATAATTATCAAGGTTAATGGCACACACTGGGAAGGAAACAGCAGGCTGAGCACAGAGGATGGGGTCGGGCGTTGGTGTGGTGAGACCTAGTGGTGCTGAGTCCTGAGTTAGGGTGGCAGGATGTTAATAACAGTGGAATAGTGTTTAATTAGAAGAAGTCTTCCTGTTCGCGCCTCCTCCCAGCACTTCACCCCCCGCCTGTCTCCTGCTCCACACTATTCTGACATATCTGGCAGCTTAGGTCATTACTAGGGATTTTTAATGAATTTTGGGCATGTTTTTGTGTCTGCCTTACATCTAATTAGCTGACAATAATGTATCGACTCTCGAGCGCAAGCTAAATATAAATATGCATGAATATGCAGCGACAGAGAGGATGACACCTCTCTGAGCAGAGTAGCGTGCAGTTGTTCTTGCCTTCCCTGTTAGTCGCGGTTCAGATCAGAGAGTCGACAACAGAACCTTTCAACTCTGCAGACACTCGGGTACACTTTCACAAAACCAGGCACTAATTATCCGGCAAAAATCCACCGCGCCTGCTTTTGCTTCAAACGGCAGATACTTATGAACAGTGAAGTTTACTGTGTTGAGTCTCGCCTATAGCCACCATGGATTCTTAAACAAATACGACATACCTGAGCCCACTTAGTGTTAGTGCTTCCAACACCACTGACATAAAATTTATTGATCCTGCTAGCTAACTATAATGACTTGCTGTGGAAAGATTCACACAAATAATAGATTAAAACCTAAAACTATCACAGGTCATTATGTTTACCTGGACAAGGGAGAAAACAAATCAGAACCTATAAATGTAACTGATGGCTGTAAAAAAAAAAAAAACAACAACAAAAAAAAGCAGATTTATTATTTCTGTACTTCCAGCTACTTTGCTGCTTCAAATAACAAATCGCACTTGGAAAACAGGTAAGTGCTTTCATTAAAACTTTACCAGCTATGGTGTTGAGAAACATCAGATACTCAAAGTTGGAGATTTCTCTTCTCTGCCAGCGCTGGGTCATGTTTGAGGATTTGAATAGCTGCCGAGGGGTTGCCAGGGATATCCGTCTAAAAGCAATCAAAAAAGAATTGGAGACAACGTTCTTCACAAATTCAGATATTTCTGAACACATATCCCTCAAAATGCTATAAGCTTAATCAATGCTTTAAATGAAGAGCGCCCAGGTCGGGGCCTTTAGGTCCTACGCCTTTAAGATGCATCCTTTCTCCAGCACAAGGTGATGCCATTAACCAGATCCCACTGGAGAACTGAGGGAATTCAGCTATTTGATGCAGATGTGTTTGGAGAAACGATGCCTCTAGAAGTTGCAGGACAGTAGCTCTTAATGACTGGAGATGAGGACCTCTAAAACACCAGTAAATAACTTTTTTTTTTTTTTTTACATATTTTTTAAAACTATCACCATGTTTTGACAGTATTACATGAAACAGATAATCTGAAAAACATCTAGTCTTCTCACTGTGGTCCTACTGCCATGTGCAGTAATGCATATGGCAGAAACAACCAATAAGAGACAGGAGGAGGGTTTCATGCTTGAGTACGCACAGCTGCTGTGTTAATGAGAGAGAAACAACTTACTGTTACAGGAAAACTGTTTATTTCAATCATTGGTGGCTATGCTAACTAGCATACGCATTTACAGCAAGTTGTGTTGTGGGGAACTAGTGGTGAAGAAGAAGAGAACAAGAAGGAAGGTGTGTGACGAATATATACAAGCTGGACTGACTGCACTGAAACCCTCCTGGCTCTGATTGGTTGTTTCTGGTCAAAAGCGGTGCATTTCTGCAGGTGGCAGTAGGAATCATAGGGAGAAATCAGAGGAGTGTAATTTATTCAATGATTATCTGTCTCATGCCCTACTGTCAACACAACATGGTGACAGTTTGAACAAATATGTGAAAAGAACATATCCTTTTTAAAAGTTGCATTCCAAAGCACCATAAATTATGAAACTGAGAACAATGAACCCACAATGCTAAACAAAAAATGAATGCAGTGTTGCATGGTCTCTAAGCAAGATGTTAATTCGGAATCGGCAAAGACGTCAGTTATATTATATTCTCTGAACGTGGGGACGTTTGTTTTAGAGCAGTAATTTAAAAAGCCTGTTAGCGCCATGAAAGCTGAAAGCCTAAAGAGAATCTGTTTCTTGTTTTCCCTCTGTGGCCATTGGCATGGCTACATTGAGTTTTCAGTTGAAGAATTAGGTCAGTTCAGTCAGGGTCAGTGAACATCCACTTCAGTGTCTGGAGCAATGGGACTTCAAATAAACTCATTTGTTCCTGGCTGAATGGATGCACCTCGATACCACAAAGTACCAAAATAAAAGTCATTACAGATATGAATTATTACGCTAACAAGTTTTTGTTTAATTTTACTTGACATCTCTTATCCTACCTTGCTTGTGGAAGTCCATAGCTAGTGCCCACTCCTACTCGAGGGAGACAATAGACAACCTTTTTCACTGTGGCTTGGTCCGGAAAGTTGAACATGACAGACGCTGCAGGCATAAAAATATGTGATTACTGTTAAATAATTTTGGGGAGGAAAAATAAATGGTTTATTTGCTTCTTTCCTTACTTCTGTTAGCCATGAAAACCTCCATTGCAGTGTTCTGCAGAAGGTAGTGTCTGGAAAAGACTGCCCGAATCTCACTGAACATCCATTTGCCATGCAAACCATCTGTGTACACCAAGACCTGGGAGATGAAAGGAGAAGCTATTTATTTGAAACAAATGTGCAGAAGGTTCATGTCAGACTGCTGACAGTTTTTCCAGCATTATAAATTCAGCGTTTAAATGGTGTATTAAACACAAATCAAGTGAGTGTTTGCAAAGCCATTGTTTTTTCAGTGCAGGTATGCAGGTACATTTAATTAACAAAAAGTCTCACACACTCCCCCTTTCTTCCCCTGCCTCATTTATTCCACTATTTTCTTGCACCAAGGTGTTGTTTTAAAAACAATTACTTTCTAGACAACTGAACTATGACTGGTTCAAAATGACAGAACATCAACAGTGCACCTATTACAACCAGTGCATCTGGAACACCAACTCTGACCCAACAAATTGCACAACAACAGACTGGTGAATGTTGCCTGAGCTCATCAGTCTCAATTTTGGCTGCAACATTCAAGTATAAGGCTGAGACTTGAGTGCGAACAACAGAAAAACAGAGAGCTGTCCTCCATCACGTTGATAGTGGTATAAAATTCAAGGAATTATTTTCTAAATACTATAGAAACCAAATATTGTCCTTTTTGACCACAGAGTATCCACATTTTGATTGTTACTTGGACAGGATAATAAGACATGATGTTTTAATGCTCAGCCCACCTCAAACCAGTTTCTTGAATATGACAATGAGATAGCTTACTTCAATGGCCTTTACAGTTTCCAGATCTTAAACCAATTGAGCACCTTTACTGACATATTGACGTAAATCAAGAAGGCAGCTCAGAAAGCAAAAGTGGATCCAACAGACTAACAGAAATTAAACAAATGATGAGATTTATTCTTCTTAGGCTGCTGACGACAACACATAAGTAGATCTAAAAGCTGTTCGCCAGATGTATTCACCTAAATGTAAGTGCAGCACAGACTGGGATAATCAGAACAGCTCTATTTCATTCGATTCTCATTTCAACTTGTGAAAAATATTTAAAGAGACAATATAACATAACTTAAGGCAAGTTTGAACAAAAATTGCAGCTGTCAACAGATTCTCTTTCACACTTATCTGTTGGTGTGCACCATTCACTGGACTAAAAAGAAGCGGTCACCAAGACAGCCCCATGGGTTAGTGACACATATATGATCAATAAAAACCATAACATGTAGAAAAAGAAAGAGCAGACAAAGAATCATTAGTGTATGCAGCACCAGAGGACAAATCGGTCCACACACAGACACACAAATCAAGACAGATATTCTGACAGGTGAGAATGATTCCCTCACACACACACACACACACACACACACACACACACACACACACACACAAACACACACACACACACACACACACACATCCACACACCTTTCCACCTTCCCTCCATCTCACTCAACAATTCTGTACAACGGGGTGAGCTGTGGAGAAGCATCATCGGCTTCCCGGGTTATAATCACACATTGGTGCACTTCACAGACAATCAATGTGTGGAAGAATAAAGATGTAACAGGCGAGTGAAACTGCACTACATTAGTGACTGCGTGCGTGGTGTGTGTGTGTGTGTGTGTGTGTGTGTGTGTGTGTGAGGTGGTACGACTAAGGTGGAGTGGGCAAAGGGAAGGAAATAAGCAACCAAGACGGTGCGCTGGGTTAGGTCTGATGCTAATGCTCATTTAAAATAGTGACAGACTGGAAGAGTGCAGCACAAGCTGGGCTGCCTTAATTTCTCCATGGAATAGCTCATGCCCGACCTCCGTGCCACAGCCAAAATCTCTTGAGCTCAATTAAAATTGGATTAGGTGCAGATACTGAATGTACAGCACAGCATCTCTGGTGCTCTTCTACTAGTAATGCCCCTGCTTGACACCTCTGCAACCCCCTACTCAAACAGTTGTCATAGAGACAGCAGAGCCCCGAGGAGGCAGCAAGCAGAGTGGAGGAGAAACAGAGAGAGGGAGGTGATGTTGGGATGGCTACAGAGCTGCAGGCATTTTGTTGAGGGCCAGCAGCCACTTTCGTAAGGAAGGCAGCTTTCCCCCCCCCCACGTTTCATCTGCAGCCAGATGTTCTGCACTCTTGAACACAATGCTTTACAGCAAAGCACACAGATGTGCAATCATTAGAAGGCCGCAATTTACTCACTCAAGACGCGTCAAGCTGTTTGGAGACTGAATTATTTGTTGATGTCAGTGGTCTAGACTGTATTTTGCTCTGCTGTACCCTTCAATACATTTCTATGTTAAAACAAGCAGGATAACAATAGAGTGGCACAGTCAGACCCTGCTTTAAACGTCTTTATGGCCAAAACATGGCTAACGACTTGATCAAGCATTAACCTGAGTATTCCTGTGAAATTTTCTTTGTATAATGTTAATGTGAACATTTTGATGCTGTGACAAAGTACAGGGCAAAAGGCTAGCTGTCAAAGAAGAGAGGCTAAAGAGGAGAGAAAAAAAGCTTATTGCAAACTGCCCAGATAAAAAAAAAAGAAAGAGAAAATGTCATAACAACAAAGCTTTGGTCTAAACTAACACGCACAGGCCCCTGTAGACTCGGGGATTTGACAAAGCCCAGCCCTCATTTTTTAGAGGCCCAGCTGTAAAAAATGCCATTTAATGAACCTGTCTGCTGAAGCTGTCCCCTGCCTGTCAGAGGTGTCAGGCAGTGACAAGCGCTGGGGACGGCCGCCTCCAGTCACAGACAGGCCTGCCAGCTGGAGACTTCGGCCCCAATCTAATCACACCACCAGGAAGGGACCGGCGCTCTGCTCTTGGTCTGTCACGCTCAGTGCTGGGGGAGCAGGAAGAGGGTGGGTGAAGGGAGTCTGGTGTGGTCGACAAGCGCAGCCTTTTGTTTCCACACGGGTCCCTCAATGCAAGCTCATTAGAGGACAACGAGCGCATGCGCCGCTCCGCCAGCTGCAAGAGGAAACACCTCCATTGTAACAGCCTTAAAGCAATTTAACATTTCGGTCCCCTCTTTTCGCTATTTTGTTTTTCTTACATCGCTGACTTGACGTAGTGGCTCCATTTCAGAACTTTCCAGAAGAGAAATAAAGAATATTGTGACAGATGAGACGAGGGCAAGCATATTGTGACAGTGGTGCTTAGCTTTAAACTCATATATAATAATGTGCAGATGCTCAAATGGGGGACAATACGCTTATAAGCAGCAGGGTGCCACTTCGTGCATGGAAATAGATTCTAATCATATTTGACTTCCGACTAGCTTTTACCTCCACATTGACTGAGACACAATGACAGATGTTATTAATAAATCTAACGAAGCAGTCTCCCTAAAACCTGATGCAATTTTCTTCCATATGGAAAGATGCAGCCCCCCCCCCACCCCCCCCCTTTGGTGCATTTATACCAAAATAGGACAATAATACAATTCAGCGAGACCTCCAAGTCAGCATGACTGATATGTTTATATAAGAGTGTGGGGCACACTGACAACCTGGTACCATAGCACCTCTGCAGCATTCTTCTCAGATTTGTCTAATAGGCTTCCACTATAAAGCCTCACAACTGCACAGTCCCAGGCGGCCATAGAGGATCGGCGGAGTCAAAGAATAAGGGGAGGATACGGGAGGCCCGTTTCATTTTGAATGATATGACTACTCCCTCAGGAGCAAGTGGGATGGATTTCACACATGGCAATTTGGAGGATCAGCACACACCGCGTATACAGTATTCAATGGCTGACCCAGGGCAATATGGGCCAAATCTGCGAAGAGGTTGAGCAATCAGGGAATCCGAAAGGGAAAGAATGAAGCCTGGTAACAAAAAGGGCAGGGAAGAAACTCGAGTTAAGTGGAAGAACATTGAAGTCACAGAGAGCAAGGTGAGAAACGTCACAAATGTGACGTTATCTAAAAAGCATCGACACTCAATTAAAGGTGTCAGAACAATGTTTTTGAGAAATCAGAAAATTGTTATGATGAAGTAATATGACATTCAATATGTTTATGTTTTGCTGTGTATTTTCTTTGTACTTGAAATATGTTTTATTTTTATGTGAATAAGTCACACACCTTTCATTGTACTCTATTCTTAGTGATCATATTGCTTTACATCTGTGCTTAATTTGCAGTGGTTAACTTGCTTTGTAATTAACTTATAATCAACATACAGACTTGTATTGTAAACCACTGAATATCTTCCAAGTACCACCATTAGTACTCATAACACAATTTGAGAAGCATGGAGCTAACAGCTACAATACACCTGTCACACCGTTGTGTACCTTTCATTTTTAAGCCAAGCTGCCACATGTTGAAACGTTCTGCTGCAGGGTCAAATCATCTCTCACATACAATTTAAACCACACTGCTGGGCCACTGGTACAGAACTGATGGAATGGTTTTGAACAACTACAGCAATTGCCAAATAACATTAATTACTTTCAGGTTGAGCTAAGCTGCTGGCATTGATGAAAATCTACTTACTTTGGGCACTCTGAACATTTGAAGCTAAAAGTTAAACTGATGACTTAACCTAATTTAAGTTTATTTGGACAAGTAGATATCCAGTCACCTAGGACAGTCATAACCTCGAAGTTTTATTCCCAGATGATCATCTGAGTCTTTTTTAGGTTTTCTTGGCTCTAGTAACTAGAGTCTAGTTACTTTTATTTGAGCTGGTTAGACAGGAAAGTTGATTGTGTGTGAAATGGAAAACAATAAGGTGGTGACATCAGTGCAGTGATGTATTCCATTCACATGCAGCAGAAAACTGAATTTCACACCCTTAAGCCTAATACACATGCACTATACAAAATGGGAGCAGTTTGAAAGCAACACATTCTACAAAGAGATGAAAGAACTTGATGTTCCACAAAATCTTTTTCATTTCCTCAAAAGATTTCTTTTCTGATTCTATTCTAGTGGCCTTTATTTTATACAGACATAAAAGGGGAACAATTGATACAAAGGTCAAGTGACTCAAACTTGTGAGGGTCATGTCAATAAGGCAGTTGGGTGCTTTTGCCTCGGCGTCACTACTACGCCCAAAAGGTTTGTATTTTAAACTATCCTGGCTGGTCTGTCTGGGATTTCTCCTTGGATTTCTCCAGTTTAGTTTCCAATCAGCGAAAAGAAGGAGGAGTTGTGAAAGACCAACAGTCAGTCTCTATGCTTATTGAGAATTATAGCCTGTCTGTAGTTTGGTAATGGCAGCAGAAAAACGTGAACGAAGCCAATCAATCTGTGTTGGTCATGCTTCCATATATTGAGCTGGTTAAGTCGGAGCCAGAGAAATAAATAAGATATTTTATTGCTGCAAAGATGTCATGGCTCCTCTCCCCATGAGGTTGTATAAAGTCCACGCAATTTCTGAAAGCTTCATCGAGCTGATGTATTACACACATCACGGGAAACATTAGCAACTGGGTGAAATCAGATCAAATTGTTAAAAAATCCAACAGAATACACGCCTCCAGCAAACAATCATTTCTCAATAGCTGAGGATCCAGATCCTTTGTACAAATCAAAGTTTAGAACAAGGGACTCCTTTGAAACCAAGACAAATTACATTGAATGTACCTTTGTTTACAGAAGGGAAATTAGACAACATAAGTAAAACTATTAAAGAAAATATCCTCAGATTAGGTATTCAACTACATACATGCAAAAGCAAAGGCGTGAGGAAAAGAACTCCAAATGTTACTGAAAAGAAACTGAATCTTTCTAAGAAACTTAGAGGCAACAAAATGAAACAGTTGCTACATAATACTTTGCAAAGAAAGTTTGGTCTAGTTTTAATTTAAGGATTATGTCCTTTGAAAAAATAAAAAGTAGGACACCGTTGATGTTTTCTTGTTTTGTCAAACACTCAGGTGTGCCCACGCACTGTGAAATAAAAGTAATATGTGACTGTTTAAATTTGCAAAGCCATGTGGAGAAAATTCTCAACTGTGTGACCAAAGACATGCCCAAATCTGCACTTTTATTTACACTTTAATCCTTTTACACCCCGCAAAGATTTATAGTGTATGCCGAAACATCAAAGCTTTTTCTCATCTGATTCTCACTTAATGTGACAACTGTTGTGATGTGTAGAAATGAAAATATGTAAAAGATTTCCCCAGATTTCCACTTGGTTCCTCTCTGAAGGGCCTGTATCTCAACTTCAATAATGTAGCAGGCTTCTAATGCAGGTATTGGAGGAAAACAAGATACAGATTTGCATAATCAGTGTCACTATATATTTGGGTGGTAGCTGGAGTGTGGCAAGATGACACAGCTCGAGTGCTCTAGAAAGACCAGTGGGATAAAGGAGATGAATATGCATTAAATACGCTGACAGTTCACTGCCCCAAATGTCCAGCCAGGTTTGTCAATAACATTCATGTCAAGGATAGTATTTCACGCACATTAGCAAACCCTGCAGCTCTGTCCTCAAAGCTGCCATGGTAGGACGGGTGGGAGGAGCGATCCTAATATGCAATCACCTTAAAAAAAATAAAGATTCTGTGGATGTAAGACTTTAGAGTCCTAAAATATGCCAGGAAAAAAAATCCAAACAGGACTTAAACTTGGGTTTCTTGTTGATATGAAGTCTGGCATTAAGCCATGTGATTAAAAAAAAAGATGAAATCCGAGAGGTGAGAAGAAGCAAAAAAATAATTATAAAATAACTACAAAGCCTACAAAGTTGCACTTTGTGTGTGTTCATTTATTTAGAGATTATATTTGGTTTATAAATAGCATATTTATGCACTGTATTTGCACTATAAATTCATGTATTTTATAAACTTGCACAAAACTTTTGCATATTGACATGAATAATCAAACTGCAGATCATATCTGTTTTAATTTCTACATAAGCATTAAAGACCAAAAGATAAAGCTGCAAGATAGTTTATTTTTAACTGATTTTAAAGTGTAAATGCAAACACTTTTCATATTTTGTCACAGTACAACTGTAATCTCTGACATCAATTTTATTGGACAAAACATTATAGACCAACAAAACATAATGCATAACTGCAAAGTGGAGGAAAAATGATACATAGGCTAAAAGAGTTTTATAAATAAAGATCTTAAAAGTTTGACCTGAATTTTTGTTTGTCTGTATTGATACTTGCTGAATAAAACAGAGCGCAACCAACTGTTTACATAACTTAGTGAATTAATAAACAGAGTTTACCTCTTGCAATTTAAGCTCAGTATGAATTCAGGTGTTCTTTTAAAGTATAAGAGGTTTGCTAACAACATCATAGTGACCAAGAAACACAGCAGACGATTTGGGTCAGGTCACAAAACAATATCTAAGAATATTTGACAATTTCATGAAGCGCAGTTGAATTCAACTTTTAAATTTCATACAGAAATGGGCAAAGAAGCTAATCAGAGTTATAGGAAGATGAATAAAGGTAAATGCAGCACACTCCTGAAAGAAAACATGTCTGTGACAGCAAAAGATTTGGACTGAAGCAGAGCGTCACCCTGCATCAGGACAATGAACCCAATTATATATGATGCTTTAGATTAGAGCATATTCATTTGCTAGAGTGGTCCAATCAAAGTTCCCACCTAAATCCAATTGAGAATGCATAGCAAGACTTGAAAATGTATGTTCACATCCAATAAAACCGACCTTTAGGTATATTGCGAGGTATTTTCAGACATTCTTCAGAACGTGCATCTTTAGGAAATAAAAGTTGTTCCGATGTGTGGAACAACTTTCAGATTTTTATTTGCAAAATAGCGGAGACATTAGCATACCGTTTCCACTTCACACATTTCATATATGTGTTGGTCTATCAAGAGTTGCAGTAATAATGTGACAACAGTAAAAATCAGAAGCAGGACAAGGGGTAGTGTTTTTGCAAGATGATGTGTTTAGTCATACAAGGAAATATTACTAAGTGGTAACCCTCTCTAAAAAAACAACAATGCAAATAGAGTGCATGTGCCACCTTTGGTCATTTCTTTTGCAGTAGCTACCAGTTGTCTTTTGCTTCTGACAAAAACGTAGAGAAAGTGCATTTTAAAACTGTTTCAGAGCAGAATTGCACCAAATTCAAGTGAAACCAAAGCACCCTTTTCATAAGTGTTACAATATTTATGCAAAGTATTGGGCACTTTTTTAAAACAGAATTTCACATTTTTGTGGGCAAACCCTATTGAAAAATCAAACAAGAGAACTGACAACAATGTTGTAAAAATACATGTTAAGTACATCCCCCAGATAAACGGCTTGAGGATGCCATCTCCAAGCAGTTTTAGCGAAAGGAATGCCATCATTTAGTCTTGAGGTTTTGGGGGGGTTTTTTGCCAGAAAGCTTTTCCTAATGGGATACATTCAGCGACTTGTCAGCCTTAAGATGACTGAAATCTTCCTGGCCGGTGAACTAGCTTCCTCTTGCTGCTGCTAAAACTGCCAAGCTGATCATTTTAAATCCCACATTTTTCTCTCTCTTTTTTTAACGTCATGTGTGGGCGGAATATGGGTTCAGAGCAAACGAACAGAGAAGGAGAGAAAGAATGAGATGAGGATGGAGAGGCAGAGAGGAGGAGAGGGCCAGAAAGAGCAAGTGGTTAGACGACTAGGCCTGATGAGCAATGAGCGCCTCACTCGTCTTCAATTAATCCTGTCTCTCAACCTTTTGGTTGGACGCCTCTTTGGAACCAAGGTAATAATGACACCCTCATCCATTATCCTTTTTATCCTTGTTATTCAGGGGGAATTGCCTAATAACATGTTACAGATTTGTCCACCTTCGTATAATTCTGTATGTCATTCGCAGTATATCATCAGGAAAACACACATCGCCCTTTCTATTGGGCACAGTTTGAGGATTATAGTGGGTGACACCTTCGGGATGCAGCCAGAATCAAGCTTCTGATTAGACTTATTGTTCTGTCTAACAGCATTAGAAGGAAATAACCAGTCTTATCCGTTTCTGAAAAGACTTAAAAAGCCTTTTGCAAAGGCATGTGTGAACAGGTTTGTATGGTATTCTGAGAGAGGGCTTGTAATTATGTCTAATAGAGCTTTGTTGTATACAGGCTCACCTGTAGGGAAGGTTTGATGTTCTGTGAATAATTGTTTTGATTAATGCTAATGTACCATCTAAGGAGTGCTGTGTCTACCATTGCATTCTAGATGTCAACATTGACCTGCTAAGACTAGCGAGTGCTGTAACGAGTTTCTAATGTGTTATGAGTCTTTTAACCGTCTTTTTAATAGAAGAAAAAAAAGCAAATATAGCAACCAGGGGAAATGCACTTGTATGCAAAGCAGGTTAAACACTTTATTACTGCTAAAAAAAGATAAAGATAATGGAAAATGAAGTGAAGGGTTAAGACAGGATTACTGGCGCTTTTGAGGTCCCTCGTAGTCCAGTGGACTCCAAGCCTCTTGGTGGCTGCCAAATCAGCAGCTTCACACAAGCTGCTTGGTGTGCTGTAATTGACTAATTACACTGATTTATACATATAATGCAAGCTTTTTCTCCAGGGTCACTGACCCAAGAGTAGCATTGTTGGTTCCACAATGTAATTAAAAGCATACAAAGAAAGTATGCTTTTCCTGATGAAAAAGTTAAATATTTATAGCAGCATTTAGCGGTCAGAACTACATAGCCTGTGATAATGCTGATTTTTTTTTGCCTTCTTTCCCAGTCTTCAGAGCAGCTTCATAAATGTCAAGCTTTAGAGGTTCTGATTATTTTTTTTATTAAGCCCAACATATGGAAAGATCACAAGAAGATGTCAATGTGTTGACAACAAATAGGCAAAAAACGTATAAAAATTTTGAAATATTTCTTATACGTTGTGAAAAGTAATAAGCCCTTATTGAGCCCTGCAGATGAAGGAGAGGGCTGTAATCTCGACACACAGTGTCTCTGTTTAAGGCTTTTATTTTGAAGCAAGAGGAAAAGCAAATCTTGAGTTGCCATGTTGCGTTTATAGGGTCGATTGTTCACTTGGACTTGCTGGAAACATTTAGTTATATTAGCATTTAAAGTGCCACCACCTCTTTCATCTTTTGTGTAGAAGTATTTGGGGTACAAAATAAAGACACAGTGACAAAAATGACAGCAATAGTAATTACCATAAAGTTAAAACGTGCTTTCTATTGGCACCGAACTGAAGATTCAGTGTGAGCTGCATTCTAATTCAAAGCACAATATTTCAATAAATTATTAAACAGTATAGATAGCTCTATACTGAACTGATATTCTTCAGAATAAGTTTGTTTACAAATTATTCAGGTTGCAATGATGTGAAAAGTCTATTTTTACACTTTTTCTTCTACATCAGGAGTCTTAGAATTAGGTAAGCATGGGCTGAATTATTCTGCCTTCTTTAATTAACAGTGTTTGTGTGAAAGTTTTACTCTTTTTTTCCGAAAATAAAAATGTGGATCCAAAAATGACGCTAAAATCGTTCATTCCTTCTTGTAAACATAATTTTATACATCATCTTCTCTCATAAGGTGAGTGTGTGGTTAGACCCCTTAAAATGAAAGAGGTGAAATGAGCCATAGTACATGTGTGTTTTAACACAATAACTCTCCCAGTTGCACTAAATTAATTTGAATGTCCCAGAATGGAGAGGTGGCTTCAGTGTTGCATTCCTTTGCCTTGAACACAGTGTAACAATAGTCCTAAACCAGGCTTTATAAAGACAGAATACCAAAGAGGCTTACTGCCTTGGTTTCATGAAACATTTAGGCAAAAGTTCCAAAGGCTAAGGATGATAAAAGAAGGTAAGCCTGAAAATGGGCTCTGGGATCCAGAGCCCTTATTGTACAGAAGTCACATCAAATTAATACTGAGGGCCATTTGCAGCCTTTCTTCTCTTGAGCTTTTCAGAACGGATTAAGCTATGAAAACTCAGAAATTACTAAAGCACCTATTAGGCATTATGCTCACCCTTTCTTCTTTTTCTCTTTGAAAGTCATTGAACGTGCTTCACATCACTCGCACCACTATTCATGCCGTTTCTATACTTTAAAGAGACCCAGTCTAAGAAATATGTCCTGCAAGATGCATCGTTTTATCAGCATTACAAGAAACCACTTTCTGAGCACGGAAACCACCGGGTAAACATTTTATACTTTTAAAAGACTGAAATGTCTCATTGTTTTATCTTAGAGTGGCAATACGCTGACACACAAGTGAAAATCCTTCATTACCAGAGTTGTTTTCCTCACTCAATACCTCTTCAAAGAAACGCAGGGGGCACATAAATTGTAATTACGATTCTTAACAGGATTCAAGAGCGCCAAAACGATAGCACTTGCGAACCAGGTCATGTGGAGTTAAATGGCTGTCAGATGCTGAAAGTGGAGCAGCATGTGGACAAACTCACAAAGGCTTCATGGGTTCTTTTCTTGGACCCTCCTACCCACTTTCCTTCCAACAGCAGGATTAAAGCTCAAATATATAGCTTTTGTGCATGTTTACACACAGTCAAGCCTCGATGGTAGTTACCCTTTTACACAAGTGTTCATTTTAGTGGTAAAGAATAAAAACAGTGCTCACTGTTGAGTGTTCTGATTGAACAAGACACATAAATTTTTTATATTGTGATAAAAAAAAGACTATTCTGAAAGAAGTTTTAACCAAAAATACATAAAAAATAATGAGACAACACCAATGCAGCTTAAAGGAAACACAAAGGAGTCAGGAGAGCAAAGATCAGGTAATTGCTACCACCTGAGAAGCCAATGTCCAGTTATCCAGTGCCCCGGCCTTGAGATTTACAGGAAGTCATCATCTGTCTTCCCCAAACATTTTCAAACGCCACAGTGAGGCACAAGACCTTTCAATACACACCGAAGTGCACAGCCCTTCCATCTGGACCTCTACAACATTCAACCCTGTCATTTTCCCCAGTCTCACTCTTAAAGAAACCAATATAGAGCGTGAAGTCTCTATGCATGACCCTTATTAAACTTCTAATTGGATTGAAAGCTAAGGGAGGTGGGGGGGAACACATTATTCATTCACTCAAAGATTTTCTTTTACATCCCTCCCAATAGTTTGCCTCCTCAACAATAACATTCAAAATCATGTCAGTGAATACCATAAAAAAAAACAAAAAACCTGAAACCAGATTTTTCAAAGATGGGAGTGTGGACAAACCCTTTTTCACCTTTTCATTTAAGGAAAAGGGACTATTTGATTTTCACAGGGTGCCTGTGACAGGCTGAAACAAAGCCTGGCGCTGACCATTGTAAAGCCTTTCACTGCTGTAATGGTTTTAAAACGGCTACAAGCAGGCTCCTTTTCAGCAGTGACCAGGCTCCCCACTTCTCCTCATCTGATCCAGAGCAAACTGTGCTTTAGGCGGGAGCTCTTGTTTCTGTGGACGAGCGAATGAAGCACCAAGTTCACTTATGACCAAAGTCTGAAAGCATTAGTCCTCAGTAGGTCCCAACACATTTACACTGATTATAGAGAATAAATACTTCCACAACACCAACATTCATCAAGTTAATTATAAAAAACAGCATAATGATGATAATTACAATAATATCTCATTAAAAAAAGGAATAAGAGGCAGGGGAGAATTAATAGCAGACAGGTGTACAACACACCGCAATTACTGAACCTGAAATTAGTTCATTGCCTCAAGGCAAACAGAAAGGAGAGGGAAGGGTTTGTGTGTGTGTGTGCACATGTGTGTGTGTGTGTGTGTGTGTGCAGGTGTGCGTGTGTGTGTGTGTGTGTGTGAGGGTTGTGGGGGGCTGGTTTCAGGGCTGTGAGCAAGACTGATAGAGAGAGGCTCACTGACAAAAAAGGAATTGAAATGAGCAAACAAAAATGTCTTAAATGTGTAAATTAGAGAGAAAAATAAGAGGGAAAAGCTGCTTTTCCCTGCAGACTGGTGCCTTAGATGAGAAGGGAGCAGCGAAACGTGATCAAGGGGAGCCGTGGAGCGGTGCGGCAGACGTCAAGATGAGCACTCAGCCAGCGAGTGGCAGCTTCCCCTTTTCCAGTCAATCATTCATTACAGAGCCAAGTACTGTGGAGGAGTGCCTCCTCTTTTTGACCTATCATATTACTGCCTCTGTAAACTCCTAATCCTCCCTTCGTTAGATGGTGTCAACAGCCGACATGCTCTCACCCTGCTGCCGAACTCCCCACTCAGACACATCCAAAGCCCTGCCAAGACCACAGAACTGACACTAATAAAATCATTTGAAATTTAACAAGGTAGAACGGCACAACTTCATCCATTTCTGTGCTACTTTCATCCACCTTTTTGGCATATTTTTCTTAATCATTAAGAAAATATTCCGGAAGCTCCCTTCATAATAACTTAACAACTTTGCTCTCTCTTTTTTTTTTTTTTTCCCAGCGCCAGTTTTAGGCCCAGTTCACTGAGAACCACCAGGAAAGTCATGACATTCACTCTTGAATGTTTCATCGGCTGGCCTGGGAGGCCTGTTTTATATGCCTTCAGGCTGTTCATGAGCAGGAGAAAGCCTGGAGGCAGGAACCTGCGCATCAGCACTTCTCTGCCCATCATGACTCTTTCATGGGGACCCAGTCTCCTGAAATTCTCTAATAGAGCCCAGTGAGATGACAACTATAATGAGTCCAACAGATGAAAGCCCAGCAGGACAAAGCAACATTCAGATCCGTCTCCACACAAACACTTTGGAGCAACAGTCTGAGGCTCCCAGTCTGAGCGTTTTATTTAGGTAAACAAAAACACTGGACGTAGAGTGATGGAACCAAAGGAAGCATCTGTATTTTGGCAGAACTTCAAAAAAAGTAGATGTGGGCATGCTAAAAATGTGAACAGTAAACAATTGAATAAAATATATTTGCTATACTGGCTTTCCTGGTGAATTGTGAGACTTTGGGTTTTGGTTATTCATGATTTCATACCTTTACCGATTTAGTCAACTTGTTTCTAAGTTTTTTTAGTGTATAAAATTGAGCAGTCTGGCATGATACACATTCAATATCAGGCTAAGATTGCAATTCATGCCCGCCAGGGGAAATTTTATACCCAACAATTTAAAGTAATTTTCTATAATCTATTCAAGGTCTGCTGTGAAAAACATTTCACTATGTGACTCTAATAACTAATATCTAGCAGCAGTGGCTTAATACAGTTTGATCTGTTGCAATAACCTGTAATATTTCATAGAAGTTAATAAGCCAAATACAATCAGAACCAAAATAGACGTCAAATAGGGCAAGACAAATTAGAGGTATAAATTGGAGAAAGTGCTAATTTATCTTGACCTTTGACGTTACTTATTCAGAATCAAAAACAGTCAAGTTTGTGCAAACAAGCAGAAAATTTTACTTTGATTTTGCATTGCTCTCAGTAAAGATGTTTAAAATATAAACATATAACTTGGTCGTCGAAGCTGCACAGTGGCGCAGTTGGTAGAGCTGTTGCCTTGCAGCAAGAAGGTTCTGGGTTCGATTCCCGGCCCCGGCCTTTCTGCATGGAGTTTGCATGTTCTCCCTGTGCATGGTGGGTTTTCTCCGGGTACTCCGGTTTCCTCCCACAGTCCAAAAACATGACTGTCAGGTTAATTGGTCTGTCTAAATTGCCCCTAGGTGTGAGTGCATGGTTGTTTGTCCTGTGTGTCTCTGTGTTGCCCTGCGACAGACTGGCGACCTGTCCAGGGCGAACCCCGCCTCTCGCCTGGAACGCCAGCTGGAGATAGGCACCAGCACCTCCCGACCCCATTAAGGGACAAGGGTGTAGGAAAATGGATGGATGGATGGAACTTGGTCGTCATAAGAAAAGGTTTGGTTAAATGACTGTTGATAGATTCTATGAAAAGTTTATTGAATTTATTTGGTTTAATTAGAAATCCTAATCAATCATATTTTACAGGAGTTGAAAGAAGAAGGGACAAATGTCAGCCCAGTGGTTAGAAATTGGGAAATAATTGGGAAACTGGGAAAGGAGTGAACTGACACAGAGCATGAAACATTATTTTTATTTTTAGATGATCTGCACTGAACAACCAATAACCACAACTGTACATTAGCTGGAACAATAGATGAATGGATGAATAAAGAAAACAGCAGAAGAGATAAAAATTCAAAATTAGATATTAAAATGTGTTGTTTTTTTAAACAGGGACAGGATATCAGCTTACTGATACCAGAGGGTTGATAGGCAATATGAAATGGCAGCTTTAATTTAAACTGGTTTAAAATATGAGACTGTCTCAAAAATCTTCTGAAATATGTTTATAAACTTCCCATCTGAATGACTTACAGCTGCTTTTGTGATCTGAGCTGATCCTAAAGCATCCGACCCTAATGGGAACATTTATGTAAATTTATGTGATAAAGTTTGTCACACTTACCACATAACACGGTTTGAAGAATAATTACCATTAAAAAAAAAAAAAAAAAGAGCAATTGGCACCATACCCCGCGTGTCCCACTTTTTAGGTGAGAATGATGGAAATAAGGTGGGCTGGATATGATTGTGACACATTCTCTGTCTGCACTCCACAATGTGTGGCTCTGCTAGTAACGGGCTAATATTCAGCACAGCTCACCACAAGCAGAACTAATGAAAGTAGACAAAATGTCTCTGCTGCCATCTTTGTCTAGCATCCGCTCAGGGTGAGCCTTCCTCTCTCCCTCCTCTCCTTTTCACCTCCCCTCTCTCCCCCTCCGCTTTTGAAGCGAGGGTGACAGCAGCATAAAATGGTGGCGAGCAAATGTGGCTTCCATGTGACAGCAGTGGTGGGGGAGACAGGCCAGACTGTGGCCAGCGCAATCAGCTGGTATGGCTGTTGCTTTGAACAAGTTGGATGGTCGCCATGGGAAGACCAGGGCGAAGCTTATGAGACGCTAGTGGTTACAAACAAAAGCAGCTCACTATCAAACGGAAAACAAGCTCACTAGGTCCTGCTGAAAACTACATGTGAAATACAGTAAGCATGGACTTTATGGAGGCCATGTTGTTACGTTACCTTGGTAAGTTATGTTTTCCTAAAGACAAGAAGCTAATTCATACTAATCGGGACAATCTTGGCTAGAGCTCGTAATTTAGCACTTTGAAAATGACCATAGCAAAAAGGTTGGCACTTGAATAACCTTTAAAGTTCCCAATGCTGGCGAAAAGGAGCGACTCCCTTCATCCAGCAATTAAGAGTTAAGCCATTCAGGGTGTTATTAGTTAACCCCAACCTCAGACGATGATGAAGCAGGGGCGTAAATCACAGAGTGAAACAAGACAGACTCCAGCGATTCATTAATGGAAATGATCTGTCAATATGCTGGAGTCAATTCACACGTGTCAGCTGGGCTCAGCTCACAATGGCCCAGCCAACTTATGAACTCCCCGCACCACTCCAGCGAGTCCATAAAACAACTGGCAACGCCGTTGGGGAGCACCCAGAGACACCACCCCGTTGCAAAGACCACCAGATGACACAGATGGGGCAAAACCAAACAAAGACGAGACTCCCTTTGTACAGAGAGGGACCCCTTTCAAAAGCCATTCATGCAACAAATTGGGGAAAGCTGGCCATGAAGGACTCCAGGTTTGCTCTTTTATTAGCATGAAGCTTACGTCACAGTAAGTGAAATCAGATTTATGGCCTTTGTTACAAAGCAGTTTAATGACAAAAAAAAGAAGAGTTAACAGTTTGGTTCTGTACCCAAAATATGGTTGTTTTCTAAAGGAGCCTGTATACATTTCTAAAAACGTTTATATATATTTTTTTTTTCTTATCAGTAAATTCCTCTAAAGGGTTTAAAAAGTGATAAAACATATTTGGTAAATTTTTTGTGTGTCTGCTGAACTGACTTTTACAGACGCAATGATTTCTTACAGACCTGAACACCATCGAGATACCTTACAGGCATTGTTGACGGGACTGTGGCTTTAAACAGCATCGAGCTGTTTTATTTTTAAAGTCATCTCTCCAGGTTTGTGGAGGTTTGCTTCCATGTAGGTCAATAAAAAATGTGCGCACAAGCTTTTTGCTTGTTAAGCCCCTTGCATTTTCTTTGCTCCTCCAGTCTCAGCTGCACTCACACACTGCTGCAGCAATCTGCATAGAGAGGCATTTGTCATCATTAGCCCTGCACTGACAGTTGGCACCCCGCACCTCAGATCTCCAGGACTGGCAATTATGAGCCCTTCATCCCTTATTTAGGCAACATCGCCTACTTTTGTTGAAGATTTTTCCCAAAAAACCATTTTGTTACTGACCGCACAAAGGCTAACAATAAACTCCAAATACTTTCATTTACTTTGTTGCCTTAATAAACTCCCAGTGTTAGATCAAATCAGATGCAGGTAAGAAACGTGTCCGATCGACCTGCGAATTGAAATTATTCATCAGGAGTAAGTGCTGCAGAGAGGTCTGAATATGAGCATCAAGGGGTCAGTGGGCAGATGATTACAGCGCCCACTTTTACGTGGTAGACGTTTTGAAATTAAGATTAATCGCTTTGCAATTGTTTGATTGCTTTGAGCGATGAGAACTGTGAAAACCTTGGAAAAGAACACAAACTGTAACATTAAATATTACAAAAAGGAAAGTAAATAAACAGAATAATTTTCACAAAACCATCAAGATCATTTTAAACCTAAAAACAAGAAACTTTACAAAAAAAGTGCAGAGCTAAATGTTGTGCTAATAGAAAAGTTGAAAGGCAGCAAACTTAACCTCAATGGGACTTTTCTAAAAAGCTGCTTTATATGTGAAGTTCTTCTATTTTTTTGTGATGGCTTCAAATATTTTCTGGATTGTTACATTGACAAACAATACAAAATTGTACTCATGCTAAATTCATGCAAATGCATGCATGTAATCTATCACCAGGCTGACAAGCGTACCATATTGCAGAGAGGAGGGGTGAAGGGCCAAATGAAAATTAGACAATCAATTAAGTTTTAAACGTATTTAATAAAATGGTTATTTTGTTTGTTTCCTTAATAAAAAATAAAATTATAAAATTTATTTATTTTGCAGAAGCGCACACACAAGTTTTAGAAGAGTGCCCTATTGAGGTGAATCCCAGAGGATCTGAGAGAACTTCCAGTTAAGTAGCATCAGGAAACTGGCTCTCCTTACTTACACAAATGAGTTTGCAAATACAAAACAGAGAAGGAAAAAAATGAATGGGCAAAATCTGAAGGGGGTCCCCCATCGAGGCTCCAGGCTCAAAAATTAGCTGGCCTCCTACAGAGATACCATATTGCATGGAATAATAATGCTCTTCTATTAATAAAATTCTCTCTAACAATCTCATAAACACAATTACAGACAATTGTGTCAAAGGTAGAAATCCCATGAGTATATTATTTTTCACGGTTTGAGTCTTCGAAGTGTCACATCTCTAAATTGCCTGCTTTTTAAGTTTGATTTATACAGAAATATATTTTAGATTTTATTTTATTTTTTTAATCCATTTGGACTACACATTAACTTCGTAGCTCTGGTGAATGGTCTCAAGTGGCTTGAAAGAACCACAGCAGTTTAATGGAAAAACATGGGATGGACATTATTTGTTCTTCTGTAATAGGATTACTAAAATTACGAAAGATCATCTGTAATGGATATTTTTTAAGATTGCTGAGGAAATGACTTAATCCAGAGAATTAGTTCAAATCTCTTACAGCAGAGCGTTACTGGCATCGCTGTTGGATAGTGTTGTTACAGAGGAAACAAATTAATGATGAACTCCAAATATTCATTTTGATACAATTTTGTCTAATTAATATAGATAAATCCCAATTTATTTCACCAGTTAATATATACCCTTTAGCAATTATCTTATTGTTTATTACTGCTCAGCAGTAGAAAATACAATATTAAAAGTCCAAGCAGTCATCATCAAAAGGTATTTGAGTCATAAGACCAACAGAACTGTTCCATGTCCACGCTCATAGTCCTACTCGAAGAAAACAGAAGAACAGAAAGAAAGGCTGAACAAGTGCAGAGGAATGCTCCAAAAACAAAGAGGCCTTCAAAACAGTGTCACATGGCCAGGAAGTAGAAGTCATTGTATTGATTTACACAATCGTGCGTGCATTTTGCTGGTTCAGAAACAGAAGTGCACTAATATCGCAATCCCATTTATCAAACCGGGGAGCCCCCAAAAGCCTGGCAGGACGGGACACAGAGCAACCAAGACTGCAGCGTTGCAATGGTATGAGTAAGAAGACATGAATGTCTGGGGCCAGACTTGACAACTCGAGTCATGGGACTGTGGAGCAGGTTGAGTTGCAGTGGGAACCATGCAGCCACATGGTTCAGATTAAGAGGCGATAATCTCAATGAAAATCCCCCCCCCCCCCCTCCTACCCCACACCACACTTCTATCACGCATAGGGATGGTCAAAGGCTGAGGTATAAATTCAAGAGGTGCAACTTGACTCTGAGGTATCTGACTTAGAGCGTGATAGTCTGGGAAGTGAGGCCAGTCTGGTTTCAATAAAAGCCAAGTACCTGCTGAGCTACAGACAGAGGAAAAGACTATTAAAGCCAGAGAGGGGATTTTAGCTACCTCTCACTGCACGGAAACCTTCCCTCTGTATGCTAAATAAATGCTGCCCATATATGTCAGTAGGAGTCGAAATGTATGACTGTGAAATTTAATTTATCCTAAATGTGATACAGTTGAAGAAATAAAATGCATTATCACGTTACAAAAATAAAAAAATAAAAAACCGCTATAACCTCTGGCAAATCACATAATTAGATTTCATACCGCAAATCTGTAATTTCTGCCCGGTAACAGTGTAAAATTACAACTGCACTTGCCAAACAGCTACCAGCAATGTGCTCATGACAGGCTGTGATGATAATGGGAGTCACCTATCTATCAAGGTCCTTCCTCACACACCACGCCTCTCCTCAGCCGCATCCGTGTGGTGAGAGCAGAGGCTGAGCAGCAGCGGATTGCCCTCATAATGTCTGCTTGTGTGCAGCTCTGACGAGGGCAGAGATGGGTGTAAATGCCTTTGTGTTCCTTATCTGATCTATGCAGCAGCATCATCTTTTTGAAGTCCTCTTCAAAGCATGAACAGTACACTGGGAGGGAGATGGTGTGTCAGTGCACTGATGAGAGCCATGGAAGGCATCTCTTCAATTTCGTGTAAGTGGAGATACATGGTGTCCTCATGGTGAATCACTGGGTACTTATTAAAATATTCAGCCATGCAACTGTTAAATGCTGGAGTTACTGCTACACTTGATTCATTGTTTTGAAACTGCCTAATAATAAATTTTATATATAACTATATATAATATAGTTTTATATATAACTCCTGCATATATATGCAGTACTTCAATTTTGCAATGAAATCTTCCAAATAAAGATTTAATTTAGTTTCAAATAGTTTGCTGATAAATTATTTTAAATTGTTCTTTTTTATCATGCTACTAAAATCTGATGATTTTAACAAAAATATTAAAATTACAAATTTCATTTTAGTAAATAAACTTTTAGCTGTGCAAAATACAGTTGCATGTTAATATAGTAACACTGCTTCTCATCGAACAACACAAAAAAGAACAAAACGTACGTGTTTTAAAAACATTCAAAAAAGCAAAAAAAAAAAAAAAAACAAAAAAAAAATCACCAATGCTAGTGAGAAATTTAGCGGCTTATAGCCCAAGTTATAAAATCCCGTTCATCCTCACGCTGTTCGATAAATTACTAAACCATGAATTAGAAATAAATATAAACTACAAAAAACACTTTTACCATTAGTGCGTAAAACATTTAAGAGGGAATAAACCTTATGGAAAATACTTCATTTTTGAAAAACGTATTTTTAAGGCCACATACTTTAGAATAATCTTCCTTATTATATTTAATTACAAATCTTTGAGTGGAAAAATTTAAATTCGTACACGGCTGGAAATTATAATTATTTTTAACTGCATTAATAATTTGTTAGTGGTATTAAACAACCTAAACACATCCATTCTTCGTTATTTTTAATATAGAGGTTTGAAAAAAAAACGGATTAATGTCGGACTTGTAAAATAAATGAATACATAAATAATATTAATATCGATAAATCCAAACGTGTAGATAGACGTTCGACCGTCCCTCGCTTTAAAATCAGTACCTCTACCGTTTGTTCATTTGTATATAGGCTAACACTCGGGGATGAATTTGTTTCCCATAAACTGCTGTGACGCTTTGGAAAGCGATTGGACGTCCTCATCTCAACTCCTCCCTCATAATAAAGAGTGTGTGTGTGTGTGTGTGTGTGTGTGTGTGTCTCCTTGTTGTAAAACACAGCAACGCCAGCCATCTGCGTCGAGAGGACACACTGCACTCAGCGCAATTACGCGGACTCCATCCAAACTGGCACGGCGGTCAGAGCTAAAAAAAAAAAAAAAGAAAGAAAAAAGAAAAAGAGACGTTTTCCCGCTATTGACCGAAGTGCAAATGGACTTTAAATCACGTCGTTCGGATCACTTTTGAGAACTTGTTTTGAGCACTTCGATGCAGTTTACGGCACGACAAGCTGTGACTGTTACGATTCAAACGCATGTGCTCTGAGCACATCGCCATTTAATAAACTGACTTTTTTTTTTATTTTTCCCTTTTTTCTTTTTAGATTGCTTTCCTTCTTCTCTAAAATTGGCTCCCGTACAAACAGCCGCGTTGGATCCCTCGGCTTACTGCGAGACTCCGGTGTACAACCCGGATCTCTGCCCTAATATGATAGCCGCCCAGGCAAAGTTAGTTTACCACCTCAACAAATACTACAACGAGAAATGCCAATCTCGGAAGGCGGCCATCTCCAAGACCATCCGCGAGGTGTGCAAGGTGGTGTCGGACGTGCTGAAGGAGGTGGAGGTGCAGGAGCCGCGCTTCATCAGCTCCCTCAGCGAGATGGACAACCGCTTCGAGGGACTGGAGGTCATCTCCCCACCGAGTTCGAGGTCGTCCTCTATCTGAACCAGATGGGAGTATTCAACTTCGTAGACGACGGCTCTCTGCCGGGCTGCGCCGTCCTCAAGCTCAGCGACGGCCGCAAGAGAAGCATGTCTCTGTGGGTCGAGTTCATCACCGCGTCCGGCTACCTCTCCGCGCGCAAGATCCGCTCGAGGTTTCAGACGCTGGTGGCCCAGGCTGTGGATAAATGCAGCTACAGAGACGTGGTGAAGATGGTCGCCGACACGAGCGAGGTCAAGCTGCGCATACGAGACAGATACGTCGTGCAAATCACGCCCGCTTTCAAGTGCACCGGCATCTGGCCGCGAAGCGCCGCGCACTGGCCCCTGCCGCACATACCCTGGCCGGGACCCAACCGGGTTGCGGAAGTCAAGGCGGAGGGTTTCAATTTGTTGTCCAAAGAGTGCTACTCGCTGAACGGCAAGCAGAGCTCGGCGGAGAGCGACGCCTGGGTGTTGCAGTTCGCCGAGGCCGAGAACCGGCTCCTCCTGGGCGGCTGCAGGAAGAAGTGCTTGTCGGTCCTCAAGGCGCTGCGCGACCGTCACCTGGAGCTGCCCGGACAGCCTCTGAACAACTACCACATGAAAACGTTGGTTTCCTACGAGTGTGAGAAACATCCCCGGGAGTCGGACTGGGACGAGAACTGCCTGGGCGACCGCCTGAACGGGATACTATTGCAGCTTATTTCGTGTTTGCAGTGCAGGAGGTGCCCGCATTATTTTCTGCCCAATTTAGACCTGTTTCAAGGGAAACCGCACTCAGCTCTAGAGAACGCAGCCAAACAGACTTGGCGACTGGCAAGAGAAATACTGACCAACCCCAAAAGCTTGGAGAAACTCTGAGGTAACACAAAAGAAAAACAAAATATATAGATATATATGTTGATTTACTTCCTTTTAAAAACGTGTCAGAGGTCTAAAGAGCTCATAAACGGACAGAGAAAATTTGCCAAACAGTTGTTGTGAAATGTGACTGTCCTCTGTTAAAATATTTTTTGGCCTATAGCTTTTTTCACTTCGGTGTTTCTTTTCTAACAGTATCAATTGTAATTATTCCTGTTCATCTTTGGAGGTGTTATTACACTTTTCAGAAGCAAGTTCAAAGTATTGGTAGTTAATCCGGAAGGCCATAGGAGATTATTATTATTATTATTATTATTATTATTATTATTATTATTATTAATAATAATAATAATAATTCCTTTTCTGCATCAAACGACTGATAAAATCCAACATTTTCCCAAATGCTTTAGAATACAACCCCACAACAAACTATGAATAAATAAAAAACCCCACATCTGTACATTTTATTATACTGTAAATACATTCATAGATTGTGAATCAAGTGATCTGAGATTGTGAATGTTGTTCTGTGACAAGTAAATAGGATCCACCTGTTTAAATCTGAACTTTTTCTTTATCTGCTAGAAACGTTTTTAATTTATTCTTGCATCAGTGGTAGTCTGACTCACCTGTTTCAATGGACATTTTCTATTTTTTTTTAAAAAGAGTTTACATTTTGATGGTAAGCGTGCGACATTTGTTACATCTAAAACATTCCATCGCGTTACTTGAATGATTATTTAAAAGTACTCGAGTTGTTTTTCCTTCATCATTCTTATAGGCCAACGTGATTTTTAAAAAAAGAAAAAAGAAAATGATAGCCTATATATAGTATAAATATATATATATTACAGTTTAATTCGAAAAAAATGCACTTGAAATACACTGGATTATAACATCTGTGATCTGTTTTTTATTATTATTATTTCTGTCTTTGATCTAATTTAAAGAGATAATAAAACGAGCTGTTTCATATACTTGTGTCCCCCACTTTTTAAAAACAAATACCAACTGAACGGTAGCCTAGAAGGCCTGATGCAAAGGCATAATGCAGAGCGATTAATATTTAACCATTTATTTAAAAAATAAATATGAATAGTGTGGAAAAAATTGCAACACATAAAAAATTGTAATATCTGTAATATGTTTTCTTTAAAATGCAAACACCCTTTAAATAATAAACCATAGCTGGCTTGAGAAGTTATCTGAGGAGTAACCTAGTAACTGCACAAATTAAAAGCGCACGCAAAAAAAAAGTACAAATAATAATCAGAATAAAAAAACACACGCACACACACAAACTCGGATTTTCTCTCTGCAAAACAGAATCTCGTCGAAACGGCGAATAAATAAATAAATCAAGTGCAGCAGGAATTTCGCTCCCTTTACAGGAAGAACAACAGACAGCATTCCGCCCGCTCCAAGCAGGTCACTTACCTCCGGGTCGACCCGTTTGAAGGCTGGGTCATCCTCGTCCACCTCAAAGTAGATCTCAGAGGTGGTGATGGACAGAGTCCCGCGGGCGACCAGGACAGGGGCGACAAGCTGGGCCGAGCTGCTCAGGACCACCGGACCTGGGGGGGGGGGGGGGAATAGGACGGACACATGGGGACGTTACCGGGGCGATGTTTCTATTTAGATTATGAAGGAGGCTCACCAACACAAGACGGCGGATTGAGCCCCGTTATCGACCTGTAGGTCGTCTTTAATAATTATGATGGCGCTTTTTGTTAGCATTCTGTTTGGATTTATATTTATAAAAATTAAAAAAAAAGTTTGAATAAAAATGAGGTAAAATAGGCCTATATTTATTTATTTATTTTTAGTCCTGCAGCGTCAATGCTTTGTTTTTGTCGCTACGAAGATTTGCTCAATAGCGGTGCGGAAATCGTGCAATTCGGCGTCGTTTAAAACCAAAACGTAATTGTTTTTGTTAAAATCCATTTTTCAGAACCAACTAAAAATAAAATGCTATTTTTATTTTTAGAGTAGAAGAGTCTGCTTTCTAATTCTTCACGATAATCTGTTCGTTTCTGGAGTGAGGAAAATGAAGGCCATTAATTAAGACGGCGATTCCTTGAATTTGTCTCAGGTAAAGTAAAACAGCACAAGCAAAACTACAGAATGATTTCAGGAGCAAATGATCACCCATCAGGCCGGGTTCTGCACACGGTGGGCTGATAGTGATCGCATTTTTTCTTATTTCCGTCCCCCCACCTCTTCCTCCTTCATGTTGTCAGATCAGTGTCGCTGTAGAGCCCCGTTACAGTGATTTGTCTGCTCTCAAAGCGAAAGCCCTCGAAAATCGGGATATTTATCGATCCCTTAAACTCCAAAGAGCCACTTTAATGTCTCGTCAATCTTAATCTGCGTTCCTCAGCCAATTATGGGAGATAGTGTTACAGAAATACAAGTGGATTTCGGTTGGAGCTCCCAGAGCGTCCCTTCATCGCTCTTGCAGGCTGAACAGTAAAACCATCCTCCCCTGGATACGTATATATATTTATTTATTTTTTCCCCTTCTTGGCATTGCTCGGCTCCATTAACGTTGATCCTATCTGCTGATGCTATCAGAGCAAATTTTACACAGTGCTTACAAGCTTCACATAGGTAACCATATGTTACCTATGTAACATATGGTTACATAGGTATAGGTAACCATAATAACCTCAAGCTCTTTTAGCTGCATTATTTACAGGAGATTAAGAATCATTGTCAGACATAAGTGAAACATACCTCCCCCCCCCCATTACTTCTTTGAATTTCCTAATTTTATTTTTTATTTTTTTGCTTGGCTTAGCAGCAATAAAAGTTGAGGTCTTTAATGTCATCCACGTCCCCAAAGTATAATGAAAAGAAGAAATAACACTCATCTGGGCAAGGCGTTGTAATCTGTCCCAAAAGAGCTACACCAAGAGAAACGTACTGCAGCCTGGAGCATTAAGTATCTATTGCTCATCGGCAGAAGAGGATTATGAAGTAATCCCCCCAGGGATCCTCATAATTGGGCTATAACATTAAATGTGTACATAAGAATAATAAAATTAAGGGCAAGTTACATGGGGTGAAGGATCTGTATGGGGTAAAGGCCGTAATGGCAAACTGTTGGGGCTTTTTTTTTATTAAGTGAAAAATAAAACATGCCTCAAACACACTCGGAAAATGTCTAATACCAATGAGGTGGACATTTGGGAGAAGTGTTTAGAGGAAGAGTTTAATCTTAGCTACCATTTAGGGAAGATAATGTTGGCTAATGTTTGTGTAAAAGGAAGGTGGGCTACTCGCACAGATTTTAGACGGTTTGCAGAAACACACTTTGCAAATGACCAAAAAAAATAAAATAAAAAATGTTGCACTTTTCTGGAATAGAGTTGATCTATTAAGAAATGTGGATTTACTTTACTCTTTTACAAACATGTCACCACTCGAGTGACATTTATTTCGAATGGGGTCCTGAACTAAATACAAAAAAAGGGCAAAATTAAAGCAAAACAAAATGGTTGTGGCGGCTAAGCCACACTTGGTGGTGTGCTAACAAGCTTCCGGTATGCTGGCAGAAGAGTCATAACAACAGACTACTCCTTAACGAGAGGAATGCTCTGACCGGATACTCGTTTTCTCTCTCTCTCTCATCACACACACACACACACACACGTCTGTTTTACTCAGTTCTGGATAAATATGTGCAAACAAAAGAAATTCATTTAATGCCAGCTTGAGCACAGGCAGCGTTTTCAGTGTTTGTGGGGGAGAAAAACTAATCATAGGTTGAGTAACCACAACTGCCTGAGCTCATGAGTGCAAGCGCCGCCCCTTTGGCAGCAGCAGCAGCAGCAGCAGCAGCAGCAGGCACTGACCCAGCGCCTGGCAGGAGGAGGACTGTTGTTGACAAGGATCTAGTCCCAGATCTCTCATTAAGACTGTTCATGCCTGGGATTATATATGCAGGACAAACTCAGATCATTCATCTGAAAAGCATAATCTCACTGTTGCGGCACACTGAAGCCCCCCCCCCCCCCCCCCCCCCCCCCTGTTGACAAAAACAAGAACTTAACACGCACTTAGCATAGAAAAGGAATCCCAGCTAATAATCTTAGCTTAGTACGCACGTTATAAACATATTACAACTACCAAACTCAACAATGCTGCGTTTGCGAGGTCGCATGTAGTTTTCCATGGGGAAAAGCTGCTTGTCGTGTCCTCGTCTCTGCTATGTGCTTTAGATTGGCCGATGAAGGGTTCATCTGACAGACATGAAGCGTTTGGCTGCCTGCTGGCCCTGGTCAGAGAGGAGGGGTTAGTCTCATCTGTGAGATCTTAAAGGGATTTGCTGCTCAGAAGCGCCCTGCTTCGGTTTACATGCACACATCAAAATATTTGCACCACATTGTTTTGAAACATATTTTTAATGGTCAATGTTTACTCCTTACTTCCTAGCAAATAATGTAAACCTGGAATGCACATAAGTATAACATTTGTTTGTAAATTGCATTTGAAAAATATGCACATCTACAACTCAAAGTTCTACTAAAGAGAAACTAATTAAATTAGAAATATCCAGCGACAGCCTACTAGCAGAGGAATGTAAAACTATTTATCTTAATCTTAGGAAAATAATATTCATTGCTCGGATTTTCCAAACAAAAGCAATACTTTTGTTTGCTTACTTTTGTAAGCAAACAAAAGTATACGAGCACATAATTTTCATGTGGATGGTTCATGTGGATGCAACATCTTTAATATTGTTAAATACAATATTGTACAACATCTTTAATATAATTTCAGGGACTTTAAAACTAAAAGCAAAGTTTCATGATTACCTGGCTTAAAGTCAAAGCATGTGAATGCTTAACTTAAAGAACTGTTGAAGGAAACAAACAACAAGTAATAAATTGCACAAGTGATATAAGTGACTGCCTGTGTAATACAAACTTTCAAAGCTAATTTAGGATATATTAGAATAAACTGAGAAGGATGGTAGTTCTGAAGATTAGAGGCTTGTTTTAGTGGAGGATACCTTACATTACAGCTGGTTCAACTAGAATTTCAGTTGATCCATTAAAATAAATAAATAAATAAAAATCAAGTTTTGACAAAATTAAGCTTTCGGCTTTAACCATGTCTTCACAACATGTCGCCATGAACTAGAACTCTAATATACATAAATAACAAATAATAGCTATTGAAAGGAATTTGTTACATAAAAATAACTTATTATTTAAGTGAGCATAAAATGAGTTTAGCAGTATATTGCAACTTCATAATTGAATACAAGTCATTTTCAATTGTGTCCACTATTACAGCGGTAATAACATTATGTTCAGGCTGATGTTTAGATAAGCATAAACAACCCTCTTTTCAGATCCACTTTATGACTTTCTCCTCTGAAAAAGTCCAAACAAAAACAGGCGACAGTTGGTTTATTATCATTTAGATACTGATTCATGCTTGTTATGCTTGATCCTTGCAAGAAAGAAAAAAAAATGTCTCAAGCATGAAAGACCCAATGAGGTGTGAAGCATATGTCAAAAGTCAGCAAAATGGTCGGTGGTAAATTCAAACGTCAAACACTGCAGATGAAGGTGCATCTCAGTAAACTGGAATATTCTGATCAGGCTCAATTGTGGGATTAAAATACTCTTCGAAGACATTTCTAGCAGGTATTTAACACACTTTTCATTAAACCAAATTATTGTATTAAATGTGTTTAATGTTTATCAGATAATATCTTAACCTAATAAACTAAATGTAGTTTCATTTGCTCTAAAACAGACTTTACCATCATAATGGCATGAAAACGTCAGTCTGATCTACGTCAATATTGCGTTTCACTTAGTGACTTACTGAAAAAAATAATATTTTCAGTAATATTCCAATTTATTGAGATGCACCTGGACATATAAGAAAACACGATGGTTTCATGACAGTCTTCTGTGATGATGCTTCACTGTGGACAACAATAAACATGCATAGTTAAAAGACAACATCAACAATGCAATCGATGAATACAAACTGATTTAAAAAAAAAAAGAAAAAAAAGAGGGGCAGTAATGACTGGGTATTTGAAATACTGATGTACCACCAACGTTGTCCATCTCCTTCTCATGGAGCAGGCTGACGTTATCGTCTTCTCCATCCAGGACCAGCTCCGACTCCAGGTTCTGACTGGCCAAAGTTGGGCTCCGGAAAACTATCTTGGACTTCACAAACTTTTCTTCCTTTAAGGCTGTAAAAAAACAACAACAACAACAACAAAATGAGACATCTCAAAATGTAATATGCCATCTCTGTAATACTAATACATTTGGATTAGAAGATTGGAATTATTTGCATTATATTTTTTATGAACATGAAAGAGCAACTAATGTATAATCACCTGAATCTTTTCATATTTAGGTAGAAAGAATAAGTAAAAGTGTGAAGTAGAAGCTTCAGCTTTTTATTTGGGAAAACAGACTAGTACCAACCAATCATCTTTTAGTTGATTTTACTTGACAACATAAGAGCTAAGTAGAGACAGATGTGGAAAAAACTCCATCTAAATATATTTTCCCAACATTTTCTTTGCTTTCTGAAAACTGAACTCCCAAACAGTGAGACGATACAGAACCAGATCATCTATATACTATTTAGATTTGGGCACTGCCATCAATTTAAACTAACCAATTAAGTTACTGCAAAACAAAAGTCAAAAACAAAATGGAAACACTCGTTTAAAACATCCTGGATTCAAATACAAATATTTGGTAAAAAAAAAAAAAAACTAGTAAAACTTACTATCCTAAAAAAATTATATCTGCAGCTGAGAATTAAGTTGTTTTATATCGAAGCGTCACTGCATACATCCAATTCAACTACATATTTTTGTTGGAATGATGTTATTTGTACAAAAGAAATGTCTCTCAAATATCAGTACCCGAGAAGAGGCTCCACCAGACTATCAACATTTATGTCAGTTGCAAAGTATATATACGTATATATATATATATATACTGTATATATACATAGATATATATATATATATATATATATATATATATATATATATATATATATATATATATATATATATATACATATATATATATATATATATATATATATATACATATATATATATATATATATATATATATATATATATATATATATATATAATATATACATATATATATATATATATATATATATATATATATATATAATATATATATATATATTCTGAAATTAGGAGTAAATAAAAAAAAGAAAAGGCAATATAACAACATAGTAGACAACTTTTTGTATTGTTAGAAGATATGAATAAACCACTTGGTCATAGGCAATGAAATAATGTGTTCCTAGGCTCTGTGTTTTAGTCTTTATCACACAAATTAGAGAAAAACTAAAGCCACTAAACACAATGACCCTGATTTTATTAACACACCGATCTATCTGCATATGAAAGACTGCACAGGCTCTTCGTGGGATTCTGCACCGAATATATTTTGAGTGGTTTACCTTGAGAAGTGTGCCAGCTTTTCTTTTTAGGTCAACAATAAAAGACAATCTTTATCTTAAAAGACCAAAAGCTGAGTCGGGGGGATACATATCACGCTCGGTGTAGATTAGAGATAATATTAGCTGCTTTTGGAGACATGACAAGAGTGGGACTGAGCAGACAGCTCAATTAGGAGCCTGTTTATAGCAGGACGTCATCATATGGCGATGGTATAAAGTGGAAATCGAACAGGATGTGTTCTTGCACAGTGCAAAAACAAAAGCCTCACAGTGCATTGATTCATCTTAAATGTGCCCAGCTTGAACATGTGCCTGTCATACGGCAGCTCAAAGCTCTTCTGTGATCGACCCCCCCCCCCCCCCCCCCCCCGAAGTCCAGTGTTGGAAATAACCAGTGGAGAAACTTGTGTGCTAAGGGAAGAACACATATCAAGGTAAGGGAGGTGGCTGACATATGCCTGACATGTTTCCTTTCACCACAGTTCTTAATTCGCCTTTCCCTCCCTTAAGGAACATGTACCTTGTCTTGAAGAGGTCACATTTGACTGTTGTCAACACTGCTTCTGAGGGGGGTAAAAAAAAAAGCCTTGCTTCTGCTCTGTCTCATATCTGGCGTTCTTTCATCAGACGAGGGGAAGAAGTTGGAGTGTCTCGGAAATGAATTCTGTGCAATGTTACATGGAAAAAGCCTGCCAGTGGTCAGAAATCAAAGCAGGAAGAGTGAAACCTAAAACTGGATTTCTGTAAACCATCACTAACGCCTCAAGTAAATGAAGGAGAACTCGACAGACGCATGGAGGCTCTGACTGGTAGTCCTGGAAGGGCTTTAGAAGACCAAATAAACCATGGTGATTTCAGCGTGTAAAATCAACATTAGGTGAGGCATGTGTTTGTGAGTCAGCATTACCCTCCAACCACCGGAACGGACTTCCGTTCTTAGAGAAAGCATGGTTACAAATAAAACAACAAATAAAGTGTCAAGAGTAAAATATCTGTTGAGATTAACAGAACCAATGAGACTATGAACAGGTTTAGAAAAACTATTGTGCTAAAAGTGCTTTTAGAAAGGGTTTGTAAAGTGTTATCACTTACACAGCAGAAAGTGATAAATAGTGGAGGATTTAAGGCTTTGCAGAAAAATAATACAAGATGTATTATAATAGTGCCAAGCCATCTGTTAAACAGGACAAAAAAAATACAAAGCAAAAGTTGGTCGCTCGCTTTCTCGTGAGACAGCAGTTTTATTTCTTGTTTGCTTTTGAGGTCTTCAGTAACAGTGCCAAGAGAAGTCACCTATAAGCCAGTCTCCTGGGTCCTCTTGTTCAATCACTGAGCTGAAACTGCCTCAGAGTGCACTAATTACACTCCGTAAAGTGCACTGCAGAGCTTTCATGCCCTCATTGAAGGCTGATGAAGATCTGCCGGCTGTCACCAAAGGAGGCGGTCTTGTAGCACTCATAGCTGGGGTTCACCAAGGTCCTTACAGTTCCTTACAGGGTACGTGGGGAGTCTCTGCTCTCAAAAAAGTTTGAGACAGTAGACACTTTTTTTTCTTTAAGAAATCTTTGATAAGTTTTAGTCCCAGTTAAAGCCTTGAATAAGTAAGAGAAAGTAACAAATTGATGATGAGCTACAACTAAATAGTTCGAAACAAAAGACCCAGAAAGGCTAAAGATGGGAGAAATAAAAGGCTGAGGAAGATTGTTAGTCATTTAAGCATCTGTGAAAAATACTTCAAGACAATATGTTGTTCAGGCAATCCGTTGAAGAGAAAAATAAACTACGTTTATGTCATTAAATCTGCATGCCTTTATTATGGGTTTTCAGCTATAAAACTGGACTGACTGCAGTTCAGGTCCACCATCATTTCAAATTATAATTTACAAGTTACAAACAACAAAAAAAGACGGCGAAAAATTCAAATAAACCAAATTTAATTTTATATTGACGGAAAATAACAAAAGATGAATTGGTCTCTCGAGAATCAACACAAATAATAATAAAAAAAAAACAACCGACCCACAGGTCAATCTTTTAAAGAAACTCCACAAAATAAAATGGTATCAAGATTAGCTCCCGTCAATACTTGACACTATATTCACAATTTTAAGTTAAATGCAAAAG
The DNA here is from genome assembly GCA_033032245.1 of Poecilia picta. Classification (NCBI taxonomy): domain Eukaryota; kingdom Metazoa; phylum Chordata; class Actinopteri; order Cyprinodontiformes; family Poeciliidae; genus Poecilia; species Poecilia picta. The sequence continues at coordinate 25,854,147 of CM065365.1, read as the reverse complement.
TAGATAATTTGCCTCTTATTTTCACAACCATTTAGAACATTGTCTCAAAGTTTTAGCAATATCTTAAAGGTATAAAATATACAGAGCACATATGCATCAGTGGGAAAGAGATACTTGGCATTGTTTCCAAAAAAGCAGCATACCAGCTGGAGAATAGATATAAATGTGAAGCACATAAAAAGCCTGGCCCAGAGGTCCAGTTCAGAACTTGAGCAATTGTGGTCAAAGGTGCGTTTACAAGCTGCTTCTATATGAACACTACATAACACATAAGCTCTGTTAAAAATACTAAGTGCTATACCACAGAAATAAATTGACACCAGTTTGTTAATTGTATTATATGTTGCAGTTTCTCCTTTTTAATAAACACAGAAGCCCCTCTGTCCCTCCCCTCCAAAGATTTTTGAGTTTGCAAAAGACCAAAAACTGAGTTTTGAAAAAATAACAACTCTCTACAAATATTTTTTAAATGTATTTAAAGTGAGGTTTACAAAATGGCTTAGCTACTTTTTTTTTCCAGACTCTGTTTCTGATCCAGCAGTAAACTCTAGACTCCCCCCTCTGCTGTCTCGACATTCCACAAGGAGAGAAAAAGTCCTATTCATGGGACCACGGAGGCGATGCAGTTCTTCCCTCTGTCTCTTAACCTTTATTTAATCCGCACTGAGGAAAAATAAATGAGAGGGAAAATGACAGTTTCATACTTCCTGTGACACAAGACATTCGTAAATTTTTCGAGGCTGTAAAAGTAAGCAAAGCAACTTTTGATGTAGAGTGGTTTACACAGTATAGACGCTTCCTCTATGAGTGATCTTTATCCAATATTGTGGTTAAGTGCTTTGCGTGTCAATTTCGTTGTCACGCAACAGTCTCCATCTCTGCAAAAAAAAAAGAAAAACTGCAAAGGCAAAAGGTGATAATCCTGCATCTTTACTTAAATATGTGCTGTTCATAGCAAAGTATTAAGCATGTTAATGTCTTTCTCAGCGAATACATTTCCAATAGGGCTGCTGACACAAAATTAACCCCATATGTTATATGTTAGCAACAACCCCAATAATTCACACATACAGAAAAATCAAAACAAGTTAGCTCATAAAATTGTGTAATACAGTGGAAGAGCACAGGGGATAAGCACTGAAAAGACTGTAATTTGTGAAATACTTAGAAAAGCCTCCATGTCCAATGAAAGGTTCAAGTTGTCTACTCCTGTATGGAGAAGTGAGTTTCATGCACTGCTTAAGAGTCATGCTGAGCCACTGCTCCACACAAACGGTCATCAAATTCTGACGCTTCAGGGAGCCTCTTCTATGTACTTTAGATTCTTGCCAAGAACATTTCAGTAAATTTCTCTATTAATGTTTTATTCAATTATATGAAGTCTGCCAGTCCGATACGCTGAAAAATGTTCCTGCCCCCAAAATTCAGCGTTAGTGGTGGTGCTTTCCTGTGATGTGCAGTGACACTTCTGTGAAATTACATCTAATTACGAGTGAAGGAAGTCAGTCTCATTTCACCAGACCAGTTGGATTTATTTGTTCTTTTTTATTTCAAATGTTCTGCAACAAACATTAAATGAGGGTTAATCTTTTTTTTTCAACAATGAAATCTTGTGGGATGAATGTATACAGAGGCCTTGTGGCTGAGTGTATTACTTATTGTCCTCATAAAAATTCTAAGTCTCTTCTAGAGCCTTCTGCAAGTAATGTTTGGCTCTGTACTACTACTTTTAAAGTTCCTGTTGTGTCATAAATCATGCAATTCTGAAAACATGTGCTTCACACTTCCAGATTATTGGTGCTGGCTGGAACATTCTGTAGTTTAGAAATTAATCTGCAGCCAATTCCATCAACATGGTTTGAAAAAAAAAAAAAAATTAGCCAAAAACCTTAAGAACCTTTATAAAATGTTTCTCGTTAAATACCAGCGTTGTATAGTAACGAAGTAAAAATACTTCACTACTTTACTTAAGTATATTTTGGAGTACTTCATACTTTCCTCGAGTATGAACATTTTTGATAACTTTCACTTTTACTTCACTATATTTTAGAACTTAATTTTGTACTTTTACTCCGATATATTTTCAATGTGTGGTTTAGTTACTCGTTACAAAACAGCGAGAGAGAGAGAGAAAGAGAGAGAGAGAGAGAGAGAGAGAGAGGGGAGAGAGACGCTTGTGTTTTGACCCCACCTACTGATTGACTGCTACAAAGTCGGTACTTGCCTGGGTTTGTTCATCACCACCAATAGGAAATACCCATAGACATAATATAATATAAAAGCAGACCCCCCATTGGCTGCTCCAGCGCAGGAAATACGGCGGCCATCTTGGAGCGGTAGTCCCTCCTACTTTGCTCAATTAAAACAACAGAAGATGCCTCAGCACTGATTGATATTGTTGTTTGGATCTATGGATTATTGATGTGAGGCTCCACAGACAACATTTCACAAGTAAGATGAACATATTATTGTGTATATATTGTGATTAGAATATTACTTTACTGTATTTATGTCCACCGGCGAGATACCAGCTAATATCAGCTACAGTGTTTGGTGTAATACGGGGCTCAGCCCCGATATGAAGGATAACTGAGATTCTGTAAATCTAAAAAAATTAATTATTCTCTAACATTGACTTAGATTAACTGACACAAGAGCCTATATTAAAAATGAAACAATGAAACATATATTATAAAACTTATATTATGTGTTATAACATTCATAAGCAAAGTTTACACAGGTGGTAAAGCCTATTATTATGTAATTCTTTCACTAGTAAGATGCATCCCAAATCTTCCGTTTTTGTTTTGAAAGTTTCATAAAGACACGATGTGAAGAAGAAGAGGGAGAATCTATAAATAAAGAGAGACGGATTCACTGCAGCACGGATGGATCTCACATAAGATATATATATGATTCAGTATTAAGCTGACTGAATAGCTCAATGGGTAAGTCACCAGTCTTCCACCCGGGAGACCAGGGTTCGAATCCAGGCTGGGGCTGAAGTTACAACAGTCAATTGAGCTGTCAGTGTGGGTCCTTAGGCAAGACCCTTGGAGCTATATAGCCTACCTCATACCATGAGAGACACTGATAAGCACGACATGCCGGCTCAGACGTCGCCCGGCCAAACAAGGTCTGCGTCAGGTGCTGGGCTCTGGTTCCCCAGCACCTGACGTGCTAGAAAAGTGTGGTCGGCTACTGGAACAAGACGGAAATGGGCGAGAGGTGAAAACATGGATCTGTTGGAATGCTACTACTCAAGTAACCCTAGTCAGAGGGGCTACATGCGAAGACTGTGGGAGGAATGGTTACTTCGACATCCCCAGTCAACACTAACTGCTAAGCAACTAGTGGCTCAGTGTTCCAACATCCGCAAACGGCAACTGCTCTCACAACTTGAGATTGACGAGGTACAACACAAATGCTATGTCTCTGGGTATGTAGCCGTTCATTACGGCTACATACCCAGAGACTGGGTATGTAGCGATGAACCCCAGACAACCCCGACGCCAATTACAACGGCTGAGTGAAGCACCACCAGCACCACCCATGAGCTGATATACAACTCAGCATCAGTGATCCTTGAGATGCTTGGCTATAAGAGCAATCATGAGACCCAATACCCACCATGGAAAAGACGGTTAGAGGCTAAGATCAAGATAACAAGGAGGGAAGTGAGCCAAGTGTCAGAGCTCCAAAGGGGTGCAATGAATAGATCAGTACACAAGAAGTACAGCCAGATGTCCATACCTGAAGCACTCGAAACTGCCAAACAAAGGCTCCAAGAGCCTTGAAGAGATACACAAGAGATTAACCGGCTCTTCCACACCCAACCAGCTAAAGTGTACTCTCAATGGCAGGGTACTAACAGCAGAGCAGACCCACCAAGGCTGGAGACTGAACAATACTGGAAAGGCATATGGGAAAGGGAGGCGACCCACAACAGCAATGCAAAGTGGCTGACCTCTCTACGAGAGGAACACAGCAACCTCCCTGAACAAGCCCCAGTAACCATCACTGTGGCAGATGTCCAAGAAAGAGTCTCGGGTATGAAAAACTGGACAGCACCAGGACCTGACATGATCCATGCCTACTGGCTAAAGAAACTCACTGCCCTCCATGAGCGACTGGCAGCTCAAATGAACCAGCTGCTACAAAATGGGATTCACCCTGAATGGTTAACTGAAGGTCGCACAATCCTGATACAGAAGGATCCCTCAAAGGGTTCAATCCCATCCAACTATCGGCCAATAACCTATCTCTCTACAACATGGAAGCTCATATCAGGCATCGTAGCGGCTAAGATAAGTGGCCACATGGATAAATACATGAGTACGGCACAGAAGGGCATTGGCAAAAATAGCAGAGGAGCCAAACACCAACTCCTTGTAGACCACACAGTCGCCCGAGACTGCAAAACCCGACACACCAACCTGTGCACCGCTTGGATAGATTACAAGAAAGCCTATGACTCAATGCCACACACTTGGATCAATGAATGCTTAGAGATGTACAACATCAATAGGACTCTAAGAGCCTTCATTGCAAACTCGATGGGGCTGTGGAAAACCACCCTTGAAGCCAACTGCAAACCACTTGCACAAGTGTCCATCAAATGTGGCATATACCAAGGAGATGCTCTGTCCCCACTGCTGTTCTGCATAGGCCTGAACCCCCTCAGCCAAATCATCAACAAGACTGGCTACGGATACCGACTGAAGAATGGGGCCACAATCAGTCACCTCCTCTACATGGATGACATCAAGCTGTACGCTAAGAGTGAGCGAGACATCGACTCACTGATACACACCACTAGGATATACAGCACTGACATTGGGATGTCATTCGGACTAGAAAAGTGTGGTCGGATGGTTACAAAGAGAGGGAAGGTCGTCCGCACAGAAGGGGTCTCACTCCCAGAAGGAACAATAGCAGACATAGAGCACAGTTACAAGTACCTGGGAATACCACAAACAAATGGCAACCTCGACGAGGTCACAAGGAAAGGAGCCACAGCCAAATACCTCCAACGAATAAGGCAAGTCCTGAGAAGCCAGCTCAATGGCAAGAACAAGATCCGTGCAATAAACAGCTATGCCTTACCAGTAATCAGAAACCCTGCCGGAATAATTAGCTGGCCAATAGAAGAGATAAAGGCCACGGATGTTAAGACTCGGAAGTTACTAACCATGCATGGAGGGTTCCACCCCAAATCCAGCACCCTGAGACTGTACACGAGCCATAAGGAAGGAGGCAGAGGACTAGCGAGTGTGAGAGCCACTGTCCAGGATGAAACATCCAAGATCCATAAATACATCAAGGACAAAGCCTCAACGGATGATATGCTCAGCGAATGTCTCAGGCAATGGGGAACACAGGATGAGGGGCTAGAGGTTCCATCATGGGAGAACAAGCCCCTACATGGGATGTACCACCGACAAATAACTGAAGTGGCTGATATCAGGAAATCCTACTGGAAATCCTACTGGACAAAGCTGGACTCAAGGACAGCACAGAGGCTCTCATCCTGGCTGCACAGGAACAGGCCCTAAACACCAGAGCAATAGAGGCTCAGATCTACCACACCAGACAAGACCCAAGGTGTAGGTTGTGCAAGGAGGCCCCTGAGACAGTCCAGCACATAACAGCAGGGTGCAAGATGCTGGCAGGGAAAGCGTACATGGAACGACATAACCAGGTGGCGGGCATAGTGTACAGGAACATCTGTGCAGAATATGGACTGGAAGCCCCGAGATCGAAGTGGGAAACACCCCAAAGGTGGTGGAGAATGACCGAGCTAAGATCCTGTGGGACTTCCAGATCCAGACAGACAAGATGGTAATGGCGAACCAACCGGACATTGTGGTGGTGGATAAAGAACAGAGGAAAGCCGTTGTGGTGGATGTAGCTATACCAAGTGACTACAACATCAGGAAAAAGGAGCATGAGAAACTGGAGAAATACCAGGGCCTCAGGGAGGAACTGGAAAAGAACTGGAAGGTGAAGACCACAGTGGTGCCTGTGGTCATCGGGGCCCTCGGGGCAGTCACCCCCAAACTGGAGCAGTGGCTAAAACAGATCCCAGGAACAACATCAGACATCTCAGTCCAGAAATGTGCAGTACTAGGCACAGCCAAGATACTGCGCAGAACCCTCAAGCTCCCAGGCCTCTGGTAGAGGACCCGAGCTCAGAGGATGAAAGAGACCACCCGCAGAGGGTGAGAAGGGAATTTTTTTTTTTTTATAATTCAGTATTAAGTATAAATTATCCATGGCTGTGTGCTTTGTAATATGCTCATCATACATTGATATCAGAATGTTCCATTCCTATTCTATTGTTATAGCTTATTGCCTGCTAAACACATAATGTTGAATGGAGTGGCCTACTGCTCCTATTGTCTCGTCAGCAACAATAGGTGAGAGCGGTCCATGAGGGTCTATCCTTATATTATGTCTATGGATACACTTGTTTCGCTTCTCCCATTAAACACAAAGCAAGTCTCGCGATGAGCAGCAACCACATGTCCCTAATGCCACATAATGACCAGTTGTTGCACCAATAGTTTGTGAAGTAGAGTAATTAATCGTAACGGCTTTTTTCTTCATGTTGGCCACATTTTCTGTACTGACTATTTTTCTCATTTTCAGCCCTGACCACTTGAAGGGAAAGCTGAAGGCTTACAAAAACTTTGTATTTTCTGTCCTGGAGGGGAAACTAAGAAGCTGGTTTAGTTGTAAAGCAGGTTAAGTTAACCTTGTAGGTAAAGAACCTAATGATGCCTGCAGGTTTATCTATTAGTAGGTTTAATTTTGCCTGTACTTGGTTGTGTACATTACTTTAACTGTATTTGACAAGTTTACCAAAATATAAAAATTGTCATTCAAACTGCATTTGTCTTGTTTTACTTTTTACTTATACTTTTTATTACATTACTTGAGTACATAAATCATTACAGTACTTTCCATACTTAAGTACAAGAAAATTCAGATACTTTAAGACTTTAACTCAAGTAACATTTCAGTCAGTGACTTGGACTTTTACCAAAGTCATATTTTGGAGAGGAACCTATACTTTTACTTGACTATGAGATTTCAGTACTTTATACAACACTGTTAAATACACTGGAAATAAAAACACCCAAACTTTTTCATAGACTATTAATAAGGGATAAATAAGCAGATCAGCATTTTTGGCTTTCTTTACCTTTTAGCAGTTAGGTTTCATTTTTTTCTCTCAGTCTTGAGCAATTCCACACAATTCATCTTATGGATTAAATCATTTTAATTTCTTTTTATGAGTGGATTTCTTCATCAAACCCTCAAGAAATACATTTAGAAAATGCTGGCATGCTCATTACTTTTGCTTCTCACCACATTTAAATATCTGAATATGTATGTCGGAAGATACTGCGACGTCGTTTGCCACAGTATAATGCCTTTAATTATGATGTTGGTAAAGGTTAATATCACATCATGAGGCTATGCCTGCTGAAGTAAAAGGCTATAAAGATCTCCGCCTGGTGCAATCAGCTTCAAGAGACGCCGCTCACCTGAAATGAGACAGCAAGGACACCAGGAGGTAAAACACCCCGTTAAACATTTGGATCAATATTAACGTGACTTCCATTTCATGCTTGCCCAATTCCAATCACCTAACAATATAGTCTGATTCTGGGCAGAGGCTGGCTGGACCAAGGCAGGTTATTACAGGCAAAGGCCAGAGACCGAATGTGCTAGCTAAGCTGTCAGCACTACTAATAGACAATGAGGCAGAGTTCAACCATCAGAGTCTACATCCTTTAAAGCACAGACACACAATGGACAAAGACACCCAAAAAAACATCCCAACTCTTACGAAGCAAAACTAGTTTTCCCATTGCCATTAAAGTTGCTTGAAAGATAAGCAAAATATCACCCATAGGAAAAATATTCTTTCATACTCTGATGATTCTAAGTTCATCTCGTACGCACAAATCCAAAACGTGGTTTGGATTTGTGTGCACGAGATTTAAACTTAAGTGGTATTGTTTTAAAAAATCACTATATCACTTAAGTTTAAAAAAATACTAATTCCATTTTGAAGTCAAAATATACGACTCAGCTGATTAAGCGAGTTCAAAAGAATTAATTAATCCAGCATCTAAATTGGGAAACACAAACACTTGATTTCTTTCAGAAAACAAAGTAGTAATAAAAAAAATCTCGCACTTGTCTTTTCAAACACCTCCCTCCACTGCAGCTGCATAGAGCTTAATTTACAACTGAAATGTTTACTTTAATGGCTAAGACACTGGGCTAAACAGAGGCTTCTGTCAAATACCAGACTATTGCAATCTTCAGTCTGTTGGGTCTGTTCTTTGGTTTCTTTGAGCTGCTATGTCCTCCAGTTCCCCCCACCTCCTTTCATCTCTCCCCCCCCCCCCCAATTTTAACTTGATTAAATATTTTCAAGATCTGAATAACTAAAGAAAGAAAATAAAGGCTAAAACATATTTGTATTTTCATACTTTAAATTCACAGTCCAGTTCATTCTCAGTCAAAAATATGTCAGGTTTTTGAACAGCTGTACCTTTAGGATTAAATGCAATAGATTCATTTTGACCTTTTATATTTATAATATAAAAGTTACGCCAAAATGGTCTGTAAACTCTGCCAATCTGAAACTAAAATAGCGTAAACTTTGGAAAAGAAGAATTTTGAAGTGTTTCTTGAAAGACTGAACTTAATGATTATTAATCAATATGTTAAGATATGTAAATTGAAAAAAATATATATTGGTCCAATACATGTCCTTGAGGAACAACAATGAGTAAACATTTTGTCTGTTTTTCTTTTCTTACAGATATTCTGTCTCATCAGCTTCGTTCATTTGAAATTTTATTTCCTCTGGGCCTCCATCTGGTTCTGCTGGACATATTCTATCACAGTTAAAAATGAGGATGCCATATTTGTTGAATAATAAATGCTTGAGATTTCACAGCAGGTGATCTGCTAGGACAGCTATTGTCAATATTATGGCAGTAAAAAAATCAAAAATTGTAACTGCCAATTGTCCCGGCTACCCCAAAATCTGCTGAAGGTCTCACAAAGATGAAAAAAAAATAGCATTTTTATTTTAACTCATAATAAAAGCCTTTGCTACAGAGCCCCATCAAAGTCAGTTAAAATAAACTTGAAAAGCAACTCACCTTTGATAGTGAGCATCAGACTGCAGGCAATCCCTTTCAGCTGACAAGTTTATACATTATTCCCCTCATTAAAACTAAAGCATGCTAGCAGGATCTCAACAAGTCTTTAGTCAGTTACTCTGATAGAAGCAGAAAAATATAAATAATGGAATTAAAAAAAAAAAAAAAACATTGGAGTTCTGTGCCACAGACAAAGGAGTTCAGCAGGCAGCTGAACTTCACAAGGTTGTAAAATAAACAGGTAACACAGACCTAATACTTTTAATAGTTGCATTACAATGAGCTGAAGAGAAAACGTGGTGACGTACTGGGACTCCAAAAACCATTTTGAATATAAATGATCACAGACACATTCTGATGCAAAGCAAATGAGAACAGATTCATTTTGTGGACGGAAATTCACAAACTCAAATTCATCTTTAAAAACTTGTGTTAAAATATTGATAAATGTTTGAGATTTTTTTCTGATTTTATCTGGACAATCTATAACTGTTGGGTTGAATTAGGAAGATTCAATGTATTCAATGTGCAATATTATTGCTTATGCTTTATAGGTTTAACAGGTGTGTAAGTATTTACAGGCTTATTATCTTAATACATTACATTTTACCTCTCACATCTCTGGTGAATGGCTACATTTGGAAATTCCTTTTTATTTTTCCTAGTGCAAATCTTAACGGCTAGTTTTTTATGACTATTCTTTAATGGCAGAGCAACCTGGTAACTTGGAAAATTCAAAAAACATTACAAAAATGAACAACAAATCAATATCAGGAGCAGAAACTGTAATTACGCATGTATCTTAAAAATGAGACCACCTGCTTCTTCAGCAGCTGCCAGATGTTCATCTAGAGCGCATTATATTGAAGAAAAAGTCTAAGCTAACCATAAGACACACAGACTGACGCAACTGCTGTCCTAAGTAGCTCAACATAGAAATAAAGAGAGGACAGCATCAAGATTCAAAATCCGACAAGGGGAAAAAGTAAAGGTAACTGTAGCCACTGTGGTTGGTGCTTCTATTAATTTTGCGATCAACCCATTAAACTTAAACCCATTAAACATTCACCCTGCTGTTCAGTTTCAGTTACAGGCAGAAGGACTGGATAATTTCATTCTGACAAGACAGCTTTATTGTGAAAGCCTGGGGTGTAAAGTTTTACTCAGAAGTGACTCTAGGCGGTAGGCAAAACTAAACAATGAAAAGTTACAGTCAAGGACAAAACAGCAACAGAAGACAGATTTTTTGTTTCATATTTGTTAGTTATACTTTGCAACCACTACAACCTGGAATGCTAAACTCCAGGACCAAAAAAATTGTACGCAGTTTTTCCACAAATAAAAGAAGCACCTACCATACTCTTGTGAGGACTTGCATGCTACATCCAAGTGGGTGGAGCCAAATGGGTTTCGGACAAACCTCCTCCTCCGCCGCAGGTCGTCTTCCCAGTAGTCGAGACGCCAGAAGTCATGCAGCTGACTACGAAAGAGTCAAAAAGATGAGCAGATTAGACAGAGAGCATACTCCTCAATGATGGCCTGTTTACAGCAGCCACATTTAAAAAAAACATCTGGGGGAGAAAAATCAAACCAGATATGGTGGACTTTATTAGGGTGAATGCTGCCAAGCTCTCTAGAGGCCTAAGTAATGCTACCTCTGCAAAAGCCAATAGCATAACAGCGGGGAGCACCAGCAAACCCGACATACATAAATCTTAGGCACCCCCATTTACAAATACGGCTTCAAATTACAAGTATAAATGGCACAGCTTGCCTTCTTTTTTTACAATGTTTTTTAACAAGTCTTGTAAATCAAAGGTAGGAACCTCAATGCAGACAGCGTGGAGTTTAATGATCAGGGTCTCGGGGCGGTTGAAGCATGAGCCTATAAAACAAACCTTCCCCCCACTGCATATGTAGAGCCATGATTAAAATAATGTGCTGAAATATTCATTGAAATGATTCCCAGGGCCCTGGAGCAACCCAATTGAAAACTGCATTTTTATTCATTATTAATAACAGCGAATTAAAGCCATAAAGAAGAAGAAAAAAAAAGAAAACAGTTCCAGCATGTGGTAGCCATCTTTGTAAATGATTATTCCAACATAAGTGAGGACCTATGGATAATTTTATGGCTTGCAGCTAATGCAAACCATTAAGCACGGGGACAAGCATTAGGGTTTTAAGTACACAGCTTTCCAAATGTGTACTAGCTGATGCCGTTTTTAAGCCTGTGCACTTCACAGAAAATACAGCTGCATTTCTCATCTATCGTTTTGCTTATATGTGAAGAGACTGGGCATTATCTTGATTCATTTGGTCAATCACATTAATAACTGCACATTCCAACACTGTAGCAGTTGGAATAAAATGAACAATATCTTTATTTTACTCATCAAAATACAGCATGTCTTGTTGGAGCTAACGATTAGGAAACCCAAAGCTCAAAAACACCCTTGAGTCAGGTAAAATATGTTTTTAAATTCAGGAGGTTATTTGTCAGTGTGCGCCAGTTGCTGTAAGGCCTTGGCAGGCAGCCTTGTATTTTGTTCGATTTTCGCCCCCTTTCTCAGCCACACAGTTCTGAATCAGTCTAAACAGATTAAAGTGTTAGAGGGGATCACATCACAAAATAGACCCTCCTTGTTCCATGAATATAATATTCACCAGTGTAAGAAATCAAAAGACTCAGGAGAATTAGCCGAGTCCTGACAGCAACAAGGGCTCAGTTTCAGTTAAATATCAATCAAAAGCGGGTATGAGCGGCGAGTGTGTCCAAGCAACTGTGGATGTTGCATGCACAAAGTATCATGAGCCAGTATATGCAAAGTAACACTGAATGCCTTGAGCTTGTCCCCTGCCAATCTCCCTCAAAGCTTAACTGAGAAGAAGACAGATGTCAGTGGGTGGAAAGGAGACACCCACGTAAATGATATTGTAAATGCAAGATTACACAGTGTAAAAAATGTAAATCCACTGTAGGCAACTGGGTGATTATTGTGGAAGTAGAGAGAGCAGATGCCAGTGGGGGATAAATCCCTTCTTTGAAGATTTCCTTATTACAGTATTAACCATTATAAAAAGCTTTCAAGTGGTTTGCTTGAGGTTGCTCATTACAGTTTAAGTCAGAGTGCCTAAACACAAGAGTACAGCAAAAAACGTGCAAACATTTGAATTAAAAAAAAAAAAAAAAACAGGACTTAAATATATTCCATAGCTTCAAGAAGACTTTTTGGAACGATGAATAAGACCGGTGACATTCTAAATCCATGGCTTTCAAGCTGTTTCAATTGGTTACATATAGTAAAATGAACTGTATGATCAGTGGTCTGGAGTGAATTTGTTTTGTAGTTATGCTAACCACATAAAGATGTTTTACAATAAAAGTCAAATTTATATATCTGAACAAAACAGTCACACATTCAGACATCAGTACATAGGAACACAGGGCGACTTTGAAATTCCTAGATAACTGCTTCACCATCACAGCCTCTCAGCACTTGTGGCACTTGGATGGCCTATTCAGAAGAAGTTATTCATGTTGTTGATAGGTAAAACACAAGTCAGTTCCTCTATATGAATATCAACTGGAAAAAAGTGGATTACTTCCTCTGTGTCGAGGACGACAAATATCATAGGCATGATAGGATAAAGCTACTAATGAGAAAATGGGGCTTTGTTTGCAACAGTCGAGGTAATCTGGTCTGTTTTGTGGAAGTTTTTGCTAAAACACAGCCCATCTAATTTCTGACTTGTACTTATACATTGGACCCTGTGCTATTTGTTGTTCAATATTTGCTGATTATTATTATTATTTTTTAGGAAAATCTGTATTTCACTGATCTGAAATAGTCAAAAGAAAATCCAACTCAGGAAGCCAAGACATGTAGGCCAAATGCAACTTGACATTTGGTGATCGGCTCTACTCCCAAGAACAGCATAAGGAACACTGTGGATGTTAGCTTCTATGGTAGTGCTAAGATAATTTCCACTGTGTGTATTAATGCCTGTCATTTGGTGTTTTAACTATTAAAATATGCAGTTATAGAATTTTTTAGATGTGGCCTCAAGTGTTTGCGGATTTCAGATGTTCGTGGGGGGGCTGTAGTACCCCATGAATACAGGTGCTCCGTTGTAATTGTGAGATATGGATGGCCAGAAGAACAAGATACTGGGAAAATGTGACAGAAATCTTCTCTGTATGCCAGAAGCTTGGTCGAGAACTGAAGCTCCAAGTTAGAGCTTTGGGTAAATAAGCAATGCATTGTATGAGCACATGCTAAGGCACCCCCAAATGGCTGCCATGGGAGATTCAAGCAATTCTCAAACATGCATAATTGAGTCAAAGCAACACTCTGGGCATGTGCTTGATAAGGATATTACATTACATGATGCTCCAAAAAGTTGATGTTCCATAATATCTCCCTCAACCTTCTGAATAAAAATAAAAAGCTTTAGACTAATGGCAATGTAAACCTGGGCGATCATATGCCCCTAGTAGCAGTATTTAAATTCTGCTAACTGTTTTTACTCTGGAAACAGACCACCAGTGCTAAGATCCATACAATACAATAACGATTAATGTACAATTTAGGCAATAAAGAGTCTGTTAAATATAAAACTCCTGTTCATAATTATTAATCCAAAGATAATAGTCTGTTTTCTTTCTGTAGCAAATTGTCCACCCAATAAAATCCTTTCATCAGAGTTGGTTTGACATCCTTATTTCACACATCGAATGTGTCTGGCCTCATGACAACCATAAAGAATGGCTTTGAGCCGACCCGCTAGAAACTGGCAAAATTTATTAGTCCCATCACCCATCAATCAGCCAAATGGTTTTCAAACCGCATTTTAAAAGCTAATTTTCCAACACTGATAACCTACAGGAAACAGAGCACCATTATTTATGAAGGTTTTCAGACTTGCTAAGTGTAGCAGGATAAATGTGTAAGGGAACTATTGTCTTTTATCTATCTCCTTTTAAATGGATATTTAAAGCACATTTTTCCTCCAGCAGGCATTGCTGAGGTGTGTGAAGTTCCAGATCTAACACTCATCCAGCAGGGTTTTATTTACAATAGAAAAACTAAACATAATTTTAATAATGTGATAGCAGTATGGTCAAAAGGATTGATACACTTTATCGCCAACTGTATAATATTGGTTGAAAAAAACAAACAGAAAAATCAACTCTTAAGGCTCATATTGATTCCACATGAGGTGTTACAGTTTTAAGTGCTGCAGAACCTATTTAATTCAATTTAGTTTATTTATGTAGTAACAATTCACAATTTCAATTCAGTCACACAATTGATCCTAACAGTGCATTATAGCTATAACATGTAACTTTGAAAAATGTATTTCTTTTTAGACGTTTGTTGAAATTGTCACTATGTCGTGTGGCGCTGTTTATCTTCCATCCTCCTCCTCCGCTGCTCCTTCCTGTTAACTATCCTGAGCATTCCTGATGTCGTGAATGCTCAGGCTAGATAGCATGGACACCGATGATGACGGATAAGTTATTTTAATGTAATGGTAAGTTCATTCTCCACCATTAACACATCGAGAAGCGAGTACATAAGGTTGATTGACCTCCTGGTTGAGATTGGTGTTTTTTTCCCACTACGTCTAGATGTCTACATGTATTGAGATGCAGCCATTTAATTGTGTGCATTCCTATTTTTATTATTAGCAATTAAACAACTGTACTTAATGAAGCACACAATAAATGGACATCAGACTAATAAAGGTTAGAAGCTGTAATAAGAAAGATTCTGTATTGGGGCAAAAATTTGACTTTGCATCCATCTTACACGGTTGGCAATTTTGCTAACACTAAATTTATTCTTTCAAGCCAGTTCAGCTTCTTAATGGTGGAGTTATTCCCAGTTAATGGCATCTTAGCTTTGGGGGATGGAAAAAAAGTATGTCATCTTGTAAAAATTAAAACATGTTTCCAAATTACCAACAAAGTTCACTTTTGTTTCTTTTTAAACAAAGAGATCCAAATGACTTCATGACACAAACAGTGAAGGTGCTTATTAGTCATGGTTCAACTGCCAAGAAGCATCAGACAGAAGTGTCTGTGTGGCGGACCTTATCCTCTGCATCCATACAGCCCAATTGGGTGCAAATAAGAGTAGCTTCTTTGAAACAGCAATTTCAGTAAGCAAGTGTATTGAAATTGACTGAAATGGGTATATTTAAGAAGATTCAGGCTTAAGATGTTTGAAGAGATTTCATTAAACTGTTATAAACTAAACTGAGTGTACACATATTGCATAGATTAGTTAGACTACGAAGATGTACCTGTTGTGTCTTGAGATTCAGACAATGTGAAATGGATTAGATATAGTGTAATTCATTTAGCTATGACGGTTTAAAACTATGTTGAAATTCACAAATTTTCTTAAGTGTTAAAGCTGTTCAAATGAAGTGATTCATTGTCAGAAATAATAAATGAAATCTACACCAATTGCAGTGGTTAAATGAAACTTAACTTTGTTAATATGCTTTTTAGTAATCCCTTGCTCAGGTGTAATAACACAGATCAGCGAGTGAATGGATACTAAAATAAATACAAATCAGTAACTTGATCAGTTGGTGTCTAAAAGGGACACAAACACAACATTTCTAGATTAATCGTTGCACCAGTATTTGTTATTTATTTTTGGTAAGTTCCTATAGTTAACCGCATGTCTTTTAAGTGACTTAACCATAATGACTCACAAACAGACAGGGTCGGACTGAAGACGGATCAGATTTTCATGGTTCAAGATTTCCTTTTTCATCCAATTTATTCTCTGAAGAGATTTATGCGGAGCGGTAAGGGGGAAGGTCAGGCACATACTGATTCAATAAAACACTATTATACTCTTTTTAAAATCCTGCACTGGTGACATGAGTCAGGGGTAATTATAATAAATACCAGTAATCAGTGACAATTCTATTCAAAGACGAAGCAACTGGTTTCTGTCGCACGGCCACACTACTTAGAACCCATCCGTTTTTAGTGACGTTCTGAGGACAAATAGGCTTTTCTTTCATTTTAAGCTGTCCTAACAGTCTCTCATTGTGAGGTAGTGAACTTCAGGGAATCTGTACAACATTCTTATACAACATTTCTCTATACTGCTGTGATAACAAAGGCAACAAAAATGCAATTCATCAAAAGTGGTCACTGGCAACCATATGGTGATGAACTCATCTTTCAAAGCGACTTATAAAGAAAAAAAAAACTATATATATATATATATATATATATATATATATATATATATATATATATATATATATATATATATATATAAAATAAAAGCAAAAAAAACAAAACAATAAATGTCATGTGTCTTTGGGATTCCAAATCGTCAGTGGCTGTACGGTCACCATCATGATTTTATTATCGCAGACGGCTGCAAATGATACACAAGACTTTCATCCCTTTAATTTTGCTATTTCATATATTTATATCTCTCAACACCACTTCAAACAAAAGAACACCAAGATCCAAATGTTTCTGTTTTTGCCTCTTGACTCTTCTTTTGCAGATTAAGAGATAGAGTGAAGAATTTGCTCTAGGGAAAAAAGACAAAAGGAAACGCCACAACGGCAACAAGATTAACTCGAGCTCATCAGGTTTAATGAAGACAGACACGCGAGGTTCGGCGAGGGATGAGGAACCACATTGTAATGTTAGAAAACTCCCCAGGATCACCATTTTTCCAGCACCAATCTTTTACAGAAGATGTGGCACATTCGAGCAATGCCCAGCTCAATTTCAACACCCAATGAAATTGATGATTATGTGAATGGGCCTCTTTCCAGATATAATTAGCACAGTGTACAAGGTTAAGTGTGGCCCAAGGGCAAAGAAAATGAATATATTGGGAAGCCAGAACAAAAGGACCATCATGTTTAAGATAAAGTTCAGTTAACAAAGAGCAAACATTTGTAATTGCAGAGTGTTTTTAAAAAAGTTGCATATTTTTTAAGTGATGGGTGAAGTAGTGGCTCAAACAGAAACCGTTCAACAATATATTTAACTTTGCTATATCCATACCAGGCTCCGCAAATATAATGTATATAAATGCGCATTTTGATATCGAGCCAATACTAAGTACACACAGGACCTCTATTACCAATACCGATAGGATACTTTTTATTTAAGATGGATACATCATTAAATTTCTTGCCT
The DNA here is from genome assembly GCA_033032245.1 of Poecilia picta. Classification (NCBI taxonomy): domain Eukaryota; kingdom Metazoa; phylum Chordata; class Actinopteri; order Cyprinodontiformes; family Poeciliidae; genus Poecilia; species Poecilia picta. The sequence continues at coordinate 25,836,759 of CM065365.1, read as the reverse complement.
TTATGTGTTTTGTGGTGTGTTCCTTTGAAGCATTTTTCCTCAAACCTACAGCATAATTTGGATGAAGTTTAAAGGTGTTAACAAAATATTTTAAGATACCAACATGAATTGTTATTTTTTTCCTAGACAAAGCAAAAAAAAATAAAAATAAAATCCTTATTTGAAAGCAAATCAAAGTAAATTCATTTTTGATTTAGAGTTGGAAAAACTACATAAAAAATAATTTTGCTTCAATTTGCTTTCAAATGAGAATTCCTTTGTTTTGTTTGTTTAAGAAAAAATGCCCACAATGGGTCCAGATCCGGATGTGAGAAAACATTATACATCCCGTGCGTCTAGATGTTGTTACTGCTATCATTTTTATCACCAAGTTAAAGTTTGTTTATCTTGTTAGACTCAACCGGAGACCGTGACCTTTGTTTTCTGCCCCAAAAGGGACATCAGACCTAAAGCCCTCAGAGGCTTTAAAGCCCTCTAAAGGTCCCCACCCCCCACGCAGTAGGACACTTCAGTTCTATTAGAATTGATAACCCTTTCAGGCAAGACCAAATACTCTGGGCACATAGTGAGTAAAGAGGTTCATTCCATCACAAAGTTATTATCCACGGGCAGATTGTTACCATTCATCACGTGCAAGAGATGAAACTCGCTGTTAGTCAAGGGAAACGGCTGTTTCACTGCCTTGCCACAGATCAATATGTGCTGCCATTTTCCTTTCTCCTTTGCTACAAAAAAGTAATTATACAGAAGAAATGTTGACAATCAATAGACTAGTCAGGTAGGGTTAAGGGCTGCCATGGAGGGTAGCACAGGCTCCTCTGTCAGCTGTCAGTGATTCTCAGGTGGGACGGAAGAGGTTTGCTTGTTTCGGGTTTGTTTAAAATTTATCTAGTGTGCTGGAAAGGTACTTGAGAATGCCAGAAAATATGTGCTCCATCAAATAAAGTTGCAATTCAATCGACCCTCTTTTATTTTTACAGGGACAGGATTTATAGTAATGCGACTTTAATGTCCTCTGCTGAAAAAGTGGCGGACATTAGCCGTCAGTGTATTCATCAGTCTTGCCTTGACATCTACTTTCACTTTGGATAAGTCTGAACTTTATAATCTGCTGCAAGGGTTCAAAGGTCAACAGCAGAGGGTACCAGGGGGCAGAGGAAATCACTCTCTTGCTGAGAAAAATTCTGACATCCAATTTTCAACTTGATTTATCAGTGTAAAGCTAAAATTGATAGTGTGTCATTACTGAGCAGAGAGCTGTCTTGGAGAGATGTATCAAAGTCTCCTCATTTTGATTTAGCACAGTGGATCAATACAACCCTATACTGTTTCAATTTGAGGAGTATTGATTTTTCTATGCTGGCTCTATACAAGGGAACATTCATCATCAGGCAAGCATATAGTATGATCAAACAGGCCACCGTAGGGCCTGATCTGCCTTTTCTTCAGTCTAATCGCATGACTGTAGCAGCTGTTTTCAAGGCTTGTACAGATTATTACCTCGTAGCTGCCTGTTGTCATTTATGCTGCAGCACACTTTCCTAATGGTGTTTGGAGCAATAAGAACGGCACAAAATAAAGTGGCTCACAGAGAGGCAACCTGCAAATGTCTGTAGAAGAAGACGAAACAGATTAATCTAATTCTTATCCATCTAATGAGATCAGCTGCAAACACACACTGGTGGATAAGCCACACAAACAAGTCACAAGTTTCATTCAGTTGCCGTCCTAAGAATAATTTAATTTGTGACATTCTGTGCTAATGATAGATATTATTTGGCATATCTCCAGACTGGATTTAGCAATAAAAAGGTAAAACAGTTTCTGTGTATGAGGATGAAAACATAACCAAGTAAAGGCTCTTCACACACACACACACACACACACACACACACACACACACACACACACACACACACACACACACGCACACAGTCAGCCATTCACAGAGCCTGAGGGCTTTATATTTTACAAGGGCAGCATAAATGGGAAAGTTAATGTAGCAGTGAATAAGAATAAGCTGCTGAACTGCAACACTGCCTTGAGCTTGTGAGCATATTGCATCATTTTTCTTCACCAGCAGGTTACCATTAAATTTGAATCCGTTGGAAGTTTTGTTGTATCATTTACAATGCACCCACGCTCAATAACCTTTTGTTTCAATGCAAATGCTGTGCCTCTGGGTGGGGCTCCATAAATATTTGAACAAGAGCCCCAAATTCAACCCCAGCACATTTTTATGGGTTACTAAGGTTTAGTCAGATTTAGAAAAAAAAAATAAATAATTGCACTTAGACGCTGCAAAAAATTTTACACTCAAATTATTAGCATAACAATAAATGTAATTTTGTCTACATTATTCCTTTGGCACCATTTTTAAATAATTTGTAATATTTGAATGCTCTCCTAAATGCTCAAATGCTAACAGAAAAAACTAGCATAAACAATGTCAGTATATAGCATTTGAATATGAATTAAAAAATCTACCTAGGACATCCAAGACAAAATGACACTGTAAAGCTTCCTTGATTTGATAAACTTGATTTAAGATAGAAAAAACAATGCAGGGTGTCTGCAATGCATCTTCAAACTGAATAATAAAATCAAAGTTACTGTTTCAGCAAAGTGTTAAAGTGCCATTCCTTTCATTTTTGCTGCTGTTGTTCTGGTGCTAGCACAAAGAACAGAAACACATAAGCAAGCATGTGTAGCTGAAAATCTCATTCACACAACTGTGAGCTGAGCTGAGCTGAGCTTCAACGTTAACCAGCTAAAACATGTCAGCTATTGCATGGAAACTTGTCAGAAAATGAAACAAAAAGTCAGTTTATAATCAACACTGGACAGATTTTAGTTTCTCCATGTGACTGAACGGTCAGAACAGAAAAATCTGTCAGTGAACACAGAAAACAAATTACTCTGACAACAACATTCAACGGTGTAGAATTATTATTTTTTAAAAAAGAGTTAGACAATGATTAAAGAAGATGCTAAAAAGTGTCTAAAATAAGAATGTTTCATTTTTGCTCTCTGCCATCTCTTACACACACAGCGTGACGTTGTGTTGCTCATGTGAAAACTAATAACTGCTTACAATGTCCATCAGTTTTTCAGTGCTGTTCATATGTTATATTTTAAAGTTTTTTGCAGATAAACTAGAATCAGCCAAATAGCTAAAATCTTCTAATCAGTGCACCCCTAATATATCTGACCATTTCAACAGGATTAATTATACAGTCTTTGGCTAAGTGGATAAGATCAAGCTTAAAGTTTCGATTATAACTGAGATTTTTCACCACAGAATTTTACTTGTTATTTTATCAGGGTTCGTATGGGGACGTCCAGATGCTTCCACCAGGTGATGCGCTTTGTCTTTCAAAATGTCAACAGAAACCTGGACAATGGTAACAAAAAAAGAAACCCCACCAGCCCCCATCCAAATTGCTCCCACCCATGTATGTAGGATGACTAGCCAATCAACTGTCCCCTGGGGATTAGGCCTCTCCTCACTGTAATTGGGTTTGCTGACCCAACTGCTAACCCTATCGAATGCTGGGAAAATTATATTAACCGGTGCTCCCATCAGTCGACTGAAGATCACTGTAAGCAGGTAACTTCTGATGCTCCTGAAGATCGGACCTAACATCGCACAGAAATGGCAGATGTTTAAGACTTAACATGAGCCGCCGGTAAAAAAAAAACGTACCTTTGGCATGGTACACCCCAGGCCCCATGCTTGTTGGTGAGGATGTTGACAATCTTCTGCTTCAGTTGATTGGCTGTGACGTGATCTCTATGCTTAGCAGCACTTATCAGGTGGTCACACATCTTCTCCTCTTCTTTCCTGTCTGCAGCATACTGTGCACAGCTGGACTGATGCACACAAAGAACAAAAGAACAGCGTTAACCTTGTTTGCATGGTGTCCTTTTCCCAAAAAGCCATGCCTGACATTGAACTAACACCATTCAAAAAGGTTCCATTTGAATAAAGTCAGAATAATATATTTCTCCTAATAGAGCATTTGTCACGATGAGCAATGTTATGGCTTCATTCACCACACTTGAGTGCATAAAGATATTAGCGGACAGTTGAGAGATGTATTTATGCTCCCTTGGAGGAGTGTTATAAATCAAAGAGAGCACATGGAGGTAGTTCATTCCCAAACTGCAGACAGACGAGGTTCCCTGCTAGGTAGCTGTGGACGCTGCTATTAGAGAAAAAAATGTTTATAGTCCTGCAAAAAATTGGTACATCGCCATTTAAAAAGCTACATTGACAATATGAAAAAAGTTAAATGTCTCGCTGTACAGGAATTGTGCAAAATATAGAAATAAAGCCATTTTCTAAAACAAGAATGCTATTAAAATATTACTTAAATTAAAAAAAATCTAAAATAAACTAGTATATTAGTGTAAAATAATTTTCCCGATTTAGGGGCAGTAGAAGGGTTGCAGGTGGCTGAAAGTAAACTAGAACAGCTCTTGTCTTTGCTTCTGAAATAAGATTGTCTTACTCTTCCACCCTGAGGGGACTCTTGCTAATATTCACAATCTAATTTGCTAACAGAAGCTGGGAGTTAATTGAATTTCCTGCTTTAAATTTGAATTCTGTCAGACACTATACTTCAACATATTCCTCATAAAGCAAATAACTCAATCGCTGCCTGTCACCCTGCATTACCACGTGACTCTGTGACAAATATCAAACATTATTTATCACTTTAAAGCATATGACGCTTCTCCTTGACACCAGCTTAATTGTAAAAATGTCTTATCTGTAACCTGAATCTTCAATCATGGAGAGTGGGTAATAAAGTAATGTCAGCCCCAGATGAAAAGTGTAAGCTGTCTGGAGTTGGCAGACAGGACGGATAGGGCCAGGTACACTCCTCCCCCCATCGTCCCACCGCCCCCGTTCCCTTGACACCACATATCTAGTCGTCTCTTCCAGTTTATCTAGCGGGTCAAGGATCCTCAAGAACTGTATATCAAAAAGCTCCTTGTGGCTGGCTGCTTTTCTAAGATAAGAAACATGTCATCGCTCACATGTACACGCTGTTAACAGAGGTGAATGAAGTGTTTGAGTTGAGGTTTGTAGAAATGCAATAAAAACAATACTTACATACTGATGTCTTGCAAAGTATTCACACCTACATTGACAACTTTCCCAGCTCTTGTCACTTTAAAACTCTAATGATTTTTGTTGGGATGTTTATGTGATTTTTAAAAATTCTAAATGGTTCAAATTGTGAAGTGGGAAAAGTAAACAGTGCATGATTTTGATGATTTTATACCAATAAAGTAGAGAAAAAAACAAAAACAGAAAACAAAAACATATTTTATTCAGTTGTGTTTACTCGGATTCTCTAAAAGTATAATTCAGTGCAACCAATTGCCTTTGGATATATTTTAAATTTCATTTCCTGCCCTACAGGCTCAACCTGAACAAATCATTCCCACTGTAAAAAATGACGGTGGCAGTGTCATACTGCGGGGGATGCTTTTCTTTAGCAGGGCCTGGAAAGCTGGTTAGTTTAGTGAGGAGGTTAAATTCAGGACAATCTTGAACAAAAATTAGGGGCAGAGGATGTTCACCTTACAGCAGGGCAAGACTAAAGACAAATCCATGACAAATTTTGGATGTTTATTTGCAAAAAACCCCTCTGTCAAAATCATTATTTTTTCTTTCATTTTATCCCATAAAATGCCAATAAATACATCAAAGGTTTTGGTTGTAACATGGGTGGCAAAGTGTGTAAAAAATTTAAACTGTATGAACATTTTTACAAGGCTCTGTAAATAAATTCTGTTTTTTGTAACATGTTACTATCCAACTTAGACACTTTTGCCATATTGTGTTTAATCAAGGCTTACATTTCAAATGTAATTTGAGAAAAGAGGGTTGAATGGACTCTTAATTGTAATCCCTGGAGTTAGCTGATCACCAGTAATAAAATATTATTGCTTGGCTAACGCTATGAAAATTGTAACAGTGAAAAAGAACACTATTACTGAAATTGCAAAGTTGAATAGCTGTTTTGCAGTAAAAAAAAACAACAAAAAAAAGGAGTAGCATCATTCAGCTTCTATTCACCACAAATTTGGAACAAACTTCCAGAAAACTGTAAAACAGCTGAAACAATGGGTGCCTTAAATCTCAACTTAAAACCCACCTGTTTAGAGTTGCTTAAGGCTAAATTGCGGGTTTTGATGTCTTTGATGTTTTTTTTACGTTTAAATGTTTGTAGCTTTACTTCTCATCTATTTATTTCTCTTTCACACTATGTAAAGCCCCCCTGGAAAATGTCCCGGTTAGACAAATCAATGTGTTTTAACTAAAACTCTGAGGTGTGAGATGTTTAACTGAAGTCCTACAAAGGGTGCGGGTTTTAATGTTTTTATCTGTTTTAATCTTTTTTCTTTTTCTTTTTAAAAAATTTTCTTTGTCTTTCTAACTGTTTATTCACTGCCACATGCTGTTTTTATTTTAATTATGTAAAAAACTTTGAAATCCCTTGCTGCTGAAATGTGTTATACAAATAAAATTTGATTGATTGATTAATGGAATTTGTTAAGTGCTCATCAGAAAGTGCTCAAAATAAAATTGTATTTTCACAGCAGACAACAAAAAAATCTAATAATTTGAAGTAGCTGTACTTTAGAAAAGAACCATTAACAATAAAAAACATGTTTTGGTGCAATTACGTGAAAACCATTGATGATGTTGGCATTTAACTTGAGGTTGAATAAAAGTTGATACCTCAAACTCTGCATGTTTGTGGACGTCCTCAGCTCGCTGTCTGTTCAGGATGAATTCAGCCTCGTTGGCAACGCGAACAATGTGGTCCTTCATGGCATGGCACAGCAACCTTTAACATTGCATAGCAACAGACTTAACTTTTTACAAATGCAATTTATGAGAGGAAATGTGAGAAATACAGTCAAACGGAACATTGTTGTATGAAATTCAAACTCGCTATTATTATAGCTGTTCTGTTTGTTAGAGAACATTAGTAAATAAACCGCATCACCAAGACCAAGAAACGCACATTTCAAGTCAAAGCTGAAATATACCAATATACGACTATCCACCAGAGCAAAGTGAACTAGAGAAACTAGAGAAATAAGAAGTCCCATATGCACTTTGCTACAAGTCATGCAAAGAATACATGAAACCTGCCAGAAGGTTCTTTGGTCAGATGAGACCAAAAGTGACTTTCAAACTAATCTGAAGATTGTTGTAACGTAAAAGGACAATGAAGGGGTGTGAATTTAGCCGAAAAACACTGTAAATAATTGGGCTGATTTGTCTGTGTTGTACTGCAACAGTGAAAGTCAGTGATAGATCCTTCTGTACCATTAACAGAAGTCACCACTGAACCCTGTTCTGCACAGTTTCATCTTTCGAAATAAAAAAGAAACAATACTCAAAGAGCCCGCCCGGCGCCTGCATAGCTCAGAAAGCTAATCTAGACTTTCTTGGGTAACAGCTTTTAACATTTAAATTGTACCATCTTAAAAAAAAACAACTTCAACAAATAAATTCACTGCGGATATGTTGGAAGATTACAACCTATTTCACACACCATTAGGCAAGTTTTGTTTTAATTAAAACAGATCTTGTTCTTCTCCAGAGCCTCACACAGATTTTATTATTGCCTTCTGTCCCCAAAGAGAGTCATTAATCTGGAGACTACAGTCATCAGCTGCTCTCGCCTCTTTAACTGTTGACAAGCACTCATTAACAGACAGGAGTTCACAGTTCAAAGAGAGAAGCTGACAACGTGAAGCTTTGTTTCGAAACCAAGAATAGATGAGAACGTGAGTTGACAAGTTCCAGTTGGAGATGGAAAATAGATATCAGTTATCTACCAGGTATTTTTGCTACATGCTCAAAAGGAACAATAAAAAGCAGAACACACAAAAAATAACTGAAAAAAAAAAGCTGAAAGTGAAGATTTCACAACTAACGTTTCTATGTTTGTTTGTAGCTTTGAAAAGGCAAAGGTGTTTTTTTATTGTTAATGTTTGTATTGATTTGTCACTGGCTAAAGTGTATTCAGATCCCTGCATCTTATAAAATAGCTGCAGAAAGATGACATACATGGATTCATTTCCCATTGAGTACTGATATTTTTCTGTCTCACAAACAAAACTGCTGAAAAGGTTCCAGATCTGCCTTTTTCAAATTGACATATTTAAGAAAAGAAAAAGGATTATAAAATAACCATCTAACCCACCTATTGAAGGCATCTTTTCAGTGTTTGATATGGGCAGCTGCGTTATGAAAAAGAAAAAATAAATAAATAAATAAAAAATCTCATCTACTTGCGTAATGTGTTTTTGTACATACAGCAGGAACAACATCGGTGTCAGCCACGCCTTGTAAAGCAAACAGATTTACCAGCCGGTTCCTGCAGATCTGTCTAGTTAAGCAGGTTAGGTGGACACAGTCTAGTGTAAGACTGGAAAATTATGCGTCTGTCAGCAGCACCCTGGACAGCGCCGTGTCGCCCCACCAACTGAACTTCTTTGTTCTAGGGCCAGCAGGGGACAGAGAGAAACCTGCTCGGACCGAGCCTAGAGCCTGGGCATGCAGGAGGACGGGCCAGATGGGTCAACAGATGGACGAGGAGGCTGAGCTGCCCCTGATCTGCTCAGAAAAACTCTGAGTCTGGCCACACCCAAACACGGAAAGAGAGGAGGTAGAAGAAATGAGCAGATAGAGGTAGACAGCGCAAAAGATGCTCTGCAGTGTTGTTATTCGTAATTCAAGTGAAACAGCTTATTTGCCTTTAGTCCTCACTAAGAGATCAGAGATTTAGGGCTAAGCTACACCGCTCCACTTAGCTTAACAACCTCTTTATGTCTGCCAAGAAGAAAATGAGAAACTGTACATTTTGATAATAAATGTCAACGTAAAACCGCTGCTGGGCTGTGTGATTTTGAAATGAATGGCTGAGTTACCTTCCTTCATTTATTAGCTCAATGAAAGCGAGGCCAGCATTCTTCTGAATGGAGTTCTGCCACTCCTGAAACAAACAGAGACAGTCATTCAAACCAGCATAATTAAATAATTACAATAAAGTAAAAGTCTATTATAAAGTCAAATCCTATAATGTTAAAGTAGATGATGAAGTACTATTTAGATCCACTATGTAACTAAATCATTTTTTTATGCATATTTCAAGTGTAATTTAGATTACATCCCATAGCTTGAAATTCAAGTGGGTAAAGAAAGCATCTAGTTGATATATCCTTCGAGGAAAAGAGAAAAAAAAAAGTGATTTCTATAAAAAGCTGAAATTCTGCACCACATGTGAGGCAACGTTTTCTTCCTCTGTGAAAAGATCTGTAAACACAGGAGAGATGTAATTGTGGGATGAAATTGTATCCTCTCGCTTAAATACAGCCATTTCCTCCGTCCCTTACAGTGACAGATTACTGAGCAGGCTCAGTGAGCCCTGAAGTGTGCTCCTGGAACGGATCCGAGCCGCGGCCCGGCTGGAGTGCCAGCACTTGCTGTCTCACAACAGGCTCTGGAAATGATTAAAAAGCAGTTTGAGAGTGTGCCTTTCACTGTGGGAAACTCAGCTTTCCTGTAACCTTTTTCTGAGGTGCAAATGAAAGAGAAAACAGAGAAGGCCGCGGTTCACAAAAAGGGAGGAGGGGGAGGCAGGCGGAAAATAAAAAGAAAATCTTTGCGTTCCCAAAGGTTTTGAGCAAATACGTAATTCAGGAGTATCTGAAGATAAGAAGCTCTATTCATGCTCTGCAATCACACCGAGTAATTTAATAGCCATAAGCACTATACAATGATTTTTTTTCCCCTTAGCAATGTGTTAAGCTTTGCTGTTTTGTCATGCTTAAATATTTAAGATAATCAAAACACCTATATGCTGTATTAGTATATCAAGAGTTTGTAGAAAATGCAATTTTCAAACAATTTCATATATTGAGGGGTAAAAAAAGAATTACCGGTAACTACACACTTGGTCCTGTTTGAAGGGTGTTGTCCACCTTTTTTTAACTATGACTTAATTCCTGCTTTTTCAAAAGGTGGCAATTAATAGAAACGTGTTTCTATTAATTGTTTAGGATGTTTCTATGATCTGTTTAGGATCTGTTTAGGATCATGGAACAGGACCTCAATCTGATTAAGTCCAGAGTTTGACTAGACCACTTCTAACTAACTTTTATTTTGTTTTCTTTAAGCCATTAGGGAGTAAACTTGCTGGTGTGTTGTCCTGTCACATAACTCATGTGTTTGAGCTTAAAGTCTTACAATGATGGCTGACTGTACTTCAGCACTTTGTGGTAGAGATCATAAATCCCCTTTGCATTACTGCAGTAATGTGTGGGCGATGATGAGATCATGATTAAAAGTAGTACTAAACCATCCTAAATCCTAAGGTTTGTGACTGTTGGTCTTTTGTTAATTCTCTGAAACGCTGTCAGTTTTTCTCTAGATGTAACAGGATGAACATCTTCTACAAATTCAGCTTTGTGTTTTGGCCTGAGAAGCCTCCCATGGATGCCAGTTTTGCCATTTTGTCCTATATAATGAACTCTGACCTTAGAGTAAAGTGAGGCTTGTAGTTTCTTCAGATGTTATTCTGGGTTCTATTATGACTTACTAGACTCATGGTAGTTTTGCCAGGACAAAAATTTCAGGAAAGGTTCTCCAGTTCTTAGTGAAAAGTGACTCTTACTGTGTTTCACTAAAGTCCCAAAAAATGGCTCAGTAGCTCTTTCCAGACTGACAGATGTTGCTGAATTAGTTTCTCATCTGTTCCTAAATTCCTCTACATCAGGGCTTGAGGTGCTGCCTTCTGGGATCTTTTAGCCTAATTCATGCTGTTAGACTAGTTATATTTATGCAACTTCCTGATTCCACAGGTCTGGTAGTAATTACGGGATGAGATGAAATTGAATTCAGATTTCCAAAGAATGTAGTTTAGAAAAAGGTGATTCATGATTTAAAAACAAGTGATTACAGCGTCACTTAGTGAATGAAATCACTTGGAAACGACTTTTTCTACTGATCTATGTTTAAAATGAATGCTGGTGTGCACTTCTAAACTATCTAAGTGTGGCAGGAGAACAAACCAGCAGAACTGTAAGTGGAGCAATTATTCGCAGATCTAAAATACAACAGATGCAAAACAGTGACAAACTCTTTACTCTGTCTGTACACGGTTAGCAGCCTTCCTTGTGTACATCAGAATAACTGACACTGACATTATTATGTATGGGCAAATGCTTTTGTGAACAGTTGTCGTGACTGACACATTCTGGTTCATGCAAGACTACACAGTCTGACCCCATGATGCTTTAAGTCAGCGATATGGTGCTGACAAACTGCTGAGCATCTGGGCTCCAAATGTTCTCCATGACCTCCTTTCTTCACATACAGTATCTGCCTAGAAGCGGGCTGTTGTTGATTTAGACAGGGATCATGTATGCCCAGTCGTCCAAGGTTTCCCTCTCGCCGCGCTCACGTGACAAAAATAAATACGGAAATGGAGGCAGATGTGACATTCGGGGAGATGCCAGGAAAGTGGCAGCAGGTCAGTGGAGGTAAGGCGTGAGCGAGTCAAATTTGCTATCTTGTCTAAGGAATGCATGTTGACAGCTGAGATAGCACTTCAGAGACTTTATACTTTTTTCTCTCTGTCTTTCTCTTTTACAAGAGAGAAAAACTTGCAATAGAGGCTGTCTTTGATTGCAGATATTTTTAAAAAAAAGGTCCTCTGGTACTCATTTGAAGTGAATCAGGACTGACACGCTCCCCCTTAAAAAAAAAAAAAAAAACATGCGGCCCTTGCAGAGCCTGACCAGAATACGGCGCCTCTAATTAAACATACTCTACAAAGAATATTTACATCAGAAAATATACTAATAGTTAAAAACAAAATGCCAGCAATAAAGAACAATCATATTCTGGCATTACTAGGATATATTTTGCCATTCTTTGGTCTAAGCTTTGAGAAAAAAACAAAATTGCCTAAAATCCCTAAACTCCCATCCCAGTAAACAGCTTTTAGGTCTTTAGAAGAATCACTCTCCTCCCACTTTCATCTTCCTGAAATTCAGCAGGGCTTTAAGTATTTGTGGTGTTTCAATCCAACCTGTCAGTATGTGGGAGCCTTTGCTTTTATCTGCTCAGCTTTGCTCTGTTATAGTCTCCACATCTGGGGGCCTTCCATCAGTAAATCTCTGTGGCTCCACTCTAGAACCCCCCAAACCCCTCTATATGTTTAAGCTGTTACAAAAAACAGAGCTGCTTGACCTTTTCATTCAGCTGCCCAGGCTGAGGAGAGACATACCGTGTCTGCAGACGAGGCCGGCCACGCCATGATTGCCATGATTAGTATGCATAAATAAGAAAAGGCAGATCATTAGCACTAATTTATTCATAAATCTGACAGTCCGCAAAACAGAGAAGGACTAAAGGTCAGCTAAATGCCCTCCTGGCTGTCCTAAAACATTAAAGCTGAAATATGTAAGGAATGTGTCAAAGCTGGCATGTCAAGGAGGTGTCAGCCAACGCTCAGACTGCATCAGAGAAACCTGCTGCGCTGTTTAAAAATCACCTGGGATGCTCCCAAAGATGTTAATTAGGGGCCTTTTCCAAAGTCCTTTTGAGTCAATACATGCCATCTGATCATGAAAAGTGTTAAAATTATTATGAAATTTTGTGCAACTGGTAAATGTTTGACAGTAAAAGATTTTTTTACTCCATCAAAAGTTGCAATCAAGTCTGTTTAGGTTCGTACACATCAGGTGTTTAAATATGAGAAAAGGGTTATCTGGTGCTTTCCATAGCCTTTTAGTCTTATATTCATCTGATTGCCTTTTCTTGTGTAGGTCATCCATGCAAGTCTTCTGGAAAATGTTTTTAACCCAAAGTAAGAATATTCTGATTGCTCCTTTTACCTGGGGAAAAAACCTTTGTCAAGGACAAAGGCCAGTCAAGTCAAGCTCATTCTCTCTTCTGAATTTTTATCTGACTTTTAGAAATTTGGAATATTTCTTCCTCATTTAACCTAATTTAAATTTTTTTTAAGGTTTTGTTGGCTCTAGTGGCCTTTATTTGAATGTAGTTTTGACAGGAAAGAGTGTTATATGAGAGGGGAAGACATGTGGCAAATGTCACCAGGCTGGGAATCAAACCTGTGACCACCGGCATGAGGACTAAGGCCTCAATACATGGGGTTGTGCTTTGCCCCTGTGCCACCACAGCACCCGGTACCTAATTTTAATTTTTGTTGCATTAGTTTTGTAACAAATTTAAATCATTTTATTTCCTACTCTTGTTTGGTTTTATGCCTATGTTGAGTTAACCTTTTTTACCATATATATATATATATATATATATATATATATATATATATATATATACGTATATACTGTATATATATATATTTTTTTTTTTTTTTTTTTTTTTTCCCTCTTTGTGATCTTAGCTGTACCACTTATTAGGATTTTCTGGGCTTGTTAATTTTTAGGTCTACCTCTAATATCCATCCCTGCATCATTACCACAGCTGTATTTACTCAGCGCAACATGGACTCTGTTTCTCCTCATGCCAAGCCCTTTTCTGTTTCACTTTTTGTGCTAATTTTCTTGTTTGAGACTAAAGATTACTCGCCACACACATAATCACAAGCTGATAAACTGGAGTCAATATCTTGCCAAATCACCCTTCAAAATGTAGAAAAAGCAGTGTATTTAACCAGCTGGCTTTCCCCTGAGCCACAGCCTAAAGAAGCAGAAAAAAATAGCCATTACAGCATTATTATTTTTCAATCATATTAGCTGCTAAGATAAGTAGATTGATTATGAACAGAGGAGAGTTAGGAGGTAATACCTCATCCCTAGTTGAAAGGCTGTAGACACCCAGCTATATAGTCCAGTTTCAAGGTCTCATGGTCTGATCAATATCTCAGCCTGGGTTTCATCCCCAGAGCCCCTAATGGCAGGAACCTCTGGAGTCTCAGTAATGCTATCTGTTTAAAAGGGGGGATGGACTCAGGCCCTTAACAGCATGCTGACGCTTTCATCTGCAATAAATCCTAGAGCTGGAAAGACAGCTCACCATAGATACTCCACAGACCAAGAAACATCACAAAAAGTAGCCCTTCAAAAACTATTACAAGAGCAACAATATTTCAGTTCTGGCTGCCCCATCTATGCACTTTTGCTTCTTTTTTTTTCAGGAAAGCTTCTGAATAATGGCCTCCATATAACATAGGTTGAGCTCCCTGCTGCACGGCGCTATGGATTTTGGATGCCACGGAGCGAGCACAGTGGCGATCTACCTCCTCCAGTCTCAGGCCCTGCAGTCTGGATCCACAGAGAGGCACCAAGTAATGGCTTCCTTATGGGCTCCTGATGCAAGACTGATGGGCTGACAAAAGGTATGTTAAATATCTCCTGTTGTAACTGCTACATCAGGGCTCTGACCTTCTCTAAAACATGGGCTTAACAAGGGATTCAGAGGGTCAGCTCAGAGGTGATCAGTCACTTGCAGGGACATGAGGCGGGGCTCATTTTCTTAAAGGAAGGTTTGGGATTAGTGCTCCCGGGTGTAGCGAGAAAGTCATTGGGTTGTCAGAAAGCTGTATGTCTCTGATTGGCTTGGGCAGTTTGCTTGGAGAAAGCGAACTAAAATGATATGCACGTGAAAGCTTAACCTCTAAGATAAATAAGACAACTTGCACTCCAAGGAAAAAAAAAAGAGAAAAAAAAAGAAAGTCTTTCAAAGGATGATGGTGGGAATATATATATATATATATATATATATATATATATATATATATTTTTTTTTTTTTTTTTACCTGAGAACAAAGAAGCATGACGAGCTCCACTACCGAGGTGCTTGACTTCATACATACGAGACCTATCAAGACAGCAGATGAAAAGAATAGATATGAACCAGGGGTGTAGGCAGACGTGTTTCAAACAGAGAATCTTTGAGGATCAATATTTACTGTATTGGTTAAGACAGAAGATGGTGTCATAAAGATAAACAATGCAGCACAGACATTAAAATTTCACCTGGATCTGCCACCGGATCTGGCTCCAAACTTTTAGCTATGTTTCCAATTTGCTATTAAACTATTTAAGCAACATCTGCAACAGATAAGCATTCTTCACACGACCACATCTACATTTACACATTCCGCACGCTCACAGCAGACATTCAAGGCTTCTTCCCCCAGCCTCCGTCCTGCAGACGGTGAGCCACCGAAGCAGACAACTCTAATGAAACATGGACAGGTGTGAAAAGCTCATTTGTAGAAACGCCGCCTGCAACTGGTTTTATATTCTGCGCCTTTCTGCTGCACCTGGAGAGAATCATGAGAGGTGCAATCAGCAGTGAAAGTAACTCTCAAGGACTAATTAAAGATGAGGCAGACTAAAACTCAATATTGTACCCGTGCTTTGGTTCAAGATGGAGTTGGGGTGATAAAAGAGACTACAAAGCCTTGCAAAAGTGTCCATATCCCTTGAACATTTTCACAGTTTGTTACAGCCAAAGCTTTAGAGTCTGTTACCAATTTTCTGTAAAAAGTAGAAGAGTTTTCAAGTGGAAGGAAAGTGATGGATGGCTTTAAAACACCTATTGCAAAAGGGAAAAAAATGCATTCACTTTCAATCCCCTTCACTGCCATCCCCCTAAATAAAAATCCACTGTAACCATTTTATTAATAATATATTTCCTGAGTAAATGCAATTGTGAAAGCCTCAGATGTTTACGCAAGAACGTTATGGAGGAAAAAGCACCCTGAAGCAAAACATCAGACTGGTCAGAGAAAAGGTTGTGAACAAGTTTAAAGCAGGGTTACATTATATAACGTAATATTAGGTTCCGTCCATCATCCAAAAATGGAAAGAGTATGGCACAACTGCAAACCTGCCAGGACATGGCCACCCACGTAAACCGACAGACCGGGCAGAGAGAGCATTAACCAGAAAACACGCCAAGAAGCCTGTGGCGGCTCTAAAGGAGCCGAGGAGACCCACATCTCAAGTGGGCAAAACTGTCGACACGACAACTGAAAGAAGAAAGCCGTTACTGAAAGAAAGCCATAAAAAGTCCTGTTTGCAATTTTGCACCAGTAATGCAGGGAAGACATTACAAACAGAAAATGAGGTTGAAACTAAAATCTTTTGGCATTTTTGGGCTACATGCTAAATTGTATGTGTGACACATAGTTTTTTTTTTCTGTTTTTTTTTTTTAAATCTTTATGTAACTCACTCAGCATAAACCTGAAACTGGGATGGAAATTCATGTTCCAGAACAACAAAATTCTCTAAAAATCACAGCAAGAACTACAAAGGAAGAATTTTGATCAAAGTATTTTCATGTACTGGAACGGTCCAGTCAAAGTTCAGAGATGGATACAATTGAGAATCTGTGTCACGTCTTGAGAATAGCTGTTACAAACCATCTCCTTCAATCTGATTGAGTCATGATTAACATACAAGAGCATATTTTGGGTCTCTAGATGTGGAAAAATGGTAGAAATATACCCAAAATTACTTGCAGCTGCAATTACAGTTAAAAGCGGTCCTAAAAAGAACTTGGTTCAGTTGGGCTAAACACATATACATACTACACTAACAAGTTGCATTTCTTTCTTTCCATTTCACAATTACGCAATGTTTTCTGTTAGTATTTCACCCATCATCCAAACACATTGTTGTTGTAACACGGCAAATTGTGAAATACAAAATCAAGGTGTATGAATACATTTGCAAGGCACTCCATTCTTAGCTTCAGTTTTGCAATTGCAAAATATTTAGGAACTGTTTACACGTCATTGTGCTTAAATTGAATCAGTGCAAGGAAAAAAATCTGATAAAAAATAATCTACCTCGCAAAAAAGGACATTAAAGTTTAAACTACGTGTACATTTAAATGTGGAAAAGCGTTAATCTGCGTCAGCTAAATGGAAAATAAAGTAGAGGGAAAAAAAGAGAGAGTAGCACTGCAATGACACTTTAAATCTTTGAAAACTCCTTTTGAATTTTTTTTTGCAGTTGAAGATGCTAAATTAATATGGAGTTAAAGTTTCCATTTAGAGGTGTATTTTTCTTGTTTTGTTTAACAGCGGAAACTACCAAAAGGAACATATTGTAAGTACTCTAAGAGGAAGTGACCCTTCTCTTGTACATGGAGTGCCACGTTTGACCCCTTGTTATAGCAGTGACATGCGAGCCATAAGTCAGTCCGGCCTGACAAGGGAGTCAGGTGGCCGACTGACCCTGGCCTTGTGCTGGTAGACAAACTAAATGCATTCTATTTAAACACTCCCTGCCAGTCCTTTCCTGTAAACAGCGCAGGGTTGAGGCACGGGTGAATGTGGCATTGTGGGGTGATGTGGCGGCAGGCTGGGCCACTCAAGGGACAGCGAGAAGCAGGCGGCAGGCATCACAACAGCAGCAGTGTTCGTGCACAGCCCTTACCCACCAACTCCAAGTGTGAAGCTCTTAGTGCACTCAACATAATTGCTGCAGTGACCACGCATCTGAAAAGGGGGTGAAGGAACAGGGTGAGGGAACGGGGCACAGGGGGCACAGGAGGGCTTGACCCAAGGCAATCAAAAAAGTGATGGATGGGCGGTAATTACTGGTAAATGGAGCGCCTTTGCACTGCAGCACAGTATTTCAACTGTGTGCCTGGGAAGGTCCAGGAAGAAAAGTAGAGAGAGAAACAGAAAGTACAAAAATCAGCGTGAGCACAAACAGACCCCAGCGAATTCACTCAGAGGTGGCTCAAAACACAGCTAAGCGTTCCGTAAGCGTCTAAGTGTAAGTGTGTGCTTCTTATTTCAGACAAAGTTGTTTTAATCCAGAACAGAAAGTGCTTTTCAGAGACTCAGACAGGGTTAAACATGTCTGGTGAAGAGCGCAGAGGACCCAGCTGTCTATCTACGACCTTGTTTGTGGGGTTACAGTCTGCAGCCCGAGATCAGCCTTGGTTTGTCAGCTTGGTCAGTCTGCTGACAGACTGTGAGTGAAAGGGTAACAGACATATTCACACTTGTCAAGGCTTTGCTACCTGAGTTTTCTTTCCTCCCTCTTGACATTGAGCAAGAAGCCTCAGCCAAACGTCAATCCAAGACATCTTCTCAACATGTTTGCAGTGCAACCATGTTGTGCGAGAGTAAAACATCTGGTTGCTGCAATGTTTGAAATTTTGAAAAATTCAGATTTTTGGAGTCAACAACAAACTGAAATAAAAAAAAATATAGATTTAAAAAAAAATCATAGAAATTACATTTATTTTAATGTATGATCTAGATATAGCACACATATGCTTCGTCAAAGGAATTTTAAAAATGTCAAGGGAGCACACTGTTTCAGTGGGCTTCACTCCACTGCATCTACTGCTGAGAGCACGAGTGGTTTAAGTTTACTTCTATGAGAAAGCAGCTTGAAAATGAGATAGAATCGAAAATTATTTTGGCTTGTAAGTTAAAAGGCAAAAAAAAAAAAAAAGTCCACAAATATAATTTGCACTGCACACACCCAGGCAAACATTTTGCAGACTGAGTGTCGCACATGTGCATGCCGACTGAAGTGCCATCGGGATCTTGTGAATGCACGCCAAAGCCTGGGGAGCAGTGTGTAAGCGCTCGCTCATACGAGTTCATGAGGTTAGGCACAGAAAGTTCCGACGTGATTCCAGGCTAAAGCTGCTGTGACATGGCCATAGATGTATTTTTTTTCTGTTTAATTTTGCAGTAAACAACTGAAACTGAAGGTTAGGGACGATCAAAAATTGTCGCGATACCTTCAAATCCGTAAGCATTACGCACACAAAAGAAAATATATGGCATAAGTTTTCAATGGTTGGATGTAGCACAGAGCAACACATGACCACAGGCTTCCCCAACCTGTTGCTGCATACTGGTCAGCTGGCTGAAAGGAAGCTCATACATACAAATTCTGCTATTAGGAAAATGTTCCACACACATAAAACACAGTGACAGCAGTGTGAAATCTATCACTCACTGACGTGAAGCTGTTAAAGCAGCTAACTGCAACCTGGTTACTCAAGCAGGTAGCACAGCTCATTATCCAGCTAACATCAACTTCCAGTTTTTGCTCAAAAAGTGCATTATTATAGACAGTAAGCACTGCTAAACTATTGATACACAGCTTTTCAAAAACATATAATTTTACGTAAAAACTGTTTATTTGTATTTTTGTGGTAAATAAAAGTAATATCTTATTTTTCTTTAAAAAAAAAAACATTCTATATTTTTATGTTTTTAATGTCAACAATATGTTTAGACCTAGATTTTTCTTATTTTGGTCATTAAAATATAACAATAAAAATCCCTGACTGCTAACCCCAATTTTCTTGCAGTAACTTTTAAGAAAATTCTACAAAAACCCAAACAAAAATAATAAAAAAAAAACTTCTGCATTTATTTGTTTTTTGCAAAAATGAACCAATTTGTTTAAAACTACTGCAACCAGGGAGTGACAAAGAAAACCAAACAATCGTAGGAGATGAAAATGTTAGGAACTCCTGCTTGTGTGCAAAAACTGACTTTCTTGTCCAAGGTTTCTGCTGAGGGTGCACACATCGATGGAGCAGCCAGTCAAATTAATACTGTACAACAGGAGGCTGTACAAAAGAAACATGAAAGCAGACAGCATTTAAAATACAACAACTGTACCTTCGATTAGTAACTCCTGTCCATGGCTGCCCAGCAGAGTCCGTGACAGGAAGGGTGCAAAGTCCACAAAGATCTCTCTCAACAAGGGAGCCACCTTCTCCAATGCTCTCTCTAATTTTGTAGTAATACTGTAAAATGGACACCAAAATATGTAAAAAAAAGAAAAAAAAGTACAGTTAAACAAAATGAACATAATGTTGTAACATCATATCAAGCTATAGTCAGAAAGACAACGAGCAGCCAGCAGTTAGTCAGCTTTCCAGGGTTGAGGAGAAGGCAAATATCACAAGTATGGTTGCCATCAACAGAAATGTCAATAACAAGTTGTATGAACAAGTTGTATAAGCTCAGCTGGCTGATTTTTTTTTTTTAGAGACATGTGGCCAAGGATACAAGGGAGATCATAGTAATGCAGGACTGGAGAAGAAAAGCCATACAGTAGTCACCGCATGAGTCTGTCTGACGTTATCTGAACATCTTCAGAAAATCACAGCTATTCAACTCAGACTGAATACAGGAGGAGATGCGAGTCGAGCCTCAGCTTATCTCTGTGCTCTTATGTGTACACGCAAAGATAAAAAAAAAAAGCAACCTGAGGAGAGCTGTAGCTTGTTTTCTTGTTTTCTTTTCCTAAGACGGGCAAAAAGCAGATAGACAGAGAGAGACAGCAAGGCTTGGTGTAGGATTTGGATGGATGTGTAGTGTAATCTGCCCCACAGCCCCAGCTGAAAAAACGCAGCATAGGCATAACACATTGGCATAAAACGGAGGAAGGTTTAGGTGACTCGCACAGGTGGGCCTGCTTCTCCGTAGGCTGCCTGTAATCCTGTCAGAGAGCTAAAGGGTTTGGGCTCAGAAGGTGTCAGTCCTTTAGGTAGTGGATTATGGTCTATTTCACAAAAGATAAAGTTGGAACGAGAAGATGCAGCCCTTGTAAGATAAAATGCTTCATCAACAAATAAAGACCATCTTAGAAAAACTGTATATACATATAAGAAATATTTTTTTTAACTTATTTATTTTGTGGAGCACATATTTTAGCATTGACGTAGCTACTCTCCTCTCAATCTGCAGCAGGAAAATAATATGATCGATTTCAGAGTCTGCCAAAGTGATGTTAGTTACTGCAGCCATGGAAACTAAATTTTTATTCCTCCGGCACAACACTTGGACAAAGACGGACTGTGGAGAAAGATCTTGTTTTGTATGTATGAATGTATGGAGGTAAGACAAGGTCCTAACCAGATATATGTGCAAAGCTATGCACATGTCAGGCTTGATAAACATGAAGGGGGATTTCTAAATACATAAAATCACACAATTAGGACAAATAAATGCATATAAAAAATTCATTACACACCCAGCTTTGTAGTCCGTCGGTGACACAAACTGAGCTAGCAACACAGGACGGTAAAAAGGTCAAAAAGACGAGTTTGTACCTCATATTTTCGACTGTGTCTTCAGGCATGGGGGCCACAGTCTGCACGGCGGGAAGATTTTTACTCGTCGCTCCGTTGACAAAACTGTTAGAGGACGATGCAGAGGCAGAGGCCGCCTCAGCGGCGCCTGCAGGGGAACAAAAAAGTATTCAACATTTATGAAGAGCAGAAGTATTCCTGACTATATTCAATGTAAATAAACGTAACGGTTTTAGATGTCTGGTTTCAGACGTCCCATCTGCAAAGTGAAGCGGACATGGACGAACGGATGGATGTTTTTTTAAATGTAAACTTTTTAATTTTAAATGTTAAAACCACATTTTTATATCCTAATACTGTAAAACACAAAACACAAAACCTATATACATATATGTAGCTCCAATAAAATCTAATTTTGGCACCCTGTAGACTTCAGCTCAATTTTCAAAAGTTCAAATTTCAACAGTTAAAATCATTAGTTTCCCCTCGTGTCTGTAGCCAAGTCAAAATGTGTCAAAGATTAAATTTGTAAAAATAATATATTTTCTAAAACTATTTCCTATCCTAAAATACCTTTTTTGAAAGCAGTGATTATCAGTACACCTATTCAAGTGTTGAAGCTTCACATTTATACCAAAGCAGATGGTCACCTTTAAACTTTTGTGACCAACAGGCAACAATCAGGCAAAAGCAGATCACGAGATCTGGGTGTAAATGTGCGGGTTTTAGCTAAAAGCAAAACGCATTTTCATTTGGATACATTTCTCACATTCCTGAGCCAGGGGCTCAAAAAGGAGAGGGACGCTTTATTTCTAAAATTAGCCCACTGAACTTGTGGGAAAGCTCCGAATGTTTTGTGTGTTTAAAGGATTATTTGTACTAGCAGACAACATAAGTCCTAAGGTGAAACCAGTTCACCAGAGAAGAGGGCCAGGAGAATCAGCATGACAGCAAGAGAGGCAGGTAATGAGAAATCAGACACATTTTTCATTTCAAATATATGCGTGTAGATTCATTCTCACTTTTAGAAAGGCTTCAGTTTACAGCATATTACAAACGGACTCAATCTGGGGCATAAGGAGGTACAGTAATGTGTGAAGAACGGTATTTTTGAAGAAGTTGGTTGTGGATAATGGAGGATGACTGGGAACAGAAAGCAAAGAGAGCCATCTAGTGGTTTTAGAAAGCAAAGACAGGGTCAAGAGATCAAAATGGCCAGTATTGTTTCCATTCTTGTTGTGGCCTAAAGAGAACAAAAAAAAGAAAGCACACCTAAAGTGACAATCAACTAAAATTAACTATCAAATTTGGAATGTAGATTTATTCAATTTTGTACGTGTAGTTCAAGTCCCTTTTGTTATGCCCACCGTGGTGTTGATCATGCTTTTAGGGGTCGCAGAGGCAGCGGCAAAGATGTTGGGGGTGCTGCAGCTCGAAAGCCCAGGGGAGGTGCTGGTGCTGCTGGAGCCCAGTGTGTTGACCGCAAAGCTGCCAGGAGAGGTTTTCTTCACGGGAACCACCACGCTCCTACAGGGAACACAAGGAACGTGTGCAGTTCACACAAACAAGAACAAAGGAGTGTGGATGTTAAATAAATACTTCACATAGAATGAAATTTGCAGGTCTAATCTCTGCTGATTGAAAACATAAAGCACCTAATATAAAACAGGAGAGAAAGAGGCAAAACTCAAACTGTTACCAAACACGACTGAAATGTTCACGTGGTTTAACTTATGCCACACACTGGATGAAAAAAGGGCTAAGCTGATGTGCTGAACTTTTTGTGAAACTAACATGCTTTACAAGAAAACAAAAAAATACTAAACTACTAAATTAATATGCAAAAAAAAAAATGGCCAAAGAATGATTAAACTTTTTTTTCATACAAAGCCTTTCAAGCATCTTCCAGTCCAATATTTTAAAATAACATTTTTTATTTAATTGTGGTTTTACTTTTAATGTTAAAAATTTAAATCTTTCTAATTGCATTTCCTGTCATTCAAGCTAATTTCAGCTCTACTTCCTATACATTTCTGTACTTTATCGTGTTTAGTTCAGTTATTTTTTTAATGTTTTTATTTACTGTGAGGAGCTTTGTATGAACAGTTCCCTTTTCATACAAGTAAAATAAAAACCTAATTACTAAACAACTTAGGACATAGGACCTGTAACCCTTAAAAACGACTTACATTTCTTAACTTTTGTTCTAAAAAAGGCAATATTTTAGGTGACGTAAGAAACAGAAGAAAGTTGTTTTGTTTTTTCATGTCTTGCTACTATTCGAGTCAGACAGCCTAAGCATGCCAACTCATTAGGCAGGGCATGTGAAAAGTAAACATCCTGACTTGTAACCGCATCTTTTAACCTGTAGCATTTTAAAAAAATACACTTGCTTATACACAAGAGACATAAGTAAATAAATGTAAGAATCTGCTTTTGAGCTACTCCCTTTCCTCTACATCTGCTTTTTGCTACTGGCGTCCCTCTGTGACAGTAAAAAAAGAAATAAAAAAGAAAGAAAGAAAAACATTCAAGAGACTCCAAAAGAGCAACTGTGCGAATATTATTAACAGGACTTTGGAAAGGAGGCTTCTTTTAATTTAATTTAATTAAAAAAAAAGGGGTAAACCTCAATGCAAGTTGTTAGATTTAGAATTAATTTAGTTTCACTGAAAACAGTAACAAAAAACAAAAACTAGAAAAAAAAATGTAATTCCACGACCATGGATTCACCCCACCCAAGGGAAATAAGTAAAATGGAAAAACAAAACAAAACAGACAAAAAAAAACAAAGATGAGTTTTGATCTTTAACATGTTAAACTTGAAACGTCCCCAACTAAAAGCTGTCTAAAAAGAGGTTTGTGGTTTTTTGATCTATCTCAGCAAATTCTCACTATAAATTTGAATTTGCTCTCACTGTTGTCCCTTAAAATACCAAAAAATGTTTGTGTATTTTCAAAAATGAAAAAATGGTGAGATTGAATGGCGTATGCTCCTGAATTAAAATAGAATTTATTTCCAGGCTTTTACACACATTTCCTAGATGTACCAATAAGTGTGAAGACTGCTAAATAAAGAAGGTATTTACCAAATGTGTTGCTTCACAGTTGCTGCACATAAGTCTTTGCTCTAAAAATAAAAAATAATTAATCTTACTTGTAAATTAAATTAGTTTATTTTTAGTTCCCATTGGCTAAGGCCGTAGAAAATGAAATTATCTTTACCTTAATTATCTACACAGTTACAACTTGTGAGGGGCAAAAGGTTTTGTTTTTTAAATTTAATACACAAAAAAAACTAAGGAAATTTTTTATGGTTTCCTTTCTCTATACAGAAGGTACTACACTATACATCACATGCTGCTAAAAATGGAAAAGAGCAGGTCAGTTACAAAAAAATGTGACAGAAAGCATGTGGAAGATCAAAATAAAACTTGTACATGACCTTTCAAAAGAAAACAGGCAGCCCAGTAACTCAAAGTACTGTTCGCATGCTGTCTTTTTCTTGCCAAGGACTTAAAAAAAAAAGGGTAGAGTGACTTTGGGTCTGCTGCAGCTCCCTGACAGTGAGGAGAAGCTTGTCCTTATCGGGTCTGCAGTTGGCCTTTAAGTTTGTGAAGGTGCCAGATAATGTCTCGTTCAATATCCTGCAGTTACTCTGGGTGACAAAGGCCAGGCCTTTGCACTGTCACAAGCTAAGCCTGTTGTCATCCGAAGCAAATCCCCAGATATCCTCGGTCTGCAAAACAACACGCACTTTTGTCGTCTTTTGTGGCTGTTTTATATCCACACTCCATCTCCCAGATCACGAGCAAGAAGCACGCAGAGCTAGAAGCAAACCATTTATGGGTGGTTTATTACCACTTGCCCATATTCTCCTCTACTACACCATACATTTTGCCCTAGCTTGTAAAAACATTTATATTTTGTTTATCAGTTTTTTGGGGGGGGGGTTTGGATGAGCTACAAAAACTGTGTATACAGTGAACATATTTGGCTGCCCAGTGGACAGCCAAATATGTATCTTATACAGACAACAGCAGTAAAGCAAATTATTTGAAACTTGAACCAAAACCCACTGAATAATAAAGAAGAAATATTCAAGAAGTGCTTGGGAGCTTACTAAAATATTGATACCATCAGGGATAAGGCTGTGCTCTGAAGAACACTGATGACAAGTGTTACTTATTTAGGACAGCTATCTACAGTTATACTCTGTTAAATTGACAGATTTCCGACCAACACCAGCATGTTCTTAATTGTAGAAACCGTGTGTGAATTTATTATTGCTTCCCAAAGTCATGGGAGAAACAAGCCTTTCTTTCTGCCCGGCTGAGATGTTGGATTAGATCAGCAGGATGTTGCTAAAACATAGACCTCTTCTCATGAATAATTCATAAGTCTACTGCTCATAAATCATGTATGGATTATCTAGTACATATTTTATTAATAGGATTGTCTTAATTGAGTTGCAGAGAATAAAGCAAGGATTAATCTCAGGATGAATATTAATGAAGTCCATGGCAACTGAAAGTGTAACCAAAGAAATATTTCCTTTATAAATCCCAGATAAGATTCTAATCTAAAGGGCTTTATTAAGAAACGTTGAGAAAATGTAAAGCACTGTGCTTACAAAAGTATTCACATCCAGCAAACTAGTTCACATTTCGTCACGGTGGGACGAGCACCGACTGATTGTGGAGAGGGAAGTGCAGACAACAGACCAGGAGGGTCGATCTCAGTGAATATTTCATTTAAATAGAAATTTAGCAATGACAACGACGTCCAACAAAACATAGGGAGGATCTAAAATAAAGGAAACATGAAAGAAAAAAGAAAGGAGGGAACTGATGAGAAAGGAGTAAAAACTGAGTCCATATGAGTTTAATTAGTATCGATACGTAGGAAACTAACTGAGGTAAAAATCTTAAAATAATTCAGTGATAGTGGCACAAAGAGAAATCACAGCCAGATAAAAAATTACCAAACAACATCGGATAGGAATACAAAACCAGAAGTGACAAAAGTCAAATAGTATTATGAAGTTTAAGAAGTACGCCCAACAGGTGGGTAATAAAGTTGTGGAGAGGTTTTAAACAATGTTAGATTATCCAACAATATCCAAATCTTTTAACATTATTGAGAACCAGCTGCATCTATTTCAGGCATTACTGCAAATCTACCAGTCATGCAACTAAACTGACAGGCTGCAAAACATTAATGAGAGAAGAAGCCAAAGGGCTTATGGTAATTCTGGAAAAAATACAGAGGAGGGAGAATCTGTTCAACTATTAGTCATGCCCTCCATAAATCTGGTGGCTATGGAGGAGGGGCAAGGAAAAAAAAACGCCATTTTTGAAAGAAAGAAAGAAGTCCAGTTTAAAAGTCTGCCAGAAGTGACATATGGGCCATGCCAAAGATGTGGAAGAAAATTCTCTGAGATGAGGCCAGAATTGACTTTTGGACTGTTATAAACAAAAAAACATATGTCATCATCCCCAGAGGAGCAAAGAGGAGGTATCATCATTCTGTGGGGATACCTTTCTTCAGAAACAAAAAACATATTTCTGTTCTTCTACTTCAATAACGCACTACTTTGTGTTGGTCTGCCACATAAAAAAAAAACAAATTAAATTTGAAATGAGAACATGTACAAAGGGCATGAATCCAAGGCACTACATCTCACTCCACACAAAAATATATATATATATATATATATATATATATATATATATATATATATATATATTCTCATGCGTTATTAAAGGACCAACAGTATATCTAATCTGGAAGGTTAGATATACTGAGACAAAAGGAAGGAAGCGGAGGATTACTGAGGTATGTCTTCACTGTATTTCTTGCAGGTCAAGTGGAAGTCTGGTTGCCGTGCTGTTTAAACCTGTCCTCTGTATGACAGACGGCCCCCATGCACTCCACTTTAAGGCATTTTTTTCCTCCTTTTTTGATATTGTCACTCTCAATCTACTTTTTCCCTGACAGACAAATGAAAGACCTTCCATGGTTGGCAGCTCATTTCACTGGCAGGTGGCACACAATTAGACACAGCAAATAGAAGCAGGAGGGAGGGGGGGTGACATGAAAAGCATTAGACAAAGTTGTAAATGTGGTCAGGAGGTTTTGTGTGAAAGCATTTCAAAAATAATACTCTTTGCTGCGGTGACTAATTTGAGGCTGCCACCTTCCATTATGGATGTGAGCCGTGAGGACGATGGCCGGCCATGGCGTGTTCTGTGGCCGCTTCTGTTCAATCTGTCATCAACACCCAGGAGACCCCTGTCCTGTCAGCTGTCCTTTCTCCACATACTCCTCCATGTTTCCCCCTCCATTCATCAGGATCACCTAGCCTAAGCTCAACAACAGAATACATTAGGGACAAAGGAGTGTCCATTGTTGCTCTCATTTCAGAACGTGTTTTGCTCACCCTTCAAGGGTGTGCATTTGCTGAATTTGTCATAAACAATGTGAAATCAGTGGCAGAAATAGAACATTTGTGCAAAAGCAGCTAAAAAAGAAAAAAAAAACAGCCAGAAGGAATCTGGGATCAGGGGGAGCTCAAGCTTGAAATCCCTCCAGCAGCAGGTTTGTAAACAGTCAGATCCAGACAGATTACTGTGCGGTTCAATCTAATCCAGGAATGTAAATAAACTAAAACACCACGACAGTGCTTGAGAGACCATTTCAAACACACAAAAAAATTCCTGGTGAAGAGAAAGAGCACAAAACAAGTTGGCTTGAAATAAATAATGTGCTCCAGTCATCTTGGAAACCATTACTGCCATCCTGCATACCTGAGATAATCCTGACGGATTAAGATAACAATTTTACGGTTTCTTGAGAGACCACATGCATCCAAGTTCATCAACAACCGCAAATCTCTTTTTGATTTTCATGTTTCCTAGATTGTCACTAGCTAATGAAAAGCATGACTTTAAACCAATGGTTTCCAATTAGTCCTGCATGTTTTTTTGTAGTTCTTTTCCCCTCCCCGGATCAAAAAACTTACTCAGAAATAGTTCAGGCCTCTATAGAACTTGGTGATATTGCTGAAGAGGTAATTCAGTCATTTGATACAGCAGTGCTGGAGCATTGGCACATCTAAAGCACGATCCAGGGCCCTGATTGGTGAAGGCCAGAGTTTGACACCATTGTTTTAAACGGATATATACCAAATGCTATAATTTTTCTTCTATCTTAGTCAAAGATCAGTTTAGAGCTCAAAAACATGATCAAATTTGAGGCACCACTTGGTTGAGCAGAGGTTACAATTCTCAACGCATGTTTTCCGCTTTTTTCTCTGTCCTTTCTCCTGTCCAGTTACTAATGTATAAAGGGCACTAGAAATCTTTTTAAAAAAGTGAATTCTAAGCATAGATCAAGCAAAGTCATTACGTAAACATGACAATTTTCACCCAATTTTTTTTTTTTAAGTTTGGAAGTAGCTAATAACTGGTGCAAATGTGTGTGGAAAAGAATGTTTGAATTTAAATATAAAATCCAAAGTATTAGATCAGAGCTCCAAAACAGGAGTGATGAGTGGGAGAATATACGTGGTGTTTAATGCCTACTTTAAAAAAAATCCAGGTTGTGACCTTCTTACTCTGAAATCAATAAAAAAGACACATTTGCAATAATGATCCATGGCAGTTATTTTCAGGTAGTTACATATTAGTAACCAACTCAACATCTCACCTGTCAAAGGACTGAAACTGCACCGGCAGCGCAGCCTGGGCCTTTGCAGCAGAGTCTGGGAAGGACACTGGCTCAAGTCCAGCCTCCACGCCCTCCAACGGGGCGGCAACCAAGCTCTTCAAAATCTCCTTCACATTGATGCCCTTCTTGGACTGACTAATGCCGATGACAGAGGAGGACGATTTGAGCACCTCGACATTAGAGGGTTCAGACAGAATCTCCTGGGACTTCTTCACCTCAGAGGAAAGTGTGGAAATGAGCTCATTCACAGCACTAACTCCTCCCACTTTGTGATCCAGGCCAGTTCCGTTAAGGATGCTGGCTACCTGCTCGTCCCCAATCCCAGAGTCTGTGTGGGGTAAAGAGGTTTCTATGTGAAGGTCTTCAGATGGCAAAAAAATCTCCTTGCTGCTTGTGAATGACAGTGGAGTTTCTGCAGAAGAGAGACACAAATTAGGGAATTTCAGGCACTGACATGCATACATAAAATGAATAACGGCCAAAAAAGGTGTCATTGATGCAAACAGTGTACAATCTAATAGTAATAAGAAGTGTATTGCAAAAGTATTGCTGCCCGTTTAACTTTTTATTTTATTTTTTTTTACAGATGTCGAAGCATTACAACAAATTTCAAATGCTTTCTTTTTAGGTTTGATTTTCTGAAATTCATTTTATTTCTAAAATAAATTATACAGGGTTGATGTCCATTGTGTTGTGAATTTGCACCCTTTAACCCGATACCTTAAATGCAACCATCTGCATTAGGTGTCAACCAATCAGTAGAAAGAGCAGATATTTACCAGGACTGGTTTAAATTAAAACATCTTTATAACATTAGGAGGGTCCAGATGAAATCAAGATTTACATTCAAATTTGAATATGTGGCAAAATCTGAGAATTAATGTCTACCGTGTTGATTTTTGTCCTTTTTTTCTGTTTCTGTGAAAAAAAGATAAAAAGCAATGTCTTAATAATTAGGACTTACAATAATAATAGAAAAATTTAACTGCAAACTTCCAAACGTGGCCAAAACCTAATTCCACTTATTAATTTTACTGCCTTTGGTTCTATGAGACCCTCTCTAAATATAAAAACATTTAAAAAAATATGATTAAATGCTGTTTAGCCATAAAATGCATGTAACTGAAGCAGCCCATTTGATGAAGATAATTTGATAATTTCTCAACCTGTATTTGTGTTTATAGGTGTGAATACAATGGCAAATTGTCGCTATGATGAGTAGAGGTTGTAATAAATGCCAAAAAACATTGTTAGAAAGATTTTGGTCCATATTGTTTATCAGATGGCCTCCATTCAATATCACTGAGTTCGAGCTATTTTGCAAAGGACTCAAATGTCAGTGTTTAGATGAGCATAGTGAGTTGGAACATACTGTTACTGCAGTGGTTGGATAAAAAATGCATATCACAGCTTTCATATCTTTATCATCAAATCCATAGCCACATAATAACTTTGTGTTGGTCTGTATTCTAAACCTCCTAATGAAACACATTGTAGTCTGTGGTTGCAATGTGGAAAAGATCAACCGGCATTCATACTTTTGCAAGGCGCTGTGTTTGTTTAATAAAATGGAGAAAGATGAATTCAGCACCATCTAAATTATTAACAGAGAGAATGCATGCGAGAGACAGCTTTACAGTCAAAGCCAAAGAGCAAATATCGCATATGTAGAGTACGCCACATGCCGAGGGAGGCTCTAAGATCTCTTTCCAGAGGCTCTGATTTTCCAGTGAGATTAACTTGACTTTTTTTTCTCCTTCTGTGTTAATAAAACATGATTCATTTTTTCTATACATCTGTACTTGTTTTTTTTATTAATATTATTAGCATAACAAACAACATTTTAATACATATTGCAACAAAAAGAACACGCAAGGTGAAGCTAAGAAAGTTTATCTAGTTCTCCAATTATTTTTGAAGAGCTCCAGAAGCTCCTTGTCGTTTTGATTGTAGTTTATCCCGACCCAGTGGCTGCTAAAATGCAAGGGCAAATATATTAATATTCATCACATGCCCCCCCTAACGCGGTCAGCAGGGCCTGATTTAGCCTGCAAGTCGACGAGCTTCCTGGTCCATCAGACAATCGTCTGCCACATGCCGTCTGGAAAATTCCCCTATTTTCTGGTGAAATTTATGAAGGCGGCAGTGTGCCTTTCTCCTCCCAGCAACCTCTATGATCCCATTCTCCTCTGGTGGATTGCTTGCCTAATGGGCACTGACAGATGGGGCTGAAAATAGCAAGCTTGGCTCCACTGCCCCAAAAACCCACAGCTTTTTCATCTCTTAACTTCTCGCTGCTTATCTTCTTTGCGTGGTCTCAGCTCTTCAAATTACACTTACATATTCCCTTTGGCCGCTCTCCCCTACTTCTATTTTCTTTTATTCACTTCACCTTTTATCTCAATGAAAGTTGATAAGGTATGTTCTCTCGCACATTTCACAAAACCAATTTCCACTGCTGCAGACAATGTGTTAAACCTTTGAGGGCAGCCAATGATTTCCTTTCATGTGACTTAATGTATGATTTATGACGCCAGGCACTTTCTATCTTTTATTTCAGAGTAGATGTTGATGCCTATTCAAGTTTCTAACTTCAGACTTCAGCACAAGTCTATTTGCTTCCACACTCAGTTGTGTGCAGTGCAATTAGCAGAACTCATGAATAAATCATATTGAGATGGTAGAACACAGGCAGGGGTATCCCTGTTGTTACAGTGAATGAGCACTCAGCTCCTACAAGCTGGCAACAGAACAAGAGAAAACACTCTGGATACTTAGCATTTTGTTAATCAGGCACAGTCACTTCAAACTAAGATTAGATGAGCAGAAGAACGGACGCAACAACAGAAAGGGCCGTAGCACCTTTGCTGGTCGGTGAGTTGATCTCCTGGCGTACGCTGCGGCCCAACTGACAGCTCATCTTCCCAGGCTCACACTGAGGCTCAAGGATGTCACGGTACTTGGAAACCATGAGGACAGAGATGAAGTACACCACCGCCAAAGCCAAAAACTGGGCTTGTTTACTGTCATCCTGTGGAAAGACATCACAATAATTATCTAGCTTTCTATTCAGATGGCTGGATTTTCTTACAAGCACAGAAGTACATAAAAATGCAATGCCACAACTTTCCAAAAGTAGGTTTAACTAAACACATCCATCTTTGCAGAATAGTTATTCAACATACTGACTTATTGCACTTAAAACTCAAAAATTGTGAAAGTATTTACAAAAAAATCAGTTAGTGACAGAAACCAGACAATATTGTGCTTTATTAACCTTAACTGGTCCCCAACCCAGGTCCTCAGGGCTCACTCTACTGCATGTTTCAGCCGTTTCCCCACTGAAGCACAGTTGATTCAAATGATTGCATTACCTCCTTGGCATGCCTTCAATTGCTGCAGAATCCTGTTAATCACCCATTCATTTAAGTCAGATGTATAGCGGCAGGGAAACACCTAAAACATGCAGGAGAGTGGGCCCTAAGGACAAAGTTTGGGGACCACTGGTTTATGGTGTCAATAAGTGAAGTCAGGGAAAGCTATTTCATAAAAGCTAGTTTGTCCACACCAAGAAGCGATTGTGGTTTATTTCAGCCATGAACGAGTGAGAAAAAGCAGTTGCAATGTTGCTTAGTCATAAACTTTGTCACAAAAGGCAATTCTTCAGAACACACTGTTTTTAGAAGAAGCGAGAAGCAACAAATTTAGCAACTTTTTTTATAGTTTTATATATATTATATATATATATATTGGTTTTTGGCCAGCAGCAGATGGTTGCCTCAAATTGTCTACATAATTAATTACCATTCATGGCAATAAGACTAGAAAAACATTATCAGGAATCCAACAGTTCCTACAAAGAAATTAGCTTATGCTAAACTGAAAGCTTCATCAGGTCAAACACTTGCAAAAAACAGTAACTGATAATTTGTCTCAAAATTGATTGATACCTCTCTAAATTGTGACAAACATTTGTGTGTCTTCTGGAAAGGGTCAAACCAAAGGTGTCCAACTTCAATCCTCAAGGGCCAGTGTCATCTATGTTTAAGATCTGGTTTCTTAAACATATTAGCAGACCTTTTCAAGTGTTTGCTTATAACCCATCTATCAGATGTAGGTGGGTTGAACTAAAACATGCAGGATCGAGGAGTGACTTTGAACACCGTTGTGATAGTTTGATCAGGCTCACCACGTCACGAAACACAACGGCTCGCAGTCTGTTGATGTCCACATCTTGCAGCAGCCGATCAGGGTCTTTGATTGGAGACAGGTTAGTAGGGCCAGCCTCCCCAGATGTCTAAAGAGGAAATTCATCGTCACTCGCTTTGAAATTATTTGAAAAGAAAGGTTTTTGGGAACATAAAAAGGCGGACGTACAGGGACTAAAACCAAAACAAAAACCTCATGGCAAATTTTGAAAATGTTCATGAAATATTTATCTAGCTGAAGTAACAGAATTTATATTTGCAATATGTGAAATGTTTCACTACATCATACCTTGCAGGTCACAGCATTCTGCAAGATTTCCTGAGTCCTGTTGTTGTGCCTCTGTCTAAACTCCAGACAGTTCCTTACAGCCACACAGCAGACTGTACACAAAGGACACACCAAGCACATGAGCAGGGTCCTCTTTCAGAATCAAATGAAAATTAAATGTTGATAACATGCATAACCTCTTTAAACCTAATCAGTTATCTCTGATGACTATTTGTTCCAGGCTGACGGCAAGGGGAGCAGGAGGAAAATCAGCAGCCAGACTGATTTCACACTAAAGCAGTGATGAGAAATTGTATGTTTGGAAAAAAGGACACTGAAGTCTGAAGGATATTTGCCGTCCTGTAAACTGCAAGTTGGGGACGGCAACAATCAACCAAATGTGAACTTACAAATACACAAACCCACAAGCACAAACACAAGGATAAAGATGAGACTTTATACAGCCAAAAAAGAACAGCTGACTCTAGAATGACTTAATTTCGAATGTAGCAATTATTTGTTTTTGTTTGAGTGCAATTCACTATTGCTTGATTACATCCACTGAAAAAACAGATATACAGAAAGGCAGAGGAAACCTCAGATTCCCACATCTAACAGAAACACAAAAGGCATTTGCAAAGAGAAACGACTGCACTGCAGATCAGTCTCCCTGCTGTCTGGGAATTTAAAAATAAAAAAACCCGCAAAGAAACCCTCTGCATTCTACAATTTACTACACAATTACCAAAGGATCCTTAAATTAATTAGCTCTGCTGATCAAACAGGGGATTTAAAGGGATTAGAGGAATTAATATTATGTGAAGTGAACACTATTGTATCTTCCAACTCAATTCAATTTCTGTTGTACATGCATGAATTAATGATACTGTAATTTTCCATCCCCTCGTTTGCACTCACATTCAGTCAGCAGGAAACCGTCTCAGGCAAACAGAACCTACCCAGTCGGAGGCACTGGCGCATCAAACCACCAGAGGACATGTTCTTCTCAGCCTCGATCTCGCTGAAGTTCAAGGAGCTCGAAAAAACCAGAACGTCCACCATAACCATGAGACGAGACAAGAAAGTGATGGCCGTCTCTGAGGACATGCCCTGTGTCGCCTCAATGTTCTCCAACTCAGTCTTGAGTGATTAAACAAGAGAATTAAGTGTAAAACATTTAGATGACAAGTTTTCAATTGAACCAGTAGTCTTTAACAAAAGCAAAAATGTAAGTATGGAAATATTTAATACTGAACTAGAGTGGCTCGTCAATGCATGTCATGGCAAATTAGGAACTACACAGTTCATTACCATGGTTATGGTGATAGATGGGCTCTGTGACAGAGCGGACATAATATTCCAAACAAGACAAACCAGTGGGAATTTAAGAGGTTTTTCTAAAAGAAAATATAAATAGGGTGCAACATTAAAAGAAAGTATTTCAAATGGCATAAGTACTGACCTTGACAGTCTAATTGAGTGCCAAAAAAGATAAAGAAAGAAATATTATTAAAATCCATTTTGCCACAAAACGTCTCTTTGCTATTTATGAAATGGGGATACAAGTCAAACAAAAATGGCAAGGTTCTTGAAAGGTAAAAGTTACTGAAGTGAACAAGAGTATTTACAACGAATTCAAAATCAGGATGATCACAGGTTGGTCACAGAACAACTATCTGTGGACATACTGGTGAATTTCAAGATGATCAAACTTTAAAATCAGTAATTCAAAAAGTGAAAACTTATTTATTGCATAGACTAATTACACAAAGAGTAATATATAAAGAATTTCTTTTTATGAATTTTGATCATTCTGACAGCTGATAAAAAACCCAAATTTAGTTCTTCACAACATTTCAGAAAGAGACTATTTTAATAATAAAAAAAAAGTATAGTGGCATATCCCATAATGGAGAAGCTGACTTGACATTTGTTCACCCTTCACAAGGAGGGTAAGCCACAGAAATTCATTGCTAAAGAAGTTGACCGCTCCCAAGTGTTATATCCAGACATATTAATGGAAAGTATAGCAGAAGGAAAAAAGATTGGTTGAAAAATATGTACCAGCAGCAGTGATAAGGGCAGCTTTGAGTAAATTGGAAAACAAGTTGATTTATAGGTTTGGGACAGATTCCTGAGACAAGGACTTGAACTAATGTCAGCTCTTTAAAAGCCATAGCATAGAGAGAGATCAGGATATGATTAAACTACTCCTGAACCAAAGACATCTAATAACCAATGAAGAGGCTTGCTTACGAGAAAAAGACTGGGCTGTTGCTCAGTGGTGGAAAAGTCATTTTTAAGTTGAAAGTAAAATTTGCATTACACTTTTAAATTCAAAGTCCCAAACATTTTGCATATGTCACTACTGTAATCTGAATAAAAAAACACATTTTGGATTGAAGTAGTACCACTGCATGCACATGCATTATATTATTCCTGTAAATGCAAGACAAATATAGAGCACAGTAGTTGCATTTAAGATCCACTAG
The DNA here is from genome assembly GCA_033032245.1 of Poecilia picta. Classification (NCBI taxonomy): domain Eukaryota; kingdom Metazoa; phylum Chordata; class Actinopteri; order Cyprinodontiformes; family Poeciliidae; genus Poecilia; species Poecilia picta. Next base: position 25,800,938 of record CM065365.1, on the reverse strand, counting down.
ATGGCAATATTTCCTTTCCCTAGAGTGCGATACAGATGCACTTACGGAGGGAGAGGTGGCCGCAGAAAGAAGGGGCAAAATCCCTCCACAGGCGATGATTATGTTATCTACCATTTGGGAGATGAGATGGATGGTGTTGTGGACAAAGATGATGTTTTCATTGCTGTTAACAAAGTCCATGACAGATTTGGTGCAGTGGCTGCAGAGAGACATGGGGACAAGGTTATCGTCATGGCATTTTTTTTTTGGGGGGGGGGGGTAGAGGGCTTGCATATACAGTATTTAGTCTGAACCATTGTTATCCGATCAGCAATCGCTATGCAGAAACTCCCCTCCCGTCTATCATGTTTAAACTCCCTTTATAATTACTTCACTTCACATAATACACTTAACGCACCTTCTCCAGGCATGGACATCACTCTCCAGAGCAAATAGCAGGTCAGTGAGCAGTCTCTGATGCATGGGTGACCATTTGAACTCTGGAATGCGGAACATTGTAGTGCGGGGACCAGGGCTGAACTGATGTCGCTGTTCCTCTGTTATGGGGACGGCCCTAAAGCCAAGGTCCGCCCGTATGTCCTTTTCCAGCTGAGAGACTGGGCGTCCATGCACACTCTGATGGGAGAGCAATTCATCACCAAAACAAATACAGCCTGGAAGGCACATGCTGTGTGATGCTTGTAGAATGTGGAGAATAGATGCTAATCCAATGGCTCTGATCACGACCACAATCATAAAATAAAGAGCAATTGTCAGATCATTCACCATGATAAATAAAAACTGACGGTTTTAAGTATTTGTTATGTAAGCTCTTTCTGCTCGCTGGTGCAAAAGAAGTGTATTATATATGCTCAATGAGACTTCTAACAAGATGAATGAGTCAGCAAGATGTAGCATAAAAACCGTTTTAGAATCAGAAACAATGAATTCAACATAAGCAATTATGTAACAGGAGAAAGAAAAATGGCCTTAAAAGTGAAAGCTGTGTGTTGCTCACCCACTGTCAGTGACCCAATCTATAGAGAAAGAGCCTAACCTCTTAAAAAAAAAAAGAAAAATAGCACAGAGGAGGTGGGGTAAAAAAGAGCAAACCCAGAGCAACTGTTGTAGAATAACGTGTTGTCTCTTCCTCCCTTATATTGCCTCAGTTAACTATTCCAGCAACCCAGATTCCTGAGTCTCAAAGGGATGATGCCTTATGTGCACCAGGCCTTCCTGTCCCCATTACATCCACAGTGCAGTGAGAAAATGATCTCTGTGGCTCTGTTGATACAGAACAGTGCACTTGGGGCCAAACAGTAACAACCTCCTTTTCACCTTCCTCTTTGGTGCCTGGGCTGCTTGTTATTTTTTGTTTCCCTATGTTTAAGAAACTGACTGTCTAATTTGATCATTTGTTGCAAATCTACAAAAAGTAAGGTAAAGGAGATATTAGCCATGTCTACTTTTTTTTCCACAAACAATTACTATCAAAACTAAGAAATGCCTTAAGATTTAGCTTTTTCGTGAATCACTAAACTGTGGTTGTAATACGACTTTATCTGAGAATTGCTTCACATCTGTGTTGCATAAACTCAACAAACCTTTGACACATGTGGACAGACATTCCAGCCCAGAACAATTGGACTACATTCTACAATTTTTCTGCATTTCTTGTTTTTTTCCTTAGAAAAAAGAAGACTTGTTTGACGTTACACAACACAGGTTGTCTACTGAATTAAAATCTAGGTATTGGGAAAACAACTCCATCACTTTAGACATGTTTGTCTGATCATGTGGCTCTCTTGTTGGTTTTTGGTATTGTCCATCTTTTAAAACAAAAACATTCTTTTCAAGTAGTTTAATGTGTTAAAAATGTATCTATAATCTCTGTAGGATCAATTGAACACAACCACATGAGAAACATCTCCTTAGTTTGATGCCAGAGTCACAATTCCTCACCGCAGAAACTACATATACACAAATAGGACTTGCTTTCATCAGTCTAATAAATGTCGCCCCATTTGTCCTGTGGTCTAAAACAGTCTCATAATTTACAAATGCGCACAAAGATCAAGATTCACAAATGCGCAGAATGAGATTAAGAAATGCACAGGAGGATATACACAAATACACAGAACAAGATTCACACTTGTATTTTTGATGCCAACACAAATATATCTTGATTTACAAGCTGCTTCTGGCTTGTAAATTAAGCCAATATGTCTAGAGACCCATAAACATAATAAAAGAAAATACTACTGCAACACTCCTGTCTATTGCTGAGTTTCAGACACGTGATCCGGATGACGCACAAAATTCAGCTGGACGGACGGAAGGGGATTTCTCCAGTTCAAAACAAAGCAAAACTGATCACCACGATCACTCTAATGCCCTCAATAAGCTGGAACAGATGAGGCGTCTCGAAAAAAACAAGCGTATATTTAGGATATGAGCCGTTGTTGCGTCAATCCGCGTTTCCCCAGCAGATACGGTTCCCCCTGCGTTTTCTTGCGGATTGACGCAACACCGAATTATCTCGGTAAGAAAAATACTTCTCTTGTAATTTTGAGGACTTATCAGGTGTTGAGGCGATCCACATAACTAACTATCTGGAGCTGCCGAGTTCATATTTTACGACGAGCAAGAAGAAAGTTTTCAAAAGCCTGGAGCATACAGTTATTTAGTTTCAATTTGGGTCAAGCATTTAGGATCAAAAGAATCATTAAATGACTGTCGACTTGTTTCTGTCGGTGAGTAATTCATTTATGATAGCGATGCTATCGCTAACAACGAACTAAGCCATGCTATTTCCATGTACTTGGATCTCCTGGTTAATTTATTTAGCTTCTGTAAACCCAAGTTTATGCTGGAGTTGGATGTTAATGTCGAGTCGTTGTAGATTCAGGTGCAAGTAGGTCAACTATTTGATTCGAAAAAGAGACACGGACCATGTGGGTGAATAGTCGCAGCTTAATGTGACTATATGGCAGTGTAGGTTATTTTAATTTATTTAGCCTGTTTCCTGTTTTTTTTAGCATGAAAGTCCCGCTGAACAAACACATTTTCTGTCTGTCACTCGGCACTGAGCTAGCTGCTAACAACATTAGCAATCTGGGGACAACCAAGCAAGGGCATAAACATATCTTATCTTACATATGAATGCTTGTCTTTCTAAGTAACTGTTCAATAAAATAACTGGAAATACAATTTAAACAATGCAATTGTTTACTGTTAGTGTTAAAAGCGGTGCCTCCATCTGCATTGGGTGACGTCGGTGCTTTGTCATCTGAAACAAGATTTAGGGTGGCCATGTTGGAGCGGTCCACCGCTCCATTCAGAGTTATATGTTTGGCATGCGCAATTAACTATCTCCGCATTTAATCGATCATACCACACTTTTTTGTTACTGGAAATCTTATTCAAACAGCTTTCAAAGCTACATTTTCAAACTACTGTAGTTTTCTTTATTATTGTATTGATACATACAGGTGCTGGTCATAAAATTAGAATATAATGAAAAAGTAGATTTCAGTAATTCCATTTAAAAAGTGAAACTTGTATATTATATTCATACATTACATACAAACTCATATTTCAAATGTTTATTTTGTTTAATTTTGATGATTATAAATGACAACAAATGAAAATCTCAAATTCAGCATATCAGAAAATTAGAATATTACTGAAGACCAATAAAAACAAAGGATTTATAGAAATGTTGGCCAACTGAAAAATATGAACATGAAAAGTATGAGCATGTACAGCACTCAGTATTTAGTTGGGGCTCCTTTGGCCTGTATTACTGCAGCAATGCGGCGTGGCATGGAGTCGATCAGTCTGTGGCACTGCTCAGGTGTTATGATAGCCCAGGTTACTCTAATAGTGGCTTTTAGCTCTTCTGAATTGTTGGGTCTGGTGTATTGCATCTTCTTCTTCACAATACCCCATAGATTTTCTATGGGGTTAAGGTCAGGAGAGTTTGCTGACCAATTAAGAACAGGGATACCATGGTCCTTCAACCAGGTACTGGTAGCTTTGGCACTGTGTGCAGGTGCCAAGTCCTGTTGGAAAATGAAATCTGCATCTCCAAAATGTTGGTCAGCAGCAGGACGCATGAAGTGCTCTAAAACTTCCTGGTATGTGGCTGCGTTGACCCTGGACCTCAGAAAACACAATGGACCAACACCAGCAGATGACATGGCACCCCAAACCATCACTGACTGTGGAAACTTTACACTGGACTTCAAGCAACGTGGATGAAGTGCCTCTCTTCTTTTCCTCCAGACTCTGGGACCTTGATTTCCAAAGGAAATGCGAAATTTACTTTTATCAGAGAACATGACTTTGGACCACTCACCAGCAGTTCAGTCCTGTTTCTCTTTAGCCCAGGCAAGACGCTTCTGACGCTGTCTGTGGTTCAAGAGTGGCTTGACACAAGGAATGCGACAGCAGAAAACCATGTCTTTCATACATCTGTGTGTGGTGGTTCATGAAGCACTCACTCCAACTGCAGTCCACTCTTTGTGAATCTCCCCCACATTTTTGAATGGGTTTTGTTTCACAATCCTCTCCAGGATGCAGTTATCTCTCTTGCTTGTACACTTTTTTCGACCACATCTTTTCCTTCCCTTCGCCTCTCTATTAATGTGCTTGGACACAGAGCTCTGTGAACAGCCAGCCTCTTTAGCGATGACCTTTTGTGTCTTGCCCTCCTTGTGCAAGGTATCGATGGTTGTCTTTTGGACAACTGTCAAGTCAGCAGTCTTCCCCATGATTGTGTAGCCTATAGAACTAGACTGAAAGACCATTTAAAGGTCTTTGCAGGTGGTTTGAGTTCATTAGCTGATTAGAGTGTGGTACCAGGTGCCATCAATTTTGAACCTTTGATTTATTATATTGATTTATGATGAGCATTTTACAAAGCTCACAGCCGTTCATAATTTTTTTAAATAAATTTAGGAATACCAATACATATTGATATAATGATTAATGACACAAATAAATAAGGATAAATACTGAATAATATTCATATACATACAAACATGTACAGCCTATTATTCATTGGCTGTTTTCCAGCTCTAGTTTAAGAGTGATTCAGCAGCTGAGGTTGAGTCCAAAATCCGATGTGAGACATTCATCCATGCTGTACAGTGAATCCGTCTTTCTTTAAAGACATTTCCCACTTCTCTCTCACATCGTGTCTTTAGGAAACCTTCAAAACAAAAATTGAAGATTTAGGAAGTATCTTACTTTTGACAGAATGCAAGAATTACTTATAAATAATAGTCTTTACCACCTGTGTCAACTTTGCTGGTGAATGTTATAACAAGTAATATAAGTTTTATAATGTATGTTACATCTTTTCATTTCTAATGTAAGCACCTTCTGTCACATAATCTATGTCAATGGTAGAAAATAATGATTTTTTTTTAGATTTACAGAATCTTGGTTAGTCTTCATAGCAGTGGCTGAACCCCAGTATTACGCCAAGCACTATAGCTAATATTAGCTGGTATTTCACCAGTGGACATAAATAAATTATAGTAATATTCTAATCACACAACATACACAATAATATGTCCATCTTACTTGTGAAATGTTTTCTGTCGAGCCCTCACATCAATAGGTCGTCGATCCGAACAACAATATCCCACAGTGCTGAGGCTTCTTCTGCTGTTTTGGTTGAGCAAAGTAGGAGGGACGACCGCTCCAAGATAGCCGCCATATTTTCTGTGCCGGAGCAGCCAATGCGAGGTCTACTCTTATGTTTTGTCTATGGAGAGCCTAAAACTACCCAGATGTTAGACAACCTATGGGTCTTCTGTATCTCTGCTTATTTCCAAACTCAAATGAGCAACTTTATGTTTAAAAACAAGCCCATAAAATCACAACTGCAACTCATTAAGGTTACTAGCAACTTTAGAAAAAAACAACCCAAAGTCACTTACAATAATCAGACTTGACAGAAACTCAAAGTAGTTCCCGATTTTCCAGGAACAAAATGTGCATTTCCCTCCTCCCTCAATTGTTTGTTGCTGATCAGCTGATAAATGTTGCATAGAAATGGCGGCCACTCCCCAAGGTGTGCAGAGGAAATAAAATTACATTACTAAAGAAAATAGTAATGCACAATGATTTGGAAAAGTAACTTATCTGGTTACTGGATTTGAAATAGTAATGTGTTAGATTACTCTTTACTGAAAGAAGTAGTCAGATAAGACAAAATGACGAGGTAGCACAGATCGTCAGAAAACTTGTAGGCCAATTACATCATAGCTCTGCATGTACTCCTGTGCTGATCCATCATAATTTGTGTTGTGACTAGCGCTTTGTTGTGTAACAACTCCTGTTGGTAAAATTCTACCTCATCCCAAATCAGTTCAAGAAGAAAAGGATCTGCGTTTAATTTAGCATTAATGGCTCTGATAGATTTAATAAGAGGAGATCTCCGGGTTTTAGTGGATGACTATGCAATTCCTGTGATTGATCTGTCAAATCCTGGAGGAAGATTGGGAGGATTTGGCATTGGGATTATAGATGAGGGCATCAAAGAGAGGACCAAATATCTCTTGAGACATCTGACGGACGTCTTTTCAGATGTAGTATTGGACCTGGTTGAGAACCAGCAGTTCAAATATTGAGACTTCAAAGTCACATTTGAGAATATAGTTTCTCAGGCCTTTGCCAAGGCTATGGGCATTGAAGAGACCATTCAAGACAAATGCATGGAGATTTCACCTCAAGGAAAGAAGTAGTTTTGTTACAAGGCTTTTTTATAAAGCATGTTATATAGATGGTGACATCTACCTCGGATGACGAGGACCCCACGAGTTGCTCAAGGTGGGGTTATGATTCAGTTCTTGGGTGAATCCTGTTAACAGGTTCATCCAGGAACTGATAACAATGAGGCTTTTAGGGAGCGAGAAAAGACACGATACAGCTTTTTGTAAAGTCATTGATGTGTTGAGAAACCAGGGAGTCTAAGGCATGTTGCTGTCTTAGCTACGTGAGAGAAACAAGAACGCATTGTTGACCAAATCTGCCAACCACAAAGAGCCCTTCTAGGTTAGACTCCTGTCCTGACCAAAAAGCTTTTCAGTTATATCACTATAACCTTGGGCTCTTCTGCTGGAACAGAACAGCCCAAGAACATCTCCACCATGACAATGTCATTTTATCGTGTCTGGAAAGTCACCTGAAAAAGCACCAGAAAAAGAGGGGCATCTTTGTTACAAGGCTTTTTTTTTCTAGTTGTAACGCTCTTTTATATGCGCAGGTCTGACTGCAAGGTTTAGTGTTAACCTCTTTGTAGAATCAGAACTAGGTACGGCATGGAGTCATGATTGGGTGGATAATTGATGCAACTGATGCAAAAAGGGTTTGTTTTGCTATTTATTGCAGTGACAATAATGACAGTAATAATAATAATAATAGCAACAACTAAACAAAATAGATTGTTCAAAAGAAACAAAGAAAGAAAAAAAATTAACCAATCAAAGAAATAATACTCAATGATACTTCAAATGTAGTTCCAAAGTAGTCCAAAAGCAAAGGGAGAATAGTCTTTTTCCTTTGAATACTCCCTGGGAGTTTAGTTTATGTCCTGAATGGAAAGTGTCAGTTCGTTTTCCTACCACCAGGTGGTGTGTGGGTAGCTCGCCATCCTCCTCATCACGTGAGTCGATGAAGGGGAACCAAACAAAAAACAAAAAAAAAACCTGACCGTCGAATAACGGATTGTCTGAGGAGGTGGATGCAATGTTAACTTGTTCTCATCTGATGGTTTACCAGGCGTCAACAAAGCCCAACCACAGATTCTCGAGTTTTTGGGATGGATTTGTTCAGTGATGAGTCGAGTTGGAGATTTCAGATTGTTTTATTAACATCTGACGCCACAACCAACAGTGAGCAGCAGCATAGTGGAAACCCGGAAATACACATGAGGACTCCAGAGCTTAAAGGGGTGACTTAAAGGGAAGGTGGGTAGGTCATGGCGATCACGTGGGTTACATGTTCCCCCCCTGATCCCATGCACGTCCCCGTACATGGACCAGGTTGAGTCTGGATGACTGGCTGGACAATACCAGGAACGGTCATGTGTTCATCCTCCTCAGTCCCTTCAAGAGCATGTGTAAATGCAGTGGTTAGTCCATTAAACAGCAACTGGATACTCTTCAACAACGGGTGACCAAGTTGGGAGTACTGTAAGCGTTCTGGTGGTCTTCTTGCTCGGGTCGACCTCCGTAAAGATGGTTTGATTCTGATTCGGGGCTTGATGGTTCTGTTGTGGAGCTTGATGATTCTGTTTGAACTATTAAGTCCACTTCTGGTTCCCTATTATTGGTGGAGGGCTCTGGAATGACAGGCTCAGGAACAGAAACTCCCTGAGTAGCAGGATCTCCAGCAGCATCTCCTGCAGGATCATTAGTTTTTGAATTGATGTTTACCGCCTCTCTGTCCACAGGTTGAAGTTTCCTTGGTTCCTCTGTAACAACTGGAATTTCTTGCTCCAAATCCTCTTCTGCAGCAGAGGATGGGGGCTGATCAGGAACTTCAGGTAGGTCTGCAGGCGGAACAGGTTGCTGGACAGGAGGTAATGGTGAATCAAAAACAGTGATAAATTTCACAGGCTCGAAGGAAGAGGGATCATACAAAGGTGAGATGATCTCATCCTCTGAATCTTTATTGTCAGGATCAGGTAAGGTCACAGGCAGGTGTTTTTTCCTCTTCACAAGTAAGTCGTTTACAGGGCTCTGTTCAGGTAGGTAAGTACAAGGCAACAAAAGATCACGATGAAGTGTTCTGAGAGGTTTAGCCTGGTTCTCTGGTTTTACAGTGTAAACAGGGAGGTTGCCAGCCCTCTTCACCACTACTCCCATTTGTCAGCCAATGTCAGGTTCCCATTTGTCAGCCAATTTGTGTTTTCCTCTCAGTCTGACGTTTCTAACAAGGACCCTGTCTCCTACAGCAAGTTCAGAAATGGTGGTATGCCGATCAAAAGAGGTCTTGTTGCGGGACATCACCTTCTCCGAGTTCTCCGCAGCCAACTGATGGCTGTCTTGCAGGTGTGTTTTCAATCTTTGGACATATTGTAGGTGAGAGGTAGAAGTGTCCTCTTCCAGTGGTAACCCAAAAGCCACATCTATGGGAAAACGAGGTTGGCGACCAAACATTAGTTCGTATGGAGAAAAACCAGTGACATCATTCTTAGTGCAATTGTATGCATGAACAAGTGGTTTTACAAAATCTTTCCATCAAGATTTATTCTGCTCACTTAATGTCCCTAGCATGTTAAGCAATGTGCGATTGAATCTTTCCACAGGGTTACCTCTGGGATGATAAGGAGTTGTCCTTCCTTTATGGATGCCAGCAATATCACAAAGTTCCTTGATGGTACGGGACTCAAAATCTGGTCCTTGGTCACTGTGTAGCCTCTCTGGAATACCATAGTGGACAAAGAAATTTTCCCACAAGCATTTAGCAACAGCTCGAGCTTTCTGATTTGGTGTTGGAACAGCGACAGCATATTTTGTGAAGTGATCTGTAATCACAAAAATATCTTTCACTCTACGATCTGGCTCTAGAGACAGGAAGTCCATGCACACTAGCTCTAGAGGTCTTGAAGACTTGATATTAACGAGAGGTGCAGCCCGTTCTGGTAACGTTTTCCTTTTTACACATCGTTCACAGGTCTTGATTTTGTTGTAAACATCAGTAGCCATTCGTGGCCAAAAAAAACGGGAACGAATCAAGTCCAATGTCCTTTCAATCCCAAGGTGGCCCATATGATCATGAAGCTGAACCATCACCATATGCCGACACTCCTCTGGTAACACTAGCTGATAGACAACACTGCTTCCCACTTGCCGTCTCCTGAGAAGAAGGTTGTTACGGAGCTCCAGTTTATTTACTTCTCTCAACAGGAGTGGCAGATCTGGAAGTTCATCCCTCAGCGATGGCGGTGGAGATTCCCCTCTCTCAAGCTGAGCGATCACATGTTGGATGATGGGATCAGCTCGCTGTTTGGCAGCAAGATCAGCAGTGGAGAACCGGGACAGAACAGAGGTGGCAAATTGGGTGTTGTTTGTGTAACTGTCAGGTAGACTTTCCACATGGGCAGACAGAGAGAACAAGGGCATGGTCATTGCTTGAGCTGAACACCAGCTGGCACTCACAGATGGCTTCAACAACATGCTGGTCAATCGAGGTGCAACCTGGTTCCTCAAGATGATGTTGAACGAACTTTGACACTCTCCCTTTCTTTGCAGGATCTAAAATCATCAGGCATTTCAAGATGTGGTCGTTGGGACAGCCCATCAGCATCTGCATTCTGTTTTCCTGCTCTGTAAACAATCTTAAAAGTGAATGTGGACAGAGCAGAGAGCCATCTATAGCTTGTAGCATCAAGCTTAGCTGATGTCAAAAGGTAGGTCAATGGATTACTGTCTGTGACCACAGTAAATTGTGCCCCATATAGGTAATCATTAAACTTCTCAGTAACTGCCCATTTAACTGCCAGAAACTCTAATTTATGTGCTGGGTAGTTTGATTCACTTCTGGACAAACCTCTACTTGCATAAGCTACAACTTGATTTTTGCCATCATGTTCTTGATATAGCACTGCTCCAAGGCCTGAAGAACTGGCATCAGTATGGAGAGTGTATGGCTTGTGAGGATCTGCAAATACTAGTACAGGAGAAGCAGTAAGTTTTTCGATAATGGTTTTAAATGCATGCTGACAAGATTCATTCAGTCCAACGTTCAACAAAAGGCTCTTTTGGGTTGAAATAGTTCTGGGGTTTCAACACAGGTTTTAGTTTCTTTCGGCTAGGTGGATAGCCGGCAGTAAGGTGATGTAGTGGCTTGACGATTGTAGAATAGTCCTTCACAAATCTCCGATAATACCCTGCAAATCCCAGGAATGATCTCAGTTCCTTCAAATTCTTTGGCACTGGCCAAGATGCAAGGGTGGAAATTTTATCGGGATCTGTCTCCACACCGTCCTTGGACACAACATGACCAAGATACTTCACTGAAGTTTGGAAGAACACACATTTTTCAATGGACAGTTTTAGTCCAAAGTCCTTTAATTTGTTAAGGACTTTCATCAATCTTTTTTCATGTTCTTCAAGAGTTGGTGCGAAGATGATCAAATCGTCAATAAAATCCAGAACTTCTTTCAGATTGAGCTCACCCATACATTTTTCCATGAGTCGTTAAAAAGTGCTTGGAGCATTGGTCACTCCCTGTGGCATACGATTAAATTCCCAGAAACCTAAAGGACACACAAAGGCTGTTTTGTTCTTGTCAGCTTCCTCCATTTCTATCTGGTAATACCCAGATTTTAGGTCCAGCACAGAGAACCATTTAGAGCCTGCCAGTGCAGTAAATGCATCTTCTAGCTTTGGAAGAGCATACGCATCTTTAATGGTTTGTATGTTAAGTTTCCGGTAATCAATACAAAGGCGGACAGAGCCATTTTTCTTGCGCACCACCACAATGGGTGAAGCAAATGGAGATTCTGACTCACGTATTATTCCAGACTCAAGCAGTTCTTGAAGATGTTTTCTCACAGCATCAACATCCTGTGGATGTATAGGGCGTGGCCTTTGTTTGAATGGTGTAGGGTCAGACAATTTTATTTGATGTTTCACCTTGTCTGTTCGACCAAAATCTAGGTCATGTTTGGCAAAGACCTCTGGTATGCTGTTGAGCTTTGAAATGATCCGACTTTTCCATTGTGGTATAAGAGGCTATTCTCCAAAGTTGTATTGAATCTGAGGTGTTAATGGCTCTGCAGGCTTGTCATGGACTTTGACACTGTGCTCTTTGGAAATAACAGACTCTAATGTGGCAATCTCTGCAATGGCTGCTCTCGCGGGGATGATAACTGGATGGTCTGACTCATTAGTTACTACAACTGGCAGGTGACAAGGCCGATGTTGAGGTATGTTAATGAGACAGGCTTTAACCATAAGTCCCCCAGGTAGACAGGAAGAGGCTGGGTGTTCAACAACATCCACCTTCTCTCCCCTCAATAGCCGTGTGGTCAAACATCCCTCAAGAACAACAGTTTGGCCAGATAATATGGTTTGTGGCTGATCAGGCTGCAGAGTTAAAACAACTGGATGTTCAGGTGAGTTTTGAGTATGCCCTTGCTGCAAGATCTTCAAGACAGCTTGATACCCAAAGGCAGTGGGTTTAAAAGAAGTAGACTGGCTCTCAAGGTGCTTCTTGTAGACAATGTCAAGGGTATTTGTGCCTACCAGTAAAAGTGGATGTGTGGTTTTGGTTTCTGGGACTACCAAAGCTAGAGTGTCCACTTCAATTGGTGAGCCAAGAAATTCAGGTGGAAAAGTCAAATTTAATTCAATGTACCCAAGGTATAGTACATTTTGGCCATTTGCACCCTCAACTTCTAACAGATTGTTCAAAGACATAATTTCATGGTCAAAGAGATGGGTATTATAACATGAATGTGGTACTGTAGTGACTTGCGACCCACTATCAAGAAGGCAGCTAAAGTTTGTACCCTTTATTTGAATTTGGCCCATGCTCTTCGTACTGATGAGACCTTTAGGTAATACAACATGCGATTCAGAGTGGGTTTTGGGACAGCTGATGGTTGCAGCTCCTGGGTGTCCCTCAGCAGGAACTGCATTTAGTTTAACTGCTGACTTGACTTTTTCTCATCCCATGCTTGTTGTTTCTGACAAAGCTGTTTCTTCTTTTGCTCCACAAGGCTTGGATTTGCTTTGTTGCTACATTGGGAAGAAACATGACCATCCTCACCACAGTTAAAACAGTACCCTGGCTTTGGTCTTTCAGCCATCTGAGGTGAGGTGTTGTTGGTCCTTGGCTTAGACTTGGCCTGTTGCAGTTCTGATTTTGCAGATGTCTTCCTTCATGTCTTTCTGGACATGAAGGAAGACATCTGTTGTTGGAGTTGAATCTGCTTTTTTAGTTCTTTCAGTTCGTCATTAACTGTGTCATGACCACAGGAGCAGGTACTCTGAGACTGAATGGTCACTTTTTGTGTAGATGAATGAATATGCTTTCTCATTAGAGATTCTTTAGCAATTTGTCTGTCCTGTTCTGTCCGGAGTGACAACAAGAGTAGAGAAAATGGGGGAGGATTGCTTTTTTTTCTCCTCAAGCTGCAACATGGAGATGACTGAGTTGTCCCAGCATCCACGGCAAAATTGTTTAAGTAAATGTGTGTCTTTGTCTCTTGGTAATATTCCTCCTCGTTTTATTACTGTGCTGAGGGTAACCTGCAATCGCTGGAGATAGGAAGATGGCTGCTCTCCAGGATTCTGAAAAATGTTTAAAAACAGAGCAAAAAGCTACTCTCCATCCTGCACTGTCTGAAAAGCTGAATCAAGGACTTGAAGAAGAGTAGAAGGTGCTGCACCAGGGCTCAAACATTTAATCAAATCTGCAGCTGGTGACAACAAACTTTCAACAATTTGCCGATTAACATGCAATCTGGAAAGGCTGAGATCAGCAAGTAACAGTTCAATTTGAGATCGCCATGAGTCATAGTCCGCTTCATTGCTTGGTTTAGGAATTTTTCCTGAAAATGGCCGGAGCCTAAGTGAAGATGTGGAAAAGTTACTATTTTTTACAACATGCTCCACCACAACTCTTTGAACATCCTGTGGAATAAGGTCATTCCTTGATAAAGGAACCCTCTGGATTGGTGGTGTACTGGAGTGGCTGAGTCCAGGTGGTGCTCCCTGCTTGTCAGTGAACAAATGGGTTGGATGGGCTGAATAGGCTTGAAGCCCAGTTGGCAACATCTGCTGACTTTGCACAGGTTGTGCGAAGGTGAGGATGTCATGAGTCATAGTCCGCTTCATTGCTTGGTTTAGGAATTTTTCCTGAAAATGAGCGGAGCCTAAGTGAAGATGTGAAAAAGTCACTATTTTTTACAACATGCTCCACCACAACTCTTTGAACGTCCTGTGGAATAAGGTCATTCCTTGACAAAGGAACCCTCTGGATTGGTGGTGTACTGGAGTGGCTGAGTCCAGGTGGCACTCCCTGCTTGTCAGTGAACGAATGGGTTGGATGGGCTGAATAGGCTTGAAGCCCAGTTGGCAACATCTGCTGACTTTGCACAGGTTGTGCGAAGGTGAGGATGTCTTTCTTTTCTTCTTCCTCCTCTTCACCACCACCATCATCATCATCCTCTTCATCACCACCATTGTCATCTTCATCACCACCTCCTGTTCTCTCTAAATGTGTGCTGATTTGATCCATCACACCTTTCAGGACCTCCTCAAACCGTTTTCCACTTCGTTTAGCTATGTTCTTCAGCTCATCAATGTAGTCCATGAGAGGGCTGCTGCTACTCACTGAGGCTGCATACTCTGAAGCAAGAGGAGTAACACGAAATATTGCATCTACTGTGGTTTGGGAAGGGTATTTATATGGGAAAAGGGGTTGCATTGCACTAATGGTAGACTCTTCTTCAAACTCTAAAATAAGGTTTTTATAAAATGTACTTTGTGGATCACTGACATGAAAAACGTCTTTTACTGCACCATAACATTGTAAATGATCAATTATCTCTTTTTCATCTTCAGAGCTCTGTGTGCCAATAACTAACACAGATCATTGCATGTTTAAACCCAGCTGAGTAACAACATCCATTTTTATTTTTGTTAATGATAACGCGTCCAAAATAAAGGCACTGTGGAATTATTCAATTATTTACCCATTACAAGACTCCTGGCTAGCTCGCCACATGTAAAGCTCTTTTATATGCGCAGGTCTGACTTCAAGGTTTAGTGTTAACCACTTTGTAGAATCAGAACTAGGTACGGCATGGAGTCATGATTGGGTGGATAATTGATGCAACTGATGCAAAAAGGTTTGTTTTGCTATTTATTGCAGTGACAATGACAGTAATAATAATAATAATAATAATAGCAACAACTAAACAAAATAGATTGTTCAAAAGAAACAAAGAAAGAAAAAAAATTAACCAATCAAAGAAATAATACTCAATGATACTTCAAATGTAGTTCCAAAGTAGTCCAAAAGCAAAGGGAGAATAGTCTTTTTCCTTTGAATACTCCCTTGGAGTTTAGTTTATGTCCTGAATGGAAAGTGTCAGTTCGTTTTCCTACCACCAGGTGGTGTGTTTGTAGCTCGCCATCCTCCTCATCACGTGAGTCGATGAAGGGGAAACCAAACAAACAAAAAAAAAAAACCTGACCGTCGAGTAACGGATTGTCTGAGGAGGTGGATGCAATGTTAACTTGTTCTCATCTGATGGTTTACCAGGCGTCAACAAAGCCCAACCACAGATTCTCGAGTTTTTGGGATGGATTTGTTCAGCGATGAGTCGAGTTGGAGATTTCAGATTGTTTTATTAACATCTGATGCCACAACCAACAGTGAGCAGCAGCATAGTGGAAACCCGGAAATACACATGAGGATCCCAGAGCTTAAAGGGGTGACTTAAAGGGAAGGTGGGTGGGTCATGGCGATCACGTGGGTTACATAGTGCTGGTAATACCATGAGATGCCATCTCACTAAATGAGGGCCAATAGTGTCTTGCCTCTCTGTTCCTCCATTAGTCCCAGCCCTATTCTGTTACTGTCCTCTCTGACACACCCAGTTCAACACCACATTCAGTGTGTGAGTCGCATGAGGACTCTACAGTGGCAACTTCCCGAAAGGAAATGCTTGAAGTGAGTACAGATTATAGTTTAATATTAAATTGGCATTTATAATTTTCTTATATTGCCTGGACAGATACAGGCTACTGTCTATAGAGTCTAGACTAACACGGAATTGTTTGTGTTACAATGTAACATTTCTGAGCAACAATGTGACATTTAAAAACAATAATGAATTTCGTCTGATGCAATACATATGAAGACCTCTTTTCTTATTTTTTTGCGAACTGTGCATTTCTTGTCCACATCTGTTTGCCTAAAGAAAATACGAGGTAAAAATCTAAGCATTTTGAAACCACTTTTATTGAAAGCACTAATATTGAAAGACCAAAATTTTTGTAATAAACACTTTGATCAGACATGACCTACTTCAAGACATTTTAATGGCAATAGCAACACGGGTCAACGACATGCAGCGAACGCATATGCAACATAGACATATGCAGAAAACACATATGCAGCAAACACATATACATCCAATGCATATGCAACATAGACATATAGAAACATCTACATATGTATCATCTATATGCAATATGGACCGACATCTACCAAAGACACATAGCAACCACATAGACCAACGACATCTACACACGGCTTCTACTTATTTATGACACAAATGGAAGCCCATAGTAATACAGCACGTTAAGCTTGTTAACAAGTAGCCAGTAGGCTACTGATGTTGTCTATGTTCAGCTACATAGACTCATTCCTCCCTCCCAAAAAAAATAAGTCGATGCACCCCCTGTTAAACTAGTTTGGAGCCGGACTGGCCCGTAGTTCTCTAGATAAGAGCGGTGAACAAGCAGCCGTGTATTTTGCCACCTGGGCGGTGCCGAGCGGTGAAGAGACGCTGAGGGAACCGTATCTGATGGGTAAACGGTAACATCAGCATTGTGAGTAGTTTCTTTTTCTTCCCTGGATTGTAGGAAGCAGCTATGTTTTACGTCATACTATGCATGAGCTGGGGATTCTCTGGAAGAAAAGATCCGTTTCCTCTGTTTACACGACAACGGGAAATGGTACGTTTCGGAAACATTGCACTCTGGAACCCGTTTTCAATCTGTGCCATTGTCAGAGAAAACATTCGGTGGTTTCGTGTAAATGCACACTACAGACGCAACAAAACTCTTCCGTTT
Organism: Poecilia picta; assembly: GCA_033032245.1. Lineage (NCBI taxonomy): Eukaryota > Metazoa > Chordata > Actinopteri > Cyprinodontiformes > Poeciliidae > Poecilia > Poecilia picta. Next base: position 25,784,124 of record CM065365.1, on the reverse strand, counting down.
TCCCCGAAATCGTTGTGTAAACAGGTCACAACCTAACGGGGAAGAAAATCTGATTTATATTCCGTGGCAGTTTGTTGCCAGAAAAAACGCTGATCTCCTAACTCTAAATTAATTATGGTATATAAAACATAAGCTCTTTTGAAATAATGCTTATTTGCTTAGACAGACGACATTTACAGTTGGTAAATTTATCAGAAGTAAAAATCAGATGTAAAGTGCACGTTGTTACCAGAAATCACACTCATCTCTTAGCAACAGATTAACAACAAATATTAGCTGTGTCCGAATTCAGGGCCTACATCCTTCGAAGGACTGGTCTATGTAGGACGGGTCCTTCGAAGGCTGGGAATAAACTAAGATCGGAAGAAAAATATCTGTGGTGAAGGTCTAGCCTTCAACTGGCCCCGCCCCCACCTCAGTGTGTCTCATGTTACTAAGCAACCGTGACAGAGTGAAGCAGAGAACTGAGAAACCAAACATTTTTCAACCAGACCTGTCTGATTAATATCGGTGTTTAACTCCCACTTATTGGGGAAAGCTAGCGGGAGTTTTTATAACAATGTGCCAGGAGTTAGGCGTTTTCTCAGGTGCTCCAGAGAGCACCTGAGAAAACGCCCGCCAGCCAGTTCCCTGAACTGGCTGGCGGGGGGAGCTGGCTGTTAGCGCAGCAGTAGCAGACAGGTCCGAAAATGTCAGAGCAATATTGTATTTAGGTGATGTATTGATGAACCGAACATTTGAGATTTACATACTTACATTCTCGCCTAAAAACATTATACCAAATCATGTTGTGTCATTTAAAGTGTAAATAATTTACACTTTAAATAATTTGTCGCTATTCACCGCCATTGACGCTCTGCCTGAACGCCTTGTTGGAACCTGCAATGAATTATGGGATATCGTGGGCCATGAATGATCCACCGGACCCATCCTTCAAATCTGGGGAAAAGAAGGACGCATTTGAAGAACGCATTTGAAGGAGTCTTTGAATTCGGACAGGCCTTGTCGCCACGCTATGACATAATCGGCCTACAAATCCATCCTTCGAAGGATGCAGACCCTGATTTCAAACACAGCTTCAGAAAAAACAATGTATGTCAGAAGGATCAGGATAATGTATGTAAGTGAATGCAGATTGGTGTACGAACTGTGGACTGGTTAACAGCTGTCAGCCATCCTATCTGCCTCAGGAGTTTACTGCGGTGTTCGTCACCATTGTTTACATTCCGCCAAGTGCTAACGGCAACGAAACATCGAAGGAGATGTATAACACCGTTAGCTCAATGCAGATGAAGCACAGAGGTGTTTTATGTGAGCTGCGGGACTTTAACCACGTGAAACTGACAGTCTGTCCAGTTTTTACTGACATGTCATCCATCTTACACTCTGAACTGTATGTACACACCAACATTCACGGTGCGTACAGAGCTCTTCCTGACCCTCTCCGACCACATCTCCATCCTGCTGGTGCCAGCATATCGTACGCTGATGAGACGGATTAGACCAACAAAGAAGACGGTCACTGTGTGGCCCAGAGATGCAGCCTTTGTGCTCCAGGACTGTTTTCAGCCCACAATTTGCAGATCTTCTGAGAGGCAACTACTTATGAGGGAGAGGTGGACCTGGAGGAATACACCTCCTCTGTTCTTGGCTTCATCTCCAATTGTGCTGATGATGTCACCACCACCAAGACAGAAACCTGCTACCCGAACCAGAAACTCTGGCTGAATACTGAGATGAAAGCTCTGCTGAAAGCTAGGGACACTGAGTTCAGGACAGGCGAGGCATTAGCACTCCAAGAAGCGATCCTAGGGTTAAGGTTAGCCTAACCCAGGGGCGGATCTACTAGGGTGGCAAAGGGTGGCACTTGCCACCCCAAACAAGAGCCTTGCCACCCCTGTTACCACCCCAGCTAGTGACAATAATTCAATAAATAGTTATGGCAAATCAGACATTAAGCGCATAAAACTCTTTTTTTTTCCAACAACATTGAATGCAACCTACTGCTAAGTAGTGGGAAGTGTGAGAGAAGGACAGAGCGCCAGCAGCATTGATGGATATGGATGATTTTGCAATTTGTTATATGTTTCTGGACTGGACATTATGTGATTTATTGTAAGTCACACATGCACCATTGCTTTCCATGGAGTCAGGAATATTAGTGGTCAGGAAACTACAATCACGCAAAGAATCAGAACAACGGACGCAATGTTTAGCAGTTAAGTCAACCATAGATAATGGTAATAAGGGCTTCAGATTTCACAAGTGAGGAAAATGTAGTGAAAAGATTGAACAAGTGAGCAGTGGGTCAGTTATACTAGCCTAACTGTTGCTGGCCTGGTATTGACTTTGATAACCATAGCATGTGCTGTGCAGTTCGGTGTGTTTTGGTTCCATTAGCACTAAACAACCCGCCCACCAAGTCATCAGTAGAGCAGCTGTTTAAATCAGTTAATCAACCACCACGGTGATCAGGCGAAAACTTAATAATCAGAAAATAGACATTAAGCCTGACAACATAATGTAACAGACTGGATGTTCTGTTTTAGTGTTTTTGCTACATTTTGTGTGGGAAATGTTTGTGTTTTTGGTGTTGATTCCCTGATTGGTAATCTCTGCTCTATCTGCTCGTTGAGCTGTTTGTCAGTTGCCATGACAACGGGTCGTGTGTAATACCAAGCGAGAAAAGGCGGAATCGAAGTTGCTGGAGCTATTTTTTCTTTATTACTTTGTCCATTTGAATTTTGTTACTTTATTCTTAAATTTCTAATTTTTGCATTATTTACAGAGTTTATTTGTAGGTTGATTTGTCTAGATCAGTGGCCCCCAGCCCCCGGACCGCGGACCGGTACCGGTCCGTGGACCAATTGGTACCGGTCCGCGGCGCAAGAAATAATTAAATATTCCCGTTGTACGTATTTGAGTCTGGAGCATCTTTTATTTTGAAAATCCTGTAACCGGATTCTCTCGGTTACTTGTGCGCCAACATTGAGCCACAAGCAGCAAAGGGGGAAAAGAAACACATCGGTAGGTGAGTCCTACGTTACAATCCGCTCTGCGTAACGGCTTCTGCCTTAGCGCACCCCTCTCCCGTCGGCAGCAAAATATCGGAGTCTCCTTCTCCCCTTCCCGCACCCACCCCAGTCGGCTCTCCTTCTCTCCTTCCCGCACCCCACTCCTGCACACAAATGCAGCGCAACTCATAGACCAAAAACAGCTTGTAAATCAAGATATTTGTGTTTCCATCAAAAATATAAGTGCAGATCCTGTGCATTTGTGAATTATGAGACTGTTTTTCAGTTTTTAGTACTACCTATACATAATGAAGTTCCAAGAGTTGAGCTGCATAACTTCTGAAAAGTCCTTAAAGTAATCCTTCCAACTGAAGGCTTTGTGGAGTATAACAATCAATTAACCAATCAATTTCAATCAAATTGCAATGTTCTTTAACATCTTGAATGACCCATTTTACTCCATAGACCATAAAACTATATAGACCATCACTATGGATTCGGAAAACATTTGTTTTTGTTCATAGCATGAATGACCTTGAACTCCACGCAAAATCCCCATTTGTCCAAATATCCCCTTTCAATTAAGTATTAAATTAGAATGACTCGGCATCATTACTGCTGGGTTTGTTTTTTGTAGGAGACGGGGAATGGGTGATTCTGCCCCTATTAGTACGTTATTTTCAATGGTTGGTAATGTTCAGCTTCTATCATTTTTGAACAAATCTGTATATTAAATGTTTTTTGTGTGACTTAAATGCAGGACAAGACTAACCTGTGTTGTGGCTGTTGTCTGAATCTTTTTCATCTCCTTGTCTTTGCCATCATCTGACCTTGGAGTCTCAGAGGCGTTGCTCCTCATCTCTACTGCACCATTCGTCTTATCAGCCAGCAATTCCCCTTCAAATTCTGTTGCACCATCAGAGGTCTGTGGGATTTTGCAAAAGCCTTCAGTTTCTGAGTTCATGTTTTCAAGGACTTTTTTGAGTTCAAGCTCCTCCTTTACCAATATGCTGGGTAAGGAGCTGCCTGTCATGTGAGCCAGAAGGCCAATTTCATCCCTGGATCCAGTGTGATCGGGAAGCTCTGAACTCGGCAGGACCAGAGGCTCAGCTAGGCTGAGGTCCGGTAGGAGATTGTCCTCAATGCTGCCCGTCACCTTACCAAACAGGAAATTGTTATTGTGAGGGATGTCGTCCTTCTCATCATCCAGTGTAATGAGAGGGGCAGCATTCTGGTCATTCATGCTGCCCTTTGGCATCAACATACTGCTGACATTATTGTCGAGCTTCCTCACAGTGGCACAGTAAACATTATCCAACAGAGACTCCACCTCAACCAGAGGCCCGTTCTCAGATACTCCCACTGTCTCAGAAGAGAGCTCTGTGTCATCCATCTTCACCTCTGTAGCTTCCACCTTTTCAGCTCTGATGTCCACAAGAAGGTCATGAACTGCAACTCTGACCCCATCTAATGTATTCTCAGATCCCCCGAAGTCTCCCTCAGGCCCCTTCCCTTCAGTCAGCAGGTTCCGCGAATCGGCACTCTCATAGTCTGCCTCGCTGTCGGGAGTCTGGGAATGATCATCAATTTCTCCGATCTCAATCACACCTTTGATGTTTGAGGTCTGAGCAGAGAGACCACAGATGGTGCTGACCAAACCCTTCTTCCCTTTCTTTATGTTCTCCTCCTCCTGACGTTGGTACTCTTCATACATCTTTGCTAAATATTCTTTGTGCGCCTCATAAGTCACCTGTAGAGAAAATTTAACGAAATACATATAGGATATACTGAAATATCCTCTGAATATTATTTAAATGGTTGGCAGATTACTTAAAAGGTCTGCCTCAGCAGCAGAGGTCAGTGTTTCTCTCTTTGTGCTGCACTCACCTTAGAGTGGGCTATAGAGAGAGTGTCCACCCACACACGCCATCCTCCCCATTCATACTTGATGGCATGATAAAGCAGAATGCGGAATATGTTGTACATCATCTCAGTCATTTTCTGTTCTTCTGAGTTTTTGGGGTTAATGTAGCCGAGAGAAAACATCCAGTCTTGCCATACAGAGCACTGCAACAGACACCTGTAAAATTCAAACAGTGAAAACAAATCTGCTCCATGTAAACTGGATAAAACGTTGACAAGTTATATGCCTAGTAAATATTAGATGATCATTTATTAAAGAGTCTTATGCCATTTGACATGCCAACAAACTTGTCAGCTTCTCTATGTTAGAATCTTCTTGCCTTAAGTTAAATAGTTTAACTTAGCCCTATAAACGCCACGCCTTCAACATCCTAGTACAAGGTTTTGTGAGGTTGAAGTGTGATTCTTCATTTCCTTCAGTAACTGAACATCATTTGGTATTTTAAATGAACAAAATAGGCTTCATAATAAAATTTGTTCATTTGAATTTTTTTTCAGTCTATTCCTTTGAATATATTTCCTTTTTAATGGCACACTACATATCGCTACATATAAAAGCTTTTGTTGACACTTCAGTAGTTAGAAACATTGGATATATTTATTAGATAAATTACATAAAAGTTTGACAACCAATTAAATAACTAGTAACAAAAACGAAAATATGTCTTGTCGTATTTCCCCTTCATACATGTCATGACTACGGATACCTTCTTCTCTTACAGGGTAATTATATATAGGTTTTGTGGATTCTCTGCCTTTTCCCCGGATTCATTCATTGATCTGTCAGATATTTAATAAAGCAAGTGAGAAAAATGTGGTCTAAGTCTACTTGCCGTCTGTTGTCTCGACTGCTGCTGAAGAGTTTGATCATATCTGAAAGGAAGAGCCGCCGAACCTCCATCAGTTCTGTGCGGGGGCAGAGCTCTTCAGTAAATTTGCTACAACCTTGAGAATCACTGAAAAGAAAAATGTACGTAAAATAAAATAAAAAATACACACTTTGTTAATTCCTGCAATCAATTACTATGGAAGGCAGAGCAACTTGACATCAAGCAGCCTTACTTGGATTCTGAATCTTGACAGTGGAGTCAGGCTCAGGATGAGGTTTGTGAACTACCTGTGTGCACACCTGCTCTGTCAAAATCTGCGATGAGGAGCAGTGAAAAGATTTCCATCACACTCGCACAGTTCATAATAATTGAGCATTTATGGGGGGAAACAATCAGTTACCTCATAAAGGGTGTTGTAAGTTGTAACAGACACAGTGTTGGTGTGCAGCATAAGCCTCTCGCCCAGAAGAGTAAAAAGGCTGTGTGTATGCATGATTTCCACCTTCCTTCTGTTAATACACACACACAAAACGGTGAAGTGGTGTGTTTGGAACTTCCTAAGCCACTCAAATCAGTGAGTGCCATCAGCTTGCCTCCCTATGCTCATCCACAGGGAGCCAGGCTCTAGAGACAAGTGTCAGGGAAACCGCCTGCTGTCATAAATTGGGTGAATTTTGTCGGAGGTGTGTATAGGATAAAGAAGTTAGCCTGTCACCAGGAGTGGCTCAAGATACCGAGGCATACTACAGGTGAATAGGTTCAACAGTGACAAACTGAATAAGAAATGCTGTCAGCCAGAGCTTCTTTGTTCGACTTTTTCTTTTTCCTTTCACGTTGTAAAGCTTGGAAATTGGGCACTTAGAAAAAGAGCAACTTTTCTTTCAGCTGCATAAATATGGAAATTTGAAATGAGAGCAGACTGATGATGTATTGCCTACTGAACTGTAAAAAAGCACAAATGTTAAAAGAATGAAGAGAAACAGACGAGCTTTGCTTTCATAAGACTATAGACAATGTCAAGATTTTTCTGACAGAATATATTTCCACTGAACTGAATTAAGGTAATTTAGTTACAAACCACTGAAGACTTTGTTCCAAAATTTAATGTAAAAAAAAAAGTTTGTATTAATTCCAATGTCTGCATTTGCAGAGAAGAGAGAAAGAAAGACAATTTTGACCAAAATTTCAAACTTTGTAACTTTTGCTCTTTACATGGCTTCCAAAACCAAATGGTATACAGATACAAACGGTACGTTTTGACTTAACCAAGAACAAACACTGATCACTGCTACACAAACAGTATGTTTTACACATTTGTCTGCAAAAGCAACCTGGAAATAAAATACTGTGGGAAAGAGCTGAGATTTACAAGGTTTTATTTCTGCCTGCAGTAGCATAACTTGGCCTTATGCCTAACCTTATTTCCCATTCGGCATTACCACTCCCTGGCACTCTACTGCTGTGAGCACAGCATCACCATTTATCCTCTCGGCTCACCCTGCAACCTGCATTTAAAACTGTAAGCTGTCCATTCAAAAGAGTTTCCTATTATCTGTCTTGACATGATGTTCTAACATTTTAGTTTGTTTTTTTCCTTCTTAACTCCATCTTGGGCCTCTTCCTGTCATGCCAATTAATGAGTAAAGGCATGGTGCAAAGACTTCACTTCAGCAGACAAACAGGTTCAACTCATGTCCACAAATAAATACTCAAATAATTCTAAAAGAATCCACTTATGCACTTTCAAAATTAATATGCATCCAAGTCATAGTACAGTAAATTCAAGTTGAGTTTTTTTTTTTCAAAATTAGATAGGACTCATTTTTTCCTGTATTTTTATATTGTTCACTGCTACATTCACTGAACTTGTGAAACTATCAATGAAACAATTTGTGATTTGGTAGAAATTAGGTTGCTACCCACTGCTGCCATGTTCTGCAATAAGGAAACCGTAAACATGTAGAGATTCTTTAACTGTTGCTGTGTATTGTCAAATGAAAATCTATTTTATCTACAAAATTTGATCTCAGTTGGGGAATAAGCAATTAAATAAAAAACAAGTTTTGAGATCTGATCTAAAAGTTGCAATACAAAACTAACGCAAGAAAAACTTATTGTGGCAAAAGAATTAGATAAGTATACCTCAAGATTAGATATTCAAAGAAAGTGCAATAAATAACTGGCCTGGGAGGAATCAATAAACCTTAATGAAAGATCATTGCTGCTCCTCCTCCTCGTTAGCCACTATTTTGTAGAATCTGAAGCTAAAAGTGGAGCACCCCAATTCGCAAAACTGGAATCAAGTCAGATTTTCACTGGATTTTTTCCTGCTGAATAAAATTTTAAGGTCAAACTTTATGATGCACAACTTTCTAATCTACCCCTGCATACATTTTGATGAAAGCAAGGTTACAAGCTCTACCGTACACCAGTTTCAATTCATTTAAATTATTTATCGTAAGAGAAGCAAAATATCCCATTGCTGATCTCAATCATAGCAAATGGAATTGGTTACTTACTTGTGTCCCAAGTGTTTCAGAAAATATCCAAGTACTTTGAGGGATTGCACACGAATATTTTCACTCTTAGAGGCCAAGAGCTTGTAGACAACCCTGGAATAGACACACGATGCAAATTAGCCAAGAAGCATGGTCTTCAGAGAATTAACTGTAGTCCCATTGATGAAGAGGCACTTCACTGACTGGCTGACAGCCTCTTTCTTTTGGAACAAATTTGCATATGTGGAGGACTGGATAAAATCAGTAATCTTTTCTTTTGAAGAAACCAAAGTCGTTTTAACGTATGTATCTGCAACTTCACAGCTGACATGAGGCAAATGTGATCATTTAATACTGCAATCCCATTGTTTTATGTAATTTTATATCCTGCTGATTATTTTTTTATTCATTTATCGAACATACACTAATGTTGGTCAGTGAGGTATGTTGATTTTTGTCAGGAAATCACCATTTGTGCAGTAATCGTATGTTCTGCACGCTCCTTACCGTATTCCATTTCTCTGGTCAAAAGCAGGGATCATAGAAGCTGGATGCTCAGACATGAGAGCTACCACCAACTGCAACACATCATGCAGGTTTTCATCCTGTAGGCACACCATTACAGAAACACAGAAGAGACAGAAACAGGAGTTTGTTTTAAGTAAATGCATCGTCCATCTCTCTTGGAATTGTGAATTTGCCCACAAAATATCCCAGTATAAATGCAGAGCTGTAGAAGCAACATAAGCAGCAAAGTAAATTTCTTAAGCTTCCCAATTGTCACCAGTCAGATAATGAACCAAACTCCAAAAATATCTTGCTTGCACTTCACCATCTGGTACTCGGGAAAGATCTCTACCTCATGGCTTTAGCTCCAGAGGTAGGTTGCAGTTTTTATGTTCTGGGCAGGCAAATGCTTTCTTAATCCCCTTATCATTAAAGGTCTTTGGGATTAAGAAAGTCCCTAATCTGTAGAGGTCCAGAAAAATAAGGGATTTTCAGTATTACAACAAGTAGTTGCAGACTCCTTACCCCCATATCAGCTAATGGAGAATAGTTGGACTTGTGCATTGCAGACAAAAATTGAGTTGAAACAAACTGCTGATAGAAGAAAAATTCTGAGGAGGATTTGTGACAATGCAGCGAAGGGCAGGACAGTGGCATAAAATCGCTGAGTGAATTCCCTTGGAGGATAGAAAGAGACGTGTACCTCCTGCATTGTTAGCAAATAGTTGAGGATGCTCTGCAATTCATCCTCCTTCACACCTCGATCCTAAAAGAAAACAAAATGATAACACAGTGATTCATTCAGAAGGGGTAGAAAGCATAAAAGACAAGTACACTAATAATCTCACACAAGCATTTCAGGTGCTGATTATTTTCTTTGTTCAGGCGTTTGTTTATTTTTATAAAGAAAATGTTCATGTCGTGAATTCTAAGATCTGACTGGGTTTTCCAGCTGTTTTATTATTCTCCAGTGAAACAGAGAATGAAATGTTTTGGAAATGTATTGTAGTGGAACAAATATCCAAACAAAGTGTTTATGCTGGAACAATCTGTTTGGATGCTAGTAATTATGTCTGCCCAAACGCCAGCAGACACTTTTAAGGGTCCAGTTTTTAACAATTCTGGACCCATCCATCCATTTTCCTACACCCTTGTCCCTTTGATGGGGTCGGGAGGTGCTGGTGCCTATCTCCAGCTGGCGTTCCGGGCGAGAGGCAGGGTTCGCCCTGGACAGGTCGCCAGTCTGTCGCAGGGCAACACAGAGACACACACAGGACAAACAACCATGCACTCACACCTAGGGGCAATTTAGACAGACCAATTAACCTGACAGTCATGTTTTTGGACTGTGGGAGGAAACCGGAGTACCCGGAGAAAACCCACCATGCACAGGGAGAACATGCAAACTCCATGCAGAAAGGCCGGGGCCGGGAATCGAACCCAGAACCTTCTTGCTGCAAGGCAACAGCTCTACCAACTGTGCCACTGTGCAGCCCCAATTCTGGACCGTTGCACTGTATAGCTTGTGCATACGATTTTGTTGAGTGACTTTACTGTGACATTCACAATGAGAGAGATAATGTAGCTTCGAGGGCTGTCTGTCTGTCATGTGACCTATCCTATCCTGCTAGCTGGACTCCGGTGTGCACAGGCAGCTCTTGTGTAACGGAGGCAGTTGTGTTTTACACTATTAAATTTTAGAAAGTTGTAAGTTCTATTTGCACACAGTTAACTGCAATTGCATTAAAATCAGCATGCCAACATTAGAATACCACTTAATGAGATATGGGCGGAAACACCTTAAGATGTAGTTTATTGAAAACTGTGGTTGTATGGGCTGATTCAAATATAGCTTTAAAAACAAATGAAGCTACTGGCTCAGCCTTATTTTTAAATTACATAAATCTTTTGGGACAAAAAACATCCTGTTGGAGTCGATATATGCCAAAACAGTACAAAGAGCAAGAACCTCACGTCGTACTGGAATCCAGACATATATTGTATTTTTACTTAATATTTAACTTTTAAGATATACATAAAACGATCCCCTTCTCAGCACAGCTAACTTCATAAGGAGCACAACAGTAGACCATTTCAAAGGACAAAGGCAGAATCTCTAGATTTTCTCAGTGCAGTCGTGTAGGGAATCTGATGTATGAAGACAGGTGGGATATACCTTCAGAATGAGTTGTTTGAGGAAGAGAAGCATGAACGCCCGCAGAGAGATTACCTCTTTCTGGGTTGGCCTCGGCCCATCTGTGGTTTCAAAAAAAAAAAAAAAGAATGAAGCAAGGATAAGAAAGAAAATCAGATATCTTTCTTCTGCTGTCAATTTTTAAGTCTCGTTTCTGAGTTGTCTTTGAGCATGTGAGAGAATTGACTCACTATGAACGCTCTAAAACCTTGGGTGTATAAGCTTCAGTTTTAACCGATTTCAACAGCAACATAGTAGTTTTTTTTCTTTTCATTTTTCTGTTTTAATAAAAGAGAGGAATTTGGAGATTTGCAATGAATACAATAAGCTGGAAAGGAAAGGTCATCTGGAATATTCCTTCCAAATGTATCCATCATTTCCTGCTGCGTCTAAACTCAGACAGTCTCCCAAGTAACCTTGGCCGCAACATGGAGTCCAGGCTGCCAGTCAAAGGTCACCTTATTCACACATGGCCATCAAATCGAACAACAACATATTATAACAGCACTGGATTCATCTGAGAACTTCAAATCACTTTGGCATTCTGACGATGACCTCATATTGTAATTTATTCCTCATCTCTTTATAAAATATCCACCAAAATTAACAATATCTGATCAATTTTGTTACCAGGAGTCATCTTGTACATCTTGTAAAAATTAAGAGGAATCTAAGGATAAATTGATTTCTCATCATGTCAGAGATCTATTTGACACAAGAATCATTTCTTTTTAATATCAGATTTTATTCAAAATTCCCTGGTTTTTGGCCCAGTCTGTTTTTATGTACACAGAGTTAATAAGCTGCGGCTACAGCCAGATCAATAAAACCCAAGAGTATTCATTAGGACACAGCAGAAATCACAATACATATATAGAATGCGCTGACCTTGTTGTGCTAGCAGAACTCCTGCTGTTACACTAAAGGTTTGTCAAAGTTTCAGTCGTGTTAACCCATTGGTTGTTTATCCCGTGCAAAAAGCAAAGCACTAGGATAGAGAAAATCCTCTGCCACTACGGCGCTATTATATAGCACCAGCTGGGTTAAATACAATAACAAGAGGAAGTTCAGAGAAAATTGGTCACTTTGCCCAATGCTCCCCACCCTCTCCTTCTCTGCACTGATAAACTCCAACCTCTGCCTTGGCTGAACACATGTTTATTTGAAATGGGAACCGATATAATGGCAGCAGACACCTGACCATCCTGCTACTTCAGCCAGTCAATGTAATCAATGATGAGGCTCCCTGAGGAAGGTGGAGGAAGGTAAGTGCCTCTGCATCCTGACACTGATTAATAGCAGTAGAGAGGAAACTCCACCAAAGGGATAGAGCCGAACATAAAAGGGATGATAAGAACATTATTACCACAGCCACCACATCTAAGTTATTCACAACCAATTATGCTCACCAACCCTGCATAGCCCTTGTTTCTCATTCACAGACTGCTTTAATTCCTGCGTCCCAAAGGCACAAGAAGAATGAGTTTATTGAAAAACAATTTATGTCCATGTGATTATTGCTGGAATTTTATTGCAGCTTATGAATGATAATAAAGTCAAGACAATAACATGCGTCCGTTATAGTTGTACAAACCTTTCCACATAAAAAGGATTTATTACAGATCAACTCCCTGTGTTCTTGATAACAGAAACCCTTGTTTTTACATTTGAAGCAGCGTTAGCAAGGATTAGGAGTGTATTAATGGTACATGTGTTTTGTTCACAGTTGTGAGCTTTTTACTCATATTGTGATAATACACAGAAAAAACTCCAGTGCCATTTTAAATCTGCTCACATCCAGGCCATTTATGAGGAATTTTATATTCTGGCATTCAACTTTTAAACATTAGCATATGAAGTGACAAAACAAAACAGAAAATAAAATCAAAGAGCACAGACAATTCAGACTAAAAACCCACCATTTTCACTGCAGTTTAATGTTTGTGAACATTCTGGTTCCTTAGTGAACTATAGTGATGGTGGACAAAGAAAGATGCATTAAATAGAAGCTTTAGATTTATTTTTTTTATTGCCTCATTAACAGTCACCAACAATTCAGGTGAGTCCTAAGGCATAATAAGCACTATACAACTCTTGTCAGCAGAGGACTGTTGTACTTTTAACACATTTAAAACATATCTTGCATGTAACTAAGAGACGTTATGGAGTTCTCATGAGTAAATTCTAGGTTCAAAAATTGACGTTCAAGTGTCTCTGTGTCCTAAAAGTCAGCCTGCTATGACCGGCGTTGTAAAGTTAATTATACAAACTTGAGTGTGCAGGTACCCGTCCCTGATTGGCTTTCCAGAAGACGACGGACACATTGGCTGCTTCCCGGAGGTGACGAATATAAAGGCTGCTGAAGCGGACTTCCTATGTTCCATCCTCTACTTATCTCCACCGGCCACACCTCTTTCTTTTGTTCATCTCTTGTCAGAGTTCTGAAGTGTAAAAGTGAGCTGCCGTTTATGTTTCCTTCATTTTCTCTTGTATTTTTCTTAGTTAGGAAGGTAAGTTTTTGTCTTTTGGTTTATTTACTTTCAATTAGGTAAGTTTCTGTTACTATTTAGATAGTTTCCTTTTGTTCGTTGTTTTCGGCTATAGCTCTCTCTGAAGCCAAATACTCCGATTGTAACATCTTTTTCCAAAATAGGCCTACATCTTTTTTAAAATAAATAATATTTATCAACAGTTCAACTTCGTGTGTGTTGGTTGTTGAGATCTGAAAAGGATGGCTCCTTCATGTTGCGACATGCCACCCCTAAACTGATCGTAACAAAGCCATTTGGAAAATAGGATCTAACAACCCTTGCAAAGATTTGGTCAATAGCTTAGCCATTCCCTTCCTGTGCAATTCTGCTTGATTCTAATCACACTTCACAGCACAATCTGGGTATTCTCCTATTGACTTGGATTCTCCCAGTAGAACTTCAACCTGGCCAATCAGTGAATAGAAGAAGTTGTGACTAATGACGTGATTTTTTTCTACGCTGTTGTAGAATTATAGTCTGTCAGTAGTTTTGGCAATGGCAGAAAAAGAAGTGAACAGAGGCGTTTTATTCTTCTTTCACCACACAAACTTGCCCATTTGGACTTTGTAATGCACCACAGAACATGACACAATGAAAGGTTTTATTTTCTGAGGAGAAATAGTTAATCTTTCCAATGGTGGTATTTTTTTAAGTTCGGCACAGTGAAGGAGGCTCCACCATGATCTAAGAACCCAAAATGTCTAAAGTCCATTATCTCTGTTAATGATCTGTCTGTTAAATGAGAGACAAAACAAGCTTGAACTGGATGTGCTGACTGGCCAAGAAGCTTTGTTGCCCACCTCATTACACACCATTTGGTAAAAATGAAGCCAGCACAGAGACGGAATAAATAAGAGAGGAAAAAGCTAATACGTTGGCTATGGATTCAAATCTCCGTCTGAGAGAAACTGAGCATCTGCCCAACAGCTGGGACAGATTCTGTACTATAACCAAATAGCTGATGAGAGAGCACTCTTTATTAAGACCTGCAAAAAACAAGGAACTAGGAAGATGATTTAAGATAAGAAACTAGGAAGATGATTTAAGATAAGAAACTAGGAAGATGATTTGCCTTGAGATAAAGAGCATGTAGCAAGTGAGATCTGTTTTAAATGTTCTCTCTGAGTACAATAACTCAACACTTCATTATCTACTTGGTTCTCTCTTTTTTTTTTTTTTTTACTTTTGTGTTTGTTTAGTCATTCCTCTGTTCAGAAGGACAGAGAGAAAATGTGAGCTGCCCAGGCAAGCAAAGACAAATGAAACCGGGGAGCCTGAGACTAATGTACACCATGAATGTGATCCATTTTAAGATGCATCCCCAGCTGTAGTTCCTTTAAAATCAGAGATGTAATTTGTCTTCTATTCAAAGGTCTTCATTTGGAGAAGAGAAAAGGGAACTTAATGGACATTTGTGATTAACAAATGGGCAGCACAATTTAGGATGGGCACATTTTTACAGGTCTTTGCAATTAAAAGGAAAATCAAACAATTAAGTGTTGTCAACTTTTAATTCAATAGTGATACACTTTCTTACAGAAACTTTTACAGCTTCCCATCTTGTCCTTAGTTTTATTTTAATGCATGCACATTGCTGAGAAAATACTCTCACTGATGTATTCAATCATTTATACCAATATAATAAACCCTGGGCCATTACTCATGGCTCAAGACAATCCAGAGGTCTTGTTCTATCTCTAGGCTTTACACAAATGACTGATTTCCACTCATACTATTTAATAATGGTAACAGCAAAAAAACTGCAATATAATATTGGAAAAGAAAAGCAATTTATTTTTAAAAAGCATATTTCCTCCTATTTTACCAAGGTTGATTTGGTAAAATAGTCTGATTTGACTGTGACTTACGCACATGTTCTTAATACACACACTGATGATAAAATACAATCTTCTGAATAACGCATCCAGTTTTTCTATAAAGCATATTTTACAAACCATTCTTGCATATCATATAGCATAAGTGACAGTGGTGCACTATCATTAGTGATGCACAAGTAAATGAGCTAAAGAGTGGAACTGAATAATTTCCCTTGATCAGCTCTCATCTCAGATACAAATTCTGAAAAACCACAACAATCATTGTGTTTTTTTTTCAAACATGACAATTTTTGCTGTATTTAAATTGAATGAAGATTAGAAGGATACACTGATACATAAATGCTAATTGTCTTATGATTCCTTTGTGTTGTGTTGACTTAAAACTACAGCCTATATCAACAAACTTGAATAGTTTGTGTGTGTTATAGTACTTCAATTTTGAAAAAAAAAATCTCAACTTGTCAAAATTGAAAAACAACAGGTCAGACCTCCAGGAAAACTGAAATCTGTATCAGAAAACAAAAGCCTGGTTGATGCATCTCCACACTGAAAACAAGACAGTGGGTTAAACATCTGACTGGAGAGATGAAAAGTAAAGATGAAGGTCCAGTGGAATCCATAAGTCAAAATAACCCCTGATAAACCAACCATAGGAATAATTACAACTATCAGAAGGCAATTCATTACGATCCCATTCTAACAAATCAGAAGAAGAACGAACTTCATAAAAGAATCTGCAATATTCCTCCAGTACTTGCACTCCAGGATTCATTTATCTACCTGCAGTATTAATACAAATGAAAATTACCTGTAGGAACAATTCAAGCAGAGGCATAGATAGAAAAAAAATCTCTTTTGGATTAACTGACCTTTGATAGTGTGAGGAGTATTACATCAATGCTGTCAAGCTCCAACCTTCAGCACGTAAATTTTATTGGGCCTTGGTGCAGCATAAAGTGGGGTCTCGAAACCAATATAAAACAGCCCCTATATTAGAAAGTGGGTAGTTTCTGAAAAGAATAATGGATAGCAAAAAGGAAATGACAGTTCAAGGACACTTTCTTTTCCTTTACAGCTCGCTTGGTGATGTGCTGTTTCACAGACTTAGTGTGCCAGTCAGTAGACTGGGCCACGTTTCATAGACTCAACACCCACAGCAAGCACCTTACTGGGATGACAATAGATGATAGAGTGTGTCTGCCTAAACTGCCATCTCTCGGCCACAGTCCCAACAGCTGACAGACAAACCTTTCTGTGTGGAGATGAGTCATTTAAAAAGTGGCAGAGCTGCTTCAATTTCTGTCGTCGCTTTGATTACAGCCTTGGAACGCGCACACAAGACTGGTTTTTGGTTCACTCCCAGTGATTTCCTTTCTAAAATACTAAGGGTGGTTTGGATTCATCCTGAGGTACATGAGAAGTCTACAACAACCCGTATAAAACCAATTATGGTTATTGCAAAAAAAAAAAAAGAAAAAGTAACTCAACATCCAGATGAATTAAAATTAAATATGCTCACCTAATCCCTTTGGAGCGATGCCACTGCTGTCTGCGGGATTGGAGGCCCAGTAGTAGTATTTCAACATATGCATGAGCTGAAGGACTGTACCAACTCGACGGATTGTGTTGTAGATTGTAGCTGTGCCAATGAACTCAGCAGAAAGATATGTGTATAAAGAAAGCTGGACCTGGAATGAAAAAAAAACAAATATTTGTATTCATATTACCAACAGCACAGTGAAATAATCATTAAAGGCAGATAACAGCTTAATCAACTAGACGAGGAGTGGAAATTAACAGGTGACAAAAAACCCCAAACTGGAAGCAGAGCAAAGAGATAAACCTGAAGTCAAAGTGCATGGTGAATCTAAAACATGGATTTCTAAAAGGAAGTGGAAAAGTACGTTTCAATTCCTGTTTTTGATGAGAACAGTCAGTCAAATTTTTTGTCATCAATGTCGGCGGGTGCTTTTGCAGTCTTGGTTTTTATGTACCCAACTTTTTCTTTGACAACCGATGATTTAGAGCACTTTTCTGTTATTTATTGCTGTCTATTGCAATGAAATGCAGTTATGTGACTCTGAAAACCAGATTTTTCTTGCACCAGAAAAAAATTAACAACATTGGAGTTTCGGACCATTACTGGTATGATTTCAAATGATTTTAGATATAGGAAAGATACTCTAAAGAAACACAATATCTAGGGTAGTTCCTAAATTCCCTTATGAGTGGTAGAGTATGCAAGCTTTAGCTATTTTATATGCTGTAAGAATGACATAGAGTTGAGATTTTATGGGCTTGTGCCAGCAGAGCCACCTGTAGATTAATTTCATGACTGTTCAGCTTTGGTACATTTGACATAACGGTGGAATAATTGCTATCGTTTATTTATTTTTTTATTATTACAAATTTGGAGTTACAACTGTGTGCTTCCCATTTGCCCGTTACCTTGCTTCGGATACACTGTGTTCCCCCAATTGTGGATTCTACTCCATTCAATGTTCAGGCTGAATAGCTGGGATTAAAATAGCTATCTTAGTTAATACGAAAAGATGATTTCCTGAAAAATAATAAACTGGGAAATGACAGAAACAAAATGCAGTGGATTTTTAACCAGGAAAAAAGTATCCCTTTGCAAAGCTTCGCCTTCAGTCCAGGGTCCATCCAAAAAGCTTTTTCTATTCATCTTGGCCATTTTCAGAGCAGATTTCAACCCACCCTTTGTCTGATTTGGCCTTGGTTCTTATACTGGAAATAAGGAGAGAGAGGGGGAAAAAAAACTATCCCCCCCAAAAAAAATATTCTAGTTCCTAAAGGATTCCTGCAGTGGAAATTCACCTTTACATAAACAGAAAGAACTGCAGCTATAAAATACCATTTATTCACAAGGTAATGCCAGATGTCTCCTGCTTTAATGCAAGTCACACAGCTTGCAGCATGCTATAAGTTGGTAGCAGAAAGGGACAGGTAAATGAATTTTACCACTTTGGTCACCTAAGAGAGTGCACCCGAGCAGTTGGCCTTAGAGACGCTCAAAGTGCTCCAGCTCCTTTTATCACCAAGCCATTTCTCTCATTTTTGCATCCATCCTTTCTGATCGCTCCATTTTGAAGTGTCATTGGCATGCCTCTGGGCAGTTTGGTATTTCTTTCACACTTCTATTTATATATTTGTACGCTGCCTACCAATGGGAAAAAAACCACACATTTGCCACACACACACACACTACTTCTTTAGTACGTCTGATTTCATTTTATGGGTAATTATTTAAATGTCGGACTGGAAAAACTCCAAAACGTTTAAAAAATGTATTTGAGACCAGTGAAATTGGAGCATAACAGCAACATTTCAATGTTGTATGCAATTTAAAAATGTGTTGCACGGGAACAAAACTGTTAAAAGTGTCCAATTTAGGACACGCCACCATTTTGAGAAAAAAAAAATTACACAACTTGTAATTGGGGGGGAAAAAAACAAACAAAAAAAAGCATTCTTCCTCATGCTGCGAATTGCCGAAACACCTTTTGTTATGTTAGTTGCGGACTTGGTTTAATAGCCTTCATTTAGATACTGAAAACAAGTTACGGTTAGTTTTTAATTGTTCTTTTGTTCCTTCATTTAAATATTTATTCTCTTTTGCAAGTATTTCACCAGTAGTTTTATCTGCTGCCTTTGAAAGCTCCCCTAGATCGTCACGAAGAAAATGTCTACTTGACATCCTGCTTCCACAAAAGAACATTTGATCAACACAAATTTGTCTTCACATTTTTACAAAGGCAGCGGTGACAAACAGTCGAGTTTGAACCTCTGGTTGCTCGTCTTGCCGTTTGCAGTGGCTCACCTTGGCTGGGGTGTAGATCCAAATGGCTGCATTAAACAGGATGTGATCGCACAGCTGCTTCAGCAGCGGCGCTCCATGTGGCAGACCGTCAAGATACTTTGCAAAGGAGAGGAACTGCTCTAAAACAGCCCTGCTGATGTGTGCTCGAGAAGACTGGAGACACAGAGCCGCAAAATCACAATAAAAAACACATTCATGATGGCATTTTAATATGGTCACTGCATTCTGAAAATCTATGTAGTTGTAAATGAACATTTTAACAAATTTGACCTATAAGACTATTATAGTTGACCTGGAAACTAATTAAGCTCATAATATGCAATATAATTTCTAAACTTGCACATGCTGAATTTTCTCTTTAATGCACTGGTAACAGTTAGCCTTTAACATCAAGGTTTTAAAAAGAGCCAGTTTCAGAACTTCTTACATTTCCATCACACCATTTTCACAAATTAAAGTTGTTTTGAAGAGATGGCAGAGAAAATGTCAGAGTGACCAGAGTTTTCTCCAGCTGTGTGGAGCAAAGCGTAGCAGTGTCTGCCCCCCTCACCTGTTGCTGCACACTGCTAATCACCTGGCTGTAAGAAGGTTTTTCCCTTTATTACAAGAAAGACAAATTCACCTAAAAGAATGACAAACCATTTTTCTTCTTGTTTATCATACTGTGAGACTCTCAGACAAACTCATACCTGGTAGAACACAAAATTTCTAAATGCTTTCGGGGTAACCAATGGAGAGTTGTTGATCACAATATAAAGAAAAAAAAATCTGGTCTCAAGTCTTAAATACTGCAGTATCAATTTGTCATTATAACTTTGGTGAGAAATCGATCTACTCAGCTAGTTTATCTCATAATTATATAATAAAACAAAAATAAGGATAAAATGGACACTTTTACAGGCAATTCTGCATGTGACAAGTGCCATTACAACTCACGCCTGGTGCTTATTGTCATTCCAGGTGGGGACTTTGTAAAAGGAGGGGAGAAAGAAAAATTAAGGCCAAAGGAGGAGGGAAGTTGTGGCATAAACAGATCATGAACAGATGGTGCGATATGTGAAAGTGTGAAACCTGGCAGCAGGAGGGAATGGAGAAAAAACAGCAGCTCTCAGGTGCCGACTATGCCTGGCTGTTAGTTTACAGCATCTGAAGCCAGCAGGCAGGCGAGTCACTGAGTGACAAAGTGGAGTCATATCTCAGTGCTCTGAAAGAGACAGCACTCTGGGGATGCCGGCTGCTACATCTGAATACACAAATGGGTAAATAAAGACTGATGCAGAAAGTGGGGGACATGTTCCTCTGTTCGGTTCAAAGAAACGTACAGGACTTTGCCACAGGCAATAGAAGATTAGACTACTGACAGGGCTTTGAGAGTACAGACAAAACACTGTGCACCTTGATAGAACAAGAGGCAGACAAGACACAGTGTACCTGGACAATGAGAGATAGCAAATGGTGTGTTCAGCTGGAAACGCGCAGACTGTTTTTCTACATGAAATCGCATATCGTTCAAACATTTTAAAGAAAGCAAATGTGCAAAAATAGATTTTTAAACCTGATGCGAGACTTTTTCAATTGGAACTTGATATGAATTCATAAGAAATAGAGGACCTCAATAAATAAGAAATATAGTGTAAAGGTTACAGGAATTCAATTCCAAAAGTGAAGCCTGTATTCAAAGCGCTTCACGTTTTCCAATGTTTGTTCACTTCTGCTTATTCTTTAACAGTTTAAATCAAGTTTTATTTTTAATCCATATAAGAATCTATAATGCACATGTTTTTAATAAAAAAAGTAATAATTTTAAAATATGTCCATAAGTATTCAAACGTTTTGCTGTTACACAGCGATATAAGCTACATCTTTAAAGTTTATTTCATTTTTACTTCGTGACTTGCTTCATAACTGCTAGCTGAAAATGTGTTTTTCAGCTCACAGTTTAACGTTACAAAATATTTTTAATAAATGTGGACTTCCTAGTAGAAAGGAAGTCCGTGGAATGAAAGCACATGGTTTCTTTTGGAGGAATTGCTGCATCAGTGCATTTAAGATGAAGACAAACACAATTTGGATCTCTTGCTAATGCTTGAATAGCAATCAAGCATTGCTAGTGGCTCTTTCTATAGTGTGTGCACACTTTTCTACCACACTTTTTCCTTTCACTTAACTTTCCAGTGCTATTTTTGGATGTGGCACCTTAAACAGACAGCTTTTTGGTTTTACTCCCCTTGTAAGACTCAAATGCTGTTTAGGAGACAACTGTCAAATCAGCAGTCTGACGCATTATGGTGTGACTTGTCTAAAAATCTAATTGGTCTAATTGAATTCCAAGGAGAAGATCATTTTGAATTTTAATCAGTTGTAAATCTCAATAACCAAAATTAAAAGTAATTCAAGCCTCGAAATGTCTCTATTTGTTAAAGTCTGCACATTATACAAGTTCCACTTTTAATCAATCGAATGGCTGAGATAAATTAACTTTTCATTAACATTTTAATTTAATGATATAGACCCTTAATGGGTTTGTCGGTGAAACTTTGATGAGATTGGCTCCATACCTTCTCCAGCAGGTACCCAATCACTAAAAAGCCTTTTCCTCCCAGCATCTGCTCCTGCATGGCCACAGAACTCTTCAGCAGCTCGACCAAAAAGGCTAGGAGAGTGGCACTGCAAAAAAAAAAAAGAGAGAAGAAAAGGTAAAAATTCATCGGCTTTCACAAGACGTTTTAGCAAGAATTAAATCTAACAGTCATACAGAAAATTTAATTGTTGTGGTAGTTCCATTTGCATTGTTGTGGTGGTAAAAATAGCAAATGGATAATAAATTAACTCTTGCAGCACGGGAAGACAGTGCAGCCAAGGGAAAACAACAAGGTCATTTTCAGAGGATGTCAGCAATCAGCTGGGGAATCAAGCCCAGCCTTTTTATCCCTCTCAAATTCAGAAAAGCAAGTTGGGGTTTTGTTTGAGTCCTCTAGGGAGCAAGGGGTGGCCTTTGAGGTGAACTCTAGCAGATTGTGTGTGTGTGTGTGTGTGTGTTCATACGGGAGTGGGGGGTTCAAAGGACCAAGGCGTTGCAGTGAAGAAAATGTTTCTTTGTTGTACAGCTTTTCTGCTGAAGCCTTTTGGCTGAAAGACAGTGGTGCTCGGTGACACTTCTTAATCGGCTTTCCCGCACATCCTCCAATGGTTTCCACTCCAGCTCCACAAAAACAAGGCCACAATCACCGCTGCACAGACTCCCTCATATAGTGCGCACAGAGCATGCATACTCATCCAGTCTGATGTGTATCTCATATGTTGGTGCATAGTCAGTTCGAAGTTCCCTTTTCTCCAGTAATTCACCTTCGCTATTACAGACACGGCAAAGCAAAAATAGAAATGTGTGACAATCAACTTTGTGCTTCCTTGGTTCAGATAATTAACAAGTAACCAGCCTTCTTCCAGTGGTAGAACACAGCTGACTGATGTGTTTTCACTCCTGCTTTGTATTCAGGCTGGCAACAAGAAGTATCAGAGAAAATTATTATTAAAAGGACATTTAAAAAAAAAATCACTATCTGTGCATGCTGTCGGGAACAGCAAACCCTCAGGCCAAATAGGAAGTTAATTGCTGAAAAAGCTTTGAACTCCAATGCCCAGCAGGCTTTAGAGGTACTAAGTCTTAAAGCAACGACAAAGTGCCGTGTTTGGTAGGGGTGCACACTGTGAACCAAAGAGGAACGCACGCTGGCGAGAGGAGAAGAGGGACGGAGAGCAGAGAGGAGTGAAGTCTTTGGAGGCAGAGAGCTTTGGGGATCAGGGATTTGTGCTCCTATGTGGCCACTCCTGCATCCATCCATGTCATTAAACTATTGCAGTATTAAAGCAGAGCTAAGAATCCAAGCAGCACACAAACCGCAAGGCTTCGGGAAGACAAGCTCAGGATAAGAGGAATGAGAGTAGAGATAATAATGAAAAATGGACTACAGCTTTATAAACAGTGTTACAGGATTCAGACTAATAAAACTTCTTTAACAGATTACTTGCTCAATTGCCTCGGTTTATAGGTACTGAGAGCAATATTTGCTGTGTGCTTTGCATTATGCAACTTCCCTTTTTCATACGTCTAAGCACAACAACTTACTGGTTAGATGTAAGGAAGGTTACTTTTATGGTGAAAACAAAAGCCTTTCAACATTAATGCAACATCTTGCCAGCATGAAATCAAGAACTTCTTAAATTCCAACTGTAAGCTGATCAAAGACAACAGTTTACGGATGATCATATCAGACATTAATGCTGATTACAAGTTTTTGCAATCCAGTTGCAAAGCAGCCAGGAAAGCCCTTACTAGTCAGAATTTTAAGCTTAAATGGGGTATATTGCAATAAGTCCAACAGCTACTTAATGCTATCTTGGAGGGACATATTTAAATATTCTTCTTACAAATCGACTTGCATGAGATACTCCTAGTCCTACTTTAATCAATTGAATAATTTAGATGCAAATAAATTATTGCAACTCTTTTCCCTTGTAAAGACCCAGAAATGAGCTGTTCAGACTCAGACAGCTGCACAAACTATTCCTAAAAGAATGCTGGAGGGAAACCTGCCATTAACAGACCCAACCAGAGAGCTTAATCACCTGCCATAGTGTCAAGTGTTTACCATCTCTACTGCATCAAACAAGGTTGTGCTCTGCATGGTAACAAAACATTTTAACCTACCAGACTGTGGTTTCCACCTGGCTGTCCTTCGACTGATGAAAGTCCAACTGAGCAAAAAGTGGAAAGAGTACCTGGATACCACCAACAGAGTGGATGGCACTGTGGATGGAGTGTGTAACTGTGGCTTTCACATCCTGTGAGGATAAAAGCAAAACAGAAACAAATGCCATGTTTGGTACAATATCTGCGACAAAGTCAGAATTTAATAAAATAAAAACAATATTCATGTTGACTGAATAAAAAAGAAAAAATAAACATAAATGACTTAATCATCGCCCCAGGTGGTGTGTACAGATTAAGAGTAATTCATTTGACCTGAAGCATAAGGGCGTGCGGTGAGTGCACAAAGATAGAGGCGTTTTCACGAGGGGAGGACTCCAGGCAGAGCTGTGCGTCGGTGGCCTTGGCGTTGTAGGTGAAGGCGATGGAGCCTGCCAATTTACCGTCGTACAACACCTGCTTGTGATGCTCTGCTAAGTGGATATCACTCTCCGACTTGAACTTAAATGTACTCTGCAAAAGAAGAAAAAAAAAGAAGAAGAAAAAAACTAGAGCAAATCAGGGAATTAGGAGATACAAGGAAACACGGGACAAAATGCAAAGTTATTTTCTGCACAAGTCCCTTATCACTTTCTCTGTGGTGCTATCATAATTATGACTTGATGGAAAAAAAATTATTTGAG
Source organism: Poecilia picta (assembly GCA_033032245.1). Taxonomy (NCBI): domain Eukaryota; kingdom Metazoa; phylum Chordata; class Actinopteri; order Cyprinodontiformes; family Poeciliidae; genus Poecilia; species Poecilia picta. Next base: position 25,759,557 of record CM065365.1, on the reverse strand, counting down.
AATGAGCTGATCAAAGCTGCGTGAAAAAGGCAACATTTTGAAAATACAATTTCTACACTGATTAGGACTGTCTTTTTTAATTTTTATCAATCTTTATTAGTGTAATCAGCCACAAAGTGCAACACAATTTACCATTTCAGTGATGCAAACCATTCTTGGCACAATTAACTGGAAAGCAGCAAAATAGCGTAAAGAAGCTGTGTAAGGTGAAACATTTTATGACTTCACCTTAATGTCATTATCTTCTGCAAAAAAAAGAATGTAATCTCCACTTGCATACCTTCTAAAAACACATTACACCAATTACATTAACATGTATTTTACAAAAACAAAGTACTTATTGCTCTTTTATGTTGCTAAATATTTTATGTTGCTCTCTTTCCTTTTTTTTCTCCCTGGATCGACATCACTTGGTTTTCTGCAGCTTCTACAACAGAGAGTAATGATGAGGAGGAACACAGCCTGACCAAATGGATTAAGGTTCCTTTGAAATCTTAAAGGATTGCTTACTTGTTTGAATTTAACTAGACCATTTATGCCAAACTTTTTCTTGAATTGTATCCAACAAAGCACTGTCACCGTGAGTTCTTGTGTGCTCACTCTGAAATGGCTACCAACTGAACATGTTGGCATTTTCACTCTCCTGCTAGGACTGAATGGGTCATTTAGGGTTTAAATATGCTTGTGCAAAAGAAGTAAATTAAGGGTTATCAGATATGATTGAAAACACAATCAAACAAAACCTGACAGTGTGCAATTAAGTTCTGAATTACTGTAATTTCACAACCTGACAATTAGAAGGAAAAACTACAAGAGTTAAATCAAGTTATTTGTCCTTTTTAGAGAAAAAATATTTTTTGTCCCATCAAACTTCTGGTTAATTTATGATGCCACTTTTAATTATCTCTATGTACAAGTGGGGGATTTCTCTTCTTTAGTATTTCAGATTTGCCCATTGCCATATTACCTTCTGCTGTCTGAAGACACTTTGATCGCCTCATGAAAGCACGGGTCCAACTAGTTAATGGTTCAATAGGAGATTTAATATAATGAACATAACAAATTGCTTATCAATGACAGAGTAGTCGTAATTTACTCAATCAATTATTTGTTGACAGATGAGCTAAAATAATCTGTCAAAGCTGTGAGAATGGACTATGCTTAATACTTAAATCAATTCCTCTAATCAGTAGAGCTGAATTATTAATGAATGCGAGAAATGTTTTCCATCTTTCTCAGAAGTATGGGCAGCAAGCATGTGGTGATAAGAGAGAGATAGAGTTCTGCGGCGAGGAAACAACCATATGGTCCCAGAAGATTTGCAAAAAAAAAAAAAAAAAGCTTCTCAGAGCATCATGCACCTGCCTAAAATGCATCAAAATCTGTTATTTTTAGCTGAAGTAAAAACATAAAGAGGGCTACTGGCTGAGACTGTTAGTACTCCAATAGGGGTCCATGTTCCATCAGTGGTACTTTGATTTGGCATGGACTATACAAATAAAACACAAAAAACTAATGACCTGTCATGTCGAGCTAATAAGAAGAAACACCTATGCATATTTTGGGAGCACCTTGTGTAAGAGAGACGTAGGCACTTAACCAAGAACAATTGCGGTGACTAGTTATTACCTCTGAAGTCGGAGCGTGGATCTGAAAACCCAATTTACGCATGTCCGATAGTCAAATGTGAAAACCAGCGGGAGATTCTGATGGGCATGTTCAGAGATGAACTAAATTCTTTGCATTTTATGCATGCTAAATGAATCTGCTATTCAACAATAGTTGGACAGTTCTATGCGTTCGTACAATTTGATGAAACATGAATTGCGAGAAATGCAAATAACCGTTTGATACTGCAGCTGTGCTCAGTGACAAGTTAATTAGTCTTAGGAAGAAAAGCTAACTAAGTTACAAGCAAAAGAATTTAAAATGATTCATTTGCTATTTGTACAATTTCAAACAAAGTTGTTGCTCATTTAATGTGTATTAATGTGAAACATCTACTTCCATGAGCGTAACAATGGATGTCATCACCCAGCACTACATCCCCGCACATATTTATCCAGTAAAGAACATCAGAAATGGTAAGGATGAACTACAACTTCTGCTACACCGCTTCTTACTCTGTTTCTAAAAAAAAAACCATATATATACATATTCTCCTCATTTGCTATGATCAAGTCCACACAGCAGCTATTATGCATCTCATCATGTAGTCTCTAGCATCCTTGGGTAGTTTTTTACTCTTGGAGCCCAAGTGACCAAAAATAACAAGCTCCAGCACTTCCACTTCTGTGCGGGCACTACCGCAGTGTGAAAATAAAGATCACATGGGTTTTGACTATAAAACCTTGTGCCATGACAGCATCATTCCACAGACCAGCCAGTCATATACTGTAAAAGAATTAGGGCACAGTTCTCCCTTTTGCTCTAAGAGCAAAAGGCCATCCCTGAGCAAGGGCGAGCACTGAAAAGGTTCAGAACCTCGAGTGTTTTCTGTGGTCCGAGTGCAACAGGAACTGTTAAAAAAATGTATGCTTTTGGTACTGCGATGTATAGTCAAAAAGACATCATTACCAGTCCCAGTGTAGGTGGCTTAATGAACTCCCTAATTAGGAATAAGACAATACAATTACTCCCATATCAGCAAAAAACTAGGTCAATACTTGCAGATGTAAAGTGTTTTAGGCTCTTTAGATGTAAGTAGATTCAGCCTCCCACAGAACCATTAGAGACACATCAGATCAGTATCATAATCACTTAACAGAAAAGCAAATTGAACTTTAAACATAGAAACTAAAGCAAAAATAAAAATTCAGCTGCCAGAACAAGAACTCCTGCAAAGAATAATAAACCTAGTCAATCAGATTCATTTAAAGATTTTTATTTTTAATTTTTCTGAATTATTCTTTGTTTTCAACTTCTGGTGTGATGGCTGTTCTGTGTCTGCACCAGGGTTATAGTTTACACCTTCTGATCCGTAGCCTACACTGACGTTGCATTTCATTTTCCTGAAAGGAGAAACAGGGCTGTGCAAGTCGGTCTCTTCTAGGGCACTTTGTGGTGCATTCTGCAGAGCAGCGCTGGCACAAATTCAGAGGGCTAATCTGCCTATTGTAGCCCACGTATGGCAACAGAGATAGAGGGTAAGGACAGAAATAAACAAGTGCATCATTTCAAAATATGCAAAGTCATGGCTTAATTGCTTTGACGAGTCCAATCAATGATTAATACTTAGTGTGCAGTAAATCTGCCAGTGGAAACTTATGATGGATTGAGAACTTACAAGTAAAGACGTCTTTTAAAGTGTTGATATTTATTTTTATTGTACCATGTGGATCAGCAGCGTCAAACTCTTTGGGGTATGAAAATACATTCTAAAAAAACTGCAGCAACACATCGTAAGGAATATTTTCAAGCATGCTTCTGTCAATTCTAGTACATATATTCTCAAAATTTTTTCTTTAAATCGCCAGTACATTTCTAAGGATGTTCTACATCCTTGGAACAAATGCAAAAACACAGTCGGAAATATGCTCATAATAAAATGCACAGAAGTCTTCCAGGTCAAAATCAAATCTAGCACGCGGACTTTTAAAGAGAACTTGTAGATTATTTTGCAGACAGCTTTTTTGAGCTTCATGGCCACAAATCATAAAACGCGAGAAAATGTTGACCCACTGAAGCAATAATCTATATGTTCAGAAAAGCTCGAGAAGTTACAGTTGCATTCAAAGCACTGTATAAGCAAGGGAAAGCGTGTCAAAGATCAAACACAGCTGAGGTAAGCAGAGATTTAAAAAATGAAATAAAATAAAAAATACTCCCACATCAGTGTAGAGGTTTCTTTCCAAAGACTGAGCCAAATTGACGACGTACAGCAATAAATGTGTGCTGTAATTTCCTGCATTAACGCATATCCCTGCAGCTCTTAATTAAAACAGGAAGGATTCCTAACAGCTGGACAACTTCCTAATTATAGCAACTCACTAGGCTAGATTTATTATATTCTCCATTACTTATCAGAGCTCCATCACTTACAGGTAATTTTCTTTATGGATCCCGGTCATCACTTAAGAATTTTGAACAATTGCCTCATTCTCTCTCTAGTAACAGTGCATAGTTCAAATACGGCTTGGTTTTACATTATTTGGCTGAAAGTCATATTTTTGTTATATCTCTAAACTAGATTTCACCAACTCAACTCTTAATAGACAACATTTTGAGGAACGTCCTGATTTTTTTTCCATCAAAATAATTCACATTTAAATCATCTGTGCAAACGTATTGATTTAACAAATAAATGTAGCATTTTGACATTAACAACACAAAAGGAAAATGTAGTGCAGGTTTCTTCATTCAGGAAGCAGTTTTAAATAGACTAGGAAAAAAAGGATGATCCTATTAATGCCTACATACCTATAATCTATTTTTAAAGCTATAGAATGAATTACAGAACATTGTTTTTGCTAAAGAGTCTATGTTTGCTTTTGTAACAAGACAGAAATTTCAGCGTCAAAAAAATCCCCTCTGATATAAATTGTGTGAGACATTATGTGTTTGGAGTCGGTTTTATGATAGAGTGCAAGTGTCGAGTTTAAAGAAGCTCAATTCTCCAAACATCAGGGGTAAAAATGAGAGGTTGAAGAGACGAAGTAAACTGAACGATCTTGGCAGACATTTAAAAACAAATAAAACAACATTGAATTATACCTCATATTAAACTAGCTAAAACTGTCATAGTGTAAAAAACATTTGCAGTTCCTTTTACGGCAAGTAAAAGTTTCTCTATTCACATTCATGATTTGACGCTTTTTAGGCAGCATTGATATAAGTTGGCTCAGGACTCAGTCGCTTTACCGAGTTCCTGCAGCTTTCCCCCAGCGTGCCGCGCTATTATTCCCAAGGAATAGGTAATTTATGCAGCTGTTTATCTGGCAGGAAAAGCAGGACATAAGGCAAGGAACTACAGGGCAGCGCTTCTCATTGATTTCACAAATGGATGGATGATTCAGACTGCTTATATGTAATCTAATTTAGTCACCCACAAGCACATACCTTATAGCCTGGTCCTAGCTGATGAATTGCAAAAATCTGTGCCGGATTGAGAGCTTCACTGAATACGTAGACAGCTCCTAGCTGCCCACAGAACACTCTGTTTGCATCAGCTGTTTCTGAAGACCCGAGGAAGCACTTATCATAGCTCTGAAAGAAGGGAATATAAAGGAAAGGGCAGTTAGGAACATTTTCAAATGGATTATTACTTAAAAAAGAAACTTGTAGCAATTTAGCCTGTAAATTAGAAAAATGCACCTTCAGAATAGACAGAATCACAGGGGGGGAAAAAGAAGCTGCTGCATTAAAGGTCACAGCGAAGTGCAAAATATGTGGACTATTTTACAATTAGGATTTATGTCTTTACTATAGCCAATTTCCTTAGTTTCTTCTTAAAATGTGTAATCAGCAAAGCTTAAAAGATTCCATCAAAATGAAACCACTGAAACTAGTTTTTTTTCCTTTCTGTAGAAATAAATGAAAGGTAGCACAAACTATACTTAAAAATAAGTACAAAGACTGCATTTAAAAAGCAGAAGTGCAACACATGCAGAAATACAGGTGATCCAAATTAGTCCAGATGTCAAAAAGCTCTTCATAAATCAGCATATTCAGAAGTCAACTCCAGATTTGTGGACTATAGAAAATCTTAAAGACTAGTACACATGGTATAAATAGTAAAATGTCTAGAAAAGTATAAAATATTACAAAGGAAAATCCTGAATTTAGCCCTCCATTTCTCGGTTTAAATAGCTTTATTCTCTGTTACCAGCACATTAAAAATATCGTGCTGCACAGAATAATTATGACTCATTGATTTTTTCCACTCAAATGAAAAATATCTTCACCACAAAACAACAGAGATCTGCAATAAGCGGAGCAGAATATTTCCTGAACTGAAAGAATGCATACAGATGGTTTAAAAAGCACATAAAAAACATCATTCCTTCTTTTGCAAAAAAGTAATACATTTTTAAACTAGTCTTGTGTTACTGTAGGTTCTTTGGGGCCTTCACGTTTAAAAATCCATCTTCAACATTAAAATTTGCCTAATTGCATAATAACTGGATAGAAAGTAGACCATGTCATCTTGCTAAGGGACTGAAAATAAGCTTTTCATAATGAGAATGACTGGAAACGCAAAGCGTCAAGTGTAAGTCCCTGTCAACCGTGTGTTAAAATGTGTTGCAAGTAAGGAGCACTTACATCATTTGTGTTGACGTGCCACGCCATGTCGCCATAAGAAACGAGCTGCCCGTTTACGTAGCATCTGATTTCACTGTTCCTCCAGCGGCTGTAGATGTGAACTATGCTGATCATATACCACTGGAGGTGAAGAGTGAGTCAGATTGAAAGGAAATGAGCTCCAGAAGTGTTCATTTTCAAAAACCACATCAACAATTTTCACAATTGAAATAATACAGCAGAGAGGGGTGCTTAGACTCCATCTTTAGGAAAGAAACTACAGGGTGACTCTGAACCTTGATTTCTTTAGGCTTAAGCCGTTATTTTAGCTTTGTATAGAGCTCTACAGTATTTTAAATTGCTGTCATCGGGGAAATGTCAGCATGCAGAACATTGCAATTACAAAAGACTGTTTGGATGTCAGGGGATGTTTGTCAATGCTCTGAATGCAAAAGGCCAGTTGAATGGACTTTCACTGACATCACGACACAAACATGCTGAAGATTTCAGATGAGAAATGTTTGAACTTTAAGTGACGAGAAATTTGTGCTGAAGAAAAAACAAGAGGACAAGCGAGAACAAAGTGGATTAATCACACATTTAAATTTTGAAAATTGCAATAGCAATGTTCAACAATATGTTGCTTTCTTCCCCAGTTACCACGCAGCTCTAATTAAAAAAAAAAAGAAAAACAGAAAAACATAATTAATCTGGCTGCTCAGAATGTGAAGAATATGTATTTGTTTAGAAAAAAACAATAAAGATTACATAAATATATGAACTTCACAATTTAGGTGTGAATGAAAACAAAATTCAGTAGATACTGACTTTGAAAAATTGTACTTTAATACTTAGGGACTGTTTGCTTCTTCACTCTTAAAGACTTTCTTTGGACTACTTCCTTGGGAAACCTAAATTGTACTTACTTACTGCATTAGAAGTGAATAGATGCTAAAACCACGCAACTCTTTTGTGAGCCAGAGTCAATTATTTATTGGTTCGCCTGAAGAAAGGAGCCGTCTATGCATGGAAGATTCATGGTTGAGCAGAAAAGTGAAGGCTGTCTGGACATCATTCAGAAATGCACTTATTCACTAATGTCTGAACCCAAAAATCAATTAAAAAGTTAATTAATGCACTTTATCTTTGAACAGCTTCAACAATACAATACCTACACTGTGACTCCTGGTATGAGACAAATGGTTTTCCTCGAGTGTTATGTGAAGCCTCTAATTGTTTCATGTGTATCAGGTGAGTTTTTCTGCTCCATGGGGACATTGGAGCAGAAAAACTCTGCTCCACTGCAGAGTGGTGTGTTAACACCACAACGTATTGTGGTGTTAACACACCACAATAAATTAGGCTTGATTCTCTAATCCACATTTGCATGTGTAAGATTCCTGAGTTTTAAACAATTCAGGTGATAATTAAACTGGTACTAATTAAAAAAAAAAAAAGAAGATAGATTTAGGATAAGAGATAATAAATGTAGCAAAAACTGCTGGGTTAAAACAACCAACAAAAAATGCTTAAAATGTTGGGGAGGTTTTCCTTTCCCTTTTCTTGTTACCTATTTAAAATTTTAATTAAAGTGCCCAAATTCTTTCCCCAAAGAAATTAGAAGATTCCAGAAACAGATTAAAAAAATAAAGCATAAATTAAAAAAATGCTATTGCTACATGTGTTGAAATGCTTAAGTGTCAATAACTCTGGTACCACGTTTTAATTGAAAACAGTATTTATTATTCTCTAAAGAATAAAGGTTGGATTCCTTTTTAAATTTTCACTGTGAAACTATGCTACTGCAATAAAGAACACATTTATTTCAAAGTTACTACTCAAATAAGCATTGAAACAAACGTACCTTCCTGGGCTGGAAGTCATACTTCACACAGTGCTGGAAGCCTTTCCCTTTAGACTTCAGCGACGTGACAATCAAACAATTCCCGACAAAATGCGCAGAATAGCCAATGCCTTTGCTGGTGCGAAAGCTACAAGAAAACATTTCAAAACTTATTTTATGCTCAAAATTTTTTTAAGCCAATTGAAACCATCTGAAATCTAAGAGGAAGCTTAGACAAAATTATGTAAGTTACACCTTTTGTCATTCACTGTGTTCATTTTTGGCAAAAAAGTACATTATAGTGAGCGCACAGTTACATTTTGAGACTTAGTAGACTGTTTATTTGAAATCAAGCACACAGCAAACAATAATTTAAATCTGGTTTTAGAAGTGTTTTAAAAGGGAAGAATTTATAAGAATTTCTGAGGGCTTCTTGGGTTTTCTGCTAAAATCATATTAGAATTATTTTTAAATGCGACAGTATGTCACTTCCAGGAGGTAAATTTTGCATGCCTCTGAATTATGTGATGATAATGATGGTTGCAGTAAAATTTTGCCTAATATTTTTAATCAAACATCACCAGATCATTTGACTGGAAGTGCAAACTGCATATAAAAGCAAACAGTGCACAGACCACAACATCATTTATTCTGCTGACACGTGCTAAATTTACTTTTACAGTCTTAAGGCCTAAAGCTGTATATGCTCAACTCAAATACCCATTGTAATGATCAAGAAAAAAGAGACCCATCCTCAAAGACATGCAACCACAGTTGTGTTTCGTACATAAAGAAAGACATATGGATCTCAACACCTTTTTGTCACAGAGCTTGGAAACTCTGCTGGAGAAGCTCGGTCCGCCTCTAAAGATGCAATTTTTTTTTTTTTTGGTTATTTACAAGCCTGCTGCTGAGCTGCGAGGCACTCAGAGCAATGCATAAACAGGATTAGCTTGGCAGATCTAACTCTTTTGTGACCGTCAGTGTAGAATAGGAGGCACATATAAAAACCTTTGCTACTGCAATGCTCCATGTCTTCTTCCCTTTTGGATTTGCCACATCAGAGAAACAGAGATCTACTAAGGCGAAGAGTTTATTTTGGTAAAACACTTAGATCCCCAAATGCCGACTACAGCCAAGAGGTGATAAGGACCGAAGCGACTATTATCTCTGCCTAATCAGTCTTCCCTGTTAGACAGTTGAATCTTTCCACCTTTTCTGTCCACTCCGATTCTCTTACTCACCATCATAAATTACACTCTTTGACTTTAATGAAAGGCTCTTCTACAAACAAAGAGAAAGAGCCAGACAGTGCAGCGATTTTGGATCATTGATTTTTACAATAATTACCTAAATCTTCAGCAGAAGCTGGAATGCGAGCGCTTTGTGGCAATTATTCACATCTAAATGATTACCTCCGCATTGTCTCTAAGCCCTCAGTAATCCTGCTGCAGTACTTCATTTCTACATCAGCATTTGTGGAATTATCTGGGGAAAAACAAGGCCGTTTTCCTAAAGACATTATAAAGACGTTGCACATGTGACAAATAATGTCGAAAACTATTTTAACCTCGTAATACAATATTCAGTCATAAACTGGTTAGATTAGACAATCAGTGTTAGTCACAAAGCATCAGACAGAATAAGGCTTTGTCAATAAAGCTGCTGTTAGCTTCAAAAGCCTCTGCAACAGCAAAACTATTAAGGTGAAATAAAAAAGCACAAGTGTGTGTTGGTGTGCTCTTACCAGTAGAGATATGGTTTGTCCTTGTCTACATTGATATTATTCAGAGGATCCATTCTGAACCAAGTGTTGAATGTAAACCCGCTCTGATAAGGCCACTTAGCAATGGGAGGTAAAGCAATTGCCTAGAAGAAACATGATAAAAAAAACATCATGAAGTAGCCAGGAAAGCTATTGAAAGTCGTTTGGTGTTCCTCCATACCAAGCTATTCAGAATATATATTTTGCAACAATAGCTCTCTAGAATGACTTGGTACAATATAAATAAGCCTCTGCAGTACAAAAGTACTTAGGCACTTTACAATAAAACAAACCGTCAAACGTCAAATACAGGTGTAAAAACAAAAAAAACAAAAAATGATATAATGGTAAGGACACATTGTTCAAGTACTTTTTTTTTTCAGAAAATAACTTCTCAATTTAAAAAATACAGAATGATCTCACCAGAACTGTAGAGATAGTTTAATCAAATCATCCAGATGTTTAATGCAATTCAAATTCAACTGCAAAACATTAATCCCAGAGGGAAATTATGTAAATGAATACTGCAGCCAAGTTTTAGTCTGTTAAAATAACTGCAGCACTGGAGGGTGACTAAAAAAAATTTGCCGCTAATCTAAGATTTTCAAGAGCGCCATAAAACAGATTCTTCATATTTTGATCTGCTTATTTCTTTAGGCCAAACACAAAAGCAAAAAGCAAGAGAAATAAAATAGCTAATACTACAGATTCTCACAGTTTAACCGATAGTTACAGTGCTGTCATGTTTAGCTTCTTTTCATTGAGGCACAGTAATATTTCTCCACCCCTTACGCTGCTAAAATACTTTTAACAAACATTTTTCAAAAGACAACATGCAATGAAATTATGTAATGAAGATGCTTACGGCTGCGCTGCGGCCAGGAAAGTTGAAGAAGATGTCCGGGCCATGTCTCTGCGGCATCTGATTTAACACCGACAGCATTTTGATTGCATGCTTTGGCTGCACGCGTGTCAAAAGAGAGAATTACAACTTTTATTGCCACAGGTTATACCAGGCGACAGGAAATTTAACTGACCCCGACAAAACAAGACAGATTCATCAAGCCCTTCAGTTGTGGTGTCACTTACCCAAAGGCCACCTTCTCCTTGGAGCATGCTGAAGAGCAACTTCAGTTCCTTCACTGTGATGCTGTAGCTGGCCAATACACCCAGCATATCCACCAGTAAGTCTTGAAAAAGACAATGCAAGCAGACACACAAACAAAAAGAAAAATAATCAAAAATGCAGTTGAATTTTAAAGATAAAACTAATCCACGTTGGACAGGAGATCCTCCAGGGGACGCGCTAATGCTGCTCATCCTGAGACATGGCTCCTCTTTAATTTGCTGGACTAATTTGTTGGACTTTGTCGGTGAAATTAAATTAAATAAAACAAAAAACCTATCAGCAAAAATCACACACAGTGCCTGTATCAATGTGATAAACTCCCTAATTAAAAATTAAAGTAACATTGCAGAGGAAGTCTAGTTTTATTTCAGATCTTAAACGTATTTCAGCTAACATAAAAGAAGCAATTTCCATTCATTTCACAGAGGATCAAGAAAGTATTCACAGCTCTTCCCTTTTTCCACATTTTTTGATACGTTACAGTCTTACACTCCAGGACATCTACAGAGTGGTTCTGAAGCCACTCCATTGAGATCTTGGCCATGGACTTTGGGTCATTTTTCTGCTGAACTGTTGCCTCATCCTGAGGTCAGGAGTGGTACGGAGCAGCTTTTTATCCTGCACATAGCTGCGTTCATCTTTCCCTTTATCCTGACTAGTCTGCCAGTTCCTGCTGGTGCATGACATCACCTAACCATGATGCTGCCACTACCATATTTCACCTCAGGAATGGCATTGACTTGGTGATGAGCCTCGTCTAGTTTCTTCCAAACATGACGCCTGGAATTTTAACCAGAGAGTTCTTGGTCACCTGCATGACTAAAGCCCTTCTCATCCGTTGCTGAATTTAGATGACTGGCCCGGTCTAGGAAGAGTCTAGTTGCTTCCAAATGTTATTTATTTACCAATGATGGAGGCCACTGACCTCACTAGGACATTTGAAACAGCAGAAATATTTCTACCTCAAGATAGTCTCTGAGGTATACAGACAATTCCTTTGATTTCATGCTTGGTGAATGACCTCTGACCTGTACTATCAATTGTATATAAAGACAGGTGTGTGTCCTTTCAAATTGAGTCCAATCAACTAAATTTAAAACAGTGGACTTGATTTAGCCAGTAGAAACATCTCAATGATAACCATTGGAAACAACTCAATTCTGAGATTCATTGCAAAGGGCTCTGGAGGTAAATGACTGAGTGCACTGAGGACAGGAGCCAGGCAGGGTCAATACAAAACACACAAATAGCCTTTCATGCGAGAAATTTTTTTGTTTTTCCAAAATCATGAAAAATTACTCCATAAATCCAAGCTTTATTTTTCCATCGTCAAGAAAAGCAAACCTTATCTGCCTGTCATGAAGTCTGTGAATACATTATTTGTGCAAACTCTAAGACAGCCCTATTCTGACTGACTTGTCATGTCTGCATGTGTCCAATTGTTATATTTTTCTTAAAAATCAACAGCCACCTTGATCATTCGTACCCATCAAGGGACCAGATGTCATAAAGTTGCAGTTCTTACAGGCTTGTTTTTATTTTGACAACAAGCTGAAACTCATACGTGAACGAAGCACCGAATGAGAGAGTAATCTGAAATTGGTAATTCTGACAGCATTAGCATGTCTTTTGAAAATCTAAACTGCATTTTTCCATTAGCCTTGATGAAAATGTGCTCTCATTCAGGCTAAAAAAACTGTTATTTTCATCACAACTAAAATGTTGCACGTCTTCCTCTTTTAGCAATCCCAGAGTACAAATAAGGTGAATATTTGTCGATAAGGAGACACACACCAAATTGTGTATCAGAGATGAATTCCTCAGAAAAAATAATTGGAGATGGCTGTTTTAACATGAACAGATCAGTGGCAGCTGCAAAAGATGGGAAGTGGAACCTGTTACTGTTTAATTTAGCCAAATCAGATTTCCCTATGAATGTTCTGAGGATGCTGGCATGGCTGTGAATAAATAAGTCAGCTTTGTTAGGATTTGGACTTGCAGCCCAGAAGTCTTGTATTTCCTCAGTTCAACACTTTTTTTTTTTACTAAGCCTATGTATAAACATCAACAAGACGAGGATAGTTTCTCATATAAGGATCTAAATTTAAGTGGCATCCTGTCAGTGGTATTCAATGCTCTCACTCGTTTTAACGCGGTGGATAAGTGCTGAAGACCTGTCCTCCAAGAACCACTTGTGATCCTAATTGATGTCTAAAATGAAGTAAGTGATTAAAATACTGATTAAAAATAAATTATGTAAATTGAACCAAAACAGTCCCTCCAGTAACACATTTTCCTAGTTTACCTTTATTCCATTGTTCAGTTGCTCAGCCTCTAATGGTGACACTGCTATATTCTTTAACCTATTTACTTGTAATTTTAGGAAAACATCTGACTAAATCTCCCTCATTCCTGAACAATGAAAAACAATGTAGATGAAAATCAGATTTTCCTTCAAATTCTATGCTGCCACATTATTTGCATTTTCAAAAAAAAAAAAAAAAAAAAAAGATTGATTTGCAAATGATTTTGCCGACTGAGTGAAGAGAGCTTAACTCGTATAGTAACCAGGCATTAAAATGACAATCAGCTCAAAATTTACATGTAAAACAGCACAGCTCAAATTATATGTCTACTCATATCATCATCATACCTGCAATCATGTCATCCACTGAGCTCATTTTGAGCAGCACCTGTTGGATGAGCCCCACTTCAGTGCTCGTCTGCAGATTTCGAGCGCTTTTTCGAAGAATGGCAGTGAACATGCTCCAGATCTCAGCCTGGCAGGTGACATCGCAGTGTTCCAGCAGCTCCACCATGCAGCCGATGCTCTCAGCATCCTGAATAATGAAGTTTGTCTCCAGGTCAAACTCTCCCCCCACCAACTACAAGAGAGAGAAACAGAAAATGTCCCAGTAGAAAGCATTTTTTTTTTTTATCATAGAAGCCACAAGCAGGTTTTTGATTTATATTCTGTCACGCTTATGGAATGCTCGGCATGAATGCAATTTGAATTGTAATGAACTAAAGATATATTTTTATTTGATCCAGCTATAAGCCATCTTGACCTGGATCTTCCTAACGGAATACAATTAACTAATAGCATACTTCTGCCTAGCATGTTTCAGATCACTGCTCTGATGGTAAATAGCTCTCAACAGATGCAAGTGAGGTTTATCTTCCTACACACTGATTATAATGACAATTTAAGCATCCATGACAATAAAACTGTCTGGTTTTTAATGAAAAGGCGGGAAATAGACACATTATTGCTTCTGCCCCCCACCACCACCACCAATTTAAATTACAAATGAAAATCACTTTAAAGAAAGTAGGAAACAACAATCAATAGTGCTCTTCTTCAAGACCAAAAAGCATGAAATTAGCTCTCTAAAGAAGTGCACTGTGTACATGAAAGCATACCGAAAACAACTCGCTGGTGGGGATCAAAGCAAAGAGGCAGCAAATGGCCCTGGAACCACTGCACCCACTGCACATTACTGTGACTGACAGGTAATAGTAAGGTGAAAGCAAAAGAGCAGAGAGAAATACTCAGAGGAGACTAGTCCACTGCAGGAAAAACTGCGCTTTGCCTCAACTTTGTCATGAGATCTTTATGTTGGTGCCGTAGAGTGGAGATAGTCAAGCGCTTAGTTTCGTTCATCGTCTCTTCTGCTCCTAAATCTGCAGCTGCTGTTACTACAAGCCATCTTTCAATTTTTCAATGTCATCTAGTAGAACTGTTTGCCATAAAGATCAATGTACTTCTGATGCCGTGTATACAGATAACAGCAGTATCAAAACTTTTAATGACAAATACTTCAAATAAACAGATTTTTTTTCTATAATCTTCAAAAGAAAGCTAAAATACACACAATTCTTGGCACACCACTGGTTTCCATTGCAAAGCAGCCAATGCGGGAGCATCGTTTATTTTCCAGATGATACACAGCTCTACATTACAATGTCACCAGACCCAAACCCATTCAGGGATTTACCAGATGGAGCAAATCAATGCATGAGGTGTTGTAACGTTCTTCAGCTGGATAGAAATAAAACTAAAATTATTACTTTTGGACCAAAAGAGGAATGATCAAGAGCCAGCACACATCATCAGCTTTTGCTGGTCAGACCTCAAATCTGGATGTAGTAATGAACTTGACCTGAACCTTCAGAGAAGTATAAAGACGATTAAAAAGTTGGCCTTCCCTCGCCTAACGAACATTTCCAGGATCGAAGCACTAATGTGCCAACACCACCTTCAGAGACTCGTTCATGTGTTTGTCTTTAGTCGAATTGATTACTGTAACAGTCTTCACAGATCTTCCAAAAAAGTGAATCTGACAGCTGCAACTGATCCAGAACTCTCCTGCTTCAGATGTTACAAAATAATGGAGCACATCACCCCATTTCTAAAGTTCTTACACTGGCTCTAAATACTTTTCTTAGATAATATATTGTTGAATGACTTGGCACCAAAATATGCTTAGGGTCTTTTATCCACCCTAAAAGTGGCCGTGTGTGCATTTGAGTCTATTTGACATTGAGGCCACAGCACGCCACCACTCATTGCACCACTGGGTTTGCTTTGTTAAAATTCCAGTTTTGTTCTAAAAGAATGTTAGCGTGAGAAAATAAACTATTTTGAGCAATTAATTAAATTGTATATGTGCATTCTGCATCTCTATGATTTAATATTTCCAATTATCTCCACAAACAGTGAACCCAGTGTTGATTAATAACTACGCCTTTGAGCATCTTCACAACATTTTCAGAAAAAAAAATGCTTCTGTGGAACATTTATAGCTCCACATGTGCAGGCCTTGAGTTGCATCCATTTACCTCAGCTTTTAACATAGTCACATAGTGACTCAATGCTACAGAAGGCTTTCTGTAAAGCGGCATTGTGGTGGTTTAATTGGAGGTGAAAGTATGCAGCACACAAAAGTATTAATACAAAGAAAAGCTTGCCTCATAGTGTACTCTCTGCATTGATTGAACATCAAGGCATGAATCAAGCTTTAGAGGTATTCTAATAGGGTTTTATTTTTCTTGTGTATGTGTTCATTGTTCATTAAACTAAAGGTGCTCTGCTGCACGAAATACTGTGGGATTCAATTTACTGTTACAAGCACATTTAATTTGTAATCAATGCTTTATTTTTTCCTTTCTTTGGTGCTTTAGTTGATTTTTTTTGCTAAGAAAATGTCATAAAATGTCAGTCTTGATCTGATGGGTTTCAAACAGAGTCCTACTGCATTTTAAAATCAGAGGTGATACTAGTAAGTTGCTGGGCAGGCATGGTTTCTTTAATATGATCAGGAAAACATGCAGTCTCAAGTGATAAACAATGATGTATTAAGTTGTAAAGTCAAGTCATGAATAAAAAAATATGCATATTTGAACTGGATAATGACTTATAAAATGTTTCCTCAAATTTGTTACATCTATGAATTGTTACGAAAAGATGCACGTAATTCATGAATGGGCATAAGCTGAAAACTTCTTAGATGACATTTTCCTCTACCCTGACCTGGCTGCGACCAGCTTTACGCAAACGCAAAAACTTAATCTTTTTCAGATCAATGAATGCATCATACTTACGTGTTAAAGGGGTGTACAAACCCCAACACGATTTAGCATGTTATTTTCAGTACCAGCGAAGAGTCTAAAAAAGAGGTCTCAGAAAGATACAAAACAGGTACAGTAAGCCATTTAAAAGGAAAACTGTATACCCTACAGATGCATGTAAGCAGGCTGCCATGACGGGTAGATTCAGGAATGTGCTTTGCCAAATCTTACATCACCAAGTGCAATACAAAGCATCAGTGGTATAAAGCATGCCGCTGCTGGATTCTATAGCAGTGGAGAGGTGTTCTTATCCACCTCTGGGTTTTTATCATACTCTGGGTCTGGCAGTTGTCAGGACAACAGCTCTTTTCCGACTCCATTGTGTCAAGTGCAACAATGGACAAAGGAGAATTATGATGTGGAGCCTTTTTTTTTTCTTTCAGGAAAAAAACTAATGCTTGGCCCCATAGTTTCAGGGAAAGATGCTCTTAAAGAGGACTTATTATGCAAAATTCGTTTTGCATATTTTTGTATTTTCACTTGGGCTTCTACTGCTTCAAGAAACAATACAAATGCTTAAAAAAAGAAAAAAAAACTTGCATCCATTTACTGGAAATATTATTTTTAGGTGTCTGAAAAACTAGCCATTACAAAAATTTCCTCATTATTAAATCACCAACAGGGGGCACCGCCTCCTTACCCTAGCAACCTCAACAAAGCACAGCCTGTCACAGTTTTACCACTGTATGCACTGTGCAATGGCTGCTAGAATAAGCAAGTCTTTTGTTATTGACTTTTTCAGAAACCATTTACTGCAACTTTAATGACTGTGGAGCAGATGCAATTTTTCTTTTTTTGACTCTGAGTCAAAGATGTACTATTACCACTGTACAATTACCCATCCCTTTGCAGCCATTTGCATGTGCATAAAATGCTGAGTTGTGACGGTGTGGCCAGCAGCAGCTTATTTGTATTTACAATGACAATAAGCCCTAAAGCAAAAATAGGTAAACAGTGAATAATGTCTCTAGTATATACAATTAAGGACTACTCACAGCCAGAGCTTGAAAAAATATTTGAATATTAATTACCATTCCTCATTTTCTGAAAATGGGCTAAAGTTGGTGTCAGTAGAACAAATCTACAAAACCCAGAGGTCAGATAATGACCAGCGATCTTTGATTTCTCACCGTCATGTTAAACATGATGAAACATTTTCCAGTATTTACAAAAATTCTAAAGAAAACCTCTGAAAAGCTTCACACTATTAAAATGCTACAGAAAGTTTTGCTTGTGCTAAAAAGACAATTTACTTAACGGCTCCCTCTAAGTGTCAGAAACAAAACTTTTATAACTTCTTAAAGACAAGCTTCTTTCTATCTCCATGGCACCAAAGTGGCATCATGTTCCATCAGAGCACTTTAACCCAGAATACAGGCTTAATGATTGATGGTTTTTTTTTTATGTTTTAATGTTTTTATCTTTACTTAATTTTTATCTTTACTTTTTATCTATTTATTAAGTTTATTTATTAAGTTCTTTTTCACTGTCTATGTAAAGCCCCCCCGGAAAACGTCCCAGTTAAAATGAATCAATGCGTTTTAACTAAAACTCTGAGGTGTGAGACGTTTAACTGAAGTCCTATAAGAGGTGCGGGTTTTAATGTTTTTATCTTCTTAAATCTTTTTTCTTTTTAAAAATTATCTTTGTCTTTCTCACTGTCACATGCTGTTTTTATTTTAATGATGTAAAGCACTTTGAAATGCTTTGCTGCTGAAATGTGTTATACAAATAAAATTTGATTGATTAAATGTGATTTTCAGAGTTTTCAGATGAACAAAGGCTTTGAGATCTCTCTCTCTCTTCTCTCTCTCTCTCTTCTCTCTCTCTCTCTCTCTCTCTCTCTCTCTCTCTCTCTCTCTCTCTCTCTCTCTCTCTCTCTTTTCTCTCTCTCTCTCTCTCTCTCTCCCTCCCTCACTCCCTCTCTCCCTCACTCTCTCTCTCTCTCAAAGATCAAGTTTGCACTTTGGGTCTTAAGAAAGCAGATATCCATCTTTGTGAGTAGCTAAGATAAAAAGAATCCTTCACTGAAACATATTTAAATTTTGTCAGAGCCCATTATTCATCTCAGTCAATACCACTTTACTAGAGCAAGGTTATTAAGACTCAATTAAGTTTGTTTATTCCCCCCAAGAAAGAGCACAATTATGTGTTATTGGTGTTATTGAAATGGGATAGTGTATTAAGAGCAGTCAAAAATCCCCTAACAATCAATCGCTTCTGAAGTCCTGCCGTTGGCATGGTGACCAGCCCCATAAACTGGACTTTTGTTTTCATGAGGAGGGCTACAGTGGTATCTAAATTGAATGAGAATGATTAAGTTATATTCCATTTACAATTCTGAATATGTTGTATAAACATTAGAAAAAGGAAAAAACAAATCTCAATAGGAGGAAAACTCTTTGGGAAGATGTCCATTTAAACTCAGAGTGTCTGATTCATGTGGTCTGCTAAACAGAAGCAGAAAATGTGCTGCACTTATGAGGGTTAAAGTCAATTACAGCTAATTCTACAACACAATCATATAGAGCCTTACATAATGAATGCCTAGCAACTGGATCAGAGACCTTTTAAAGACCAACATGATATTACCTTTTGATGCTAAAGACTAAAATACAGTGCCATTTTTTGTGTTTTGTTACATTACAATCTATTTTTTAAACATCTAAATTGCATATAATGCTTCGGGACAATATATCTTAAGCTGACGAAGTAAAACAAACAAAAAAATTCAATAAAAAACTGAAAATTGGCATACTGCATAGAAAAAGCCTCCCTGCTATGAAGCTTCTAAAACATCTGCTGAAACTTTTTACCATTTGAACTCAACATGCTTAGTGAAATTAAGTCCATCTGTCAGCGTGTACACAACTTCTCTGGTTAGTGGTGGTGTTGCAGACTCTATGAGCTTTAAAATACCACCACGAAGACTGAGGGGACCTCCAGACAAAGTTATTCAAAACTGCAAATCAGCATTTGGTTAGAAAAAATATATATGTAAATATTTGATGATCCACTGGGGCAAATAGAAATAACATGGTACCACTACAAACCCAGCTAGAGAAGATTGCTCACCAAAACTCTCTGACCAAAGCTGACCCTGCAGGAGCTGCAGAGTTCTCAAGGAGACCAGAATATCTGTCCAAACAATAGAGCTGGGCTTTAAGAAAAAAATTACAAGGAAGGCTAATTTGGAGTTTGCCAAAGGAATGTGAAACATTTCCTAAATATGGAAGAAGGTGCTTTGGTTGGATGAGACCAAAATTTAACTTTTTGATTTTAGGCAAGACTTAATGGTATATGTCCCAAACCAATGCATCTCACCCAAGAAAACCATCACGACATAGAAACATGGTGGTGGCAGCATTATGCTATGGAGATGTTTTTCTGCAGCAGGGATTGGGAAACTGGTCCGAGTAGAGGGGAAGAGAGATGGTGCTACATTTAGGGATATCATTTTGGAAAACCTGCTTCAGTGATTTGAAGGTCTCCAACAGGACAATGACCCACAGCATACTGCTAAAGCAATACCCGAGTGTTTTAAGGGGATATGTGTGAGTGTATTTGAATGGCATATTAAAGGCCAAACCTCAATCCAATTGAGAATTTGTGGTTGGACTTGAAAAATGCTGTTCACCAGCAAAAGCCATCCAACTACCACTGGAGTGTTTTGCCCTAAGGGATGGGTAAAAATCCCTGTGGTGAGGTTATAGACTTATCCAAAGAAACCTCCATCTGCAACTGTTTCAAAGATTGGCTCTACAAATTATTGAATTTAAGTGCAAGTCACTGTTCAAGCAGGAATCCCTTACAGAAATAAGTGCACACAACAAAAAAGGACTATAGGGCTTTACTTACAAATTCACCAGGAGAGGTTGAAAGACAAGAACAGAAAAGGTCCAGAATTTGTTTCTGCATCTTTTTTGCCGCAGAAACAAAACACTCATTGCAAAAAAAAAAAAAAAATAGGTAAGCAGAAAATATTTTACAACAAAGTGATCATTCAGCAGCCAAAGACTTTACCAGACTGAGTTCCACAAAACAACACAAAAGATGTAGAAAATACTTAAATGATCCAATGATTAAGTTTAACAGCAAAAGGAGACAAAATAAGATAAATGTCTTTTCTATTCAAGAAGAAAACACATCAGGGAAGGTTCAAATCAGTTTATTGCTGCTGTGGTTTCAGTGAATTTGATGAATGGCCTTTATATTGATGCTGAGCTTTGCTAAAGACCCACAAAGCAACAGACTATCTACCCTGATTCACTGATTTGAAAAACTGTGTTTTGCCATTTACAGGAAAAAGATTCTTAAAATACTGAGAGTGACTGGTTACGCATGTGTTTTGTATTTGGAATAAAAACCTTCAAGAACAACACAGATGCATCAATCAACACGAATGAGATAATCATTTGCTACTTTCTCCTTTTTCAGATCTGATTGGGAATTCACAGGTCAAGTATTTGAAATAAAACAAAAAAATCTGATAATGTTTCTCTCCATTTGTGAAATGTATCTTATTGCACTTTGTTAGTTTCTTTCATATTTAATTCTTAGGGATAAGAAAATATCAGAATCAATTAAAGCCAGAATCGATAGGTCAAACCTTGAATGGAAGCAGTCTGCACATCCGCTTAGCTTATTATGAACTACTTTTCAGTCCAACACTCAGTTCTTAAGAGACAGAAGAACAATTTCTAAGCATCAAATTCCAAAGTCAAATTTCTGTCAAGCTATGTATTATATCAAGAATTTTTAGAACAATTGAAGGTAATAGTTACTGGATTATGTAATAAAAAGGCCTTATATGCCTGGAAAACCCAGGCATTGTCCCTTGTCTCAAGAACATGATTAGAACTTTATCACCGTTTATCAGTGGTTCTAAACAATAGCAACTGGGATATTAAAGAATGACTTTGAATCACTACAATGAATTCCAAAGATGATTATTTCTCTCAAAGTATGTATCCCTGTATTGGGAACCAATCATGTTAATGTTCTCAATGGTAACTTCACGCTTTCATGCAAATGATGTCATAGAAGGCTGCTACTTTTAAACAAAGGTTTCAAATGAGAAGTCTGTCTTTACCCACACTTTGAAACAGATGAGCAGCTCTTAATTAGTAGGAAGGCATAAACAGAGAATACAGACCACATACGTTGTAATCCCCTTTGGCACACTCCATGGATTGACTTGAATGATTAAATGGGGGGGAGGAGGGTGCATTGACTACCCAGGAACATTGCCTTATATGGCTACATGACACTGTGAATTTCTGTCAACAGAAGTTCTCAGAGCTCATGTAGTGGAATGCAGAGAATATGCATAAAAATATATAATAATATATAATTGATTGAATCAAACTTAAAGGACAAGCATTTAAAGTTGCCAGCAAACCATGCTCTAAATGTCACCCTCCAACAATTACAGTCTCCCTGTGTACATTAAATGTTGAAACCACTTGTATAAAAGCAGAATTGATTCCCAGAAACTAAGGAGAAGGGTTCACTGTTTGACTGCATATCCTCAGAGATTAGCATAAAACTACCAGCAACAACTGGGAGGTGTGGGAGAAATGTGATCCGAATTAATAACTTTCAGCATGTGAGCAGACTGAAAGTGAGACATCAGGAGAGGTGTATTGTCTTGATAATACTAGCAAACATTTAAAGATGACACTGTTTATGTTTCACACAGACATTATACACCTTCAGCATACAAATTAGGTTAGCAAGGCTTCAGGAAGCTACAAATGAAAGGTGTCTTTCCAATCAGTCTTCTCAAACAAGGAGCTCATCAGTATGTATTCTGTTAACACAGCCATGTTGTATTTCTGCTCTTTTCCTGACTACAGCCTTTGTCGGCCCATGAATTTGCTATGCTTGATGCCCTAAACAGGGTCGCAAGGGAGATGGGATGATCCCATCTGAAATACGAAGGACACGGCACCAGATTATCACAGGACCAACAGAGAGACGGGTAAAGTTTTATTGCTAATATAGAAGAAGCTGGTAATCCCGCGAGCATCATAATGGGGAGATTTAAGTGTATAATTCTTGCTGCTCCTTTTCATAGATGATTTATTTTAGTTGTCATATGAACTACTCATGTTTACTGAGTGAATATAATATTAAAAAATTAAAAAATAAAACAAGATCAGTCTTTGAATATTCGTAGGAAGTTAAAAAAGCCAGAAAAAAAATCCAGAGACAAACTGGAAATAAGTTTCAAAGATTAAGCTGACACTTGAACCCAGAAACAATTTTACCTCAATGCAGCTATCCTAACCACTCCACTGCTGTCCCAATTTCACTAGGAAATAATTTATCTTATGTGTTCTGATAGAAACAAAGAAAAGCAAATTTTATTAAGGAAAACACCCATTTTGATTTTTACTCCAGGGCATAAAAGCGTGCAGAACACAGGAAGACAAATTAAAGCAACATTGCTTTGTTTAAATTGTCTCTGTCATTAAAAATGTTTCAATTAACTGAATGTTAAACTTTGCATCTCATTTTAAAATTTGTATTCATGACCATTGATTTAATCTAATCCAAACTCTTACTTCCCTGTGTGCGTTCTTTGATCAATATAAAAAAAGTGGCAAAGTCAGAAGAATAGTCTATGAAAGACTTCTCCCAGTTACATATCTACCTCTTTCTAAATGACTAAACCACAAGTCACTTCATTAGGAACGCCTTTCAAACAATGACTCAGTCAATCACATGGCACCAACTTAATGCATTTATGCATGTAGATAAAGTGAAGACTCACTAAAGTTTAAACTGAGAATCAAGATGGGGAAGAAAGTGAATTTAGGTGACTTTGAAGATGTCCTGCTTGTTTGTGTATCTTGAAAAATGCTAATCTATGAGGTTTTTCATCCACATCCATGCTTAGATTTGTAGAGAATGGCACAAACAAAAAAAAGTTACTGTTGTGTAGATAAACACTTTTTTTTTCATAGGAATGGTCAAAGAAGAAGGAAAAGTTACCAAAAGCAAAACGTTGGCCCGGCCATTTTGCTGAAAAATGACGCACTCGGCAGTCACCATGATCTACAGCTGTATATCAAGCACAGCTGGCACCAACCTTTGACTACTCATTGGTTTAACTGATCTCAATCCCGGTATGAACTTGTGTTCAATGCTCACAATTTCATCAAAGAAACACTATTGTTCATCAATAACTTCACCTTCTGAACTTTTAAATAGGTTTCTTAATGGTTCTAAATTGTGTAGCAGGCTAGAGGAGAAAGTATTTAGGAATGCATAGAGCATGGAGGATGTAAGTTTCCCACTCCTGCTTTATATTTTAACCGTTCTGTTTTGTGGTCTAAGATCAGAATGGAGAAGATAGACACGTACATTGTTTCACAGCGAAAGCTGGCATAGTGTAGCATGGGCCGATGCATTCACTGAGTAGATTTCTTTACTAGTAAAGCTGACAGCACAACAACAGGAGTCTTATAGAGTTTACCGTCTCCTCAGAGTGGGAACTGCTGAGCCTTGGTGCATTAAAGAGTGGAAAACCGCTGCTGAAAAGAAGGGAGTACCAAAAACAGAAAAAAATCTAGACTTTACAAATAGACCAGAGACTGGGATTAAGAGAACAATGTCTCAGTATCTGGCACATGGGATTATATTTATCTTCTTTTGGTATCTTTAAAGAAGTTAATTATAAAGAAAATGATCATCCACTGAAAACAACAAGATATTGTATACTGTGAACAAGATGATCAGCTTTATAATTTGTTGAAACACTGCAAACGACACTTGACTCTTGATGGCTATTGAGCAGCATGCCTATTGTTGCTATACATACAATTTCATACTGTTCAAAGGTGAGACAAAAGACTTAAATAATTTAAGTCCAAGATGCAGCTGGCAGAGATCCACAGATCCTGTTATATGATCACATCGATGATCTGGATTCAGCATGCATCAAACAGGCTGCCGCTTAGATGTTCAGTAAACTTCTCTCTACCGCGATATAAAAATGTCTTATTTTATTGAAAGAACTTTCCATCATAAACCCCCATCTGAAACGTACAAAAACCAATAAACTGTGCAGAACTCAAACTTCAGTATCAGTTGAACAAATTCAAAACAAAATTTAATTTTGACCTCAGGCTATAAAAATACAGATGTGCCCTGGGAGATTTATGAATGGGTAGAGGAAAAAAAAAATCGGTTCTAATCTCTCTCTCCAGACTGAAAACGTGAATTGGTTGAGAATTGCAGTGTGATATCTTAAGCATACTTTGTGCCATTTACTTTAAGCCATTTTATAATTCTCTCTCATTTACCTATTTACAATTTAGAGAGCTTCTCATGTTATTAATCATGCTTCTTACTGGAGTTCTTTGATTTTATTTTTAAATAGGATGATACAATATAAAACTTAGAGGAAGAAAAATTTTACATTTTCCATCTTTTCTATTTTCTTTTGTAATAAAATATGTGATGTGTATTTGCCCCAATTAGTCAATACTCTGCAGATTTCTTTTCTGCTCCAACTACAGCTGTGAGTGTTTAATGGTTTGTTTCTCCTATTTTTTCAAACTTATAACCTTATTGTTTTTGCTCATGTTTAGGCTCAAAGTAGTTCAGTCACACTGGAGGAAGAGCATCAAAAACCATCTGTGTTCAGATCAGATCATGGAACAGACTCAATCAGATTTTGATCTGGATTTTTACTGGGCTCTTCCAAGGTGAATATTTTTTTGCCTGATATTACTGTGGCATATAGCTCACAATTTCCTCACTCATTTCCATCTCTTCCATCATAACAATGTCCTCTAATTTTCTGAAAACTTCAGCATTTTGATTACTAAGTCCTGTATCAGGTTATGGAACACGATTTAGTGTATCAATGGCATACAAAGCATTTGTTGAACAATCCCCTGTATGATGTTCAAGACATTGTGTCAAACCTAAGTCTGCGACAAAAGCCTCCAAAATTTCTGACCTGTTGTGTTCCTTCATCATCGCAATGCAGTTTATCCACCTGTGTCAACAAACCCGAGGTTTTCACACAGCACATGCTTGTACACTGACATTGAATTTCAAAAAGATGGACGTTTATTTATTTGAACTTCTAATTCCATCTAAACCATCCATCCTTGATTCTTGCAGGATTGAAGGGAGTCGATCACATAAAAACACAGCTATATATGATATAGTTGATGTCTGTAATGCTGTAATGTGTGTGTCAAAACGGGCAGATGCTCAAATGATGTAAGCACTTTAGTCAATCCCCAATGTCCCTAATGACTAAAGTGCTCTTAAGCCTAAAAAGTACATCAAATTAGGAGTCCTTAAAAAAAGACCGTGATGTACTGAGCAAAATAAAAAAAAATGTAAATCAGAAAAATATCTTGAATGTGTAAAGCTCCTTCCCCACTTGCATCCAAAGGACAGAAGGAATGTGTTCTTCTTATCTTCTTTGCCAGTAAATTAAAGTAGAAAAGAAAATGTGCCGAATCCAAAAAGGCACTAAAAGTCCCATTTTTCTAAGTGCTTCCCATTTGCGCTAAAATGGTTTGGCTGTATTTGTGGAATAACTCCTACTCCCGTCTCAAGAAAGATGGAATAAATAGTAATATGTCAAGAGTGATAAACCCACTTTGTCTCACAAAGTCACACTCAGTGAATCCATCCATTCTTCATTTTCAACCGCTTATTCAGGACTCAGTCAAAAGGACAGCAGGCTGGTCAGAGAATCCCAAATCTCCTTTCCCTCTTCTAACTCATTTGGTAAGAGACAGCTCACTGTTCAGAATGAAGGTGTAACCTGTGGAGGAACTTCTCTTGTTGTCCAAAGACTTCCTGGGCTGAGCTGCTGGTTTCAAGTCAAGGTAAAATCTGTAATAGTGATACTCACTAGGGATGTGCCGATCAGGTTTTTATCGGCGATACCGATCCCTGATACCGATCACATAGTTATGATTTATTTATTTTTTTTATCATAAACACTACCGTTACATTATGTGAAAAAAGGAACCATGAATTCACCTTAATTTAGACAAAAACTTGTTTTTAATAACTTTTTCCAAGAAGAAAACTAAACAAAACAGGCATTGTGCAAATTGAACTGCTATCAATAATACTATCTTTAACAGACTGATAACATATGAGGCTCTGAAGAGGCTAAATAATGCAAAGAGCCAAAATAAAACCTCTCAACATTGACAAAAAATTCAAGTATAAAACTTAACATTCAAAGGAAAATACAGGATCCATTGTGAAAACAATCCAGAGTTACTGAATGAAAACTTCCTGTTAGCATAGCGGCTAGCTGGTTACTGCTAGTTCTGATTGGCTGTTTCTGACTGAGAGGAATAACAGGGAGGAGATCGATTATTTTTTAGAGATTATCTGTCTCATGTTAGGACAGCGAAAGTTTTAATACGTATGTAAAATGTATTTTTTTAAGTTAGATGATGCAGCTTTAAACAGGTTCGGTGTGAGTCTCTACCAGGTGGAGCAGAAGCGGCTCCGTGTCAAATATTACTAAATATTAAATATTACACCTGTAGCGGAGCAGCGGTTCAACAGCAGAACCAGCCTATTACATCGCAGCTCGAAGATTTAAATAATTTTACAGGTTATTTGTTTAGCTTTCTGACCGTCATGCTAATCCGGTGAGTGTTTGTAGCTGCGCTGCTTTACCTGCTGTCTGATCCTCCGTGTCTTTTTACTGCACTGAGCCTCGATGTAGCCAAACTCCGTCATTGTTTTTATGTCTATTAGCTTCGTTGTGTTGATGCATTTTGACCTGCTTCAATTTTCCCGCTGCAACACGCAAACGTCCTCATTTACTCAGTGCGTATAGTTACACATCGCTTAGGATTTGTTGCTGCGCGTTTGCGCCGTGTGAAGGAAAGACGAGACCAGCTGGACAGACAGGCTGGGAAATGAGATGCAGGTGATCAGTATCGGTAACAGAGCCAATGATCGCCGATCCCGATCATCACCGATTTCAAGGAAATCGGCCGATTATGATCGGTTACCGATCGATCGGCACACCTCTAATACTCACTGTTCAAAAGTTTCATCAAATATGCGTTTCACTAGCAAAGTAGTAAAAGAAAATCTGACAATTATAAAAGTCAAGCCAGTGTTTAAAATCCAACAGGATTCTACAGGAGCAAATATTTGCTGTGAATGATTCCATTTACAGTGACATGGGAAAAAAAATCTATCCCTCAAATTTCCTTTTTTGTTTTTAATAGGTATTTTATAGGCATTTATTTTAATATCAGATAATCTGAGTATTTAAAACAAAATGCACACCTCTTAATGAAATTGCTTGAAGACAGGTTTTTGTATTTACTATTTTTATTGCGTCATAATCATTGGATTGACAATCTTACTCTAAAAGTAAAGATAGAACAAATTCGTAAGGGAGAAGGGAGGGAATTTTATCAGTTAAGCACAAAAAAGGTTGACTAATTTAAAAGGAATATCTTCAAGAAAGCAAATATAGAAGCCTTGTTTTGTTTGCCTCATTTTAAATTATGCTTCACAAAACTTAAATATTCAAATGACTATCCTGATGACGTCTAAAACGCTTAATATACAAAGCATACAAAATTGTACAACTATAAAGTAGCAGGGCAAAGACAGATTTCTGGTACCTGGAGGCTATGAGGTTCTGGATTACTGCAGTGATAAAGAGCCAGTTACATAGATTCCCTCTCTCCTGTCTGTTGGACAATCTGAGTGCCTTGGTTTCAGCACTAAAGACAGCTCCCTTTATGTGAAAACCAGCGCAGATCATCACTAGACTTCTGACAAGCCAAACTGACAGGTCTAGCTTCGTAACACAGCCTTCTCACTCTCTGGGCGAGAGCACAAGCTTTTATTCAGCGTCTTTACACCTATCCATAGTTCCTGTTTCGTGCCAAATTCTGTCTCATGTAGCCGCCTGTCAACACAGGAGTAAGGTGACCAGAACCCAGCCTTGCATTTTAACCTGGCAAATAGCTACTAAAATGGGGATCAAACCTGATTAATTCCAGTCTGTTTGCTTTTAAATGGCACTTAAAAAAAAACGTAGCTTGAGACCACTTTGTCTTCATTGCACTCAAATAATTAATCACACTTTTTACGTTGCTACACACATGTGGCTTCCCCACCGACTGCCACAGTGAATCTTAAAAAGAGGAAAAGCACCTAAAGCTTCTGTGGTTTCTGTCTTCTATTAACAATCTGTGGAGTGGCACCAAACCGCAGGCTTATTTACTATTCTGGTGGTCATTCCTCTGGTCCTCTGTCTTAAGTGGGAAAGAAAGCAAAGCACTAATTTTATGATATTTGCACCAGTTTTGGGCATTTATAAATGGCAACCTTTTTTAGAGAACTCTTAAGTTTTCTTATGCGACAACTGACTTCAACTACTCATGGCATTATATTTGAAATGTATTAATTTATTTGGCTGAGACAATGGACATTAATTAACATCAATGTTAATGGTTATCATTCATCTATTTCCTTGGACAAATGAGAAATGCGTCATGCCAAAAAAAGGTGTACAAAACAATGTGAAAGTGACTGCAAAATCTTTCAATAAATACAATCAATATAAAACAGTAAATACTACAATACAATTTCTACAAAACCTATATGAATAGATGATACTAAATTCAAAGGATGGAACAAAAATTTCTCAACAATGTAAACTTTATAAAAGAGCCTCTCCAAATGGTAATAGGTTGTTTGCTGCAGTATTAAAGTCTTTTTTAGGCTGTTATGAGCACAGGCGTCTTTTTGTGGTTCCAGGATAAATGCCTGTTTGTCCTTGTTGGTAGTCAAAACTAATAAAGTTTTCCTAAGCAAGTATTAAAACTGGGATATTTCAGATGAGCAGATTGAATATTTCTGAGTCTTGGTGTATCAAGTAAAAACTAAGCCAAATGGTGGTAAGAACATTTTTGGCATCCACAGATATGTCATGGGAATTAATACTTGACTGAGTTGTATTATAGCGTACAATGACAGTAAAACTGCTGTACTGTGGCAATCCTGTGAGTTTCTATGTTGCATTGTGACAGACTAGCAGCCTTTCCAAGGTGTACTCCAACTTTTACCCTTTGACAGCAGGAGAGTGGAACCAGCCCTGTCACGTCCCTGTGTGACCAGGGGGCAGAGCTGATCGATGGACTGATTGCATTAGTCTTTAGGTGACCATTCTTGAATTTGACTGAATCAGATTGAGTCATTGTTCCTTTGTATTGGAATTAACTGATTTTTGAACTAATTTCCATGTGACAGAAGTTGAACCTGGCTGATGCAAAATGCCCCGACATAACAATTTGTTGTGAATTGGTAACATAAAATGAAACAAATTAAATCAACTCTTTCTGGTATAATCTTGGCTTTTATGGTGGTAGATAAAGATATTTAATATATATTCCTGCATTATAGATTGTCAAGTAAGCGATAGTGAAATCAATATAAACCCTAAGTCCTAAGCCCTAGGTTTAAAAGATAGTCTGCTAAAAGTAAAAACTTATTTTAAATGCACTGTGGAAAACTGAAAGGTGGGAGGGGACACTTTCTGTTTTGTGATAGAAAGTCAAGAAAAATGCTTT
Organism: Poecilia picta; assembly: GCA_033032245.1. Classification (NCBI taxonomy): domain Eukaryota; kingdom Metazoa; phylum Chordata; class Actinopteri; order Cyprinodontiformes; family Poeciliidae; genus Poecilia; species Poecilia picta. The sequence continues at coordinate 25,729,348 of CM065365.1, read as the reverse complement.
TCTGATATCTGAAACAATGCAAAGCAAGCTCATTCAAACACCGTATGATTCCTACTTTCCATTAAGCTGAGCAGAGAGGTGCCTGGTACCAAAACAAACACGTCTTCGTTGATAGAGAGCTGAAAAGTACGCTGCAATGCAGACACCGGGAGCACAGACAGGAAGCAGGAAGGCTTGAGACGGACCTTCAGAGGACAAAAAAAAAACAGTGAATGATGAAAAGACTATGGCAGCTGAGAGCTCTGGAGTCAGTCCTCTCCAGATCATCAAAGTGTCACAACTCTTACCAGGAAGGGACTGGGACATGATGTCCTCTAGGTTAAAACTTGAGATCAGTATGCAGCTCACAAATCTGAAGAGAGGAGATGAGGAAAGTAGCACAGACAGTTCACGGTGTTTACTGCAGCTATTCCTCAGTTCCTCTGTGTGGCCACGACACTGATGATGCCATTTCCACGCAGACTATTCATCACACCCCGACAGCAAGATATGCTAGTTTCTTTCACAAATCTCCAATCATATACTTGAGGCTGAAAACTAAAATCAAAGCTTCCTCTCACAGCAGTGATGGAAATATTTAATCAGAACTTCTGAGAAATAACTTATTTCTCCGTTTTACAATTTACAGTTAGCCAAGTTCACATTAAAATAAATGAAGGAAGAAAACATCTTTAGACCACTTGCTCTCAAAAGAAACACTTGTAATACCAGATCTGTAAGCACAACGCACATACATGAGATTAAAAAAAAAAACCTTTTCATCTTTGATTCCCTCAGTTGGAGATCCTCGCCTAGGGCATCCAGTTTTAAATTCTCACTCTTTATTCGTCCAAATGTAATTTTTATTTGAAATCTACCAACGACCACACATTCACTAATTGTATATGAAATAAAAGTGATAAATTGCATGTACATGCAAACTTTAAAGATCCTCACAATCTGGGAAAAAAAGAGGGAACATGATCCTCACCTAAAAAGAAAAAAAAAAAGTCTGCTATGCCAAAGAGAGCTTTTCTGTTTGAAGCAGGGGTCTCTCCAAAAAACGGGTTGTGATCTGGATCTGGACCCAGATCAATTTCATCTGAACACCTTTACCAGGCACTTTATTCTGCACTTATTGTTAGAAACTTGAATGTAGACAAGTAGAGATAGGAAAGCACAAGAAAAATACTGATAACCTTCATGGTTCACTCAAATATAGTAATCAATAGATCAGAGAAAGGTTTATATATATATATATATATATATATATATATATATATATATATATATATATATATATATATATATATATGACGAACATACCTGACATTGTGGTGGTGAATAAAGAACAGAGGAAAGCCGTTGTGGTGGATGTAGCAATACCAAGTGACTACAACATCAGGAAAAAGGAGCATGAGAAACTGGAGAAATACCAGGGCCTCAGGGAGGAACTGGAAAAGAACTGGAAGGTAAAGACCACAGTGGTGCCTGTGGTCATCGGGGCCCTCAGGACAGAAACCCCCAAACTGGAGCAGTGGCTAAAACAGATCCCAGGAACAACATCAGACATCTCAGTCCAGAAATGTGCAATACTAGGCACAGCCAAGATACTGGAGGAACCCTCAAGCTCCCAGGCTTCTGGTAGAGGACCCAAGCTCAGAGGATGAAAGAGAGAGAGAGACCACCCGCAGAGGGTGAGCAGGGATTTTTTTTATTTTTATTTTTTCCATTGAGAGTTTAAAACTGACAATAAAGAGTCTTAAACATTGCAAAGTAAAGAGGTAGTTGGAACTTCAACAAAGTTAGGGAATGACTCCCACCTAAATCCAAATTTAAGAGATTAAAAGCAGACAAATAAACTACTATTCATTTTGTTTAAATACAACCAAATACTAGATACTACAAAGTATCTCACTGTGTCAGAACCTGACACAGTCAATATAAAAGCCAACCAGGCTACCCAGTGTGTCATACCTTTCTATTGGTTGAGATTACCTGTCAGTTTGTTTGGTACTCCTGAGATATTGCTCATTAAAACAGTGACTGGGTCAATGTTATAGCACAAACTGAATAAATCTACCCATGTAGAAACACTGAAGATGACTTGCTGAAGTTCTGATCATCTACTACAAGGATTTTCACATGCACAAGATAGATAAGGAACGGTATAAAAAAAAAAGAAAAAGAAATGAAGTTTGACAGTTGTATGAACTAAAATGCTTTATTGATATTGAAGCTTTGAGAAGAAAGGAAAGGTTGAAAACTAAGGCTTGTTACCACCGAGGTTTGCAGAATACAATAAGTAACAAGTCAAACACAATATAGATGGTATTCAGCTTAAGAACACCACTCCTGTTATCCAAAAACAGGGAGTCCTGCTGCAATTAACACAGGCTCACCAATATTGGACAATATTAGACTGGAAAATGCCATTTTGTCCGATGATTCTCAATTTCAGTTGCAACATTCAGGTGGTGGGGTCAGAATTTGGCGTACAGAAAAACATTGATGTGTGCCTTGATCAATGTTTCAGCATAGTGGCAGTGGAATAAACATTTGGGGGAAATGTTATGCACTTTAATGTTATGTCCAGTATTATATATTTTCAGGGACATTTTATAGTGCAATCAAGTAACTATGTTACCTTCAAAAATTATAAAAATACTCCATATCAGGATATAACATTCTAACACAACATAAAGATCAAAATAGCACAAAAATGATACCTTGGTCCCGTTAGCCTGACCTAATTATACCCTGCTTTTTGAATCATCTCACACTGTCCTTGACATAAAATTTGTATCACTGATGTTCAGCTGACAAATCTGCAAAAATCACCAATCGCACTAACAAATGTTTTCTTTTTCAAAATGATGCCACAAATAATTAAGGCAGTTCTGAAGGCAGAGAGGTGTCCAACTGGTATTGGCAAGGTGCGCCTGGAAAAAAAGAGCTATCTTTATATGCCAGTGCACGGCAAAAATAACTAACAGCATAAATAAGTCAGCAACAAATGGGTTAAACAAGTAATTTCACTAATGATTATAGAGGAAACTGTGTCTTGCTAAATAGTATGTGGGTTCTCTGTGACAAAATGTCTTGTGACTCTACACACATCAGAGGTAACACACAGACACATGGGGTAGCAGGTGAGGATTAAATGAATCAGGACTCTGGCGGGGCGCACATCATTATCCACTACATACTAGTTAGAGCAGGTTCTAACAGCAGTGGATGAGAACAATTAATGAAAGGTTCAAGCTCATTATAGGTACCTTTGTAGTAAAAGAGAGCAGAGACATTTGCATATTCAATACCAGGATGAGCCTGCAGGTCATGAGGGAAGCCTTGTTGTCTCATATTGCAGGTACATTAAAAGCTTCATGAGGATTTCAAAGACTCAGGAAGTAAAGAAATGCTCCAGGAGAGGTGGGAGAGAAGGCTCTGCAGCTGGGGTCCCAGACAATTTTTACTGTTAGTCATATTTCAGCTAAACACTGATCTGGGTCAGTGGGGAGAAAGCCAATTACGAGCACACTGACTCTCAGTCAATCATACTGAGCTTATGGGCAAGCAAAAATCTCCAATTAAAAATAATGTAAATATCTCTTTGAACTGTTGAAAAAACCCCATGCAGGAAGAGGGAGAAAATGTAAACAGCAGCCGTAGCCAAGTCTGGAAAACCTAAACCTCCTTCTTTCACGACAAGATGATGGAGTCACAGCCGACTCTACGTCTGCATGAAACAATAGGTTACAAGCAAGTGTTGTGCCAATTTTGTTTTAAAAACTAAATTTAATTTTAAGTGACAACAAATTACAAGTAGCATCACTGTGAAGAATTGATTGCTTGTCACTACCATTGTTTAGCATGTCATTGTGTACAAGCCTCCTATCGCTCAACACACACATTTTCAGGTCCAGCCATCTCATCCCGTCTTAACTTACTGCACCTCCAAATCCCAACCCCAATGTCTTTGCATCTTTGTCTCTCTCTCTCTACCCAGGATCTTTAATCAGTTGACCACTTGGTGTGTGTCCCATCTGCTGGGCCTGTCAGTCCTGGAAGATTCATGGTCAACACGATGAGACAAAAGGACAAAGCCAACCTCATGTTGAGGTAACATTAAGTGACCAAAAACACACTTTTTTCCCCAAAAATCATTTGTGGTAAAACATCATTCTGAAAAAGAAAAAAAATCATGAGGCAACTTAAAAAGCCCTAAAAACTTTTAATTGTGCTAAACCTTAGTTGTTATTCTTGTGGGTTGTTAAGTTTTTATGGTGGAGTGCAAAAAAAAATCACTTTCATATTTTGTATTCAACCTTTTGAGAAAGTTTTACTCATTTGGACATTCACAATTATTGGGTCATTCATTTGCTGCACTTCTTTATCTCTACGTTCCAAAATTGCTTGGGTCTGACACAGCAGATGGTTTCATCCAAAACAAATTATAAATTACTCTCACATGGATGAGCACATCAGGGGTAAATGCACTGCAGCTCAGTATCTCATCAAAGAACACTTCTGATTAGTCTGGAGAAGAAAATTATAACATTGCCAAAACATCAGTTTCATGAGAGCACTATCAAATTCAATCAAGCACATAGTGTAGAGCACACGATTACCTCATATTTGACCTTTAATGTACTTTCAAATGCCCTTTTCTGGCTGTGGCTCTAGCAACTTTTTAGTATTCCAGGATCTCCAAAATATGGATGTTTTTAAGACCTCAACATTTTTTGATAGAAATGGTATCCATTTTAAAGGTGACTTACCTACAAAATTGCACACCAAGCCTTAGTTGCTATTTAGTAGCAACTAAGCAATGAATTAATTGATCACATGATAAATTAAAAATGAAAGTGGTCATTTCTGTTCTGATGATTATCAATTTTTTTAAGGGTAATTTTGAGACATCATAGTCTGTTATTTTTGGTTTTGGTTGTGATATCTGTCAGTTTCCGTGTTTTGGGTTTTGTGTATTTATGTTTTTTCTAAATGAAAGTTAATTGGCCTTTGAGAGAGCTAACATGCATTATTATGCCATTATTTTATTACTTGAAAATGGTCTCAAAACAACAATATTATCATTTATCTCATTAATTACTGGGACAGGTTATTGTCAAAAAAAAAATTTAATTACAGGCCTAGTAGAAACTGTGCTACTGGAAGCCTATGTTGATAATATAATAGTGAAGTGCAGGAACAGTTGGTAAGACAAAATATTAGGAGTCTTTAGGGAGATTTCCCTGATTAAGTAAACCTAATCAAGGAAGGTGATGACCTTTCTGTATTCAGATGCTATGATCTATGAGTCTTACTTGTAAGACTGCAACAATTTTGTTTTGTGTTCTTCCTTATGTCTTGGAAATGTGCAACTTGTCATTCAGTAACTTTCTTTAAGTAAAATTCTCTTTGCCTGAGTCCAATTCTGAATTTAGTGCCTGAAATCTCAAAGATATCCAACAATCTGCCACAGAAACAACAAACTTTCAGTGTCTGCAGTCCTTGGGTCCAAACAAAAGTCATTTATGCCAAGGGTTTCTCATAAGGTAAAGCAATAAACACACATGCCTGCACAGTAAGTTGCTATTTTTTAAGCAGTGTGCTGCAGAAAATGCACAGATTAAGACGGTTTCAAAAATACCTTAAATTTCTCCTCCATCACCCCCATTCTCACTCTCAGATTGTTTCTTGCTCTTCTACTAGTAAACTGAAAATTTTAATCATATTTCTTAATTCCTTGAAGTTTATACTCAATTCATAATCTCTCCCTTTTACAAGTAGCCTACAGAGTACAATTAGGGCTAGCAACTTTGTTTTTGTTTTTATCTTGGTGTTATTTTACTTTAAAAAATAATCAAAAACACATAACAACATTAATAATTTTAATTCCTGATTATTATCAGCTGCTTTTGGTTGTCCCAGAAACCAGGCTGAAGCTCAGGAGGCTTTTTCAGATGTTGCTACTGAACTTTGGAATAATCTGCCCTCCAACATTAAACTGTTTTTTTTTGTTTCATGTATTCAAATTTCTATTAAAACACATCTGTCTTCACTGGCGTGTTAACACTGTGAGTTGTAAGATCCACTTATGATTCTGATTAACTTTTTTTCTACATTTTACATCCGAGTTTTATTTTTTCTGTTTCATTTTGTGGGTTATATTGAGATACTTTGTGTAAATTGTGAAGGATTTTGGTCAACTATTCTTTTTAAATGTGCTATACAAATTCAAATTAATATTTAATAATAATCCCTGTCAATTTTCAATATAATCCTCAGCTGAAGTGTAGACGTCTTTGCAAAAATCCAAATAAAATCCTAATTTTGACACTTATAAAAATAATTTTTTTTTTTTTTCTAAATAAAAATTACTCACGTGAAGGTCAAAAATTCATTGATGTTCATTTGTTATAGATTGTGAGACCAAATTTTTTATGACAATTAAAGACAGGAATAGTTTAACATTTTAGACATGCTAAATCATCAAACTGCTTTTAAAAAGAAACGTCAGACAGCTTCTCTACAAACACTGAAGTTTCTTGGCATTCCAAGTTCTAATTGAATTCTGTATTTGAATTGGAAATCTATTGAAAACAAGCTGTGCAAAAATAGCAGCCTTGCCATTACATAGCCAGGATTTTTCTTAAAACAATATAAGATCCTCTTAACAATGGAAGTGCCCAAAGATAGGGAGGAGAAAAACAAAACAAATGTTAACTATTTATACTGTGATCGGGAAAATGTTTCCTTTACAAGAACAGTCTGTGGAGCCATCACATGGATCCACACCAATACTGTGAACCTAAATTACTCTGGACAAAAATGCTTAGTGAGTTCAGGCACAGAGTCCAAGCTGCTCCATTCACTCTGACAGGCTGTACAAAAATGAAAAGGGGAAGAAAAGGCAAGTGTTTCTACAGTTTGCCTGCACTTCAACCTCTATCTCAATCTTCACCGTCATGTTCACGCTGGGAGAAAGTGAAAAGGAAATGAATAATTCAAAGTCTGCCTAAGTCCTTTGTGGAGAATTAAAAAAAAAGAAGATATGAACACAACATAGATCAAAATATGTCAATACCATTCAAACACCAAATTGTCATTAACAGTCGAATGTTAGAGTTGGTGATTTTTAGTGATACAGATATTGAATTAAATAGCAAACAGAGAGGCAGGGGAAGCAATCTTCAGCAGTACAGATTTTTTTTTCCAGCAGAAAGCTCTTCTGAACTGAGATTGTATAAAAGCACCACAACAGAGTGCTATAGCCAATTTATGTATGGCAAAGATAAATCACTTTTCACTTCTCTCTGTAAATGTCACATAGTTCATGAAGACCAAAAACAATGTGGAACCTGTAGCAGAGAGGATTTCCATTCAAATCGCTTGGCCTTTAAAAAAATTAAGAAAAAAAAAATATGCTAAAGCTAAAAAACATTGTATGACCAGATGTTTGTCTTAAAAAAATAAAGATTTTTTGGAAAATGTTACAAGAAACAGATATTATTCATCTATCCAGTGCATCCCTAATGTGTGTTTATGTGGGTATGCACTTGTGCTCTGCATGACTGTGCATGGAGGTTTACAGCAGAGTGATTAATGGGTCTTTTATGGTCTTATTTGATCTACTGTGTAATTACTTACATCAACACAATCTGTCAGCTTCAATCTGCCATCATGAGGCTGTGAAGCAGAATGCTGCTAATTGTGAAAGAGAAGTTGTTAATACCACTCTCCTACGCTGATCACTTCCAGATATAAAAGCAAACATGGCGTCATGATTTTAAAGTATAAAAAAGAAGCTGAAACAAAATTGTGTAGAACAACTATTTGGAAAAGGGTTTAAATAAATGTTTCAAAGCCCCATTTAGGGACATTTTTGACCAAGCATGAAACAAAAAGGAATTGAGATTGAACTGAGTTGACCCAATATCAATATCACCTGATATAGGAATCCTTCTCCAAATGGTTTTCAAGCTTTGGCCATAAGTCTACATGGTCCTGTGACGATGCTGATGAAGTTTGCCATTTTTTTTACTTTGGATTTTTAAGGCCTTTGTAAACTATCTGCCTGCTGCTCTGTGAACTGTCTACTTAATCAGAGTGACTGCCTTTTGAGACATGTCCAAGTGAAGCTAAAAACGAATACAGAGACATCCATTTGTTATGCTTCTTATTTAAATATTTTGAGGGTGGAAGTTTTGCTGGATTCTAACACTGAGGAAAGAAGACTGTAGCAGAACTGAGAGCTACAGAGAAGCAGCATGGAACATTGTCAGCAATAGAAGGGTTAAATCGAAGGGAGCAAGTTCTTTTAATTTATACCCTTGAACTTTCAACATCTACACTGAAATATGAATAATCTGTCATTTTATCAGCCTGGAGGTAGCAAAGAGATAAAAGATTGAAGATCACATTCTTGACTTTTTAATTGTGCTTGATAATAAAGTTCCTAAAGATTCCCTTCCCTTATCAGAACACAACATGACATATAATGTCTAACTGAAACTCAGTTCATGAATTCATCCTAAACCAAACCATTACTCAAAAACAGCATTTCTTCTTATTGGAGTTTTGGGCCCCATAAGTAGCATTTGGTCTCCACAATGTAGCAAAGGAAAATGGGCCTTACAATGTATCAAATACAAAACAACACACACACACACACAAACTCTAGCAAGTTTATCACTTTTCCGGTAAAGGAAACAAGGTTATTTTGCTGCAACCCAGTATAGTGGAGGTGACACTGCGCACAGCCTGAGAGGGGAAATGTCAAATTATAGGGTCTTCTTATCCTTCACCTACTTCAATAGGGTGTTTGTTATTTCTCTCAGTCTCACATATGCACACACGATATAACATCACATCCACTCGTGAAAAAATAATTAACTTTCACAGAGAAGAGGCTCGCTTTAGGTGAAATTACATTATTACCAAGTAACTTTAATGCTAATACAGCAACTTTATGGATAAATTTAAATACTCTTTTCCCAAAGCACGCCTCAGGGTTAGCACACAGTGAAACTTTGAAAATAACATAGGACTTGAACTTTTTGCACTTTGTAAGGTCGATAGGATAAAATCTTGATAGAAACTCCTGTCGCACTGTACCATGGTAATAAGATCGCAGGGGCAACAGTCTAAGCAAGGAGACAAAGACTAAATAATCAAATAAGAATATGTAGCATCAAATAAATGACTACTAAAATATTCAACCCCTTCAAAGCGACTGACCTAATTCAACAGAGGTCCAGCCAACCGATACTAGTAACACTGAGTGGAATGGAGATTAACTGAATGACAAACACTGCACATCACTGTGAAGCATGGCTGTGAAAGACTCATGCTGTGAAGGTTCTTCTTAGAACAAGAACTGGAAATCAAGATCTGAATATCCAGCAGAATCCCTGAATAGATCTTACAAGAGAAGCTTCAGAGTGTGATCCCCCTGTAGTTGGAACACACTCTCCAGTCCCCCTTTTTGAATAGGAGAACCACTACCTCGATCAACCCAGACCAACCCGGATCAGACCAAGACAACCTCACAATATCCAGAGAATTAAAGAACTCCAGGTGAATCTCATCACCCAGGTCCTTGCCACTGTATAACATTTTAACCATCTGTGTGAACTCAGCACCAACTCAAAGTCACCAGGCTTCGTTTCCTCAATGGAAGATATGCTGGTGGGATTGACAAGGCCTTCGAAGTATACTGCCCACTAACCTACAACGTCCTGAGCTCTCTAACTAATGTAGTATTATACAGACATTATTACATATAAGATTTATGAATTATGAATATAAGATTTTTAATTAGAAAGAAACTCAGAACAATTTTGATTACGGTAATATACCCACCAGTAAAGCAATTACTGATACTGCAGGATAGATGCCGAATGCAATTATTAGGCACAGGCCTGTGAATTCATTGATAAAAGCAAATGTGGACAATTATTAATTATAGATGAGCTGGGGTTTGTTTGAACAACCTGAGTCCAGACAGAAAAAGAAGCCAGATGGCTTTGAAACAGAAAAGTCACACCACATTAGACTTGGAACACAGCATGAATTCCCTTCACATGACAATCACGAGGAGCAGTTACTTCCTGAATTAATTAAAAAGGAGCTAATGAGCCCTTTTATTATGAAATAAAAGACTACTAGTTAAACAAATGTAATTTAGTTTAACTTTGACTACAAGGTTACCTACTGAAAAAAATGTTCCATTTTCTAATACAAAACACCACATCTAATCTTGTATTAATGAGATAATAAAAATCCTGAAGCTGATGCAATCTTGATATTTACTTATTCCAATAAGTATATTTTAATATCCTCTGAATGTCACTGTTTCAACTCAAATACAAAAAATCTGAAATTTTAAGGGTCAAAAACTTCCATAGGCTAATTTAACACTTAAGTTGGCATTTACATGATTGAGAAAAAAAAGTTAATGTGTAAATATTCAAAACTGACAAACCATTTGTAATTTCTGACATTTTGACACAAAACAACTATCTCATCTAATCACTACAAATATTCTTTGTTAAAAATAAATGCAGTCCATTTAAAAAAACCTGAATCATGCCTTTCATTAAACAGAAGTTGTGCAAATATGACATCATTTAAGGAGTGTAAACTCTAGTCAGTCTATTCTCAGATTTGCAGGAAAAACACTGTAGACTCATGATATATTTTTAATATCAACTAAGCAATGCAGAATAATTGCAATCGTTTCAAATAATTACTATAATATAATTAGGTTTTGAGTAGGTGCACTTCACAGAGTTCGCTTACCAAAAGAGCAGATTAGCAGAATAGCTTTTAAATGAATCCTCAGATTTAAATCTGTTTAGAGACGTACATTTCTGAGGTGAACAGTAAAAGGGTTTCAGTGGAATGCGGAGCTTTTCTCTGTGTTAAAAAGTGTATTATAAACGTCTATGTGACCATGATATTCAAATTAACCAATTATGCCCTTAGTCCTCCTAAACAAAATATCAAAAAAGCACAGATTATGAAATAGTTTGAAGTCGATTGAAATTTAAATTGTAGATTAAAGCTGTAAAAGTTAGGTGACCCTTTAGAAAAAAAAGAAATAACAGATTTTCAAAATAATGTAAAAAATGTTTTGATTAAACATAGAAAAACTTTGATTAAACAAATATTTAGTCCATGTTTCTAAAAATAAAGCTAACAAAAGCATGCAGTTAACCATCTATGAGCAACGCATATTGTCTGCTCCACTAGAGTTATTTTGTTGAAAAAAAACAATCACACAAAAAGATGCTACAACCAGCCTCATTCACCTTAATATTTGAAATCATGGATCAACAGAGGGCTCACATGTTCACACATGGTTACACAGTCCCAGCTTGCAGACCCCTGGTATAAAATATCTCTAGTTTCATCAGTGCTAATTCTATCTCTGAGCTTTGTGTGGTCCGAGCACAACAAAATCGGAGAGTCTTAATCATTACTATAATGATCTCTAAAAGGCAAACACAATTTGACTGTGTGCCAGTTTAGAATCAGAGCAACCAGTAGCTCAGCCAAGAAACATGACCACACAGGGAACACACACACACACCAATCTGCAGATGCCCCGAGTGAGACTTGGCCACGTTCTCCAACACATGGCAATCACACGGCTCAGTGCAGAAACACAGGCGCGCTGTCCATACCGCCACTGACTCCATGACAGATCTGAAAGCACCAGCTAACCTCTAAGCAAGAATAAATGTATCGACAGGGACCACCAAATCCCAATTCAAATGTTACTCTGGATACTGCAGACAGAGAGGGTAGATAAGGCTGTAAAAAAAAAAAAAAAACAAAGTGTTATTGAATTTAATACAGTTGCAGTTTATTTAGCACAGGAAAGTTTTTCCTCTTCAGCTAATGCCGTTTTTATGTGGTATTTGGCAAATGAATTACTAAGTACAGATATGTTTACCCCATTTCTTATTCTAATGGAGATGCTAATTTTAGCAAAAAAACTAATTAGCCAGTTAGATGAATTGAACTGAACTGCCCTAGTGAAGACAGTCACCTTAAATGTAATATTGGTTTATTCAATATCATAAGCATAACATTTTGAATTGTTCATCCAAGAAAGAAAATAGCAATCCTACAATAAACAAGACACTTTGTCAGTACCACAAAATAAATGTTATTGCAGTGCAGTGTAAAGGGTAAAGAGGAACAGTGCCAGCACAGCTCCCTGTGGGGCCTCAGTACTGCACATACTGTGACTTGCCAGTGAAGTTGTCCAGTATCCTCTGGGAGAGGTGGAAATCCATCTGGAAGGTTTTAAAAAGACTAGAAAAATCATAGAACATGATTCTCAGAGATCTTTCAGGCTTTGCCTAGTGGGTCAGAACGTGTTGTAGGAGATGATGGCGTCATACACCCCAATACCAGGCTGGTAGACTGCAGCACATAAAACAACAACCTCACCAGGGAACAAACATGGCTGAGGTCCAGCCTGAGCCATGTTTTATGAAAAGATGCAATGTTGCTGCTGAGTTCCTTTGAATGTGTGTGGCCTTCGGTACCGGTACCACACAGTACATCTCCCACTGAAGTTATCAAGGAAGAAACTATTCCTGCCATTTTCATGTCTTTGTCATCTCTCTGAAGGAGTCCTTTGTTGTTTTTCCTTTTTCACAACTCTCTAGATAAACAATAGGAGACCCTAGTCACTGCTGATTTGTGATATAATGTTTCTTCCACTTCAGGAATAAGACTTCAATGGTGCCTACTGAATCATTCAGAAGTTTAGTAATTTCTATAGCTAATGTCATTATGTTTTATGACAATAAACTTATCAAGGCACTATGAAAGCTCTATGCTTCTCCACATATTCCATGTGATACTTTGGTATAGAAAAAATGTCTCTACACACTATTATTTGGATCCAAATCAAACAACAATACTTGGCACTGATTTAAGAAAAATGGCTGCAAAAATAGGTGAAATCTGACAGCATTAAGAAATTGATATAGCTGCATGTGTTCAATACATATCCCATTGTCTTCCATTCATGGACATTTGTTGGGATGTCTTTGAATTTGCGGATTTCTTGTACTTTTGATTGACAGACGTCTCAACTGAATTGCATATTATTAGAAATATATTTAGTGAGAAGAATACTAATCTTTAATTCTTGTTTTACCTATGAACTGTTTCAAGAAACCTTAAAAAAGGTTTTCTAAAGAAGTTCATTTCAGCTCTTAGATGTTTGCAGGAAATGTCTTTTATACTCTTCAAAGTTCCATGAATCTGTTTGTTTAAAATACAAACGCTTCAAGAATTCTGTAGAACTGCAAGAAACTACTTTAATAATGATATGTTGCTAGTTATGAATAAAGAAACAAGAAATTGTTGAAAACTTTCAGCATGTAAAACCATCTATAAAAAACAAAACATGACAAACTTGCCGATTTACATATTTTCTCCTCTTTTTTTTGTAAATGCATGTCTTTTTATCTGCCAACCTCAAGATCATCTCCATTCTAATTGCTTTCACAATCCATCTCAAAGTAACTACAGAACATGTCTAGTTGGCCCGTCTGTTGGAGGGAAAAACATTAACACTGTTTTTGTTGTGACCAATATGGCAGCTGTCAAACAAACTGACAGAACAAGCCAGGCAGATTATGCTGATGAGATGCTGGGATGCGTTTATGTTCACCAGAAACACATTCAACAAAAATAATTACTATGTTACACAAATACAGTGACTAAATTCATCCTTCACAAATCAATATTAATCATTTTAGAAATTTGGCCATTACTACACTTGGAAAATTGCCTCTGGCAAAGAAGAAAAGACCCCTCAGTTTAGACCAGTTATGGAGCTTTTAAAATAATGGGAATAACCCTTCAGAGTCCTTCTTCCATGCAGCTGAAATCAAAGAACAGCTCAATATAAAGCCCATTTTAGAGTCACCCTCACAGTGGTGGAGGAATTCCTTGTTTACACGGTGGATGCTTTGAATAAATCAGCCAACTTTTTCTGGCTGAAACACAATTTGCAACCATTGAGCCGTTTTTGGCAGACAGGTTTTTAGAACGTGCCAAAGCCAAATAGTGTGAGCAATACAGTGGGTAATCCAGATCATTACCAAGTTGCCGTTAAGTGTGCAAAGATTGCCAAAATAACAGACATCAGCATGTTTAACAAATATTTACTCCCTGTTCAATGGCCAGGTCAGTAATGAAGATAGTGGGATGAACTTGATTTATCTTTTAGAGGACAAAAACATTAAGTCTTGATAAAATGTGTTGAGAGTCTCTTAAGAGACTTTTCAACATTCTGTCCCAACAACAGACTTTTTGTAGAAATACATTTTAAAGACAAGGTACAACGCATAAGAGAAATCGTCTAGAATCTCGTTTTAGCAGTGATAAGATATACATTTCTACAAAATTGCTGTGTAAATCATTCCTACCATGCATGGCCAACCTTAAACTTCATTTCTTCTGTGTTTGATAGGTCAATATGGGTTTCCTGAGATATCACCAAAATTAGCTAAAGTTTATATCTGTGCAATAGCTTCTCATTGGTATTAAACTAAAAGGCTATTCTGCAGGTTCTCAATAAGCCTGGACTGAATTTAATCATTTCTACTTCAACATGGAAAACAGGTAGATTGATTAACCTTAATAGATATTTTTTTTAAAAAACTGAACACAAAAATATGCATTAGTGCCACATTATGGTAAGACAAGCATAATGTCTTACCATAAATGGACTAATCTGCATCACATTATTCTACACTAATTACAAATTCGCTAAAACAGTTTTTAAATGTGTCAAACCTCTACTGCATGTAAAACAAACAGAAAATGCTAAAATAAAATCTTTTCGGCTCCATTAGGCCCATAATATTTTGTAAATTTCCATTTCTGTTGGATCCATCATAAGAGTCCTAGTAGTAGGAACAAATGCAATGATAATTCATATTTTTGTCTCTGGACTATTGTAATGGTCAGCTTATTGGTTTAACAAGACTGGACTGGCTCATCTTCAGGCTTTCCAATACTCAGTGCAAGACCTCACAATAATTCAAACACAGAAAAGCATAAAATCCTGGTTTTGAAGTCACTAAACTAGCTGGCCATCAGGTCAGATCATATTAATATTTTAGTCACAACTTTTAAAGCACCATATGGATAGGCTCCTTCATATATTTTGTATTTCAAATACATACCTCTTTCTGTGGCCTGAGGTCATCAAATCAAAACCTTTTAGAGGTCCCCCACACCCGTTTCCAAACCAGAGGAGACCGATTCCCCAAGCCATTGCACCCATACTGTGGAATACATTACCCATCTTCCGAAGGGATTTAGACTACAGAGAGCAGCTAAGGACAATTTTAATCCAAGAAGCTTTTAGAGAAACTTGAGCTTCTATGACATGAATTTGTGATTGAATTGTGTTAATTTTCTGTACATTACATGTCAGATTACTGGGTTTATGCTTCTTATGAAAAACTTTGTGACCACTGTCTGTGAAAATGTGTGATGTTTTACTTATAAACAAAACTAAATGAAAACCAAAACAGCTACAAGGGACTTACAGCAACAGGGATACAACTCTTTTCTTACAGGTAGCTCAGACAAAGCAGGTAAATAAGTGCATGAAAAATCACCCTGTAGGTTACAAGCAAGCAGTAAGCATAAGATAGGTTGCATAAAAAGCCTAGAGAAAATTAAATCTATTAATATTCCATCACACCTTTGTGATGGAATATCACACCTTTGTGATGGAAGAGTTTGTTGGCATAACTCGTAGTTATGCCAACAAAAGGCTGGATCATAAATTAGAAATATACAAGTTGAGCACCACAGCATTTAAGCCACAGGATCCTAAAATACCAGGAAGCCCAACAACCAACTATGAGAACATTTAGCTCAAAGCTATTTTTCATCACTTTTGCATAATTTAAGAGTAAAATGTATATACAAGTAGTTGTATCAGTTTTATACTTCAACTGACTTAATTTGAAATCAAAGCTAAAACAGCTTAAGTTTCCAACAATAAAACTTCTGGTGCTAGCAGGTATAAAATTCTGAGTTTTGTTAGATTATAGCTTTTCTACAGATGGAATAATGATGTTGGTATGACTTGATTTAAGTTTAGTCGACAAGGCTACATCTCTGCGTTTTTTGCACGTGTTGCTTAGAGCAGTTATAAAGTGCTAACTGCATGTCTCATCTGTTCCTCTCCTCTTGCCCATCTGTCTTGCTCTTATCTTTTACAATCTTCATCTTCTCTACTCCTGCTCTTTTTACTCCCTGCAGCCCTGCTAATAAAATGGCATATAAACTTTAAATGCATTGTTCTTTTAATCTGATGAATGGTTCAGTCCTAAGAATAGATCTTATCGATTAAGTTAGAAGCACGAAGGCTGAATATTATAATTTTTTGCACCTGTTTTTTATAATATACAGTTTATTTTAATTTGTTTTATTGTGAACCATTTCATTTAATTGAGTTTTGTTATTTGGAGTCCAATTTTATATTCAACTGCTGTGATTAGTGTTTCAAATTCAGTGAGCCAAAAAGCTGCTTTCTTGACAAAGACAACTTTTTTCTCTACATCATCCTGCACCACCTGCCTGTCTCGCAACTTTTACTATATAAAAAAAGAAAACCACCACATTGTGCCAGTAATTATTTAAAACTGTGTGCACGCTCTCCTTATCTGAAAGGGTAAAAAATATGTTTGTGTCAGAGTCAGATAGTCAAACAGTCAGCAGGTAATGTAAAACAGACGCTGCGTATTTGAAGTTACAGAAAACTGATTTGTTTTTTGATCAAACATAATACATTATGAAAATATTTGCACAGATTTCAGACTTGAATAAAGTATTTCTTCCTGTCTAGAAATTTGAAGCCATTTATAAAATATTTAGACTGGTCACATTCACCCAGGTGAAATGAGGCCTATGTCTCACGTGGCTTAAAACTGATTTCTCCCAAGTTTAAAGAGGCTTGCATCAGCCACTGCTGGCCACATAAATCTTAACAACAAAAACATACAACACACATGTTGCAAAAAATGCTATAGAAAAAAAAGAGAAACCCATAATTCATGTCTGCAATACACAGTGATTTATTTCAAGTGTTTATTACTTGTTTATTTTTATGCATATATAGACTACAAGAAACTAGAATGCAACATAAGAAAATAAAATCTTTTTATTCATGCAAAAAGAAGAGTCCCCATCGGAGAATTGAATACATACTGTATACCATAAAGGCACATGGACAGACTCCCAGCATGACAGGATTTCTGTATTTAAAATCATTTTTGAAGTTGGAAGGGGGATTTGGATTTCCATTAGTTATGAGCCATAAACATCAAAATGAACAAAAACAAATGCTTGACAAATATCATTCCACGTGTAATTACATCTAGCTCATTTTTGAATTACTGGGAAAAGGCATTACCTGTCACACCTGTACAATCTGTTAAAATGTGATGGATGTTCATAGTCAATTACACTCCATATTCAACAGCACTGTGCATGTGTAGAGAGTGATGGATAAACGATAATGCTCAATTTATCTGCCAATTGCAATTCCATCTCTGCAAAACAGGGTTGTTAGTTTCCAATCAACTCAGTCATCCAGTTTAAACATACTTACACAGTTCCACTGGAGGACATCTACTGCAAGCAATTTTAGCCCTGCTGAGACTGAAAATCAGCAGCCGTGCTCAATGACAAACTCACTAGCTCCCTATACCACTGAGACACCAGCAAAACACATTTTACACTGTATTCTGTACACGAACCCAGAAGTTCAGGGTTTTTTTTTTACTGTGCTATACAGAATTGTGAGCTAAAAAATGACTGTGAAGCCAAAAATATACTACTTCCAAAATCATACACTTGGGATACAGAGCAATTCTCCTCACTTCGGATTTTAATCCTCTTCTGAAAAGGCATAGCTGCACAAGTCATGTGGTCTGCTCTACTTGAAATAGCAATTTGAATGGAAATGGCAGCACAGTAAGTGCTGTAATCTACATGTTGAAATGTAATTAACTTCTTCAGTATAAATATTCCATCTAGGTCACTGTGGGAATACGGACAATTTCATAAATATGTCATGTAAAGACTTGCAAATTGACGGTCAGTGCAGGATGCTGTCAACAACTGTAGCTTTTAACAGACAGTATTTTAGTTTTTAAGTTTTTCCAATATGTACACAAGACTTCTTACCAAGGAAAGATATATTAAGAGATTATAGAAAGCCAAGTGCAGGCACAAAATCTTACGTTTAGAGCTAGGTTATTGTCATGTCAAAAATGAGAGTAGAACAAAGCTTTTGCCACCTTTGATTTGACATAATATTATATACAATGTACCTGAAAAAAAGGGGAAAAAGGGACATAACCCTAACATATACCTTGACCCTTTAGCTAATAGTTTGTTCAACCGCCTTTCTCCTTGAGTACCATACACACCTGCCATTAGTGACAGAAAATCTGACTAACTGTAAATGAATTGCATCTGTAGTAGTAAATAAGTAAACGTTATATCTAAATAGCACAAGGTAGAGGTCAATGACTTCTGCATATATACCCTTTACCATAAAATATTTGCATGAAACAGAAATTCATAAATGGTAGAAATAGAATGGCATACACAAGAGCAAAGAAAATTTCAGACAACCCAAATTTAGTTAAAAAGCTTGTCTGAATAAATAAGTCTTAAAAGACTCAAAGAATAAATACAGTGAAGCATCAAATTCAACAACTTGGGGCTATCACTCTAAGATTTTTTCCCCTTTTATGTCATTCCTGAAACCATTAACATCCATTGACCAGATCGCAAACTGTGATGTGGAGAAATAAGCTGGAGCTTGTCCGCACAGGGCTCTAAAAGTGAGACAAAAGCAGCCAATCCAAAGAGACTAAGGTTGGAGTAATGTGCTGTCTCTTTTTTGTAGTTAAACTCCACAAGAAAGAGACAGCTGCATTCTGTACTGTCTGGAGGTCGCCAAGATCCATTAGACACATGAAAGGACTCTTAAAACAATCAAGAATGGATTAAATAAAAGTATGAATAATGATATCCAATTCAGCTTTTGTCTGCAGAGTTCAAAGTTTGGAATATCTCTTAGTGCAACAAAGGCTATTTCTGATACATATATAGATCATAACGGCAATGATTATGTCTGATCCCTGACCAGACAGTGCCACAAAGCCAGTGGTTCATCATGGTAAGGCATTTTACAAAGATACCTTCCAATAGTCAGCAAGTTTAAAAGAATGATAGAGCATAATACAAATAATTGAGCACATCCAGAAAGAGAGCACCTCAAAGTACTTACATGGGCTCTTACAGTCTGACTCAGTTTGGTTTGCCAAAAACATTGATGGGACATACAGAAAGTTAAAGTGAAACTCCTCTACAGTCACACCTGATATATAAGTTACATTCCAGAACCTGCTAACAAAAACGCTATGAACAAATGTACCAAGGGCAAAGGTTAGATCAAGCAGAATACTTACTATGGATTTTTTTGACAGTTACTCTTTTGCATTTTCTCATTGCTGAGAAAAGAAAAATCCAAGATATCACATTGCACAAAGGTGTCAGTCAGGGTAAGAGTGAAAAAAAACAGCAACATCTTTATGTGGCTCATCAAAACTCATCAATAAACAGCAAAAGATAAGTAGTTGTAAATGATGTGTTGGGCCAGACCATGGATGGAGAACAAGTACTGAACTGCACACAGAGAACAAAAGAGACTGGTAATAACTCTTAACCCCAGTGTTGACCTATTTTCATAACATCTCTCTGGAAGTAGGAATTGAAGACATCAAAATATCAGTTCAAAATATCAACCTTTCAGGCAACTCATGGAGATGATCAGGGTTATTTTCTCTCAAGAAAAAAGTACAGAGAACTTGCTTTGTAAGTAGAAAACTAAGGTTATGGATCAGCTAAGTCAGATATAGAACAAAAATTCAACAGAAAACCTGTTGGTACCTTTGGAAGGCTTTGAACAGGAGATATCCTCACAATATGACTTGAAGATTTGTAAGAAGTGGGTAGAAACGGCCAAATTGCACAATTTTAGCTAAAATTTGTTTTTAGTTCAGTTGCACTCAATATAAAAAAAGGTTTTAATGATTTTAATAAAATGGTTTACATTTCAAAAATCTGAAATTTTAACAGCTGTATTGACTTTCAAAACGTATGCATAAGCATTAAGTATGAGTTTGATGCAGTGTGAATTTTCTGCCCAGCAGCAGGGAATGTGATAAAGTGTTGAAACATTTATCAGAGCTTATTTTATCAAACTTGTGATACTTGGACTTAGAAATCTGCACAGCCACTCCTAAAACCCTGTATTCATTTTAGCAGCAACAATAAGACTATCACACTAGCCAAGCTGTTCCATATAGAGCATCTAATTCCATGCTGAATCATTATCAACCAAATGGTACAGCAGTAATCTGTCTCTGCCTCAGACTCCAAGGAAACAGTGAGGCTCTCCATCCAGATGTTTCTTTCAAAGCAGTCCTGCTCTCACAAGTAATAGCATTAACCAGGGACACACATCTAAACATTGCCTGAAAATCGGCTTCAGTACGCTTGTAGGCACAACACACGGCCAGGACTGAATCCTCAAAGCAACATAGGAGATGAGCTTTGCAGCGTACACCAAGGCTACATATACCATACCCAGAATACATTATCAAGAATCACAGTTTCTCCCTTCTCTGTAGACCTAAACTCCCTCATATTGGTTAATATTTGATTGAAATCAAAATCACTGATAATAATGGCAATTTTTATCTAAAGTTGACTTCATAACTTTACAAAAAAGAAGAAACATTTCAATGCATAATGTTAAAGGAACCAACAAATTTCCATTTAACAATGTTTAAAACTGCCTGCAGGCCACTTTGCTCCTCAAAGTGTTAGAGAGAGCATTCCACAGCCAAAGGCCAGCAGCACGGTGTGCTCAATTGCCCATACTGGTGAGTTTTGTTCTGGTGGGAAGGAGGCAACCGACTCAAGTAAAGGGAAGATGTACAAGTTTGTGGGGTAGAAATGTGTCGACAGGGGGGCGAAACATTTCTTTAAATGCGGCATCAGATGACAAGGAGATCTACTCGGCCCGAGCAGCAACAGAAAACTAATGGAGGGAGTTTGGAATAGGTGGCGAGTGTTGATGTTTCTGCACACACATCTGGATTTTAGGAGCAGAGTTCGGGTTCCATTGCAGTCCCTGAAGGCTTCTGCTAGGAACCTCAATGAGAAAGGAAGGTGAAGTTGTAAAAAAAAATAATATATAAATATTTCCTACAATCCTCTCTTTATGCTTTGGTTTTTTTCAAGGCTGTAAAACCAACCAGGTTGCTCTCATTATGTCGTGTTCACACATTTGATTGTCTGCTTTCTGTTTCTACGGTGTAATGGTACGGCATAGACTCTTTGGGAATCTGAAACTACACTGAACATAGTGAGACCTATGGGAATCACAGGTAGCCAGATTTATTGGTAAAGTATAATAAAATTCCAGCGGCATGAACGTAGCAACTTTGAAATATGCTTGCAAAATTTAGTAGCATTGATTTCATAAAACTAAAATGCTGCAAGATTTTTTTTTGTTCTTTTAGGATGCCTTCCAAAAACAATTAGAAAAAACAATCAATAGCATGATTGTATTTTTATTCTCTAGTTAATGCTAAATGATTAAACAGAAAGCAATTCAACAAACAGTAAAGAAAACAAATTGCCTTAGTGTATGGTAAAGATTCAGATTCAAGGGTAAAATTCTTGATAATTCACACTGCCAGTCAACAGGAAAGGCATTCAGCTAAATATGGATACCAGTTTGTGCCACAGATGAGTTTGTGGTATCCTAATCTGATAAAAGTTAGTATATTACTTAGCTTGGAGACAACAAACAAACATTTTCTGGAAAAATAATGTTTCCCTCTTCAAGTGTAGTCTTTGCATGATTTGTATTTTGAACAGGCTCTTATTTGTTCACGTCATTTTGGAGACTGCCAGTTAAGGAAGATGGGGATATATTTTTTATCCATATGCCTTACATGTCCTTTTTCCTTTGGTTTTCTACACAGACTACACAGATGGCTCTGTGTAAGAAACCATCTGGCAAATATATCTAACCATTAGTTGTTTTTTTTTTTTCCAAGATGAGCTCATCGCGCAGACAGAACACAGTGTCTGTATATTTGAAATTAAAACATGGGTGTTTACCTTGGTTGATAAGATTTTTTAGATGAGATAAAGGTAAGTCATTTACTCTGCAGTTGAGAATATTTGATAGGCAAAAAGATGGATTTTCCGTATTAAACTCCAATAATGGAAAATTGAGCAGATGTTAAGTGACAAAAATAAGTGTCTTGGTGGAAGGTGTCAAGGGAGATGGGACGTATAAACGGTGTCTTCATTTATCAAGCTGATATCTCAGTATTAATTGTAATCCAAATCCCCAACTCTTACTAAACCCTTCATTATCTCCCTCCTGTTTCAGCTACATTAAGTATGTGCATGATCACACTCTTAAAGAGAACATAGCCTTCAATATCGGCAAGAACAGAAACATCCCAGTTATGCTGCAGCGAATAAATTTGAGAATTTATGCTTAATTATAAACACTAAAGTCCTCACTTGATTTCAACAGGCGACTGAAACACGATGAACTCGGATATCCTTTAACATCCACTGATATAAAGCACAGGCAGGCAAAGAAGGAATAGCACGTAAAAACTACAGGGACCGAAGTGTGAATGAAAACATATTCAAAGCAGAATCATGCTATCAACAATGCCTGCTTTGTCAGGAATAATACAGAAATCTGTATTCACAGCACACATCATTAACTGCCTAGTGGCTCATGTGCCAGAGAGGAGGATAAATCTGTCACTTCCTTTAATATGGACCTCATGGCTCACGGTGCACCAGTTGAGTTGGTTTCTTCTTTTGCATGTGTTCTGACACAGGAAGAACAAATGTTCTGCCTTTTTTGCTGAGAATCCACTATGAAAGTGATGCCATGTAGCAGAGCAGTGTGATCGCATTTTTGCACACAATAAACAAAACAACATTTTTAATTTTGTAGATAAATCCTAAAGCCTATTGCTGCTCCTTTGCTGTTTTGTGTCCATGTTTAACATATTGCATTCAATGTTCCATAAAGAACAAAGTTTGCAACCTTAAACATTAATTTTGAACCCCCGGAATGCTTTCCATTTAAAACTGTTGTGATTAAATTCCAGTCTTTGTGCAGACACACAGTTTGCTGAATTGTTCTCTTGTGTGCTCTATTAGCTTTTCAGAAATGTAATGACTTACTGGGTCTTCTAGACTGGAGAGGATGCAGGCAGGCAAAATCGTGGCACAAAAGCATAAGTCAAGTATTTTATATTCAACCAATTAAAGTACAATAAATAAGTATAATCCTTTTTGCTGGTTTTTCACTGACAAACTGCACCAGCCTTGAGCAATGAAAAGGCAAATGTACATTAAAACTTGCCATATTAATGATCCAGTGGATAAATCAGAAAGATCTCAAAATTAATGCATCAACCATTTCAAACAGATTCTCTGTAAACATTTCTGATTCGTGTTTTCTCATCAGTGACCCCCCAAAAAAGAGGAGTAACTGAGAACAGAACACTGTTATCCTAAAAACTGTATAAAGGAAATTTACTTCCATACCTAAATTTTCATTTGACAAAAGCAATCCCTCCTACATTCAATATTTGTTTGGCTTTCGTATAAATATTATGGTTTCCCCATATTTTACATTTTTCCATTTAAATCTTGTTTTTTCAAAATCTCTCTTTCTTACTGTTTATTCAATGTCGCATGCTGTTTTTTTTAATTATGAAAAGCACTTAGAAATGCCTTACTGCCGAAATGTGCTATACAAATAGAATTTGATTGATTGATTGATTTACCTTTTTCTAGTCAATTACAAAATTCACACATTTACTAAACACAAATAATAAAAGAACTGTTTATATTTCTATAAACATACCGTTATTGTGACATAGTCAAAGATGTTATCTACACCAGCGGTGTGATGTTGTCAGACTGTCTTTGCTTGCGTTCATTCTCTAGAGCGATGGAAACGCCCTGCTGCAGTGCTGTCTATCTGCTGCATATAGCAATATGAATTAGGTTTGCATGATCTAAGATGTAGCTCATCTCCATAGAAATGAGCATAGAGGACCTCACGCAGGGGAGACAACACATGGTATGTAGCCTCATGTTTAGCTAAATTCTATTTACACAGCCAAATTATACCAGACGACCACATTATTATTAACAATTTTCTAAATAATCTTGCATATTTTTGTTGACGGGTTTAGTGTTTCTCCTCCCCTACTCACAATCAGCTTTAATTTAACACATTGTTGGATCTTCAATTTTTTTTATGTTAACAAACAAAAAAAACAAACAAAAAAAAAGAATTCAAAGTTCGAAAACAACAAACAAAAAACACCTCTTGGGTCTTTTTCCGACCACTTCTAATTACATCCATTTAAAAACCATTATACTTAGCCATTTGAAACAGATAATTATCAGACATTAATTATAGATTATTAAAAATACCTTTTTAAAACTTTGTTTTGTGAAATATCAAAAGTTGTAATGTATTTGCTTTTTTGCATCTGGTCAGCTATAATCTAAATCAAAATGATACAAAGGCATTTGTATGTGATGAATTGTGAATTTGATATTAGATTAAGTTTAATTTAGGTTTATTAGATTAAGTGTATTCACAAAGACCATGGTTGCCCATAAATAGTCCACGAATACTAGAGATCGCCTAAAAAAAAAAATCACTATAAATGCCTAATTTCATAGTTTACACACAGAAATTGCAGCAGTCTTCCACATTTCCACTCCTGGCTGTACAGCCAATTGGGACCAAGGAAAATAAATACCGCTCCTGGGATGGCTTTGCAAATGTCAGCACATAGCACCTAGATATTTCAACTTCCTAAAAGGTGCATTTTTTCACAAATAATTTGGACCTACGTTCCAAAGAAAAATCTGCAAACGGGTGCAATTATCAATACTGAAACACATATGCTGGGAGCCACTGTAGTTAGAATGGTAGAAGTGCAATTCAGAAAAATAAAAGCTGAAATAATAGGGAATTCGGGGAAAAGTTAAATAGAAGAAAAAGAAAACTGATTTCACAGGAACCTATTTAAACTATTCTGTTAAAGAACCTAAAACTACAACTACAGTGCATCATTGCCAAAATCGATGTTGACAGAGAAACGAAGAATTTAATTTTCTTTTAGAATAAACTGTTAGATTACCTGTCCTTTGGGCTTAGAAAACAAACAAAGCAGAAAGATTAACCATGTTTAGCTAAGAAGTTGTTTGTCCATTGTAAGTCATATCATAATTGTTGCTCAACGTCATTGCATATCACATATCGCATATCACATTTTCCTACACTTTTAATATGCCAGAATACATTACAGGTATGATGTATGATGCCAGTTTAAGAATACCTGTCACTGCATTTGCCACTGCATTTTTTCTTTAAAAATCTCTGTTTTAATGTCTCAAAAAGAGCTTTGATAAATCAAGCATACTTTTGCACAAATTTCTGTTGAAAAAACTCCCATATGCTCTGACTATCCTTTGAAAGAAAATAGAAGATGGGCTTTTGGAAATATTTCTAACAAATATTAAAAATGCAGATAAAAGGGAAGATTCTAAAATCATTATGAAAAAATGGTTTAAATGCAAAACATCAAGCAGAAAGATAAAAAATGTAATTCTCACTGTTATCTTTAAGTCAGTCTATATTATTGTTATCTGTTTCAGCAAGACTTTTCACATATTTCATCATTCTGAGCTTCAGTCTTAACCCATAAAGTTCCCACGACCAGGAGTTAGTTGTTCTCTTTGCAACATTCCCCCACTGAGCTGGGAGATGCTTCCTGGGATGAGCCATGACACTAATTTAGGCAGGAGCCAAATAATATACTATTGGCATCTCTCTGGGGTAGGAACACATGAGTGAGCAGAACGAATGAGAATAGCAAGAGAGGAGCGAGACCAAAGGGAAAAACAAAGATAACAGACTTACAGCTTTCGCAAAGTCGTCTGACCTCACTCTTCGGCATTTCCTAAAGACACTGATGGTTATCCTTAAATCAAAAGATTCTTTACCCAAAAGCTATATTTTTGCTGATGTAATCAAGTTGGCAGACAATTTATCCACACTTCAATATAAGTCATATATCTGAGCTTTGAAACTCAAGGTAAACTTGATTAAACTACTGACAACAACCTAATAAATTGCATACCATATGAGCGGTGAGATCAAAATGTGTTTGGCCGTTTTTCATTTGATCTGCATTAAAGAACATTTAGATAAAACT
Source organism: Poecilia picta (assembly GCA_033032245.1). Lineage (NCBI taxonomy): Eukaryota > Metazoa > Chordata > Actinopteri > Cyprinodontiformes > Poeciliidae > Poecilia > Poecilia picta. The sequence goes on along the minus strand of CM065365.1, from coordinate 25,702,937 downwards.
ACTACTGGAATACACTTGATCTTAGATGTTCAGAGAGATACAGAATATTTGCAGACAGGGCAAAACATAAAAAAGTGCAATCCCTTACCTTGTCCTTGACTGAGGACAAGGAAATGCATTAACGTCATGTCGCTGAGTCACTTGACAGCTGAATGAAATTACTTTTAAAACAAACAAATTTGCACAGCGTCAGAATTTCAATTTTCTCTCCAATCCTAAGAATATTATCATGAAGTAGATCAGAGGAAAGGAAAATGTGATTGGGGGAAACCGAATGGCTTCAAACTGAATAAACTCAACTGAGGAAGCGCAGTGTTTGCATATCGTACACCTCCCCCCTTCCAATGAAAGTCTTCTGAATGGGAACGAATAAAAAGGCTCAACGAGTAAAAAATTTATTGATGTACACATTGCTATTCCTAACTAATGTAGAATCTAGCTCATTATTTAGGGCATATAGCATGAACAAATTACACCAGGTGGTACAATGAACACATCGGAATGACACTCAATTGTTCCATGTAGGTACATCATAATCTTTTATTAACCTGCTCTACACCGGGGGGACGAATGCAAAGAGCTACAGCATATCAACAAGACATGAGGCTTGGGTTTTCAATTAATGAAACATCTATTTAACTGCTTGATATAATGTGTCTCAAAGTTGCAACAACATGCCAAGCTCAGCGGCGTAGTTCATGTCACAGCAAACTGTGTCCCCTTGGCCCTGCCGGAAATGCCAAAATATGGCCCAACGGAGAAACATAAGACAGTGGAGATCACAAATATGGCCTGTGGCATAACCCAAAACAGTGCCCATTAGAAAGGGTAATTCAGAAGAAAAACTTGTATTTATAAATCTGTAAAAGAACAAATTGATCCGATATTGATCAGAGTGTGTAACTGACTCAGGAGGAGCAGAGTGCAAATCATAGCTTATAGACACTCGAACACATACAGAAACAAGCCTTTCATGGTATCCCCATGCTATTTGTCTAATATGCATAGACTCGATCGATCTCAGCTGGAACACATCCAATATAATTGATAACATGTAACCAAGTGGAATATAATCAGAGAAAGATATTTCAACTCCACAAACAGTTACAGCCATTTTTGAAGTTATTTACTATGACCTTAAATCATAAACACAAATATTGCATCAAAACATCAAAAAATATACATAAAAGCTGCAGACGGAACAGCACAGCTACACTGAAAGACAACTTGTGAATCCATCAATAAATATGGTACAAAAATTATGCCAACACTTGCCATTAAAAATGTATTTTTCAAGAAGCTGTATTATAAATAAAATGCCACAATAAATAAAAAAACAACTCTTTCTATGATTAATATTTGCGACTTCTGTGTCTTTTAATGAGATGGTTTATTTGTTAAATAAAACATCCAATGATCCTGTTTGTGGTATGCACACATCCTTTCAAAAACATTTATATAGACTAAATGCTTTACTTGATATGAATGTAAAGAATTCCACTCACAAATGTCAACATAATTTTTGCTGCCTTGTGGTTGTTTGTACTTGAGAAATCCTCAAGATACGAACTCATGGGAAATCTTAAGGACTCTGGTTTTGACACGGACATTTGATATTCATAGTTTTTTTGTGACTCTTTTCATGTTTTACATTGGCACTGGTGGTGAAGCAAAATAGCTAACAGATGCAGTGTGATAATTCAAAGATGGCAGTAAAATCTTGAATAGTTATGTTTTTGGTTGATATTAAAAAGCTAAATGATTTGACACAATATTAAACTAAACTCTATATTATGTAAGACGATCACAGGAAATGGTGAGTAAAGACTACACACTTTTAAAAGCCCAATCTTGCCAATATAAGAATGAAATTGACTTTGAACACGATGAATCAGGATTCCTGATGAAAATCACAACATAAATCTCGGAATCTTCAGAAAAATTCAAAATTTGATCTCAACTTGTATGCAAAAAAAATAACAATATATTCTCAAGGAATTCAACAAAATTGTCTTTGCATTCCAGCTTTTTTGAAGATAAATGTGTGATGCAAAAATTCTGATGTAATTTAGATCAAAAGGTAGATAGAATAACAACTATAATCTGGTGTTACGATCATTGCACTAAATCTTTCATTGCTTGGACTGACGTGAATCTTTTCTTACCAGACATAATCTAATTGCACTGGTATCTACAAATGACAGACAACTGAGCTTCAATAGTCTCTTAATTAAATCCGTCATTTAAAAGTTTCAAACTGGTTTGATGGAAAACTTAAAAAGAAAAAAAGTTTGAATATATCGCTCCAGTGCTAAAATCTAGTGTTGTATTGAAGAGTGAGGACAAAGGACTTTTTAAAAAAAAAAAAAAAAAGCATGAACACAAAGTCAATCACAGAGTAAATTCATCAAGCAGAAAATTATGAAAAATGAATGTGCAATCATGTCACGGCCATCAGGTTGGAGTAAAAAGAAAATCACAATTATCATACAACAGAGTGTGATTTTCTTTGAAAACAGCACAGCAAAGTGAGAAGGGCCAAGGTGTTGGTGACTCCAGCTCCTGCAGTATAGCTCTCATGTCTGAACATGCCAAGGGCTACAATTTGTTCTGCTCCACAAAGTGGGTCTCTGTTGAGCTAGAACAGGTTGTAATTAATCTCTAGTGTGCTAACAAGGAGAGGCCAACTATTGCAAACAGACTGTAGAGCTGCTGCAGATGGTCAAAGCACGAGCTGGAAACTGGTTTTATTTCATTTAAATAAACAATAAAATGACTTCAGTATAAAAGTTTCAGATTTGAATCCATCAAAATCCAATTTGGTGTCAAAAAGCTGTATTATGAGAATTTTTATTAAGAATTGTACTCTGAGGAGAGGGGCTTGAGGTACAGGTGACAAATTGGTGATTTAAAAAGTTACAGTTCCAAAACCACTCAAATTTTCCAGCACACTCTTCTTCCGGTTTTAAGTGATTATAATAAAATTCCAGAGAAAGTCCCAGATTGATTGGAGGTTTTTCTATGTGCTCCACAGAGTAAAAGTGTTTGCTTTCCACTGCCAGTCAGCTGGCTGAAAGAAGACGTCCGGCTGATCATTTCCATGCCACGCCACATATTGCTCAAATTACGTCCAAGTAGAAGAAGCCCCAACCACGTACTGTACACACTGTACTGTACATGGACAAACTGTCAAGCATTCTGATATTAGCTTGTTAAAAATCCCAAATCCATGTAATGTGAACCTTTTCTAAAAAAAACTGAGTTTTGGGGTTTGCATTAGTTGCAAGTAACAAGAATCAGTTTTAACATAAATAAATGCTGAAAATACCTTACTTTGGTTGTCTATGAGTTTCACTTTTTAAATTTAATTACTAAGATAAATTACCTTTTCAACAATAGGTAAATTTACTGAGACACACATCTATGATTACCAGGCTTTATAAACTTTGCTTGCTCCCAAGAATAACAGAATTTGGCTTCTTCTTCCTCTTCCTGTAAATGGTTTTAGGTCTTAAAACAAAATCAGATATTGTAGTGTAGAAACGAAAGGAGAAACGAAGCCATCACTCTTCAGTTAACAGTGTCTGGAGCAGATAGCCTGACTAACCAGTCAATATGAGTTTGATAGACTTCTGCTTAGCTAAAGAAGAAACTTTAAAAAGATTTCTTGTAATCATTGCACAAGATTCTGTGTAATAAGGTACTGGACACTACAACCATTATTAGGTCTCAAAATTTAAAAAAAATGCGTAGATGACAAACTGATTACAATGTTATAATATTAAGGTGGAGTTGTTTGCATTTTACATTTTTACCTTAGGCTATTGTACCCCAAGAATTTCATACCAGCCTCTGCCTATCACAAGTGTTACAGCAGTGATGGACTTGCCTGATATGGAGAACTATGACAATCATATCTTGATCCCTCAATATGCTTTTGTCACAACCAGAAGCAGCAGATGAATGTCCTTATTATAACCACAACACTTTAGTCTTAAGTGAACACTGGATTTAAACTCCTCACTGGAACAAGGGCACGTCAATTCCTGGACTTTTCTAAAGTTAAAAACTTCATTAATTACTTTGCTATATTCAGTTTTCCTCCCACAGGCTACCGTTTAAATGAGTATTTACATAATATTCACGTTCTCTCGCAAATGTCAAGCCATCCTTATTTTCACAGGCCATGTGTCAAAAATGATACGCAATAATACGTGAACATTGCTTTCAGAAATAATTCCAGGTGTGGATTTGAGCGATAATGTCCAGTCATACAGCAGATCATGTGCAGGGCACCTACCAGATTGAGCACCGTCTCCACAATATCCCGGTTGGAAACCTCGCCGACCTGGATGAGTCCAATAAGAACAGCAAATTTCATCTTGATATTCCGGATGGGAACCGCAGGGTTGATCGCGCCTGCCGGAGGACCGCTGAACCTGAGCCGGTCATCATCATTGGCTTCCCGGTGGCAGCAGCGGGGAGCGCAGCTCCGCGCTGCCCGTGACCTGGAGCGGGCTGACGGTCCGAGAGCGACAGCGAGCCCGGCATTGCCACCGGCTTCCCGCTTGTCATTTCCACGCCAACCCTGAGGTTTTAATGAAACACTGATAAAGGCTCCCCCCCCCCCCCCCCCCCCCGCCCCCCTCCCCGTCTCTTCGTGTTGTGTTTAATTACTGGTTAAGAGCGTTAAGAAGAAGAAGAAAAAAAAGAGAAAGACACTTGAGAAGCAAGGAGAAAACAGAGGCAAAGCCGCAAAAGAAGCCTCTTCCTGTTGGGAGAAATCCACTCTGGAGAGTTCGGCTAAGGGAGTGTGTTGTTGGTACCAGCAGGTTAAGCAAGCTGACCGACCTGCGCTGTGAACACAAAGCTGAGTGCGTGCGCGTGCGTGTGCGTGCGTGTGCGTGCGGGTCTTTTGGATGCGCTTCTCCTCCCTGCAGCCGCTGTCACCGCCATGTTGCCGCCCCCTGGCTGCGGTTCCTCTTTTGGTTGCTACATGGAGCACGTCCTGGTGGCTTCAAGCTTATTGAAGTGTCTAGTAATAGACCAAAGGAAAAAAAACAAAACAATTATATTACTATAAAATTACATTTTTAAATATTTGGGCTTGTTTTTTGGGGGGGAATTTAAATCAGATAGCTCATGTTTTATCTTGAACTGCCTAATGGCAAAACAAAACAGTAGCCAAAGCATACATGAGGCAGGTGCACATAATGACACCACTTTCATTCCACATCTTCAAGCGTTTTAAAGGGCATTCCCAGTGTATTAAAAAACTTAGCAATTGCCACCTAAATAAGTTAATTGTAAATGGTATTGGATGCTGTGGATGTTTTTAGTGGTTACTTTTAAAAATATGAAAGCTATACAATATATTGTATAGGTTTATAAAATTATGACTTAAATTCTTTGAACTGCAAGCCAGTTAAGCTATATATGAATAAAAAAAAAAGAAATTGTGTTGGTTGTGAATAACAAAGACTGTTTTTACAATAAATAGTGACTTTCAAATATATTTGTACCCATTAAGCTTTTTCATATTTTGCCACCCAGCTCTGATTTTTCCACCATGACTCTGTAGATCTGGAGTTGCGCCACACTCTTCATATTGTGGGTTGATGGATTGAACAGTGCTTCACCAGATTGTCAAAGTTTGGGATGCTATTTTGTAATAAAACCCTATTTAGCTTCTTCTCTTTATTCTTGAGAATAAAGATAAGACAAAGTTTTTTTCAGTTTTTTATCAGTTTGGGGTAAAGCAGTTTGTCTTTTTGATCAGACCACAGAGGGCAGTGTTCACTTTCCTCACGCATCAGTACATCTTGGGCAGTTCACCTCTGTTCCTTCCTTCCACCTTTTTTGATACATATGACATCTGCACATCTGGAATACCCCTCACGAGTTGCAGTACTGGACATGACCCAGTTATCTAGCCATCCCAATTTGGTCCTTGTCAAATTGTTGTTGTTGCTTTTCTTAAAAAGAAAATCAGCTTGCTGCCTAATATATCCTGCCCATCTGTTTTTATTATTTAAAAAAAATCTGCTAAAGCTTAACTTCATGTTTACTTCTCTGTTGAATATTGAGGGGTTTTTTCCTCTCTCGTTTTACTTCAATACTGTAAGATATAAAAAGGTATAAGTCACAACAGCTAAATTATTCAGTAAATTTTGGATCACTTTAAAATTTTAATATCAAACTAAATGTCTCTGATGCCTCTCAGTGGATGTGTTCCCCTCAAATGTCCAGTAGAGGTCCCTCTAACTCCAGAGCTGAGATAATTTCTGCACTTTTACAAAAAATATTGTGCTTGTATTTGGGTTTTTTTTTTTTAATCTCTCATAATATATAGTTATCTGACTGATTGTAGAGATGCTGTCAGCAGAATTTCTATTGTCTTCAACATGCCATTAAACACATTCTCAGGTCTACTGAATGAACAAACCTCACCTTCGATTCTCTGATCAAGTGCTGGGAATCAAAGGTGAGGACTGAACACAGTTTGGTGTCAACATATTTTTGGAGAATTTCTACTTTTCCCTTCAGGGTGAGCTGCTGTCAAGTACCATCTATGATTTATGTCTTGATACAATGGTGAGATTCAGAATCAATCTGCACAAAAATCTTATAATAAAGATAGTTTTATTTAAAAACAAACAAACAAACAAACAAACAAAAAAGCACAAGACTGTGTCTTGTATGACTGTATGAGCCAGTACCATAAAGCAGGTATGATCAAGTCAAACCTTCAGTCATTATTTTCCACAACTATTGGAGGTCAAAGTTACATAAAATTACACATATTTAAAAATGTCATTACATGACCAAAGTAAAACCAGCTTACAAACCTGTACCGTGTGTATTAAAAGAAGTCTGACCATGTAAGAATCAATATATGAAATTAACATATGTACTATTTACCTGTTCTCATATGTACAGAATGTACAATTTGCTCTTAATTACAAAATATTCACTCACAAATATACAAACACTTGGGTTTACATAATTATATTACTGAAATCTGTACTGATTAACTAATACTTCTCAGAAGCATTTAAGAGCTTGAATGTCCTGGACATTGTAAATAATACCAATACATATTTATATTTTTTGAAAAAAAAAATCACAACAGAAGCTAAATAAAATTATAAAGTGAAGGACATTGGCAATTTAATTAATTTCCCAAATGAATTATGCTCAGCACCTAAAAATATCCTCCTTTGCCCATGTGCAAGTTGAAAGGCTTGAAACTGTTTTCAGAGCTCTTTCACGAAAACAAACTGTGCTTTTGTTCAGGGGCATTGTCTGTGCAATTAATTCATGTGAGCCGTTTAGCAACGACTCAACAGCTCAGTCCCAATCGCAAAGCTTAACAGACATAACAGTTTCAGATTTTGGTTTCTGGTCCATCTGCGATCAGCGGCTGAAAGGAGTTGCGGATCCGGGCAGCTTCTGCAGCGCAAAGATGACCAAATGCTTTGTTGTACCAATCTGGAGTCCTTCCCCTGAAATCAAAACCATATTTTTAGTACCGCACGCTATAAATAACAACACACGGCAAATGCATTCATTTTGTGATTTAGATTTAGATATACAAGTCTGAAAATTCTAGAACAAATTCTTTTTGGATTTACTTTAAGTCAACTCTGCAGATGTGAGTTAGTCTTGATTTTCCGGAGCCACACGGTTCCAGTAGGTAGTTTGACTCCAGGATCATAGCTCGAACTCCTTCTGTAGCAGAGGAGTCCTCATGCTCTATGGACACAGAAACCAATGAGCAAGCACCCTTGGGCAAATCTGTCCTCCAAGACCTTTGCAAAGAAAAAAAAGAGAGAAGAAAACACAAAATTAAATTTTATAGCTTCTTAGAATTAAAAGATGACGTGTCGTTTATTTATTTTTTTAGCTGTTACTCACCTGAGAGCTACAAAGTCCCTGCTGGGATGAGGAGGCATGCGGCTGAGGACGTACTGAAACACCTCTGTTTGTTTATCCAGCGTCTCACACACTTTCCACTGGAGCAGGTCCATGTCCCACAGGTGGCGCTCCCGCAGCACACGGTTTAACACAACGGACGGCGGCGCTTCCACTTCTACAGACACTCGCCAACGTCTTAGAGGATTTCCATCCCCCACCTGCCAACAAAGCAAAACATGTTAAATTTAATTCATTTTAAATATTTTGTTAAGGCAATCACTAATTTTTGGTTTGCTGATATGTAATTGAGTCCAAACAAGTGTTGGGTGCCAGATGAATTTGTCATTTGACGATTCAAATTCCCATTTTGTTGTCAAACTTTGCCTTTTCATCCCTCCCAACTTTCATCTGGTACCCATAAATAAAGTTATTTTCTAAAATTAGTACATTACACCAGTTTGTGACACAAATGTACATAGAAATAACTCTAAGGAACATCCAGCTGCATATACAGTATTCAACAGAGAACTAAAATAATTTCATTTTAAAAAAGTTTATGCCATAGACTATAGAAAGTTACTTTAAATCACTAATTGCCAAATTGGGCATGAAATGCTCCCCTGCGGCAGACGACTTTGTTTTACGACCAAAAATGTGGAATGTGAAAATCTACAAAAGCAGGACATGCAGAAGGGGCAAAATGACAAGCAAAGTAAGATCAAAAACAGAAAAAAGACCACCAACCTTTTTGTAGTACAGCTCTGTGTTATCTGAACTGCTGCATGATACCCAATATTTGGACTTCTCTCTGGCCTCTTTAAGGAAAGTTTGTAGTCTCCCTTCCAAATGTGTTTGATATGTTCCATCATCCTCTTCCAGCTGTCTGCACAGCTCATCGATTGTCGGCGCATGCAAGTCGGCCTCCACGTAAGAATTGCGCGACTGAGTAACCATCTCATGAGGGATCTAATGGGTAAACCAAATTACAGGTCAGACTAGATCCAAATAAATTCAGGAGAGGGCATTGCATCTGGGCATGACATTTTTTTGCAATTTTCAATTACTGGCTCTACCTCAAAGAGGCGATTGCACTCCATGATCATATGAGCAAGGCCCTGTGTTGCAGCTAAGTTTTCATTCAGGTCCTTCTGGTCCGGCCTGCCTGTGGCATACTTTTTCTGCATGGCCCTAGAGAGAATGGGGAAAAAATGTTCAAGTCTAACAGAATTCAGTACAACATCCTAAATAAATGAAGTATAAACCCTTTATTCCCCCTGTGGGAAACCCCTTTGGTCCTTTTAAAGAAATTTTAACGCAATAGATTTGCTTAGTTTGTACACAGCTTGAGCTTCTAAAACAGCAAGCATAAAAGAGGGTCATAACCTTAGTAAACTGGCACCGAGAGAGTAATCTAATGTACCCCTAAGGGCTGAGTAAGCTAAGTAGCACACTTCAAGCCATGCTTTATGGAGTCATAGTGAAGATAATTACACAGAAGTTAATGAAACGCGGGCAAACTATGCTCATTATACACTTTTTTTTTTTTGCAGAGGAGCTGAAAGGACAGACATTAAATTAGATACAATGCAATAATCCAAGAGAAATTACTTTGGTGATAGATTGTCCTTCCTCATTATATTGAGGTGAAACAGAGAAGGGGCCAGGCACACTGCAATGTTCATGGGTGTCATCTGATTTTCCTCCACGGAAGAAGTGACATCGCTCAGAAAACAGAGGAGCGTCTGCAGCACCTCTCGGTTTTCATCCGGCATCAGCATTATGGCTGCTTGGACAGCTTGTAACCTTTGGTCCTTTGGCACATCTACACACAGAAAATACAAAATTTTACATTTCTTGTTGGACAACAAAAAAGGAGATAAAAAAAATTCCACCACCAAGAGAGAATGTTATGCTTACACTGGTAAATATGGAGGAATGTCTCCCCTAGCTTGCTGGTGAGCAGAGGTTCCGGTAGATCCCTGAAAAACTGCTTCACCATGTCAGCCACGTCGTAGGCAGACTGATCTTCATAGTTCACATTATCTGGAGAGCTTTCATTCATCTGCCTTAGAGCATGAATTCGGGACTTCACCCCAGACTTTCGAAACAGACCCACCTGGAAGACAAACAGAAATCCTTTAGCACAGAGGCACTTTCAGTGCATGGAATTCATTTGCAGCATTGTATCAAATTACATGTCAGTACATGAGAATATTGTAAACGTGTTTACTTATTTAGTAATTCAACTCAAAAATGAAAACTGTCCACTAAGATTCGAAAACAAAAAAATACACGAAGCTAAATTATCCCCACAGAGACATTATGTGGTGGCTGTGTTATGGTTACGCAATCATATAAGCCAGGAAAAGCAACAGAAAAGTTCACAGAGTGCTGTACTCAGGAATACCAATGGAAAACAGAATTAAGGAACAAATGGTGGAAGAAACGCGCTCATGCATAACATAGACAACTGCAACCAGGAGTGGATTGTGAAGTAAAACCCCTTTAAGGGCTTTAGGGATTTTGCAGTTGGAGCGTTTCAAGAGCCACAACAAACGACAGTTACAGCTGTTGCATTCCTTGTAATAAGCAATTCCTTTGGTAGGAACGTCAGAAGCATCCCACCTGAGTCAAAAAGAAAAACATGTCTGGACTTTTTAAAGTCCTCCTTTTGCATAAAGGAAATTTTGCATTTGAATCTTAGTTAAAGTCCAGTGTGAAGTTTTCACACTCAATGACGGTTTGAGGAGACATGTCCTCTGCTGTTCTCAAGTTCTAGGTTATTGCGGTCATCTATCAGAAACTTACTGACTATAGTTGTACTATGACTGTTTGGCTAGCAAACCTTCCTTAACCTCATAGAGAATCCATACAGTACAGTCATGAAGATAATAAGGGACCAAAAAACTAACAATGGAGACAAGTCGGACGCTGCTATAAAGACAACCTTGACTTCTATATCACCGCAGCAAAGCCACAGGCTGATTGGCAGCACATGAAATGGCACTGATGCCGAAGTTTATCCAAAATGACCCCCAATAGCTTTGCTTGATTGGGGGATATCAAGCAACGGTCATCAAGTACCGTACATAAACTTGCTTTTCAGCTTCTATTATAGCTTACGAACATACATCTTAACGTTGGGAGGTTACTGACCTGGTCAAGACACTGACTTCTCAGGTATCTCAAAGCCTGCTGGAGGCCAAGCGGCAGGGGCTGACCGGAGCGCTGCACATTCACTATGAGTGGCACTCCAAACACATTCTTGTCCTTATAGTCTGGTACCTTCATTCTCTTCATAAATTTTGGTACAGACCTACAAACATTAATGAGTGTTATTAATGAATGGTCGTTCAAAACATGCATAAAAAAAGAAAATATAAAGTTACTCAACAACAACCAGTAATAAAGAAAGGATATTTTTCCAGGCCCACCAAACTTCTTTACACGACAAAACCCAACACATTTAAAACATATTTCATAAGATACAGGTTAATTAATTTAAAAAAGGTCTTTCTGACTTATAAGACATAGTGTATTATTGTTGCCTTTGTGTTGTTTTAATAACACTTACCAAGTCCACCCATGCTTGTTAGACATGGAATATTTTTCCATGATTGCTGTAAGACGCAAGAGAGAAAACTTCTGTAACAAACTCAGCTGGCCTGCTGACTGGTTTGTAATTTGCAGGGATGCCATTGAGTGACTGAGACGATTGGATATCTGGAAGCTGGGCCATCGTAACCTAATGCCAAAGCAGAAAAAAACGTTTGTTTTTGTTCATAACATTTCATTATATATTGGTAGAGCCTGATTAAGCACACTGTCATGAATCCTACCTGTTAGGTCTGGTGAGTGAAGCACCAACTCCAGAGTCTCTCCGTTCCCTGAATCTGGTAGATTCGGTCTCTACTAAGGATACTTTGTCTCTGTCTCCATCACCAGGAGCTGTCTGGCTTTCGGTGACAGAGTTCTCCTCAAAATCTAAAGTGATCTGACTAGAGGACTGCAGCCGTACCGTATCTTCTTTTTCACTATCCACCTGCCTCACCCCTTCTCCTGCAGGCAGGACATTTTTTGACCAGTGGTCCACTATCTGCTGCAGACCATTTACATGTAGCAGTATATCATCCAGGTGAGGGAAAAGGTCTTCTTTCTCCAAGTCTATTAAGTCTCCAGTACTGGCGTACAAGTGTGACCCCGGAACATTATCATAGACACTGATTCGGCTTCCTCTGGAGCAGCATTGTGTAACAGGTCTGGATTCCTTTCTGCGTGAAATTAGTGTGGAGTCCAGGTGCATGCTTCCTGTATGCCAGTTGATGGCTCCATTGGTTGGGGACAGGCTTTCTATGGATAGCGCTTTGGGAAAAGTTCCTGGCTTATGGTCTTTGGGAATGTGGACCACTAGATCTTCATAGGAGCAGAATTCATTTCTGCGGTTGTGTTCTGCGACTTTGTTCATTTGGTTGCCTGAGAAAATGTCTAAGTCCTCCAGATACATCCCACTGCGCTTGTGGTCAGCACGGTGAGGCTTTCGTTCTTTCAGACTTGGTGTGCTGACAGTGCTGCCACTGGAGTGACTGCTACCCTCACTGCCGGACTGTGGTGACAGTATTCTGCCTGACGGGAGTTCTGGAGCTCCAGCATCACCATTTACGATCTCGACACAACGCAGCGTCTTCAGTGCCTGAGCCTCCTGCTGCATGACAGGAGAGCTAATGACCAAAGTTTTCCGATCCCTCACTGACGTTCCTTTAGATCTCAGGGTTTCCATTCGCTTCAGGAAGTCTTTGGCACGGGTGCGGCTAAACTTGCCTTGCTTGTCAGGCACAGAGCGATAGTGGGAAAATTCTTTGGGGATGTGAGGCATTGTGAGAGATGTCGAGTCTGGCATCGCTGCAGAATCTGAGCAGGTTCGATTGGAGCAGTCAGAGTCTTCCGTGCTAAGGCCCCTTCGACCACTGCCCCCGCTGCTTTCACTGTGCAATGATGAGACCTCGGGCTCACTGAGATCCGTCAGAACACTCTCCCTGCTGGTCGTACTGTGGAGAGGCAAGGCGTCTTTAGATGTTTGGCCTTCTTCGTGCGTTCTAAGCAGACAGTCGATGTCCTGTAATCTGGACCAACGTCTGCTGCTCCACTCAAAGGTCCATTTGTCACTGATGGCGAAGAGATCTTCTTCATCTGAGTCTTCACTCTAGAGATATAAAGATAATATTCAATTATATATTTAATAAGAGATGTAGCAGGAAACGGTCTTGTAATTTTTCTGTGCAATTTTGTTTGTTCCGACGATATTTAGGCTAGGCCAGTGGTTCCCAAACCTGGTCCTCATTACCCCTGCCCTGCATATTTTAGGTGCTTCATTGCTTCCAACCAGCTTAATTAAATTAATATGTGTTTAACAGGCAGGGTACTTAACGACCAGGTCTGAGAACCAATAGTTTAGGAAACCCTGACTGGTGAATCACAATTTAATGACTTTGTAAATTTCCAAATGACTTCCAACATTTTAACTAAACGTCAAGAGCTCGAAAGGATCCAGATGAAAGTCTTGCTCTTTCACAGCCTGAGCAAACCGCAGCCATGTCTCAGCATATTTTGTGAAAGAAAAAGAGTAGAGCAAAGTTGTTCTCTTGGGTTCCTTTGAGCTTTTGATGTCTAACTAAAATGTTGGAAGCCATTTGGAAATGTTCAAAGTCATTAAGCATCACACACACACAGACACATAGACTACTTTGCTAATTGAACTACGGTAGATGGCAGAAACTGCTGACTTCATAATAATTTAGTCTGTTTTGAAACTTGAAACCAACAGCAACTGCTCTCCTCTCTCTCTCTCTCTCTCTCTCTCCCTCTCTCTCCTCTCTTACACCTTTTCTCTCTCTCTATCACACCTGCTGTGAAACTTCCTCTGCTCCTATTATAAACAATTATTGATCGCTTATGGCAGGAAGGCTAGGGAAAAATGTTTGCAATACTGTTCATAAATCTGTGTTGGCAAATCAAAATGTTATGATGTTATTAATACATTTTCATTTTTCACAACGTCAAATGAAACCACTGGTTGCATGGCATTTTTCAAACGGTCGCTATTATTGTAGTGTCACACCAAGAAACTCTTTGCGGTTAACTAAACAACATGGTGATAAACAGTCAGGAGTTACACTCACCTTCTTCTTTGGAAGATTCACATCAAGCTTCATAGAGGCACACTTGTTGAGCGTGTTAAGCCGCCTGAAAGAAAAGATGGAAACTGAACTGAACAAGCAGCCAAAGCACGACATTAACTCTCAAATGAATGTGCCAAAAATAGATTTCCGTTCAAGTTCTGAGAGCCGTTTGAATGTTAATCTGATCAGGCCCCGCTCTGGATGCACAACCAGATCCCTTAGGGAAACGGAGCTGGTCAATATAATAATATCCTTAATCTAATAAGCGTCAGTAATCACCAGCTATTTGGTTCTCTTTCTGTTGAGTCTGGGTCGAGATGTTGGTGGCTTGAAGGGCTGCATGGAGTATTTTGAGATTCAAATTTAGATTAAAAAAAATGTAAAACACTACTCACTCACTCAAAGATGATGTCACTAAATGCGGTGTTGAATCATTCTTTGAAACCACCCTGAACATTATATGCATTATATTGTTTTTCTTGTTTGTTTGTTTAACAAACTTCACACAAAAACTTTGTTCCCTAAACATATAGCATAGTTAATAATTCCTCTTTCACAAAGGTCACAAAGAGAAAGAAGAAACTGATGTCCACAATATGTGAATTAAATCACAGGTCAGGCCTCAGAGCATGTTTTCTGTGTTCAGCTTAGGAAAGCTTGTTTGTGTTCCAAATACAATATACAGATGCTTTGCAAAAGTATCAACTAACACTTGAACAGTAATGTCTTTTTTTGAAAAGATGGATGAAAGCAGTGCTCTCTGAGATGTTCAAAGATTCTTCTTTTGTGTTAAAACCTCCACAGCTTCTCCACAACCCTACACGTCTTTGGTTTCTCTTCATGATCCAACCTCACATCACATTTCCCATAAAATTCTAATAAAACAGATAAAGGTTGGTTGCTCTAATGTGAGAAAATCCGAAGAAATACTGGAAATCACAGCACAAACACTTTTTATGGATCAACCAAAATAAAATAAAATAAAAATGTAGGATAATACACACAATAGCTGAGCTGACTTGTTGCAGAAAAAAGTAACAAATTTGTGGAAAGATAATCAGGGGTTGACTGCTCCAGATTCTTTTTCAAGCAGGCTCTAACTGCGCTCCAAAGCTGTAGATGATAGGGGTTATTAAAACAAGACTTTCCCATGATTGTTACTGAAGATAGCAGCATACGGAACTAAAGAGAGGATTTCCAAGCAGGGGGGCCCTTTATTCCACACGCCTAAAAAGCTTTAAATGTGGTCGCTAAAATAAGAGGGTACTTAGCCGGAGATCAGAGGCTGCACTAGCACGTATGAAATATCTATCTGTTCAGTCGAAGGAACGCATGGTATGCAGGGTGGCATTTATTTTTGCTCTGGGTCTGTGGTGGCATCACTGACTAAAGGCCTTACGTTACCATAGCGATGGTGGAAAGTCACGGGCAAAATCACACTGGAGGTGGAACTGTTTCCAATTGTTTCCTATTCGTCCCGTGGCTAGTTTGGAATGCAGATGAGTTGCTTTAGGGTTGTTTAGAGTCACAATATGTTGAGCGGTGCGACGCACCACTAATGTCTCTCTGGTCCCCTCTTTGGATCGTTTCCATAGTTACTGTAGTTGCTTAAGTGCTGTTTTCATTTTGGTTTGGGGGGGAAAAAATGTACATGGGCTCTAAAAGCAATGTGGAGGCAACAGAATAAAATACAATTATTTTATTCTTCATAAAAAATCATTAACCCAGAGGGAGAAAAGAACATGAAGTTACTGTCATATATTTGAAAAGTGAAAATCATTTATTTCTATCCTCTTTTAAAGAGTTCAATGTAAACACGCTGAAATAAACTAATAAGCTACTATAAGCAATTTGTATTCAGTCTGCATATTTTTGAACATATAAATATGTGGGAAACATTTTGTTTCTTATGATATTTTTATATTCTAGTAAGGGAAAATATAAATGACATTGTGTTGCACAGGTAAGACCATACAACATAAAATGCCTTTTGTTTTAATGTTATTTTTATATGAAAATGTGGCTAATTTTGTTGCAACTCTAGGCAAACATTTGTTAAGAGTGTTTAAATAAATTCTATTTTATTACATTGGCATATTGTCACACAAGAAATATTATAATTTTCAAATTTATAATTTCTGTTTAATTCAGTGGGAAAGAATAAATCCCATATATGTTTTTTTTTTTTTTTCATTAAACCCAATAGGGCAGAATTACAGGTACCCATAATAATATCCATTAACATTAATGGAACTGAATAACTTCTTAAATTTTTATTTAATTTTTTTTTATTTTTAAGAGTTTAAAGGAACTTACAGCTTATTAAAGTGTCATTCCCTGTTTCCCAGGGATATCAATGTGACATGATGTAGAGGCCCCCACCTCTTTGTTACCAGTTACTTGGGTAGCCAAATTATTTTTGTCGTCATGTACAAAAAGATTAATGGAAATTGAACTAAAATTAATGCCCAGTTAAAGTACTGCACCAAAGAGTGGCATCCTGGGATCAATAACTCTACCTACATCCCAAATGGCTGTATAGGATGCATGCAAGCAAAAGATCTCTTCTGTCCTGTTATCACAAACAAACATGAAGTTTGTTTCATGTCAAACTCCAGAAGGAGAAACAAAGTATGAATATAAGGGAAAGCACGTACTGCTCACATTTGGAAGCTGTGGGCTTGTTGGTAGGAACCTTATTCATGTCTAAGATTTCATGATTTCACGAACCCTTAGAGAAACCAGGACATTTTAAATATGAATCTGTTGGACTCTATAACCTGTAAATGATTTTTACTTTCATCTTTGGAAAGAAAGGAGAAAATTGTCAAATCAACACCCCTTACAAAATCAATCTTCTTACATGACCATGTCAGTCTGCAGATTAAATCCTATTAAGAACCGTTTGGGTGATTTGAAAAAGAGCGCATAACAGCATAACAGAAGTATAACCCTGAATGGAGAGAGATTGTGAGACACGGAACAGACAAAGATCACTTTTTCTGTTTGCTCCATTCTTGTAAACTGTTATGGGAGAAGACGAATAGCTGTTCTGTTGGCAAACCTAGAAACATTATTTTTCTCAATTCAATAAATGTCTTGGAAGTAAAAAGTATTTTGGTTCTCAGTTTTGAATGCTGCTTCAGTCACATACTCCTGTAGTTTAAAGGTTTCTAAACATCTTTACCAGGGACAGCCTAAGACTTTGAGCAACTCTGCATAGATTTTTCTACTGATCTACAAGTATATCTTCTGCCACTGACTCTCATTTTATTTAGTGACTCATTTCACTTACTTGCACAGAGTTTCCACCAGATCTTTGTCCAGAAAGTCATGATCTCTTTTCACAGGCGTGATGTCAATTGGAAATTGTGAATCTAAAGGGGGGGGAAAAAAAAACAGAGACAGAAAACATGTGAGTGCAAAAATCCAGAGTGAGTGGTATTCTTAATTATCCACTTTCTACAAGTCCTGTTTAACACAAAGCAAAAATTGAAGTGTCTGGAAACCACAACATTCATTGCAGTGGTAAAGAGGAGCCATGAAACTTTCTGTAATTTGAATGAAAACAGACAGAATTAGCCCAAATAACAGAGCTCGCACTTGGGTGGGCATTGCGACTTGCTCTCGGTATGAGCTTCCTGTTACATAACTTAAGAGACTGAATCTATCGTTTCACTAAATTCATGTGAAGTTAGTCTCTTCTCATGGAAAACAGAAGCTACAATGAGCAGCCATGGCTCAACAAGGCTTTGCCTGTTCAAAAGGGCAGAGATTCAAAGATATCAAGGGCTTTAAAAAAATGAAAAAACTCAATGATGGACTGATTTATTTATCAATAAGGTTTTTAAACACATAACATCAGCATGAAGAACTCTGCACTTTGACAAGATTATCAGTCCCCTCTTTAATTATTATTATTTTTTTACGTTTCCACAAGCTGTCAGAAGAAAAAGTTGCATAGCACTATACTGCACATCAAAAGTCAGGCCTCACCACAGAGATCTGTGGGAGTAAAGCCCCTTAAAGCTCTGATAAAACCAATTTCTTCCCATGACTTCAGGCGTCAAGCACAGCGGACATGTTTATAAAGTACTTGTTGTGTGGAAGAGGTTAGATTTTTAAAAGCATCTGATGTTGTGTTTGTTTTGTGGTGTCTGCAGATCTGCTCAGGGCCCCAGCTTGAAGGCTTCTTGAGAACAACGCATCCAAACTGTACAGGGTTCTGTGATCAATGTTTGAGAAAGACCAGATGACACGGCACAACTATTTACTTGAAAAGGTCACATACAAATATTCTCATTTTACAATAGATCCAAAAATAAAAAAAATAAAACTATTGGTTCATTGCAGAACTGGGTTAACCATGTGCAATTTCATTAATCCCTGACTTTTAACAAACAATTCTCCCCCCTGTGATGATGAATGTGTGTAGGAGTTTCAGTGAGTGCTTTCATTACCTTCAAAGAGCTGAGCATACTGGGGAAATCCTGCTGCCCGCAGCCAGTCACACGCCTCTTTTGCCTCAATTTCTGCAAGGCAACAACAGAGATGAAAAGTGAAAATAAACCACATTAATTGAGATCATTTTCAATTTAAACAAAACCACCAAAGGATTCATCAAAACAGAAAAAAAAAAAAAAAATGAAGAAAAAAAAATTCCCTTGGCACCTTTTTCATATTGAGTCGGGTGTGGAAGGACCAGATGGATTCATTCCTCTTTATATGCAAAATAGGAACAAAATGTACTAACTCCTTAAAGAGAACTTTCATTAATATGGCAACATTTTGTAAGACAGTACTTACAGGGTGTTATTAGTGTTGCTCCTAAAAACGAACAGCTTGAAATATTATGTTTTGAAAACACAAAACATCCGTCATGCCATTCCTATGGTTTACGAGAGAACACACATCTTAAAAAGAGACGTGCTTTACTATTTCTAAAGAACATCTGAGTCATATACGTCAGACTAACAGATTACAAAAAAGAAGATCTGTGTGCAAACTACAAAAATGCTCATGGCAACATGGCAAATCTGTTAATAACAACAAAACAACTTTTTTTTTTGCAAGATTTTTTTTCCCCAACTGTTGGGGGAAAAAAAAATCACCTAAAGGATAGATGTATTAATAAAAGATGCAAAACAGATTAAAATGATTGTCAGTGCTCTCCATCTCCAAACTAAGAAACGCCTGAAAAAGCGGTGATCCTGTTCTCCGGATCATAAATTGCCTCTGGTGACCTGCAGAGTGAAGCCATCAGTGCCACCGATGGTCTGCAAGGGAAAAAGACTGTTGACACCTTTCCATTAATGCTAATAGAGGTGGAGACTATTACCGCCTACGTGAGAAATGATACCTGACACATCAGTGCTACAACTCACAATAAACCACATTAGGAACCAAGGTAATAATAATGTTTCTTATTTAAAAGAGAATGACTAAAAATACCATATACCTATATATTTTGTATTAATACAAGAAAAGATCGCAAGCAATAAAGTTTAGAATGAAAACCACGACAATTTACAATTCAGCTCTAGTGTAATTTCTCAAGCAAGCGACCTCATCTCAATTCATTTATGAAGCCAATATGATTATTTGATGTCATCAAAGGGCAGAAAGCCAGAGGAAGATCTTTGGCTGTTTAACTGTGATATAATCATAAAGTCAGGCTACAACTATCAATGGAATCAGAAAGACAACAAAAATACTATGAGTTGACTAAACTTACCAGAACCAATCTTTAAAACAATATTGTGTCCAAATGAGTCTTTGTACAGATGATTTTTATGTTTTAAAGAACATGAAAAACGTTGCTCTCGACTAAGAGCAAACAGCACATAGGTTCATCTTCAGCTAAACACACAGCTAAAAGGGAATCACTAAAGCAAATCTGAAATCCCAGCTCCAAATTGTGACCGGCACACAGCAGCTGCAACATGCGCCACAGTCATTTATCCTCCAGTTCCACATAATTACAGAAAATTGTCTCTGTGTAACTCACCCGTGCTGCTTTGCTTCCAGACGATCAAAACAATTCAAAGAAAACTGACTTTGTCTGGTTTCAGGACTGACCAACAACTGAATAAATATTAACAGCTCCCTCTGCCCTTGGATGTCTACTGTTTACCCCTGAACCAGGAGATAAGTCAACATGTGTTTGTTGCCAGGAGCCACTCTGCCGTGTTCCCACCTGCGTCAGCACAAGCTAAAGCCTTTGTGTTCCGCCAGACCTCCCTCCCAGGTGAATAATATCGGCTCTTTATTATTCAACTGCTATGCATAGTGAGAGTGTTGTCAGGCCCTTCTGTGTCCCAGGACCTCAGGTTGGACCACTGAGAAACAGTAACAGGATCTGGGAATCCCTCTGTTTTGCATTCTGTAACGTGATAGTGAGACATTCTGTCCTCTCATCCTCTCTCTAAGGAAATCTCTCGTGGATAAAAGACTGGGGCGGGCATCGCGCCAAAGAATGAGAACTTGTGTTTGCTCTTCACAACCTAAAGCTTTAAAGCCGTCTATGGTATAGGATTACAATTTCACAAAGAAATAAAATCCAGTTTGGCTGCCGCACAATGGAGCAAAATGTTAAGAGCTGCGTGTGGCTGAAGCACCTATGGAACGGCTGACTCCTTTTATAATTCATCTTATGCAACATTGTGTACTCTATAAAGAATACTTGTTATATAATTCACATTGTGGACATAGCATGTATCAGCTCTAGGTCAACTTGTCCAGTCAAAGGTTTGTGCCCTCATTTTGCACCTACATGTTGCTACCTTGATCCTTTCTATTTCCTGTAAACATACCTTTCTATATCCATGTAGTTAAACTATTGCCATTTGTTTCTTCAGTCAAGTATTGCCAATGAATTTGGAAATATTTAATCATAAAATACTGATATTTTAATATACTAATTTCTGAAAGCCTAGAATCACTCTCTAGTCCCATTTACTTTGATTGTGATCCTTTTTGGGGCCTGATGACTGTCGGAAAAAAAAAAAACGTGTTTTTGCTTTACAACTTTCTTATAATAAACCTATGAGTAGAATATATATTCCTAAAGTTGACATGAACTGATTCATGCTTGATACAAAGTCATTATGTCAAAATTCAACCATTACTTATCTGTTAAAATGTAAAATTTCTATGCATTATTTCATTTAGTATACATACTAAATGATCTGATACACTAAATGATTTAGTAAATCATTTTGTTAGATATACTATCTGAAAACTTTGTGTTACATTCCGTTTTCATTGCTGGTGGTTCTAATGCTCATTTTTAAGTCATGCACTATATAAGGTCACTGAGGTTTGAGATGTCGCTCTGCTAAAACTCTGTTTGAGGAGTAAGGGCAAGTCCTCATGTGGATCGATGTTTTAATGTTTTTATCTTTCCTTTTAAAAATGTTTTTATCTTTTTATATTTTTTAATCTTTTTCAAAATCTCTTTCTCACTGTTTATTGTGTTTTTTATTTTTATCTTAATTATGTAAAGCCCTTTGAAGTGCCTTGCTGCTGAAATGTGCTATACAAATAACATTTGATTGACTGATTGAAAAAATATGACAGATTAAGACGTGATGAAATCAAAATACCTTTCAACAACCTTTTGCTTGTAGATATTATTTGTTGTATTTACATATCCATATTTAATTAAAGTACTCAATGCACAATATATAAAAATACTTGAGCTCATGGTAGACAAAAGCATTTCCATCAAAACTACAAAAGTACACAATGGGCAGCACAGATCACAGACAGTGAGAGGAGCCAGAGTTAACATGTTTTTTAAACTTTAATTACATTCTACTTTATGTCTAAATGACAGATCACAAATCACACAATTTAATAAGCAAGCATCTACTTTTTTTAACCTAAGATCACATCCATTGTTTAAGAACCTTAGAATCAGCTGACATGCTGATTTCCTTTCAGTGAAAAATAGCTTCGTACTCACGGGATATTTTCATCATAGAGCCAGAGTAGCTTCTACATCCATCATGAGTTACGAGTGTCTCCAAGCATGTCAGAGCATCTTCATTCCCACGCTGAGCCACATTCCTTTTCACTGTCTGAACACAGCTGGCAGTTTGAAGTCAGATCCACAGCTCCTAACTCTTTCCATTTCTCTCTCCATCTACCCCCCAAACCACCATGTGCCTGTCCCAACACTGAATCTATCCTTTAACCCACCCACTTTTCTGTGGCAGGCTCTCATTCACTCCACTCCACTCCACCCCCCCTCCCCCCTCTTCCTCATGTGCCAAACCCTCCTACCCAGCTCTGCCCACCCCAACTTCTTCATATACAAGTCAGCACATTTTTGGAAAAGATTGGAGCTGCAGCCAAAAGATTGCTTCTTAATCCTGATAGTTTGTCTCTCTATTTCAAGATGAAGTCTTAAAAAAAAAAACTTTCAACAATTTCCTGAGTGAGGATGTGGCGAGACGAAGGTTATCTTTCACAGACCTTTCGAGCCTTGCTCCGAAAAACGTGGTAGAAAAATTCATGTGGGAAAGGTTTCAGTTAAATAAACTAAGATAGAGTGCAGCTCCAGATGTTGTTCCTAGGGGTCAACGGAATGGAAAAAACGTAGACAGCTGAAGTCGGGGAAAACCATGACATAAACCGCCAGCAATCAGAAGCAGTGAATCATGCTGAGCACTCAGCTTTTCAGCCTGCCCTTTATCAGACTGAAAACCTTCTCTGTTTCAGTCTCTTTGTTTGTAGAAAAAGCAGTGAAGGAGATCACTCTGTCAATTGAATAATTAGATCACAAAGAAAAAGAAAAATATAAGACAATAATCCTTGTTATTGGTAACCCAGGTGCTACAACAACAAAACATCTAAAAAAACATCTGCATAAATTAATGAAACTTTTTTACAAAGTAAAATTGTAAAGAAAGTAGGCAAGGACATTGTCACAGTATGATAGTTCTGAGTAAATTTAAATTGTACAGGATCTTCCCAAAATGTACAACTTACTCCTGCTTAACATGAGAGAGACAAACTAATCACAGTTTTTGCACAAGTTGGTTTTCTTATAATAATAAAGCAAGGGGTGAAGAACAAGCTATCTCCATTTATTATTATTTTGATCTTTGCTACATACAATTAACCAAAACCGCAGAATAAACATTCACTAAAACGTAATGCTCAAGTAAATATGCTAATTATAGAGTACTACCCCTTTTTATAGTTCAGCTGAACTGTAAAAGAGCTGAAATTAGCTAGACAATCATTCCTGAATAAGCATATAATGGCTGCAGTACGAGCTACGCTTGTTCGGTCTTTTCAGTTGAATGGTTTCTCTCTTGTAAGCAAGAGTCCTTTCAGCCAGCTGAACAGCAGTGCCCATCAACAGTTGGGGTGGGACAGCATTGTGTTACTTTGTAATTAACACGTCTGGAGAAAACTGCAGGAACTCAGTCAGTTTTACTGCAGTCTCATTAAATGATCCATAGAAACATGATGAAAAATATCTATGGTTTTCAAAATGTAATGTTTTAAAACCTTCTATGCCCTAATATTGGCTATCATTTCTAGAACAAAGACAAGAAAATAATCTATTTGGAAAAAAAAAACTCATGCTATCATCACTAAAGCCAACCCTGGGCTGACTTTGTGAAGGAAATATTGCCCTACTTTCTAATTGGATTACAACAGAGGAAATGACCAAATCTATATCTAATAAGAACACTTTGTTTCCTATCTTTGTATCTGAAGGCGGTTTAATTTAGTGGGATTTTCCAAGGTTCTCTGATTACGTAAGTAAACCATATCCATCCATAATTTCCAATCATGTGAGCAGATTTCCAGATGAGGCCTGCCTCCTCACTCTGTGACGCTGCTGCCATTTTCTCTGTAGAAGTGCTTTGGATGTAACTGGGAATTTATCTCCAAGCACAAACAGCATGACATAGGTAATCCACTTTAGTCACCATAAAAACAAAGCATTTACCGGTAAATGCACTTAGCACTCATCAGATTTTTAAAGAAAGACAAAGGGCCATAAATTGGAGTACAATAAAAATCTCTGGGCTTTCTGCTACCATTATGCATTACCAACGAATGAATCAGCCAGACAAGAAAAGCTCCAACCCACCATTACGGTTGTCTGTTAAAACACCTGGAGAGAGACACACAGAAGCAAAAATACGGAAAAAAAAAAGAAAAACAGACACTACTACTACTACTAAAGGTGCCGTCATACTTGGACAGACTGTAACAGAGGCCACTCTTTTCCTTTATGAAGGTAATTGCATACAGACAACCAACTCACAGTGAACAGTCAGCTTCGACTAGACAGACTGCCAGGGGAAACACAGAGACCCCTCCTCTAAGTCTGCCCCAAAACCACAACATCTGATGTTTCATGCCCAAAATAGTCCTACATTCCTTCTGTCTCTCAAGTTGGCAATTGTTCACATGGCAGCAAATGGGAAGCTCAAATTATGATCAGCGATAGCTGGAAGACAAATGTGATGGCAGATAAATATCAAACTTGTGTATCCTGGAGGCACAGCAGATCTGCTTTTTTATTAGTCAGAGATTTCAGGCAGCGTTGTAAAACATAAACATAATGGGACATGAAAATGACGTTATGCAAAGTTTGAACTTGAAGGAAGGGACCGCTGTGACTGTTGTGGAAATTATTTACTTAGGCATATGCCTTTAATTAGTTTTATTCACTAAAGTATGTTTAAATCTAAACCAATAGCACTGAGGTAATCTCCTGTAAAAAAAACCCTAAACCATCCTTTTCCATGAGGGGATGCAATGTCAGTTCTATTAGTTCAAGGGGATTTTAGATTGAACTTCTTAAAGGTCAAGATTATTACATATTGTTTTTACAAATTTTTGACATCTGGTAGAAAAGCACCAGACATCAGGGAAATCAGTAACCGTTCACTCCAAGCCCTTTTCTAGGAAAGGTAAAGATTATGAATAGTTGACACGGGTCAGTATGAGATTCCCACTGTGTGATAACACTAAGCAGAAATGCTCTGGCTTCATAGTGTTTGCACAAAAACATTCAAATTAAAAAAGACATGCTCAGGCTGAATACAGGGTTGGCTTGGTTGCCTAAATTGTAACCTAAAATTTTGAATAACAGCAGTAACGTCAGCTTTGCAAAACTGTTGTTGGTCAGTTTAACTTACTTTATTTGGTTTATGGTTTTATAACCAAAATAATCTGAGCAAATAATTTTAGGTCATTAATTTAATTGTAGACAATATTGATTTTCTGAAAATATTTTTTTTACTTTATTCTACTGTCTCTTGTGTTGTACCCTGTTTTATTCCTTGAGTTTTATATGTTTTATCTTGTTTCACCCACTGTAAAGCACTTAGCTTGACAGTTATTGTAAAGGACTATAAAAATAAATGTAATATTACCGTTAGTGTTTTCCAGCCTCCACTTTTCTAATGTTTTACCTGTGATAATTCCTAACACCACACAGTCACTTCTTCGCAGCATTTGAGGCAAGTCAGTGACTAAAAAAAATGTAAAGCATTTTGAGCAACAGCTAAAGTTTGTTTCCATCCCTGTTATTTATTTTATGAAAACTAGTTGTTTTAAATCTTCATCTATAAAAACTGCCAGTTCATTCTGAGCTTCAGCAGTAAAACATATGAAGGAGCATGATGGTCTATGGATTAAAATGACTGGAGTTCACTTAGTTCTTTTAAATGCAAGAAAGTGACATTTTATCGATATTTATTTGAGGTTCTTCAAACAGATTTCCATAAATGCTTTGCATTTATGGGTCCAAACACATCTTATAGAGGGCTCCCAAACTGGGCCCCTGATTCGCCAAAAATAATGGTGACTATTCACAAGATGGATTAACAGAGAAGTACCCCCTGTAATTCACCTAATATTGTGGGAATAAAACCTTCCTATTATTTGTAGTAGGTCTTAATTAACCAAGCTCTCCATGTTCTTCAGACTCCAATATCCTCTACACAGTATTCCTCAATTATCAGCAAAACAGGAGGTGCCACAGCCAAATAACACAGCCCATACTGTGTTGGTAGCATTCCTGGTATCTATAAACAAGAAGCTGCTGAATTAATGAGCAAGAGTAAACTCTTAGAGATTGTCTGTCGTCATAGGTGAGCAGCAACACAGTGCTTTTGTTGAAATGACTTTGTTGTTGATGGTGTGACTGGCACTGGTTTCATAGGCCAAGTAATTACAGAGAGGCAGTGTTGAATCACCCAGGGACCTCGAGTCCCCTGTTTGATCCTGCAGAGCGCCCTGGGGTCCTGTTATCCAGTAGTCCACATGGGATGTCGATTTTAAATGGTCACCTCCAGGGCGTGTTGCTAAGGTGCCGGATCAAAATGTTCTAAAATACAAATGAGCCAGCAAATCTTTGGACCTGCTTTTCATTGTGCTTTGCAGTGAACTGAGGAGATGTCCTCTCAGTGGACCACGTGTCTCTAACAAAGAGCGGATGAAACAAGCCCCCACGTCTCATGCAGCTCAGAGGCCAGTGGAAAAACAGTGAAACCCCAGATCAGTATGGATCACAGCTTGGGATTCTCACTGTATAGCTTCGAGTTAGTATGTTCCAGTTTCACAATAACACAATATTTTACATAAAATTAAAAATAAATTATAACATATTCTAATTGTTTTTGTTTTAAAAAATGAAAATCATGTGTTATTTCTATTGCTTATCTAATTAAGACTTTCCTTGAACCATTTACCACCACCGCTGTTGATCAAACTGCCAAACCAAAAAGTGAACTTCCATGCTAAATTATCACAATCTGATCCAAAGTAAGCAGACAAATAACCTTTTTTGCAGTTTTTCACAAATATTCTTAGAACTGAGAACTAGAAACTAGATGTCTCACATCAGTATTTGTTTTTAGATGCAGTACATCTGAAAGTTATGCTTTTGTTTGATATAAACTTCTTTCTTTTCTGGCAAATTGTCACCTAGAAACTAACATAGTTACACTTGTCACGTGTGGCTCGATTCTTGACCTTCTCGGCTGGAAGTCAAATCACAGATACATGCTGCTTTAGTATGAACACAGTCTGGTTAACGACTTATAATGGGTTCACTGGTGAAAGATCTACCTTTCATTTCACAGCAGACAGACACACACAAGCACACACACACACACCTGGAGCTTATTGATTCTGAGTGCAAATAACAACTATATGAGCTTGGAGAGCTGTTGCTGTTGACCATTGCCAAAGCCTGCTGGGTCAAAAGTCATCTGGGCTGTTTTCATCTCGAGATCCTGTATTGAATTTAAACAAGATCGGCACAGCTGTGGTAACACTCTCCTTCACCACTGAAGGACACCCAGAGAAGGGGGTTCTTTCATCTTCGGGGGGAAACAACCCATCAGCTCGCTCCTTCTGTGCTGCTCACTTCCTTTAATCTTTCAATCAGCTATGGTAATGTCAGCCACTGGTTTCTGTTGTATTCACAGGTCTCCAATCACTTCACAAAGCACGATAAGACTCATCCGGACCTGAACTCAGATGCTGTTTCTTGTGGAAAAAGGTGGTCACTGGGAGTCAAACTGATTCATGGATTTTGTGTGGTCTGAGAAGACAATGAGATACGAGCTTGAATGGGGATTTACTGTCAGTAGCATGTGGGAGGAGGTTAGTATTTTATGGGAAATTACTTCAAGCCATCTTTAAACGAAATGGCACTTAGTGTTTCAAGTCACCGAGGAACACTCCAGTGGAGATTCCCATCTTACAACAGCCTTTCAGTGAGGCATTAACAAATTATCCCTGGCCTTAACTGTAAGATGATAACCCACTGCTTCTGACTGGCTGTTGCAGAGTGATGTCAAATACTGGGACACAGCATTTGAGCTGCGTGGCCCCTACGCAAGCCAAAGCGTCAAAGTCCAATCAGAAACTCCACAGTGTCTTCTTTAACCTCATTACTGTGTCTCACATTCACTCAAGAGAAAATCCTCTAACGGCCACATGTTGAAAGCCGCAGGTTGCTCAGCAAACAGAAAAGACCAAAGGAAGTGTCAGCAACACACACAGGTGTTTCCCCCCCCTCCCTTTAGTCACACTACAGGAGCCTATGACACATGAAACATAACAGTCTTTAAAAAGAACCCTCCCCGTTCTTAAAGGACTTTTGACCAACAGCGCAGAACACATCAGAAATCAATCAGCTGAACTTCCTGTGAAATATATAATGCAGCAACGTCCAAGTCCAAGCTAAACACTTCCAGACACCGGACTGCAGTTCTGTTCCCACGCATGTCAAAGAGTCCTGACAATTTTCTGAGCTGGATTTATAAAGAGTTTGACTTCTTTGCTGATAAAGTCATTGTGGTTAAATTTTGGAGATTTTCTCCCTAATTCTGTCCAGATAGGATCAAATCAAGACACATGCAGATTTCCTCCACTAGTTGCGGCCTTTGCTGACATCTGATTTCTTTAATGCCGGAGATGTGAATTAGCGCCTTTTTGAAAGAGCAAAAATGTTCATTCATTTCATTTTGGGAAACTTGGATATTTTAAAACCTTGACTTTCTTTGTCAAAGTGTTCTTGTGTTTTATATGGGGTAATATGAGAACAAAACAGTAAAAAAAGAAACTCTACATCAACATGATGACCATAATCATAAAATCTCATTGCAATGAATTTAACATTGAAGTAATAAAGTTAAAAAAAATGCAAAAACAGAGGTATCCAATTTTGCAATAATGTAACTATGAATATCCGTGCACCCTATGATGTAAAGAATGGAAACAGAAAAAGAGAATTGTGCTGAAGCCTTGTCTCAGGCGCCTGAATTCAGTAAAAATCTTTGTTTCTTTTCCTTTTCCATCTCAGTAAGTCAAAGCTTTTTATTTTCCAGTTGTCTTTTCACCTCCCCCACAACTGATGTCTGCTGTTTCCCATGTGGTCATGGAATTAACTGTATTCCCTTAACAAGCTCTAAATTTCTATTTGCATCCTAATTTGAAGTCCACATCTTCTTTAATCTAAAACTCAGTAGCTTGCATGCCTTGCCATGTCAAGCTGCTTTCCCACTTCTAATTTACGGTTGCACAACTGTAATTCTTTCGTCCCTTTGATAACTTATATAAACACTGTAATTTGGTTTTCCAGCAATGCCATATAACATGACTTAAGGGGACTATGAATTACAAACAAGCGCTTAGCCAGCTGACCTGAAATCATGACACAAACATGGAAAAATATTGACTGGAAAGTCTATAAGTTGAGGCACACACACCAATTAAACAGCTCATGCTCAGGAGATCTAAAGCATCAGAATACTATAATACACAAATGACTTTTATCCGAGACCAAGGCTCTGTAAGGTGCAGAATACAGGGAAAATAATCAAAGAAAAACATCCAGGAAAAACTCTTCTGTCGAGTCGAGTCCCGCAGAGTTTCATTAGGTCCTCCTTATTCTCATTTGGAACGTTTCCCAGAGGGGTCTAAAGTGGAGTTGCCTCCTTCTCTTGGAATGGCCTCAGAGAGTCAGAGGGGACCAATGATAGAAAAAGAGCTCCAACCGTGAGAACCCCCTCTCGGGACGTCCACAGTTAAGGCATGGAGCCATCCAAACGGATGCTGGTCCTAATTAACTACATGAAAGAGCAGCTGGACTGGATCAGCAGCCTTGCGGCACTTCTGCAACAAGCAACATAGAGGATAAAACAGGAAGTCTGAATTATTGCATATGAGGACATAAAGGTCACTTTATAACCACTGAAGTCCAGCCATTGTTCTGTTTGATAGACACTACGTCTTCCACATATGTGGTGAAAGTCATAGTTAAAAGTTAAAATAGATAACTCTAACACAGAGATGGTGTGTGAACTGAGAGACAGACATAGGAGCTGAATGACTGCAGCCTTCACAAGTTTCTACTGGCATGAGATTTGCTTTTCTACCACAGGGGGGCGGAAAAAACCCCTGTGGTAGAAAACTTCCACATGTACCATATGTGCTTACCATTTAAGGGTCAATTTTGATACTTATTAGTATTTACAAAAGCCAAAAAAAAATTAAAACTACAGTCTTATTATTAGAAATGTCCTTCAGCTCTTTGTAGCTGGACAAAAAAGTGAAACATAAACAAGTGTCAAATCCATCTATTCTTAATCTAACTTTTTCATCTACAAATGACGTGAAGGTTAACATATAGTTTGTAATCAGTTGGCCTAAATGAGTCACTTATGTATATATGTGTTATATCCTGACATGTGTGAAATGCTGAGGAACTAAGCACTGTACCTTTCAAAGTTAATGTGTGACTTTTCGTTCCTGTTACAATGAAGCAGAGGCATTTCTGAAAAATGCACCTAGTAAATGATTAGCTGTGCACATGTGGCAGCTGTCAGGACAAGCGGCTCTTCACGTAGACCACAGTCTCAGTCTGCAACAGGAATTTCCAGATAATCTTTATGGATATGACCTTTTCAGAAATTGAGTGGAGAAACTCAGCTTGGTGATTGTTGAATTATGTTAAATGGCTGTAATTTGCACACCCACCAATCAAGTGCACTGCTTCTAGTTTTACTCTAGTTCTTTTGCATAGATAGTTTTGCAGAGTTTTGTTGGTGTTGGCTAAATCTGAATCGTTTCAACTTTTTAAATGTTAAAAAATGGTTGATTTTGAAAATGTTACAGTAAAAAAAGGGAAATGTTGATTACATCAGCAAGTTATGAAACTATGTTTATGTCTGAGACTGCATTTTACAGAAATAGAATCTGACAGCCACCTTCAATTGAATTGTTCTACTTCATTTCAATTTAGCATGAAAGGCAAGCATGTTTAAGTCAAAGCATAATATTTCTCATGACTACATTAAAAATTTAATTAATTAGATTAAAAGAACATGTTCTGGAAAATACTGTTAATAATGAACTGATCTGATCAAAGTTGTTTGATCTCCATCCAAATCTGCACTTTCCTGCAGCATGCGGTTCCAAATTATGACAGTTAAGCACATTAATGTCATTTAAATGTATTCACAGATTATTGAAACCCTGAGGTGGATCAAAAAGGTCAACCTTTGTTCATGCTGTTCATGCAAATTCTCCTTATCAACAAGGTGAAAGAAATTGAAAAAAAGTCATCTTAACATTTATGGAGATAAAAATCTTCTTTCAGAAAGAAAAATTACACCCCAATTAACAGCTGATCGGAAGTAGCTCTCATCACGAGCAAAACAACATGCTCATTTTCATACACGTTTATCTTCAAACTTCGGTTTGAACAAAGGGGCAGATAACTGTTTCTCACACTTAGCTGTTGAAATGATTTTCATGGTGCAGTGAAGCGTTGATGAATAAAGCAGCCTAGATTCGAGAGGGATTCCGAGAGTGAGAGGACAGACTCTTTCTATTCTTTACTTTGAAGAGCCCTTTTAATGTTACCATTCCTCTCCAAAAGAGAGAACAATGCAAACTAGTTCTCTGCTGGATTTTCAAACAACTACCACAGTCAAAGGATGAAAAGCACAAATTCTTGTCTAAATAGGAAGGAGGCCCGCTATATTCTCTATTCTACAAATTTCCAGAGCGAGCACATAATCCTGTTCAGAGACTTCAATAAGTAGGTTTTCCTTAACAAATGAGAGTTTGAAATAATTCTGGAGGAAGTATTCAAATTATTTGTTCACACTACAGTCACTGGTGAACAATACTGATTTCTACAAATTCACTTGTTGCTGGGTTTTTATTTGTATTTCCCACCAGGGGATCAGTTTCTATCACCTAAATGTACAATAACAGATCCAGACACACAGGATGTATGGTGACTGGCTTAACAAATGAACACAGCACCATAACAATCCTCTGGGTCAATTTACCCCTCCCCAATATATAGCCCTAATTCAAACCCGGGTGTTGCCATTTTGTTAATTTTTACCTTTTTTACCATAGAAATACAAATGATTTATCTTAGCCTTATAATTCAAGTACTTTAAAAATAATTCAGAAATCAGAAATACATACAATCTCACATATTCTAATTTGTTTGTATTCAGTCTTCTGAAGATTTTACATTGCACCCTATTTCCATTGACTGCAGTTGTGATTCCAATATGCAAAAATTGAGACTGAAGTGAGACAAATTATGACTCGTTTAAATAAAAAGTCTAAAAAAAAAACTTCCTACAGGTACATATTGTGGTGTTCCAGACACAGAAAAGAATGAACCTCTAGATTCAAGATTGTTACACACTTTTGATATGATTATGCTCCTATGTGTTGGAGGCTGTTTGGTTGTAATGTGAGGATAAAAGCAATATAACAAATCGCCATTGGTGGCGCTGTTGCGGTCACAAGAGGTGGACCTGTAACAAACAAGAGGAAGTTCCCCATTCCTGAATAAACATTGCCATGTGCCATCTCCAGTTATCTGCTTGGATATTATTTTATTTGACCTAGTGATCATACACAACACATATCCAAGTAACTAAAGTAACATAACCCTATTTTCTTAAAGAAATCTATCAGTAGATTATAAAATATAGTCTAAGTGGGTATTAAACCTCCCTGTTAGAAACAGATGGGTGTTGTGAAACATTTTGTGTCAGGCAGGTCTTTTTTCTCTACCTGAAAAAATCAGGCATGAAGCAACAAAAAGTGAAATGCTATGAAAAGGCAAAGGGAGGAAGTGACTGTAACCCCTTTAACAAGCAAAACAAACTATTGGGAAAAAAAACCCCAGCAAGTGGTACCTTCAGATTTGAATAAAAACACCACACAACAGTGGACCAAGTAATGCAAATGACCTTTACATCCAATAGCTATTTAGGGCACACAATAGCTGTGTTTCCATTACAAATTTGCACAAAACTCAATATTCTGCTAATGTTGAAACAACACAATTTTGCCATGTTGGTTGTTTGCATTAAATAAGAAACGCAATCAAAATCACACATTTGTTCACACGATAAGTCATTAAAAAATATGCTGCACTGTGCTCCTCCAACTATTCCCTGTCATATAAATCTATTTTTAAAAATCCACCTCATCATAGAAGCAAAACATTTTATCAGAAACGTTTTTTCAGAAATGTCAAATTGTGCAATTATATAGTCAATGGAAACATGATTGTGTGGTAAACGACATATTACGTGTTTCCAAAAAGCAGGGAGAGTCACTGACATAAACAATCACTCTTGATTGTGAATATCAATTGTAAATTGTTACATCTCATGGACCATACATACTTTTCCAGCAATAGTAGCATATTGCAATAGATTTTTAGTGGTCTGGATTGGACACGTAAGCTTAGGCGATAGTCGAATAACTTCTTGTTTGGGACACAACAGCACCACAAAGAGAAGCACCGAACACAATCTGAAGTCGAGCTTTTATTCACGCTGTCATTTTCAGCTGCTTCAAGTTTCCACCGACACACTGATGAAGTTTCCAGAGTTTTTTTTTTTTTTTTGGCAAAGCTGGAACACTCTGAAACACACATAACGGTCTGTGAATCATTCAGCTGCTAAGTTTCCATTATGGCCCAGCATATTTTATAAGAAAACAACTTGCCTGACATAATTAATTTAGTGAGCTACTGCAGTTATTTTTGGTATTTATCACTGTCTCCAAGGACAACCCATGCTCTGTGGAGTCGAATGGGTGAATATTTTACCCAGCATGAAAACAATATACAAAAAGATGCAGAAATATTGCTAGCCTTGGGACGAGCTGAAAAGAAAGGAGTTGAAGCAGACAAAGGAAAAACTATGCACCAGTTTCTCCGAAGTATTAACATATGGAATGCTCCTCGGAAATATGAAGAATATTTTCAGGAAAGAAACACATTCCTCGGTGAGTGAAGGCAGAGATCTTTACTTGAAAAGAATCCAACAATGTCTCTGTCTCATCTTTCTTATCTGTTACTCAAGACGCTTAGATACTGGATAGAGTTTTTGACAATGATAAAAGTAAATATGACTAAGATGAAGAGGCATCCCTAGAATTTAGGATGACACTATGTGAGTAATTCTGTCCGTCCCCATGGTGCCCATTCACTTATGGCCTGCAGAGGTCAACCGACAAATAGAGAAGGAATGTCAATGAAGCAGGAATGCAAGACTCAAGACAATGACACGATCGCAATTCTATTAATCATCCAAAATTATAATATGTATCACAATTTTCGGTTGGACTTTATTTCACATTTACAATAAGACAACAAGAAATACTAGACAAGTAGGTAAAAAAAAGACGGAGCATTAAAATATCTTATTTTGTCTTTATTAGTGTAATAAATTTTCATGGTATGATCACTTTGAGTAAAAAAATGCCATGGCAATATTTACACCACTGTTTTAAGAACAATATTTAATTGTGGAACCAAAACAAAACGTATAACTTTGCATGGTAGATATAGAGCTGGTAAAGAAACTGGAATCTGGAAAGGTCCTCTGCCTTCACCAGATCCTCGAGAAGAGTTTGTTTATAGGAAGCAACTATTTGTATGAGGCAATAATCAACCAGTGTGCTTTAAATTTCCCAGCTAGTTGCATAGACCATCTGTATTCATAATGCCACTCCTTCATCTGCAATATTAGCAAGTACAAGGCTGTGAATACCTTGTTGGGCAACTCAGAGGTGCAAATGCCAGAGGGTTAACTTCAACAACCCAATGTTGTCTTTTCAGAAAACATACTGAGATACCAAAAGTTTCTCTAAAGTCTGTTTTTGAAATGGGTAGTAAGCAACACTCCTGTGGTTTCCATGCCAATGTCGGTGATGTTTCTCTCAACTGGAATCATATCGACCTCCATAATTGACAAATTACTTTTGAAGTGTTTTCTTTCTTCAAATTAATTAATTAATTCTATATTTTTGGAGACATCCAAAAATATAGAATTAATTAAGGACAAAAAGGAATTCCTACAAACACCAAAAAGTGACTTTTGACATTGAAAAGTTGCTGTAAATAAAAGGTTTACATGTTTTTTTTTCCATGTCAAAAAGGTAACACGGCAAATTGCATGACTCCACATGCAAGCAAACATCAGATTATGTCAACTTCTGTACACACAGCTCAAGGGCATCTTCATTAATCTGTACAACAACAACAAAAAACTTGATCTCATAAACATCACTAGGATCAAAAGAGCATAGTTTGCCTTACGTCCTCTGTCGTGACAAACAAACTCTTACCCACACAATCTGTTATTTTATCTCACTCTTGTTAGAGCATTTGGTAGGGGAACTGTGTGTCTGAAGTTTTGTGTCTATAGCCACCCCTCTCATCCAGCATCAGGGTTTCTACACCTGCAGGGAGAACCAAGGCGTCACATAGTTTGTCCTCCT
Organism: Poecilia picta; assembly: GCA_033032245.1. NCBI lineage: Eukaryota > Metazoa > Chordata > Actinopteri > Cyprinodontiformes > Poeciliidae > Poecilia > Poecilia picta. Next base: position 25,667,523 of record CM065365.1, on the reverse strand, counting down.
CACTGTCAAGGCATGCCACACCTCCTCTTGATTTCAAGGAGTATTTATTTAGCTTAGGTTTAAAGCCAAGGCAATATTTTTAGGGAAAGCTAAATGAGAAATCAAACTCTACTGCAATGAAAGGAAACACTCCCGGCTCCAAACAGCAGTGCACAAATAAGCCGTAAGGTTGTAAAAAAAACCATCAAGAAAGACATTCATTGATATCTCTTGTTTACACTCTGGGCGCAGTGTTCCTTGGATGGTTAATCCTAAGGCTTATCACACATTACTATTTGTTACAGTTTGCCGATACTACTCATTTGCTGAGGCTTCACCCTTGACTACCAATTGGCCGAAGGTTACATCCAACTTTTTATGGTAACACGAACAAACGCAAGCTTTAACAGAGTGTGTTTCACCTTAAAGTATGATCCCTATCAATTTTTATTACAAGCACGTTGTGATCTATCCACCTTGAGCTTTGACTGCTTAGTGAAGCTGTGAAATGGGAACTAATTTGAGTTGAAAACAAAACTAAGACCGAAAGAGACAAACAGCTTCAAGTCCAAAACAGTGAAGCAATGGCGTGAGCTGTCACTTATTTCCAGAGACATCTCCTACCTCCAGCAATCCTCTTCACTAGTTGGTGTCTGGCAATGATCCTGCCCAGCCTGTAGCCGGAGCGCCTGCGGCAATGATCCATTCTAAGGTAGATATCCTGAGTTTCAGGAGTCATGCTGCTGAGGCAGTCACTGCCTGTGGACTCTGGGAGCTCTCGAAACATGGCTGTATTCTACCCCAAACAAGCCCCTGACCAGTGTCTGAAGCACACTCACCCACACACAACAGAAAACTTCACATACATGCGCAAAAAAAGCCTGAAGAGACCTGAGAGGGATGGCTCAGTGGAGCCCAGAGAGGAGGAGAGTCAGCCCTTTGCGGGTCACGTGACTGTGGCGAAGCCAATCACAAGGCAGCAGGAAAAAGTACGGCCCACCTTTCTGAGCTGAATCCAGTGCCTGTATGAAGGCTCGACAGCCTTTCCCGCTCTGGAGGGAAATATAAATACCATTGGAATGCCTATGAACTGAGTAAGGGAGAAACAGTGGATGATGTAGGGTGTGGGAGGGCTTACAAAAATAGAGGCTCTTGGATTTACCCTGCGCTAGAACAACTTCTGTGCTGTTTCAGGTGACGCCGGTGCCAAATTTGCTGGGTGTGAGTGAGACTTTGGAGAAAACTGTAAAAGAAAGAGGAGGAGGAGAGAAGTCCTTCTCTTGGTATGGTAATTTTTAATTTCTAACCCCCACCAAACTGTTTCCACTGACACTGGCAGGATGTTCTCACAGTAGGTCACCTCAAAGTGTCAGCCACTGAGTGGGGAAAAAGAAAGAGATTTAGCCTAAATACATGGGTGACTTTGATCTTCACCGATGGAAATCCTTTCATTCACCAAATATTTCATTCTTCACTGCATGCCCAATATTATGTAATAATGACTGTAAACTCGTGACATGCCGAGGCAGCTTTTACCAATTTTGTTATGAGAAAAATAAAGAAATTAAAGGCAAATAAATAAATAAAATTCAAGGTTTAAAAATTAGCAAAATATAACACTATATAGAGTTCATGCATGTTTATATGTAATTTGCAAATATGCAGGCAGGAAAACCTGTGAAATTTTGAGAAATTCTCCGAACTCGAGATCAGCAAATGGACAGTTCTCAGACATTGACATGATTATTGTTAATCTTCAAGAAATACCCAGAAAAACTGATATGAAATGGTTAAATGAACAGGGTATACAATCAATTTTTATAGGTATGAGATAGAAGTCAGAAAAGACGAATTTGGGGGAATGGTTCCTAAATTAAGCTACACAATGCAGTTTGGTTCATTTAACTTGATCTCAAGCTCCTAATCTCCATAGTTTACAATTTGTGTAGGATTAGTCAATTGACTTTGTGTTTAATACTAGAAGAACAAAGTAAAATAATTATAGAAGATAATTACATCACAATTTAGGGCTGGCCGATATTGGTGAAAAATGTATCACTTATTTAAGAACTTCATATTAGTTGATATCAATACCTATTGATTAGTTTTTAAAATTTTATATATGTAAACAATACCAAACCAGGGATGTTTCCTCTTTTATCCACAATTTATTTTTCAGCTGTTGAACTTGTTGAACATGAAACTGCTCCCTCATCCTTAGGCATACTGTGTACACAGTCTGTGGAGCACAATTTATCTGCAGACAGTTAAGATTCCATAGTAACCTGGACCGACTGCCTACATTTCTCGTCTATTGTGATAGATATCATTATTGTTTTATCGTCCAGCCCGAGCACTATAAATTATAACTTTGAATTAAACGTGCCCTTATTTAAATGCGTAACGTCCTTATCCTTGCCTGAATCAACAATCTTCCCACATCTAAACAGAAATAAAGGTTGTATCCAAAAGTCCAGTCTTCTTATGACTGTTTGAGACTTAGCATACGAGCCTGCCGGTTTAGCACAAGCACGGTGCCATACATGTGAAAAGAGGACAAACGGGCAAGCCACCAAGTTAAACACAGCCTCTGTCTGTTCCTCTGCCTGGCTGGCAAAATCCACCCAGCTTAGCCTCACAAAGACCACAATTGAGAAGCACACTTCAGCGTCGGCTGCACATTTTCATAAACTTCTCCTGGGTTTAATGGCTCTCTTCACACCCTGGAGAAGAGTTGTATTAATAGGAGGTTGCTGCACCTAAAAGAAGTCACTGATGGTGTGAGTCTGTTCTGATGATTTCATCGAGTGGTGACTCATGTTTTACTCACAAGTACCTGTATTCATTCACGTAGTAAAAGGACCGTTTAACCAATCGGATCTAAAAATAAGAGGCAGTGTGTTCGTTACAGTGTAACTGCCGTCAATCAGTCTCTGTTTTGGACTTCCCTTCTTGTCTAGACGATAAAGTTTACCATGTATCGTATTACGGGATCATCATGACTGAGATCAGTGGTGACATAGTCTCCGTCTGCGTTCAGAAAGCTCAGTTAGGACTGAGAAAGAGCTAAAAATTCTCCGCTGTGCTCAGAGATGCCATTGTGTTTTTAACTCTGGACTGCATGCCACGCAGAAACGGCTGTGGTCTGTCCTCAGAGGGAGTGCTGCCACACGGGCCCGCGTCAAACATGCTGCAGCATGCCTCTGTCTGGGTCTCAGAGCTAAATTGCAATACAGCATGGCAGCAGACATCTAGGCTCGCATCAAAGACAAACAAAGACAAGGTGCTGTGATAGACTGGCAGGCCTGACAGGGACAATTTGATTGTTCATCTTCATGAAAAAAGAAAAAAAAAGAAAATCATCTTCGTGATACCATCCATATGATAACTTCTACTGAGTCCATGCACAACTGCAGTTGTTTAATACAACTCCGGCCTTTGGAAACTTCTAGTGTGAACTACTCAGCTTCAGCCAGGTGTGATTACAGAGAGGGAAAATTATGTTCATCCTGAGGCCCACGTGTGGCTGCAAAGGCAGCTGTGATGTGGTTTGATCGTCCAGCAGACATGTAATCTGCGCTGGACAGTCATGGTTCCACTCTGGCGATGTTTCCAGTGGTTAAATCTTAAGAATAACTCTAGTGTGATGCAAAATTTCCAAACTCCCGAGACAACAAAATGAATGTTCCTAAGATTTCGTTTTTTCCCCCCTTGTGGTTAATAATGCTGATGCCCCTGTTGCTTTTTTGAGTTTCTGCTGTTGTTTTGTGCAGAGTTAAACTTATAGGGAATCACACACCATTTGATTCTCATTCAGAGTTAGTTGTTGATGCAGATTAAATGATTAAATACTGTTTATTTTGAAAGCTACTGAACAATCCATTCACTTATAGCTAATTTATCCCATCATGTTATTTTCTGTATAAAGTATGTTATACTTTTGTGAAATCGTAGTCATCTTCCAACTGTTCATTCAAATCCTTACGGTGGAAATTAAATCTACCACCACAACAGCTCTACCAAGAATTTTTTTTTACCAGCCACCCCTGATTAAAAGGAAGTCAGAATTAACTGTGCCTGCTACAAAAAGCTTGAGCTATGATGGTGTTTAAAACTAAAAGAGCACCAAGACTGGGAATCATACCAGCTTGTTTTCTGCAACTCAAGTCCTTGATTGCCACTGTCCTGCAATGTTTGGATGGATCCCTACTCCAACACACCTGCATCAAATGACTGTTTAATGACCAGGTCTTTGCAAACCTTGCTGACATACTGAGGAGGTAATTCAGGCTTTTGATTGGGGTTTGTTGAAATAGGGATTTATCCAAAACTTGAAGGACTGCGGCACCTGAGACCTGGAGTTGCAGACCCTCACCATAAGAAGAGCAAAACTGTAGAAGGTAACAAATACATAAGTATGTGAAAACTACATTTTTTTTGTATTTTCTTCTAACTATGTGTATCAACATCAAAACAATAATACATATATGGTGTGACATTGTTACAACTGTTATTTTGCTATCCTACTTTACCAGCACTATAAATAAACAATAAACAGGTGAAAACACGGTACTTTTACTTGTGGTCATACTGAGATACACCTACCAGTCCAAGTCTAATCTGCAATAGAATTTTTACTTTTTAAAAATTAAATGACAGAGATTATTCTAAAGTTGAAGTCAAATACTCCCTATGATAATATATATAAAAAATGCAATGATTTGCTTGTGGGCGATGGCTGCTGCCCACCTAAAAGCCAGAGTGTTATGTAATGAAAGAAATATTGTACAACTTCCCTTTAAATAAGTACCAGGTTTATGAAATATTCCTATGGGAATGTATTGTGACAGCTCAAATCCATCTTTCTCCTCCTGCAATTAATCTGAAACAAACCTCTTTTAATCACAAATGCATCACCTTCAGCGGACAATCACATTTACCCTTTGCTTAATGACACTTAAAATATCCACAGTTTAAACTGAAATGTCTAAATTGTGTTTTCCCTTTTCCAGTCAGCATCTCAAGCTGCAGTTAGTGCCTTGGTAAACATATTTTACGGAGCACTCAGAGACTCTCGGAGACAGCAGCCATCCATCAGTCCTAAGTTATAAATAGGTCATCTTCTGTGATGTGACACACATAAAATTATTTCTTGACTGGCCAAATTCATCTGCAGTGAGCCACAAATTTGCCGTCAGTCGCGTAAATGTGATCCAAAATTCCATACACATCTAGCTTCACCCTGTGATTTCACTAATGTCTGCTTTATGAAGAAGTCCTCAGCTGCTTGTCTGTATCGTAGGACAAGTTTTGCATGCAAAGGCAAATCAAATAAATTATGTCACCCTAGAAATGTAAGAAAAAAAGCTAAATCTTTTCAGAGTTCACAATAAATGTGTTTTCTGTGTGCCCCAATCATATTCACTGGATATATTTACAGTTCAGACTTACTTTGATTACTCCCTTTTAATACGTAGACATAAAGGTAAAGAAGATCAATGTGTTAAGTACTCTTCATCATAGCTCTTAGTTGCTTTACCAGTGAGGTCTCTTCGCAGTCAGGCGACTTTAGAGTTTAGACTTTAGAGCCAAGCAAACGTCAGACTTCACACACGAAACACACAGACTGGTGGGAAATTTAAAACAGGCTAAACAAATACGACACTCCAGCGAGTTTTTATATCACATAAAACATCTGGTCTCCATTTGCATGACTTCAGCATGCCTGCAGAAGACCGAGCGGGTTTTTGTAACCCGTGCCACTTTCCCACATGAACTGTGGCGCTGGTGTGGTCAGTTCACTGCATCTAGTGGTAAAGCTATGCAACTACAGAACCTTGTAGCATCAGTCCCAGCATTGGCCTCTAAATAAGCCGTTTCATTCATTTCACTTAAAGTTTATTCTTCATATAACATATACAGATGTTATATTTAGAATGAACATTGAGTTTTTTGTGATTTCATTTGATTTATTGCACCCGATGCTGAATCTTTATTATATGTCAATTTATTTTTTTAATAAAACAATGTGTTTGGAAATAAAAGGAGTTTGTATGTGTGATGGTGGGTAGGTTGAGGGGTATAAATAGAGACTATTATTACTGAGCCTTGCTCTCCTAATCAACAACTGTCTGGACAAGTCAAATATCTATTGTCTGGTTCATTAGAAACACATTTCTTGGAAACAGTCTGGGTTGGTTTATTTGCAGTCAGGCATTTCTAAAAATAAACGAAGCAACTAAAGGTTAATAAGATCTGTCATCTCTCAAAAAGACACTGTTTACTGTTACAATGTACCCAAAGACAGGCAAATGAATTAAAAATTGGAACTTTATGGCAAGCCGTAAGAATTTAAACAGAAAATTATTAACTGCATAATATCAGTCTTACTAACAGAAAAAACTGTTATTAGTATTAAATATGTTTTATGAACATGAAGATGACTTTGCACCGCAAATATCCTTGCCAGAATAATATTACTAATTTTCAATTCGTGTAGGCTTGCTTTTGATTTTATAGGCATTTAAAATGGCTCATCACCGCCCCCTTGCGGCCACAACAAATTCATTTTCCTTTGTATTGGAGAAATTGACGTAACAAAGCGGCACAATGGATACGGCTATGTTTTATTTCTACACATGATATTAGTTAGTAATAATTTGCTTCGAGAATTAAAAAGAAAATCAACGCAATATATCCCCACATCCTACAAAGCATAACAAATAATATGTTAAATTAAATAGTAGAACGTTTAGGATATTGTGTTAGTTGCCTACTAATGAGTTAATGTTGGTACTTGAGTAATCACAGGTCAAACTTCAGGAATATAAGGGAAATAGAAAAGAAAATAGTGAAAGTTTTAGCAGATGTAAGAAACTGTTTTTTTCACGCTTCTGACTGGAACATTATGATATGATTTGAAAACAAGAGTCGTTCACTGAACAAATCGATTCTACCAGGATTAAATTAAATGTCCGGCGCAAGTATCCAACTGTGGTGCGTAAAGCACTTTACTCCACGTATGAGCGTCGGCTCCCGGGTGAACACAAAGCGGGTTACTGACCTGCCAGTCTCCGCTCCCTGACATTCTTCCAGAGTAAATCCCAGGCTTTGGACGTGGAGTTCCGCAGCTGCTCGCTGAAAGACCGCCGGAGCTTCAACCTCGCTGAGTATCTTTTAGAAGTCATCTCAAACCCTGAACTCCGGCATAATATAATCCGCTTGTTATCTCACGCAGCTTAAAAAAAAAGTTTTCAAAAAAGAAAAAAAAAAAAAAAATCACGCCGTCCCGGCTTTAAGTTCCTTTTTTATTGCATTATCAACGCCGGTAAATGGTTCCTGAACATTTTCAAGGGAAAAAAAAAAAAAGAAATATATTCCTCAAACTTAAGCGGGAATAAATTAAAGTAATAACATTGAGAAAGTGACAGTAAAGCACAGAGACAGGCTTTCACACTGACCCCCAGATGTGTGTGTGTGTTCCTAGGTTTATTGTGTGTGGATAGTGATTTACGCGCAGGCAACCCCGATGCCTTCACGTACCAAAGGAATCGTAGGGATTCCCAGTTCACTATATTATGATCAGTTAGAATGCACTGCTACTGTTATATTACGCAAGGAACAACAGATGATCTCACAACCTTTGAAGTGTATATTGAAGAAAAGCTTAGTAGACCAAAGACTCTCTTACGTTTTCAGACAAGGTTTCTCAAATCTGTGATTATCAGGTTTTTCAAGTGTATTGAAATAGTTTAAATGGAGATATAAGAATAGCTATATCTCATATAACTATATAATCTCTATTTAAACAATTTAAAGTCCATGGACTTTCTTATGTTTGGCGAAAAACAGACGATTTTTTAATCTATTGCCTTTCTTTGATTGGTCGAAGGGGTATTTATTTTAGTTTTTACTCAGATATAAAAATTACCAATTTCAATTTGATAAAATCAACTAAACTTTCCCTTAAAATCAGAGTTAAATAATTTAAAAGTCAGTTGTTTCTCCCCAAAACTCAAATCAAAATCTAAACTGGTTTCCTTGTGTATTAAAATGTGCTGATTGCACTAAAAAAATAAACAAAATGTTTACTTAAATGCCTGGTGATTTGACCTACTTCTTAAATCTGTAGTTTTTGACCTCTGAAGTGAAGCAGAGTTAGAATGGATCTGAAATCATCAGTTCCTAGATCACAGTCATCCACCTGATCACAGTTGTTAGGATTTACTTGCAAGTACTATTCAAATCAATAAATACACTTCAAGTATCACTATCTGTGCTTGTACAATTTCAGCTTTTTTTATTTTAAAAAGTCTAAACTTCTGACTTAAAAGAAAGCCAAGTTCTACCTTAAGTACTTCAAGGCATCACAGTAGCAAAACCATTCGACACCACACTGAAATAAATACACACAAATGTTTGACTGTCTTGAAACAGCTTTCAGTATATAAATTACTTCCTGTGTAATCTATAGCACTTTTACAAATGTATTTATAATTTGTATTTATTTATTATAATGTATTTATAATTTATAATTTAATTATAATTTGGCAAATTTCCTCATCATTCATCCGTAAATCCTTGGGACTTGATTGTCATTTTTTCAGGCTCCTGGGGTAGTGAACCCCGATAATATTTTTTATTTCTCCTCTGAAATGTTTCATGCTGCCATGTGTGACTATATATCATGTATTTTCAAGATCTTTAGGATTATGCCGCATGTTGCTTTAAATATTGATTAGAGGTCAGGGAGTTTTCTCCGGATAAGTTAGCGCAAATCAGCTCTTGAACAGTGGCACGGATTCAGTTTCAGGACCATTTACTCTTGTTATTACAAAAGCTTGCACCAGAAATCCTGAAACAAAAGAAGGCCTTTGCTCATGCCTGAAGAATAAACATCTTTTTTTCTCTCTCTCTAAAAGCCTACGGCTATGGCTGCCTGCAGGAAAACTGCACCAATAATCGTTTTACCAGAATTATTTTAGGAATTTCTTTTCTATTATTGTATGCCCACGCAGGCCGTCATGACCTGAGACAAGTCATATGATATCAGCTGAAAACATTATGTGGGCACCAACTAGTATTACTGTTATAATAGGTTAAAGCCTATTAAAAACACATGGAGTGAGTGGGTGAAGATTGACAGCTTCTCAGATGAATAAGCTAAGGCCAGTTTTTTAGTGTCAGTATGACAATCTGGTGTGTCATTTCAAGAAGAAAAAAAAAAGAAAAACAATGTGCCTCTGAGAAGGACAAATGACTAAAAATAGAAAAGAAATACAACCTACTGAGAAATATATCACCTCTTTGTTTTGATAGCAAATACGGGGATCTGTCCAGGGGTTGTTTGTGAAAAGAAGAATGTCTGAGCTGATAAAAATGAGATATTGCATAGACAATGAATCACATAACAGTTCCAATTTTATTATATCTGATCTGAAAAGTGTTGTTAAATGGTGGCTGAAACTTGTCACAAGATGACTGAGTCATGCATTTTTTAGGTTTTTTTGGAAATGTTTGTTCTAAGGGAGTGGTGTCCAAAGTCACTAACCAAGAACCAGTTGTCCTGCATGTATTAGGATGTATTTGATTCATATTAAATCAAACAATGGTTAATTGCCGGCTCTTTAACAAGGTGGCAATTTAACAATTTGATCCAGCTGTGTTGGAGCAGGGAAATAACTGAAAATTGAACCCGTCAAGGACTGGAGTTGGACACCCCTACTGTGGGTTGCTCAAAAAGAGAATCAGACCAATTTGTCTGACCTCACATCCAACGAAAATAAAGTGGATTTTTTCCTAGCTATGGAACAGTATAACAGATCTTTACCCTGCGTGGGGATCATGGGAGTTACTGTTATCCAGTCAACAGAGGTTTTGTGGATCTGGAGATAGTTTGTTACCGTGCCACTGAGGTATTTTGTAGGTTATGTTGCAGGGCTATGGGGTGGCAGAAGGGATGGCCTGTCGTTGGCTTGTAGAAGGATGGGTATCCTTCAACAAGCAAAGGGTTAGCCAGATCTTTGCAGACCTGGTTCAGGGACTGGCTCACAGTTGAGCATGATGGGACCAGGATGTTGATCAGTTCCTGGCCTAATGCCTTGTCAGCTCCAAGTCTAAAGTCATGGTTTGAACATATGATCAGGACACCTCCTGGGTACCTTCTCCTGGAGGTTTTCTGGTTATGTCCTGTTGGAAGGATATGTCAAGGCAGACCTATATACCATCTGGGCAAGAAACATATTGGGATCCCCAGGAATTACATCATAAACATCATGTTTTTTTTCTTGGTTCTTATGCCTGATATTTGACTAGCAGAAGATAATAGATAGCTGAATAATCTTTAAAAATAGACTGCATGTTTTTCCCATGAAGCAAACCTTTAAAAAGTGCTCTGTCACAGTAGAAGAACCAAACTATTCTCAGAGTGATTCCTGTTTAGCTGGATCCAAGTGATTCTGTCTCACAAGATAGCCAAATTAATGTGTAAAGACCGGATGCCATGGACCAGTAGGATCACACACACATGCAAACACACACCGTACAGTTACAGCTGGAGGGTAAGTCAAGCACCATTTCGGAAAAAGGTCACACCAATAAGAGAGACAGAAGTCAAAACACTGTATGTCAGCAATACATTTTCTATCTACCTCCCTTCTGAGGCCCTTAACTAATCATTACATCAAATATCTCTATCATCAAGTTAAATTAACGTTGGATATCCTTTGGAATGATATGGCTGAAAACAGGATAATAAAGTTGGACACAATGTCAGGCTGCAAAGAGAGCCTCAATAAAGGTGGGAATGGAAACACAGACTGACAGGAAAACACCATTTCTGTCAACCCAATGTGCAAAAGTGACAGAAGAAAACACAGCAGCGAGGTTCTGACCTCCAGTGTGAATCATCGTAGGTCTTGTCACTGTGCTGCTCCTCCTGTAGGCCTAAATATCTTGCAGGATAAAGATGATCCTTATCAGGCTGAAGATCATATTAACCAAACAATGTCTCAGCCTCTAGAGCTGTTGCTGGCAGTGGGAATAACAGCAGATGTAAGGGAAGGAAACATCAGTTAGCTTGGGAAAGTTTTCCCTCCACTGACTCACCCTTTTGTTTGTTTTGGCCTGTTGGCTTCCAGAAAGCACTCGTTTCCCTGAACAACTGGACATTCTCTTGATAATTTTTCATCTGCTCTTTCTTGTCTCTACCCCCTCCCACAGCTTTGATTAACACATACAGATGAACTGATATTTACTTGTGAACAACTTATCTACTTTGCAGAGTTTCTAAATGCGTGTTGCCTCCATTCATGTCTGATGACTGATGTGGAATGCTTATCCTGTGGCTGCTAGGGGAAAATCCCAGATGTGAGGAAACCGATTTCTCCTCCATGAATGGGTCATGCTGTTGGCCAGGAGGTCTTACACCAGGCCCCCTCAAAACGTCTGGGAGACTGCACTTCCCAGCCTAATGGAAACAAGGATCGGGGGGGGTGGGGGCCGGGGAGATCTCTCTTCCACCTCTATCCCAGTCCCTGAGGGCTCATCGTACGCATGTGCTATAAATTTCCTGACCATATATTCCCAAATGGACTTCGTTTTTCCAGAGGAGCCACACATGTGGTATATATCTGGCTTTAGGTTGTGTGGTTAGGAAAGGAGGAGCTGACTTTGGTCCCAATGCATTAAAGTTGCCACTAATTCTGTTTTGTTAGTGGGATGTCAATTATAACGTCACGGTTTCTTCTTTTAGTACAGGCTGTACTTTATAGACTCATTCATATTCAAAATGGAGATCAGGTCTGTACAATCCATTTCTTCAAAATTCTGATTATGAAGTGCAGATTTTTTTTACGAGCGCTGAAATTTCAGATGTGACTTATTTGACAATAAAGTAAGTAGAAAAAACAAACAAAAACAACATGACAAGGATGTAAAGCTTCTAAAGTTTGTGGCATTAACATTTGCATAACGTAGCTTGAAAAATGCAAAACTGGCATGACAAGCTTTTATGTGGTCATTGTTTAAATGAATGACAAAGCATGTAATGCTGTCAGTTCAAAATCTGTTATGGCTGCATAGCTGACAAAAAATGCATGGGAAAACATTTCAACCACTGTACTGCACCTGGTTTCTATTAGAGCAATAAGAATTTAATCACAGAGCTACAATTCCCTCAGCATTTTGTTTTTTGGTATTCTCACAGATGTAAAATATAATACCATTAATCAAATTCAGGTCTTTGTAAAGCAAGCTTTAGTTCTCCTTTTCCACAATGAATTAACTCCTAAGGATTCACGGCAAACATCAAGGTTTATTTAAGCACCATAGAAATCAACAATGCATAGAGATGGCAGGATAACTGAATAAATAACTTCTAATGATATTCTGAGGGATGACATAAGCCAATGTGAATCAAGTCCAAACAGGAAGTTGATGTTTATGTTTCCTGAGGATTCTTCCCAGAGAGAAAATAAAGTTAAGTGTCTGACCAAGAGCAAAAACAAAACAAAACCAAACAAAAAAACAACAGCTGCTTGAAATTAAACATACAGCATGAACTTACAGTTTTATATTCAGTGGAATTTCCCTTATATGTTCCACAAATTTTCCTCCAAAGGACTGAAATGAAATGACAAATATTATATTTTGTCTTTCACAAATCATTTATTAATATTTTTGAAAGAAAATTGGCTGATAAAGTTGATAAACAATGTATTGTACATTATGTGCTTTATAAAAAGGAAAATAAATAGAAAAGTTAACATTAAGAGCAGATTTTGAATGAATACTTTAGGTTCTGTTACTTTCCTTGGATAAGTCTCTTTAGCGTTTTATGTGGTAGAGGTAATTTTTTTGTACTTCTTATTCTGGCAAAGTTAGTCTACTTTATCTATGAAAACTACTGTGTATACGAAAGGCTGCATAAATTCATTTTCTTGACATTTCTACAAACTAACAGATACTTTTCTTCTTGGTGCAGCTTCAGACAATTTTGTAAGTTGAGAGACAAACCCAGGGATCTGATAAAGTTCCAAGAGTAGAAATTTGCAGAGTTGTGGGAGATGCACATGCTCTCATCGGGAACAGTCTGCCAAGACACCAGTGTGCAGGGATGAACACGAGGACTGTTTGTCTTTCTGGTTAGAAAGCAGTGTAACTTCTCACAGAGTGTGACATGACTAAACTTGTAGCCAATAGGTACTATTCTGTAACCTTTTTAAGTCCATGCAATTGACAATTTCTATTTTTCTGTTCTGTTTATCTCTCTGGTGACTGTAGAGTTGTAATAATCCACCCAGTTCCCTGGAGGATACTCAGTGTTGGGTATACAAGAATGAAAAAAGGAAACATTTTAATATTTTGAAACAAACTGGAGATCCCCAGAGTATTTTGAATGCAGCAGAACCAGATATTTTACTTTTCACAAGGTCACTGTCCTTTTTTAAGTTTAGTATATATGTTAATAACTGCTCTATTAATGGTTCTAAATTGTCAAATATTAATTAGTCTAATTAATCTGAATATAATTGATGGTTGCAACAGTGTCAATCATCCAGCATCCTGAAGTGAGTTAAGCATGAAGACAGTAGAGTATGATATTAGGTAATGCTGCTGCTGGGTACTTGCTGTAATATCTGAGTTGCAGTCATGTGAGCTTGCAGTAGCAAAGCACAATGTACAAAATACATAACATGCCCACCAATGCCTATTGATGACATTTCTGTCGTATGGTGCTTTTCATACACACTGTTTGTATTTTGTATAATGAGCACATCATGGTTCGTAATTTTGGCAAGGACACTTTGACATGAATAGGTGGAGAGAACCGAAGTGATTATTGTACGACAGTCTGTGTTAAGTCAGCTTGTCAGCTTACAACAGCCAACTAATCTATTTTAAACACAACCTCATTCCTTCAGCATAAGTCCTGTTTTGAAACTGAGACACAGATAAGCCTAAAGAATACAGGAAGCCTGCTCTGATTCTTCTTGCCACCCTGCTTTGATTATTGAGCCAGATTGTTTAATCACATTTGAAACCACAAGAAAGCAGCATCGGTACACTGACCCAGGACAGAACGTCTTTAAACAGCATGCTCTGTTGTTTTTTACTATCTGGGTGCAGGTGGATGCGCACAGCTATGTAAAGCTCCGGTCGCATAGTCACTTGTGGCCTTGCTTCACTGCAGAAGGACAGACCTTGGTGTGAGTTGTTCCATGCGCTCTGTCAACCTGAGGACAGAGAGGCCTGGGGCTGGTGGGATGGATTTGGAGTAGACTTTCTGCCTCCCTGCAACATCTGGAATCCCTACAGTTTCTGTGGGAAACCCATGAGGCCACTGAAAGAGTCAATGGAAGAAGCTGACTCTGAAGAAGTAAACTGTTTGTTTCCTTACACGGAAAACAATGACAAAGTTCTTAACAATGAAATATAAAGAACTCAATAACAGTGCTAAACATCTTTCACCTAGTAACCTAGTAATAAAAGCACTGAACGTGAAAAAGAGTAGTTGTTTTAGAAACAGAAAAACACAAAACGTACATTTCTTGTAGGATTTTAATTTTACTTGTGTGTCCTGGCCTAAAAAATAAAGACTAATTCCATGTATCTTGAAATAGTGAGATTAAAAAATCTCAAAAGTATGTTCAAATAAATCAGGCCGTCTTTCTGTTATTTTCTTTTTAGCGCAGATAAGTAATTTAAAAGAACAACTATTTCAGCTTTTTGATAACTATCAACGTCACTAATCTACTTAGACCAAAAACAGACAAGAAAAAAATGCAGTGGTTTATTTAAGCGTAGATATTTCTAGTAAACAACTTTGTTTTTAATTGCCAGTCTGATCCTAGGTAGATCAGCCAATGGTGGCTTTTGCACATGTGTGAATTATTCGCAGTTTGGACCCAGATGGAACTGGCCTGCCTCCAGCTGGAGACGGGGCAAACGTACAAGACCCCAGCCACTTGTGGCAGCTTTGTGACAAGGGAAGTGCCTTCTCCAAAGCTGTGCAGTAACACAAGAAAATGTCAACAAAACAGTTGGTGGTTGCTTAAAAAAAACCATCACTGCAGAAAATGTGTTAAATATAGTGTCAAAATGACTAGACTAACAATTGTGTTTCACCCAGAAAAGGTGGAAGCATGTGATCACAGACTCTGTTGATTTGTGGACACAACTGAATTACAGTACGGTATATTCCTCTATTGCACACCTCCGTATTAAATTCTTCTGCCAGTCGCTGGTTCATTCATTCTCTAAGCAGGGGAATTGGAGCTGCAAAGTTTACTATTGCTACTTTGTCTTTTGGTAGCCATTGTGTGTGTGTCGATGCCTAAGTTCATGAATCCAAATGTTTTCATTTCAGCTATGTGCTCTGTTACTTTGTGCTGGGTTTTTGTTTTAGCAGATTTTTCACTTTCGGTCAAGGAAATAAATACAAGCCATAAAGCCTGGACACAAGTGAAAAGGAGCAGTTGTAAAACTAATGATATGTGCCCTTTAATTAAGTTGCCCTGTGGACTGTTTGTTGTCAAGCGATAGGAGCCCTGAAGCTGCATGTCCCTTCCTGGCTCATTACTTCCCAAATCTTGCTTCTGTATTTCCTTTTATGTGACAGTTGAGTGCCGGACCAACCTCTTAGCATTTGTGTCACTTCTCACATAATAGTCCCACACACTCACACACATGTTCCCTGTTAAACTGGACTGCATCCTTACACAACTTCCCAAGTCTCCTTCCACTTAGTTTACAAATCCCAGGTCTAAATTCCTCACCAGACACACACACATGCACAAACACATGCACACACATGCAAAACTTGGTCTTTTTAGAAAAGCTGCACCATGAAGAATTCACTGGCCGCTTCATTTCCAGTTGGCAGAATGGAGTAATTAGGAATCTGAAGTTTAAATCAGTTTACTTTAATTGGAAAACATAAAATTAGTAGAATTAAGCAGCATTGTGAAGTAACACGATCCCCAATGGACAGATGATTTATACTCAGCAATAATTCATACCAGGAAAAGATGGAAATTGTTGAACATGATGACCTCAGGAGCCTGGAAGAAATTATTAGAAACATGGCCACAATAATTGAGATGAAAATGTTAGAAAATTTCAGAACAGGTTATCCATATAGTTCTCTAATGTTTTCCCAACCTTGACAAATCACTGTATATAGAAAGAGAAGTCCAGAAATACAACCAGGCATCTTTCCCTGGTTGTATTTGCTTTCCCTGTCAAACCGCCAAGCTGGCCTCTGCACTCAGGAAACCACAAGTCATTTTCCATCTTTCCATGTGTGGAATTTTTCATGCGCTCATCATGGCAGTGCACGAGCTTCGTATTCTGAGCTGCATGCAGAAATGATAAATTTAGAGCATGATGTCACAGACCTGGCACCTGTTCTTCAGCAGTTAAATGGGAAGAAAATATATTGGCACTATCCAATGAAAATTAATTTTCCCTGCAGCCTTAAATCAAGAAGTTCCACAATTTCCAGGTTCGGTCTTCATACTACGCTGACAAAAATGGTCCACCTTTTTTTTTTTTTTTTAAATGTGAGGGTAAACTGATGTTCTCTATTGCAACTTCTCTTTAATCCAGTTTTGCTCTATTGCCAAAACAATTGGGGTCAAATGTGCAAAGTAAATAAAGATAATAATAATCATAATAGTTATTATTATTAATTCTAATAATAACTACATAGAAACAAAAATGCCAGCATTTAAAACATTTGACACATCAAAAACTTAAAACTACCATCCTTAACTTATGCTCAAACCTAAGATGAGAGATGCTATACATATTTGTTTTCCATATTCACACAATAATAATTTAAGTATCTGGTCACAATATCGTCCGTCACAAAATTCTGCTCATTTTTTGTAGCATTTCTTCCAGGACAGCCTTGTGTTTAGCATCAATCATCTTGCTATCAACTCTGAGCTCCCCAAATTTATAATAGAATGGTTTGGATAGGAATAATTAATGTGTAAAAACTGTCAAAATACAAACCTTAATCCAATTGAGAGTATTAGAATTTATGTTCATTGATCATTTTCAACAAATCAAAATGGAGTTAAGCTATTTTGCAAAGAAAAATTGACAGAAAAAATCCTGTCAATTCCTGTACAAATCTGGTAGATAGAGGTGGGGAAAAAAACAGATTTGCTTTCATAATTGAAGTCCAAAGTAGTCCACTAAAGTATTCACAGCAGAATCACATGTGTCACATATTTTTTTTTAGATTTTACCTGTTCAGACGCTTCGCATTTATTCATTTCTTTGTGTCGTTTTCTCGTGAGGTTTCAGACCATGTCCTCTACTCTCACTGTACTGTGATGGAGCACTGGGGATGTGTGTATTAAAGTCTCTTACAGGACTCCAGAGAGACAGAAAGAGATTGCAGCTGTGGGAGGTCACAGTGGGCCTCCGCCATCAGTGACCCTTAGCAAGACTGAAGCCCTGAACTTTAAGGACAGCTGAGACGCACGCAAGAGGCAAAATACAGAATGGACGACATTGCTAAGACACAGACATTATGTAATACCCACTGGTGCTTTCTTTCTTAACTGGAACAGAGATTGATAGTATACACAAAGGGCACAGCAGAATAGTCAAGGCACAGGGAAAGCAGCTCTTGTACAGGAAAATGTCACGATAGAACGTACCTCAAAAAACCTTGTAAAATGTCAAATTGTTTTAGTTACAATGCTCTTTTAGTTAGCAAAAATAATCAGGGTTTATTTTATCATTTCCTTTTCGATCCTGCAAGAGGGAAATTCAACTAAAATCGAAAACATTACAGCAAATATCATCAAAAGGCCATTCTTCTAAAAGTAAGTATGTTTAGCCCAGTGATCCAGCAACAGTCCAGCTTCCACTATCATAATCATGAGCATAGCAGCCTATTTATTAAGAGATGTATGTTCCTGCAACAAAAATGTTGCTGTTTTTTCAAACTGAGAGGGAAATACGCAGCAAACATGCTGTTGAGGAAGAATATTTATATCCAAGATTCATTTTTCTATCCACTGGTTTTTCCTTCTGCCAAAAATGCTTCTTTTAGAAGCTAAACATGCTTATAAGACAGAACACAGCCCTAAAATACAAACTGACAAAAGCACAAAACTTTTCCGTTTTTAGCCATATACTGGTACACTATGTCTGAACAACACAGGGCTTTGCATTCCTCTCCTCACAAACAGACAGAAGTCTCCAAGGGATTCACAGAGTATCCTCTTTGTTTTACTTTTAATCAGCAGCTTGAGATTTCCACATTGAGAGTAGATTAGCATATTTATTCAGAGGGAAGATCTGGGGAAATGCGCGGAGGCTGGTTGAGACTGCAGAGGCCAAGAGGGAAGCCTCTTCCTGACAGTTCTGGGCCACAGAGTGCTGGTTAAGCTGCACGTGTCTCATTTCCCCACTGACTTGCTGTGGGATGGTGATGTTTATCATAACAAAGCACATGAGCATGTATTTATGCAAATTTGAATTCGTTCAGTTCTGCACAGCTGCTTCTCTTTGGACACTGTCACATTCATTTTGGTGGTCTAAATAAATGTCTGAAATGTGTCAGAATGCTCTCAAAATGCATGTTATCTATGGAGAAATCACTGCAAAATATCAGGTTAGTCAAATTGAAGTCAGCATGTGCATGTTTGATTCTGTATCCTAAATCTTTCCCGTATCTCTTGTAGAAATCCAAGCTTTAGGTTGCCTCTGAAGTTTCATTAATTCTAAGATTAATGTCAAGACAGCCGGTTTTCATGGATGAACATAATTGCCTCCTATCACCAGAGGAAGCCATTAATTTTTGCGCTGAAATTAAAGAGGCTGTGGGGAATAGATATCCTTAGATAAATTTCACAGTGTGAGAGTAAATGAGGAACCTTTGGCTGCTCATGTGCTGAAAAGTTAAAGACGCTGGGTTAACGTTGACATTAAGTAATGTCTTCAGAAAATAAACCTTTTAAACTGAGGTGTGGACATTTTTTCCAGACTTGCATGCACATCTTTTCTGAGGATACCCAGGTGTAGCTTTTCAGCTGAGCAATTATGTTTGTTTGTTTTTTGCCAGGAAAACCATTAGCTTCAGAAAGTTTTTTTTTACTAAAACATGTTTATGTTACAATTTATTAACTCATTTTTAAATGGATATCGCCTATCCTATCCAAAAGTCTTTTTACTGCCATTCCAGATGATAGTCTTTTCAAGTGCAGAAAAGTTGTATTTACATTGAAATTAAACTACACACACAGTATAATATAGAATGAACCGATTAGGTAACTGAAATGTTTGTACACCACACTATTAAATTTTTTTTTTCTTGTAATTTTTTACCGCTTTTTATAGGGTCAATCGAACAAAATCCAAATGATTTAAATGTTGTGCTGTGGTTGAAATGTTACATCCATCCATCCATCCATTTTCTTGACACCCTTGTCCCTTGGGTGGGGTCGGGAGGGTTGCTGGTGCCGATCTCCAGCTAACGTTCCGGGCGAGAGGCAGGGTTCACCCTGGACAGGTCGCCAGTCTGTCGCAGGGCAACACAGAGACACACAGACAAACAACCATGCACACCTAGGGACAATTTGGAGAGACCAATTAACCTAACAGTCATGTTTTTGGACTGTGGGAGGAAACCGGAGTACCCGGAGAAAACCCATGCATACACAGGGAGAACTGAAATGTTACATAATGCAATAAAAAACTGTATGAATAGCTTAACAAGACAATTTTAAAGAATTAGACCAAAGCACTGATCAAGATGGTCAAAAATGGTGATTCAGAGAGCAATTAGAACAAAGAAAGCAATTGCTTACCACTAAAACTGAACATTTAGGAACCTCAACAGTAACAGTAATACTTCTCCTGCAGCTGTTTTGCTGTTTTGGAATTCATCTTCAGGAATGTGTTGGTTTTTTTCTCCCTCCTGGACAATATCAACTCAACAGTATGGACTGTGTTATTATGGTCGATAGTGAAAACCATCTGGCTGTCCCGTAATCACGTCTTAAAAGAGGTTTCGACAGCTCAGCCATAAAATCCAGCCAGAGAAAGAGAAAAAAAATCACATCTAATATGTCTGACTCCCTGCCAGCTTTGTCCTTTTATTTTAGCGTTATTCATCTCCAAGTCATTCTATCATTCGGTTAAGGTTAAGACCACATGTAGAATCTCTTTATTCTCAAAGTAAATGAAACTGACAGTGACACGGTCTGTGATCTGGTTTTTAAATAATCAGAATAGAGTTATACAAGTATGTTGATAAACATCTCAGTTTCACTCTTCTCTCCTTCTACACTCCTTCCCCAGAACCCCTAAAAAAATCACTTGGCAGAAACTCTCAGCAAAGATCTCATAACTCAGCAGCAGACTTCAAGTTAGTTAACTGCTCCATAAATGTTGCATAGATTTATTTTTTTTTTGCTTTGTTTTTTTTGCCCTGCTTACTCCATTTGTGCGATAGCATCACGCACACCTGAGGTCATATGAGATGGCAACCCGAGTCCAAAATGGCATCCACCCAACTCCTGCAGCTGCCCCCTCAAGGGCCACATCACAGCAAGCAAAATATTTCCCCTCAGCAAAACAGAAACAATGATCTGGCTCAGTGCCTAATTTTAACTCATCCCTGTGAGCAGGGACCATATGAAAGGCGTTTAAAATAAAAGAATGTGCATTTGGACATTCCACCAGGCTGGGAGGGAGAGAGCAGACATCTGTGACCATCAATCTTACCAACATTGTGTGGAGCTTGAGCAATGCCAGCAGGCATGCCAGGGCATACTGTGGGATTAAGTTGCGGTGAGATTTTAATAATCTGTTAAGCTTTTAATTTACAGTATGACACCAAGATTAGGGATTCCTTAAATGATTTGACCCCGTCATAGCGCTTCACCTTGCCAAAATATTCACACACCTTGAACCTTTTCACATTTCTTCATGACAACTACAGCTACAAAAGCATATTCCCAGGTGTTAGGAGGTAGATACAAAGCTGTATATAACTGCAAACTAGGAAGAGTATGAATATATATGTTTTTAGAAGCAAAAATCTGAATAGTGTGGTGTAACTTGGTATTGAGTCCCCTTTACTGCAATAACCCTAAGTAAAGTTTTTGCAACATCTGTTCTTAGAGAATCCCTTCACAGCCATGCACCGTCTTACTTTGGTTGTCTGATTATGAAAAATCACAATAAAATACATTATAATACAATTTGTAAATGTAATGTATTGGAATCTGAAAAATTTAATGGATGTGCTTTTGCAAGACACTGTCAGATTTCAATGATTTTGATTGTTCACAGTTTTTTTAAATCCCGAGGTTTAGTGTGTCAGATAACAGGCCTATCATTGATCATTGATCTTTGATCAATGATTCAGTCACGGTGAATAGAGACAGATACCAACACACTCGAATCAACACAGCCATCATAGATTTGAAGCTTCTTTTACTCTTCAGTTTTGCCTGGAGTTAATCATTTGTACCTTAACAGCCATTCAGCATCAATGTTGCAAATGCAAATGGGCAGATGTCTGCGGTTTCCTGTTAAACTAGCCAGCCATATATTTAAAAAGCAACTCTGTCTTACATCCATTTATCCAATCCCCTGATCATTAAATTTTCTCCACCAGCTGTCCAAGGTCACTGTCTGCTATCCAACAATCACACTGCCCATCAGTCTCAGACTCAAAGCATAAAAAGGTATTAGATACATGTTTAGTCTTTCAGCTCCCCTAAAGCACACATTTATGGAAAATAAAATCCACAAAAAACATTAAGGTTTAGAGGTCAAGTCCAGTTTTCTCTACACTCAGGCAGCAGCAGGAACTATAACATTTTATAACATGAGCATCACATCCCAAAACCTCTGGAAGAGAATAAAAAAACATCTTACCTGTACCAGCTGCTTTGGTCATCTTATGAAACATCTGCAAGGCAAAAACAGAAGCAAAATATGATTAACTGTTGCTGAGGAGCAAATATGTACCTGCATTCTTCAACACGGCTGCAATCTGTGTTGTGATGACAAAATCAATACAGCTTTCCCACAGCAGCAGCTACATAACGCAGAGGTGGCGTTATTAGCAGCTCAGCTTGCAGTGATATCGTGAATTAGGTCATATTTCAGAAATTAAATCGAAGTTCAAGGTCTATCTTGTGTTTAGTTTATGTCGTTTTAACAGAAGTTTTAGTCCAAACATTGGTTTAGATGGATTATACGGTTGATCAATCTTTGATTAACCTCTTTCATTAAAGAAAACATAAAATGGTAAGATGGTAAAATCATGCTGTGGCCCACAGCATAATGAGGTTCTTATCTGCAATTCTTTCATATATGGTACTGCAGGTGACTTACAAAACCAGAAGACAATAGCACTTAGGTGAGATTCCACGTGTGCATGCTTGTCTGTGCTGTTTATCTCCGTGTTGCTCTGTGATGGACTGATGACCTGTCCAGGATGTGCGCTAACCTCACTCATTGACCACTAGATAGGCAGCATGTCTCTAGAAATCCTGCAAGACCTCAGGCCGACTCATTTCAACTCAAATATTTCTTATTTTGTGTACTATTTCCAAATCTGTCTACTGTAGCCATGACATTAAATATCATCTACTCTAACCCATTTTTAGAATTAAAACTTAGAACCCAAAACTAGGACATTAAATAATTTATATAATTTCACTATAGTAGTTCTTCATCCAACAGTATTTATTGTGAATATTGATTATTATTTTCTTGAGATTGTGTTATTAAAATGATTTTGGCACGTTAATTTAAAAAGGAAAAAAAAACAGTATTGATATAAACTAGTTCTTTTTCAAAATAAAAACAGAATTTTTCAAGTAACTTAAAAAAAACTGAAAAACAAGATGTCTCATGAGATTGTGGTTAAATTTGTAGTTAATTAAAAAGGCATTGCAACCCGGAAAACAACAACAGTGTTTTTTGTTTGTTTTTTTCTGAGGAAGAGTTCCAGAATGTTTCTTCTCTGTGGCATGATGTTCTGATTTACCCACATGCTGCTCGCTTGGACCTCTTCCCTTCCAGGATGTTCAGGCTGCAACGCTGCACATGCCTCATCAAAACAAACAATAGGAAATCAATTTGAATTTACAAGAGTGATTGTTTTTTTGTTTCAGTTTTTTTTTTCACTTTAATTTGGACACAATTCTCTAAGTTAAATGATTTTGCATTGGCAGTGAGAGATGTAATCTCCAGTGCTTCCATGAAAGCAAAATTGCAAAACTGTTTGGTTGGATGAGCATTCAACCTTTTCATTTTCTTCTTTTAGCAAAAAAACAAAAAGGAAAAGAAAAGAAAAACAACGAGCCACATAGCTAAATTTATGAAGGTAGGTGAACTTTGTGTGAGCTCGATGATAACCTTAGACACTTTTGGGCCACATAATAAATGAGATCACAGAACACAATGCTGCTGGCATGCCATTTGTAACTTATTTAAAAGGAAAAAGTTTAAAAGCAAATAAGCTGCCACAGTCAACACATTCTGACAGGTTTGGCAGATGAACCACCAGGGGTAGCTGCCTCAACCACTCAGTAGCCCCCTTGGTTCAAAAAACATCTTTCTGGGAGACAGAAAAACAAAGTCATAAATGCCTGACTCACACTTCTATGTTTCCAGTATTATATGTGTTTAAACACACAGAGAAGTAGATAGTGACCTTTCAAAACTGAGAGCAATAGCCGCAACATGTCCCTCTTTACTGATTGCGCAATCTGCCAGTCTGGCAGAATTTCATCACAGATTTAAACACTTGGGACACAACTCGGATTATTATCTTTACACTTTTAAAGGTTTCTGACCAGGCAGTCTCCATGGACATCCATCAGTCCCAGATTCAAAAATAAACTCTGAAGATTAGAAGTCAAAAACCAGATGTTGCACCCTAGAGGAGGTACGGATTTGGCATGGTCTTCTCTCCGATTCATCCTGAGCAGAAAGTATATCATCTCAGCATATCTCAAGATCTGACCTGCGTTAAACACACGTCCCCCCCCCCACCCCCCAATTCAGGCCAGCTGTATCTAGACGAATGACACGTGTCAAAGGTTACAGGTTGGAAAAAGTGACATCCTTCATTGAGGAGAAGAGGACCTATTTCAGGGGCTTTTATGCAACTGGAAAACTCTCCCCTTGCCTGCATCAACAAGGATGTTTATGTGGTGTGACAGGTTTGTGCGGGTGAATGATGGCTGCGGTCTCCACACAGTGACAAGCCAAAGAGGCGGATACAGAACCAGTCAGTCCAGCTGACAGACCGGCAGGCCCGTCTCCGTCAACAGCAACTAAACGTAGAAATACTTAACCTGATTATGTCTCCGTCCACTAATAGTGGAATCACAGTTTACACTGAACAGCAATAACAGGGAAACTATGTGAGTGTATTGTATACACTATGTGTGCTGGCTGTGACCGCAACATTTCATTTGAATACTATTTATTGAAAACTTATTGATAAAATGTTCAACTCTGTGGTACATCCAAGCAGATGTACCACATGTTGTGATCATTTCATGTGTTTTTTTATATTTTTTGTTAAAATAAAATTTAAGAGATTTTCTTTCTTAGAGTACATAATTTTGCCTAATGACATTGTTATGCTTCAGTTACCTAGGAAGTGGGAACTCTGAGCTGCATTGGACATCACACCTGAGGTAAAAGTGTTCTAGTTAAGAAGTCACGTTTTCTTCATGGTATTGCTATAGACATTTTTTGCAGTACCTCTTACAAACTAAATTTTAAGCTTTATTTTCCATTAGCAAACTCCACTTTTAATTTGTTCAGTTTAGAGTTGCCTGCGCTACATGTAATAATGATTTCAGATGCGCTCTTATATGCACATCTTCTACTGTATTTTGCAAATTACTTGCCTTGTGCAATGATTTCATTTAGCAGTATTAGAGCAGAGGGTTCAACATGCAAATCCATGCCACACTCTTAAGATTTTATTGCTAAAAACATTTAAAAAGCAGATGCTATTTTCCGTCCTCTTCACAACTGCATGATTTGAAATCTCAATAAAATATACTGCTTTTTGAGATAGTTGACACAATTTGGAAAACAGTAGGGTCAGTAGAGTCTTATACAGTTAAGATATTTTTTGACCTGTGTTTACAAGACCTATGGTTTTCTTCCTGCTATTTGAAAGGCATTCTAGATCTCCTCTGCAGGTCCCAATTTGAGGAAGAAACAAGCCTTAGCCTTAGCCTTACTATAGCTTCATTCAACAATGCACAATCTTTATCATCACAAAAACATTTTGCATATCATGAAGTTGTTTTTCAGGGATGGAATAAGATGAATTTCAGATTTTAAACTAAAAAAAAAAAAACACATGTTCCAAAACATTTTTGTACAGGTAGATCAACAAGACATCTTTCAATTCTGTCAGTTCTACCAGTCTGAGCATGTCCATCATTCTTAGACTTCAAGACTGAATCAGACTGTCTGACATTATCATAAGCTGCTTCCAGATGTTCCATATGGATTAGAGAGGCCCTTATGTACTATTCATTGCTGCCAAGACAAAAAACAAAATCTCAGGAAGCAAACTCTTGATAGCAAGACGATTATTTATTTATTTTTCTTAATTTAATTATTTTGTTTTTGCCAAAAATAGGATGACTAAAATTGTATCAGCACCAAAAGGGATTTAACCATATTATACTCAAAGTTAGTTCTCAGCCAAAATACTCATATCTGTAACCCTTCTTAACATTTGTCAACAACTCATAAGCTAAGTAAGTTTGTTACGCAACACAAATAATCATCTGGGTGGAATACAGTTCGCTAAATAGTAAAACATAATTTAATAAAGCTTTGACACAGGTAATTTGCCTCAAGGAATTTTAATAATCAAGGTACTTGAATCATTCAATGATTTGTTACAGCCCTAGTTTCGATTACTTTGTGTTTGCAAAATATGATAAGTGTGCTTTCACTGTAAGAAATTTTCAGGAACCAGAGAGATCTATCCTCCCTCTCAATTTTCAGTTGCAGAAACTCGGACCAAATCAGAAAAAAACTGGTTGATATCTACTCCAAAAACCAAAAGCAAAGGAATTGATTGTGAACTCAAAGTTGAGCTTTGAGTGGAAGATCGCTAAAGACGTCTCACTGGTTGAATATTCCTTGCATTTTTTTTAATCATCTCCTAGTCAATATTAAATTGCACTGTATTGTTGTTTGGCAACACAACAGTTAAACTTAGTCATCAATGGTGAACACCAGAGAGATTTACAGAGTTTGAATGCAAAAATATTGAGAACATCCAACAATCTCAAAGAAATAGTAAAATAAAGGAAGTGCAGACGTCCACTTTTACTGTAGTTTCTTTGCACATTTGGACAGAGATACTCTCTCAATTTTAGATACTGATCAAATCAAAAATAGTCCACAATTGTTTATTATTCACCTTTTTAGGTTCGATCGGAGCCTAAGTGCTATTTTAGCAGCTGCTCTCGGTGTGGGTTCTGTTTCTACAAGACAAATCTGGCAGACTTCTATTATTAAAGATACGTGGATTATTACCAATTCTTGTGAGACAGAAGTGATTTTAATTCATTTTTAAAGTTTAACTGCAATGAAATTGTCATAAATATTGGCATTTAATAGATTACTGCAAGCTTAATTGCAGGTCTGTCGTTACTATTACTGAATTCACAGTTTTTAATTGCATACACTCCACTGCTACATTGGGCAGAGATTTATGACCCCAGATAGAAGTGGCGCTCTGACAGGAAGGGAAGCCGTTTAGCATCAGGCATAATTTACATTCAAAAGTTAAGTTTCAGAAATAAATTACAGGAGCCCATAAAATGTGTTTTTTGTTCATCCTAGTGCTTGTATTCTGTATTTTCATGTTTATTCATAATCTGATATGCAATTACTCATGCCAGTACAATGGACTCTGTTTTTGTAGGATTTCTTTGGTAAATATTCTTTACTGAAGACTCATTTTTCAGCCACCTGTTTTCTCTCTGCAATTGGGAACTTTACCAATGCTGAGCCATGGCTATTTGATTTTAATCATTAAGTGGAACTAGAATCAAAGATATACTGGTACATAATTAAAATTACTTGTTTCAAACTCCTCATTTTTCAGTGCAACTTGCAAAAGAAAGTATTTTATGCACAAAGTTTTGAAATATCTGATGATGAGTTCATCTTCCTTTACAAATTATTTCATTCCGTACATCCCCTAATTCTTTCAATTACTTGACTGAAAAATCATTCTAATACCCTATTTAGACTATTCCATATCTGTCTTGTATTTCAGTGATTTACAGGCATCTCAAACACCACTTCTCGAAGGCTGGTGTTTCATGCTTTGTCATACACACCTGAATCAACTAGCTAAACTGCCAACCTAACATGTAGTAAAGCAATACAGAGCTTCACTGCATGACAATAATAATTAGGTACTTAAATCAGGGGAGTTAAAGCACAAACACGTCTGGAAGTTGCAAGAAGCTGGCCCCTGAGAACATTATTTTAAGACCCCTTGTGTATGAAGATTTAATGCCAGAGTCAAGTGGTCTCAAACACTAATTTTCTCAAGCCAGGATGATGCAATTTTTAGATTTATTGCTACTTGAACACATCTGGATAAAGTAATTATGTCCAGGAGTCAGATTGCGTGCTTAGGAGGTAATTCAGCCATTTGACGCTAAGTAGGAATGCATCTAACGGTGCAGTGGCACCAACTCTGAGAACTGAGTTTTGACATCCATGCCTCCGTCAAACGTGGCTCCAGCATTGCTTTCCTATGCATGTGACATTGTTGCAACAGATAGGGCAGTAGTTCCTCTCAGCTGTAAAATACTAAGATGTGCATCTCATACAGAATCAATGCAATTTCAAAATTGCAGCATTGACAACAACTTTAAAACTTCATTTGGCCATGCAGACAGTCCGTCTGCACTAATGAAGATTTACTCCCCTCTCAATGCTTTATGATTGAACTAATAGTGCATACTTTTTGATTAATTTGTATAACAATTACATAACCACTTGGGGGCACTTCATGACAAAAGAAATGTTGCACTGTATAACACTAAAAATTCCACTCTTACTCTCAATACACAATATTCGAACCAAAAGTGCATCAAAAGCATCATGGCAATAGTGACACATATTAGAGATCATACAGTAGTCCTTGTTCAAGAGGTTTTGGAGAATATGTTATTTGTCACATACCTTCCTTTATTTTGGAGAAACAATCTCAGCTCTACATAGGAAAGGCTTATTAGCTAATTCTTGCCAGGTAGTAGCACCGAGACATGAATACCAAAGGCCGACATTCAGAGCTTCAAAAAGGACTTGTTTATTGCTGCTTGAAAAGAACAACAGCTTAAAGTCCTATAAGTCTTAAAAAAACAGCTGTCAGCTTGGAGCCGGAAACCATTTTTAGAGCAACTTACCATCTTCTTGTTTCTTGCTTTTGTTCCCGTTGAGGAGCCACATGAAGCAGAAGATGTGTCTTGGCTCCGACATTCCCTTCTGTCTGCTCTTTGGAAGACTGTGTCATTTTGGGTTTGGTTCGGCGAGGACTTTGAAGCAGCACCCCACTGCAACAACATCACAACAACAATCAAAACCAGCTCTGTCTCTGTGTGGCCGAACAGACGAGGACAGGACGAAGGCAACAGCGGCCAGGGGAAAAGAAAAACAACAGGCTGAGGTCAGCGGTTGGGGAAGAGAAGTCTCCTCTCTCAGTTCAGCTTGACAGAGCTTCACAAAGAAGGCTGTATGTGCAGATTTTCCTTTCAGAGAACAGAGATTATGACCTTGTCAAGTATCCCAGTAAAGACATCTTGTCTTTGCCAGTCGCCTGCCATTAGTTGAAGCAGGTCATAGTGAATGACTGGGATGGTTATGCAGATGCCTAGGAGGCATGCAAGCCTCTCTGAACCATTCCTAATAGACCAAATCATACAAACTCCTTTCTAACACAACAGCTCCTCTGTGCAGGACACGCATAAGGAGCTCAAAAGGCCACTTTTGTTCCTGCACACTAAGTCTGGAGAGATATTTCATGGAGCACGCCACCATGAGACTGGGGTCTTTTTTTTTTTTTTGGAAACAGTTTCATTCCCCCTGTTGCATCGTTGAAAGTACAATAACTGTCTGTTCGTGCTGCAGTAGTTAGGCTTTAGAATCAAATATCACATCTGAGTGCCGAGGGTCCACATCATAAAACAGACAGAGGCAGATATTTAGACGCTCTGTATTGCTTCACTACACGAAGGTTGTTTTGTCACAGAATGTACCATCATACTGCAAAAGTCCCACACGCCACAAGAGAGAAATCTACTGCACCCATTCATTTACTGGGCCTGCTAGAGACTGCTCACTGGTCTTATTGGAGTCTCAACGTAATGTGGAGCGCTTGCAGAAATGGTGATGGACATGAAATCCCAAACACCAGCTGCTTCGCAGGTCTGGATAATCTGCTTGGATTTTTTTCTCTGCAGAGCAAATTAAATTGATTTAAGAAAGTTTAAAAGCCATGACAAAGTATGCAGCAAGGGCTTCGCAGCAATGTGCACAGAATCAGCCGTGACTGCGCACACCATAAAGCATCGAAGGCGCAGTCATGATTCTGATTTAACCCGTGGAGCTCTGATAAATTTCTTACAAAAAGTGTCCGGGTACATCCTGTTAATTCTCTGTGCACTTATAGGCAAAACAAAGAACGTATGGGCTATGTGATTTTAACATATACGGCCAAACTCTTCAATCACGCAATGACAGCAGATATACTGAGAGTGTGAGACATTCACCTGCTTCTTGCGCGCGATGCAAGGCGTGTCAGAGGGTGATGAACTTGCACTCAGAGCTTCCTCTATGTCTTGATTAAGCTGGTCCAGTTTCCTCATGAGCTGGCTCATTGACGCAGACCATGGAGACGTGACCTGTGGAGACTCCTGGGGGTAATCAGAGAAGGTCAGATAAGAGAGGTCAGTCAAACACTGCGACAGTTAGACTTAATCACAACTTCTACTGGGAATACGACAGTGTGGTTTTATTTTTCCTGCTTCTTTGGCATTACTTCCAAATAATTAAATCCTGTATTTGTTAATATTTAGAATACAGTCATTATCTTAAAGTAATCACCCTTTTATTGCACAGAAATTGGTAGTTATTATTTTTGATTGTTGTCTTTTTGTTAGCATAGTGGCTGTACTAAATTAGCCAAACAGCCTACCTAACATGGTAGGCAGTTTGACTCCCATAGATTCATAAAATATTAATTATTTTTTAAATTGAATCTATTAAATATGAGAAACCTGTTTGATTGAAATATGGGGATAGGTTTTTGATGCCACAACTGAATAACTTACTTGAAATACTGTATAAATGCATGAAGTCAACATCTGTAAAAGTATACTGTTTTAATAAAGAGGTGCATTAGGGGTATGACTTCTTACATGAAAGATCCTTGACAGATTTCCTCTAACTGGAAAGCCTCTTCAATATGAAATTGTTTTGAATACTGAACTTGGTGCATTATAAATGGCAAGGACGTAACAGACCAGGCACCACTCAGCCTGATGACCACCCAGGGTCAGCTGACCAAGCGAGCGCTGGGGGAAAGTACCTCCTTCCACTGAATCCCTGAGGAATGATCTAAATCTGTCCAAGTCCCCGGTGCCCTCACGAGTCTTAAAGATCACTCTGGGTCACCAAGAGGAAAAAATAAAGTTTCCCATTTTGCAGTGTGTGTCTTTCTAGCTCTGTGCTGACTAGGGAATGTAATATGTTTAACAGTGGAACAGTATATTTATCTGTCCAAACCTCTGAGTCTATTTACAAATAGAAAGGATTCTCATTCACCCTAGAAGAAAAAAAAAACTATCCCTAAAAGAAATTAAACAAAGTAAAAAATACTGAGAACTATTTTGACTTGTAGTGATGATACATCATTTTATCTATTTTAATTCTTTAATTTAAAGATATAAAGTAGAAATATGTGCATAACCCTTCCTGGGAGGAAACCAAGCTCAAGATTCTAAGCCAAATGGTTGAAAACATATAAGGAGAGGAAGCTGAGGATCTTGTGAGCCGGATTGCTAATTAACCCCTGGTGTCAGACAAACAGAAACGCAAGAAACAGATGCCCTGTTTTCTGGCCCGCAGTCAAGCAAAATCTGGAAGGCACTCACAAAGTATCTTTTTAGTGACATCCCCTCAAGGTGCTGCTTGGGAATGCAGACACTTCCCCTCAGAATGAGACAAATACCAGAAGGGGCTTTGACGCTCAAGTGAGACTCTCCCCTCAATTCATTTCTCCGTTCCCTCTCCTCTATATCTGGCCCTGGGAGTAGCGCAAAGGCTCACTGCCATGGGAACTGAGCCGGTGTGAGTCATTCCATGAGACAGATGCAATGTTATCATCAGGGGATGACAAAAAGCGAAGAGACTATAACTTTATCAGCACAAATTGGACACATTGTGGAACCCCAACATAGGGGCTTTGAGATGGAAATGAGGAGTTAAGTGTGTGAGCTCTGGGCTCAGTGCCTAGTCTGTGCCACCCACTGAGAGTGCCAGAGATCACCATGGAGGTATCCCAATGTAGCTAGTGGTCATGCGAAAAGGGCATGGGCTACCTGGCTGCTTGAGGGAATAAATTACATTCGCAATACCCCGCAGTGCAAAGCAACATGTGAACGCAGCAATGTATGGCTTGTTGGATTCATCTGTGAGTTCAATGTAAAGGAAGACGTTAAGTGACCGGACTGGGAACCTTTGTGCATATAGTGCCCTCACATGGCTGATGGGGACAACTGCATCCTCAGCTTGTTTCAGAAATAATCCTAAAGTTTTATGCAAATACTAAAATCAAATATGGCAGAACCATGTGTTTCTGTGCTTATTAAAATTAAGGCAAGCCGAAGCAGATATTTTTTTGTTACTGAATGTCTTTAAAAATCACAGATCTTTTTTTTTTAACATCTTCCCATCTCAGGAAGGCTGCATTGATATAATATTATTTCAATTTTGGTATATTTTGTTCCCTTACAACTCTAAACTTCAATGTCTTCTGGAGCATAATGCGCTAAATCATTATGTTTATTTGTGTATGTTTGTGAATGAATGAGAATGAGAATACATATATGGCTTTCAAATACCTTTGCAAATAAGGAATAAAAGTGTAAAATCCCTTCCCAAGAGAATGCTTTGCAGAGTGAACTTTCTCTGTACCTAAGGCTGAAAGTTCCATGGGTTTGTCTTTTTGCACATGAACAGATGGAAATTTTGCCAATTGTTCTTTGCAAAATTTGTCAAATGGCTGAATTTCATCCATGAAATTGATTTTCAAAGTCTTGCTACACATTCCCAATGAGATTTAGGCCTGGACTTTGCCATGTACTTTGCTCCATCAATTTTCCAATCAACTCTGACAAACTTTCAGAAAATGTAATTTAGTTCTTATCTGACTTTCCTATACTGCAAACAGGGGTGCTTGATACTTTCTTCCAAGCACTCTTCCAATAAAGTCCAGATTTATTGAAAGCACCATTATTAATAGCTTACATGTGCACTTATAATATCTCACCTGAGCTGGGATTGTCTGCTGTTCCTCCGGATAAACCATGACTGCTTTGAAAAAATAAAAAATAAAAACCTCCCTTCAAATATATACATAGCTCAAGAATCCTTTAAAATGATGCAACATCTGCTTTCTTTTACATTGCATTTCAGCCTAAAAGCATTAACACGGTCTGTGGTGTGATGGCATGGAAAGCATTTACAGCACTCCTTTTGATGATGTTTACTACACACAACCTCGATACACTGCATTCTTGCTGTCCTCTCCTAAACGACCCGTTCAGAGCTGTGTGCCATTTGCGTGTAAAGCCGGTGTTATCTCAGTGTCCTACCACCAGACAGAGAGGTTAATATGAACCAGTGCATTACCTCTCACCGTTATAAAAAGCATGGCAGGTATGTGATGTTGGCTATGTTCTCTCAAGGCGTAACAAAGCATATATATAATGGATTACAACAGGCTTATGAAAGCTCGCGCAAGCTTTAAAATAGGCAATAAAAAAAGAAAAAGCGGGAATGGAGGTCATGTGAAAAGGACACAGGCGCACCT
Source organism: Poecilia picta (assembly GCA_033032245.1). NCBI lineage: Eukaryota > Metazoa > Chordata > Actinopteri > Cyprinodontiformes > Poeciliidae > Poecilia > Poecilia picta. The sequence continues at coordinate 25,634,396 of CM065365.1, read as the reverse complement.
CAAAGAGAAAGGGAGGCGAGGAAGGAGACAGGCCAGAAATGGAAGGTGAAGTTCAGCGCTAATGTGGTCCAATGTGCTTCATCAAACTCAATCCCCAGCTATGAGAGGGGAAATAAAGCAGAAGCTGTTTGAATTCCTCCTGGATCTGTCTCTCACTTATAAATGGGAAGTCGGTGCACTCCTACACACCTCACATCTATTTCCAATGATAACATGACTGCATTAGTGTCTTCTAAGAACCAATGGAAGTTACGTCACCTCACAATTTATTTTAAATGTTTTTAAATGCTTAGACAAATTCTAAACTTGTGTTATTTTCTTTTCTTTTTTTATTTTCCATAAGAAACTGTTGTTCATGCATGTTGTTCATGCTTGTGGCTGCTATCACATAATAGCGAAAGGCTTCGAAAGGGTGAATGTTTCTGCAATCCAATGTAAGGTTAAAAAAAAAAAAAAAAGTATTGTGTTGTTAATGGCCTACCTCCTTGCTGCTTATTTCCTCCTCTGCCTCATAACCGCAGGTGCTGGGTGTGCACACAGAGTCTGATTGTGGCTCCAAACAGCCTCGTCTCTTCTGTTTCCTTTTAGTCATATGGTGATCTTTGCTATGAGGCCACTCCAGGAACACATCATCATCTCCCTTCCCCACGTCCTCATGCTTAAAGTTAAACTTCACTCTCTCCTCCTCTGACGATTCTTCTCCATCGGAGCTGTCGTAGCCAGAAGCCTGGCTGTTGACGCAAGCGGAGCCGGTGCTGGTGGAGAAGGTGACGGTGCTCGGTCTTTGCTTCACGACATGCGGCAAGTCGGAGATTTTACTAAGCAGGTCAGCAGGGATCTCCAGAATGGATGCACAGGCCTGACTGATGATGGATCTATTTGAAATTGGCTCCAGCGTCTTTGAGCCTCTTTGTGCAGATGTAGAATAAAGGTTCAGAGGATGATCAGGCTGTTTTTGAGCAAATTGATTTAACTGAACTTCTGCTGCATGAGCAGGAGGTAGAAGGCAACAGTCTTCTATTGAATCATATGATATGGAGGTGTAATTTTCTACAAGAAGCCGAGATGTTCCAGGAGCTGCATCCAGAAGAACCTGTGTGGGTTCTTGAAAACACACCGTTTCTCTGAGGACCATAGAGTTGTAACAGACGCAGGTACAGCTTTTCTTTAGATCACCTACATCCCCATCAGGTTCCAACTGTAGTCTTTGGTCTGAAGGGAAAAGCTCATCTCCCCTTTGACCTTTTCTTTCTGAAGCATCCTCATCTTGTGTAGAAAAGGTCACGCTGCCCAAATCTGTCTGATGTTCCTCCAAACTCGCATCATGTGGAGTCTCCATTGTTATTTTGCTTTTGTTTTACTCATAATTCAAAACGTAAATCCATAGGTGTTTGTGCTTTGTATGGAACATGGCCATGTTTTTTAATCAAAAATATATTCTGTTAGGTAGCCTGAAAGAAAGAGAAGTAAAACAGATGAGACACTTTAAATAGATCATATCAACAAAATTGTGTTTTAAAATGATCTCTACCATCTGAATAATTTAGCGTTTTGTCACCTCAAAAATATTAACCGTGTTTCAATGTGATTTTATGTGATTTCAACGGAAAATGGCTAATGGTTTTCAGTAAGGTTTTTTTTTTTGCTAAAAAATTGTCATTCCATGCATTTGTGCTCAGAACCCCAAAGTTACTACTGCCACTAAAGTCGTATTTTTGAGTATGTCCCTACAAGTTTCTGACCTCGAAAGAATTTTTTGTCTTTTTTTTTTTTTTGCCCATTCTCTTTTGCAAAGTGAATGGGCAAGAGACTGGACAGAATGCGTGTAAACAGTTATTTTCAAGATTTGTCATGAATTTTCCATCAAGATTTAGATCAAGACTTTCAACTTTTCAATTCTACACATGAATATACTTTGATTTAAACTAGCGATCTCCAAAGTGAGGGAATTTTTTTAATCCTTGAAAATAATATACATCCTGCTTTCACAGTTTAACAACAGTACAGATTTGAACTGACATCACAGATGGTTGAGAAAAGTGGACACTTTTTAAATGTTTTATGGTGGAGTTTTTATTTAGAAGAGCATTTCACAGAGATGTAGGCAATTCAAATAAATTATTATTCAAATTAATTTGTTAACTATGTCTGCTTTCTGTTTGTTTTGGGCTTTTGTCAAGGCTACTAAAATTTAGCAAATTGTGCTCAAAAGGGGACTTGAGTGGAATCATTTAGCATCTGCTCCTCCAGAGTTCTGCTCTCCTGGATTAGCCTTGGCAGACAGCTTCAACTTGCCAGGTTTTCAGTGTCATTTTCTTTACATTTTCAGATGGTGGATTGAACTGTCCTCTTTTAAATGCTCTAAGCTTGGATTTTGTTTCTTATCCTAACTCTGCTTAGCTGTTCCTAAGATGTTGTCTTTCTGTTTGATGTTTTCCATGATCATAATACCAGCTGTATTTACTTAGCTTAAAGTACGCACATTTGGAATTTATCCCATAAATTTCAACTTTTTGTTTAGTTGTGTCAAAGTAAAGGGAGGGAGGATATGAATATATTCAGTTACTTTCAGAAGTTTTATTTGTACAATTGAAAAGCATTCCCTTCTCTCCTGCTTCATAATTATACACAGCTTGTGTTGTGCTGGTCTATCCCCTAGAATCTCAATAGAATTCACTCAATTTTATGGTTGCAAGGTGTAAACATGAAAAGACAGATTGGTTGCGAATATTTTTAAAAGGCAGCGTTAATCCTCAGATGTTTCCTGAAGTTCTTTCTCTTCTACAATCACCAAAGTCTCGGTGTGAAGAGCCGAAGCGCACCTCTGATTACATGTCAATACAGCCAAGAGTGTGTAGGGAAATTAAAGTCAACATCTGGCTCAGACTGAACTGTTCATGTCTGGATCTGCTTCACATATGAGCAGTGACATCACTGCATGGAGGAATCTTACTGCTCTTCCTCAGCGGGTGATTTACAGCACGTTACACCATTCATTAGAGCAGAAGATGTCCCCGGACGACTGCGGTTAACATCCACCTCACCCCTTCATTAGGCTGTCCTTTAAAACTCACCTTCCACAATTTCCGAGGCCTCCAAAGTACATGTAGAGAATCAAACACTGCGTTGCTCTATCTCGCTTGTGCAGAGGTTCATCATCTTGTTCAACCACAAACATTTTTTTTTCTCAGAGAACATTTTTGAAATGTGATAAGAGCTTTCAAGAAAACAAGAAAACCTCTAAAAGCAAATGAAGCCTCTCAAGTTTGATTTCAGAACCTATAAGAAAATATTCCTCTTATATTATAACTACTAACGTTAAATTTTTTTGTGGAAAACACTGAAGAGCAATAAAAATCTGTCATTTTTGCTATGTTAGTCCAGTAAAAAAAACTGCTGAATGACAAACTCTCTAAATCTCGCACAAAGTATTTTTTGACTGTGCTACAAAAAATATGCACACACACCGATTTAATTTGTTGCAGCGTTTCATTATAAGTAAACAAACAGTTGCTTGCCATCCTCAAAGAAACTTGCCCCTACATGGTGAATTTGAAGTGTGCAGAGAGTTTCCCTCTAAGAAACCCCTGTGTTAAAAAGAAAAACAAAAAAAATCACATATGCAAAGAGGGTCTCATTATCCCCTGGTGAATGTGAAGCAGATTTAAATGAAAACAAGAAGTCACAGGGTGAAAATGAACTGGGTGTGTTGACTGCCAAGGCCAGACCACAACTTAACTTAGAAAAGCTTCAAGTTCAATTTTCAACAGAGAGGTCCTGAACAAGTCTCCTCATGCAGAAACACCATATAGCATATAACGCTAAACCTCAGCCAGGTATGATTAAAAAAAAAAAAAAAGAAGAAGCTGAGGAGGTTTTAACGGGTTCTTCCCTATAATGCATCTGAGTCGCGTTAAAGGGAAACAAAAACAGAACAAAACTTACCTGATAAGTGGAAAACGGATGTCTGTGTCGCTCAAACAGTGTCACTGAGATCATGGCAAAACAGTGACAGCCAGGCTGGTTCCTGTAAGCAAAGAGAGTCGGGCAGACCCTTGAGGAGCCACTATTATGTTCCCATAGGCCCACTCTGACAAGCTGGCTGTCATCCCCGCCTCCTCATGTTCTTTCCTTGGGGAAGGCTGATCAACAAGCAGTGACTACGCCATTCAGAATATGTGTAAGAGCAGAGAGAATGTGTACTTGTTGATAGATGGAAAAGGGGAGGAGAAAGGAGACAGAGGCTGACGTGAGGAGAGGGAGGGGAGCAACAGCAGAGGTTGGCACTGAGGAGGGACAAGGTGAAATAAGTTTCCAAGACACTCAACGAGGCTCCAAGGAATGGCTGAACTTTTGAAGGAACGAGATGGAACCACGGTCGCGATCTTTTGCTTTAAAACAGCGGAGAGAGGAATGCTTTAAAGGCAAAGGAGATTAACGTGGAGCACTGTAGTTTACAGAAACATGGAGGAAGTCACCTTCATAAGAGGTCTGAGGCATGTTTCACTGCACAAGCTGACATTTAGATGCCTCCATGACATTATGAATAATTAAGTAGTCCCATAATTATCAGGGTAAAACTGAAAACCTTACACATACATTACAAATACAGTAGAAACATTGATATCTCTTGAGCTTTTTTTTTTTTTTTAAAAAAAAACATTTTTGTAATGGCTAAGACACAACCAAATGCATTTTATAGTCTATAACAGCACAAAGTCAAACATAATTGTAAAGTATTAGTAAAAGTAATCATTACTATAAAAATATGGGAAAAGAAACGGTTGTCAGATGAATGGTTATTTATTTTTTAGAACAGACAGATGTCCATCACACATATTCAGTACTAAATTAATTTTACATGGCAGTTCAGGTGGATCAGACTGAGAACTGCTGTGAAGTACAAGTTTGTCATATTAAAATATCTGAAGTGTTTATATTTAGGGCACATGTTTTCATGGGTTAATGGGCAAATGAGCCGTGCTAAAACTTGTTTCCACCGGTTTCATTTGAGAATCGAGCACTCACGAGAAAGTCCAAATTTAACCACTGGAAAAATAATTCTTACTTAAAATGTTACATATTTTTAAAATGAAATGTCTTTTTATGAGACTATTTTGTGTTTTAAAAACTGAGATACAAAAATCGCGAAAGACGACTATGGAACAAATCAGCGGTGACACAATGGAAAACTATTTAGCAACTCATAGTATTAGTGCAAGGCAAGATTTATTGAGAAAGTGAAAGACATTCCTGGTGCCTTTGTTGGATATATCAGTTTACATTTCCCCTTTTGTATGAAATTGTTGCAGAAAACGCATAAGTTGTTGAATTGTTGCTTAAAAGTTAGTTTGTTTTTACTTGATTACGCCGATACAAGTAAGTTTGACATGGGATTAGGAAAAAAAATGTATGCTGGTCATGCTTATTCTATTAGAAAGGGGAAAAAAATCTTCCAGCTCCATCTGTATGAGAAGGAAAGAGTGAAAAAGAAACACGGGAGAGAACAAGCCTAACAAAGAGATATCTATCAGAGCTGGAGAGGTAACAAGTCCAAGGCCAGTGGGAGTGAGAAAAGCTCAACTTAACCACAGCTGGACATTCTCACTGGCAAGAAAAACACTGGCTTTGCTTTTAAAGGAGACAAGTCTGAAACAGCAACAGCAGGGGCAACAACAATAACGGAGAGCGAGACCATTGTACATTGTTCAAGAAGTGATTCATTTTGCACATTCCCACATATAGAAATGCTGGAAGGAAATGCATTTGGGTGAGTCTGATCAACTGACAAGAAAATGTCTGAGCTATTTGGGTTCAGAGACAAGAATGTTTGTCAAGTTTTAAAACTTGTGGAAACAGTAAAGGTCTACTGTGGTGATGGCAGCATAATGCTTCAAAAGGGAAATTTACATACGAAATAATATTGCATCATGGTGGTGGTAAAATAAATGAAACATGTAAAGGGTTTTTGAAGAAATGCACTTATGATAGTTTTAAATAAGTTCTACAGCTAAGAGGAAGTAAACTAGCAGAGACGAATAACCAAAGCCTGGGATTTGTAGGGGGTTCAGCTCAGTTTCAACCCCTTGAGAAACACACACACATAAGCAAAACAAATGACTAAGGTCCGCTTTGAATAATTTACTGAAGTAATATAAATATCCATTTCCAGTTCCTTCACTGCTAATTTTTTACTGGATGCATGGAAAACTGAGTTCATGACAAAAGAGCTCACAGCATCAAAACTTATGCAACAATTTGTTAGTTGGTTAATTAGTAAGTTTGCTTATTAATTTATAGCAAAGCTTATAAATACTCCTTTTTTTAAACAATTTGTATCACTCCGTTTGACAAGTTTGTCTGTCTGGATTCTTTCCATGTCTCATTTCAGGAAGGTGGTAGTTTTACACAATCACTTGCACTTGCAAATTTTAATTTCTGACACCAGCATTTTGAGACATTTTATTTATATATATATATATATATACACAGTCCAGTCACATTAATGTGACCATCTGTCAAAAGCCAGAATAACCACCTTTCGCAGAGCGAACTGCTACGAGACGTGCAGGAAGAGAGTCACTTAGGTCCCTGAAGGTCTTCTCTGGGATGTTGAGCCATGCCGACTCTAATGCCGTGGCCAGCTGCGCTAGATTACGCGGTTGAGGATCCATGGCGCGAACAACTCGATCGAGATGGTCCCACAGATGCTCGATTGGGTTTAAGTCAGGTGAGTTTGCTGGCCAGGGGAGGACGGTAAACTCATCCTGGTGCTCTTCGAACCACGCACGTACACTGGCAGCTGTATGGCACCTCGCATTGTCCTGCTGGAAGATGCCATCATCCTGAGGAAAAACAATGCGCATGTAGGGGTGGACATGGTCCGCAAGGACAGATGCGTACTTGTATTGATCCATCGTGCCTTCCACAATAATCAGTGAACCCAGAGAATGCCAGGAAAACATTCCCCAGACCATAATGCTCCCGCCTCCAGCTTGGACCGTTCCTGCAATGGTTGCAGGGTGGTTCCTTTCAGAGGTTTCACGCCTTATACGCCAACGTCCATCTGTCCGATGGAGCATAAAACGCGATTCATCTGAAAACGCTACCTGTCGCCACTCAGTGGACGTCCAGCTGCTGTACTGGCGTGCAAATTCTAGCCTTCGTCGTCGATGAACACCAGTCAGCATAGGTGCACGAACCAGGCGTCTGCTTCGGAGGCCCAGACGCAGCAATGTTCGCTGAATAGTGGTTTGGGAGACACTTGTGGTAGCCCCTTGGTTCATTTTAGTGGTCAGTTGCTCAACGGTAGCCCGTCTATCTGTCCGAACGCATCTCCGCAACCGTCGTTCGCCTCTGTCATCTATGGCCCGTGGTGCACCACATTTGCCACGTCGTTGATTTTGGACAGTCCCATTTTGCCATGCACGGTACACTTTTACCACGGCGGCACGCGAACAGTTCACAAACTCAGCCGTTTCGGAAATGCTTCCACCCTTGGCCCGAAAGCCAATGATCATGCCCTTTTGGACGTCGGATAAATCGCTTCGTTTCTGCATTACGCCAACGATTGAAATGTTTTCCGAAGCCCACACACACCCTTTATATACGCTCAACTGCACTGTGCTGCCACCTGCCTTCTGTGATTGGTTATTTAACTCTGAAGTGGAAAGTACGTGGTGGTCACATTAATGTGACTGGACTGTGTATATATATATATATATATAAGCTCGACAAATGTGATACCCAAATGACTTTCAAAACTGTCGCTCCTGTGTGCTGTAGTTTTCATGTCCCCTTTGCCAACATTTCCTCCCTATGTGCAAAGAATGACTTTGGAGTGTTGACTTAACCTCCAAATTCCCCAGATCTCAATCCTACCAAACATCTGGGATGAGCTGTACAAACAAGTTCAATTCATGGAGGTCCTCACCGCACTATTTACACGACTTAAGTAATCTGCAACTAAAATCCAGGGTTCTAGGACAGCAAACTTTCTGAAGTCAAATGGAGTTCATGCCTCTATATAGCAGTACCGGTGTCCAAACATTTATATAATGTTTGGTAAATATATTTTTTAACATTACAGGTTAAATAATTCACAAATGCATTAGAGTTTTACATATATAGATTCATAAATTCTGAAATGGTCCACTGTGGCCCCAGTACTCCATGATTGTACAGTGGATTAAATTAGTACTAACATGTCAACATTATTCCCATTCTTCATTCATTCCAAAGTGGCCGTTGATGTTGAAGACACACCAGATGTCAACAACAACCCAAGTAATTGGCACATACTGAGGGATAAAAGTATTTTAGTCCACACTTGAAGATATGGGAGAAAACACTATTAATAATTATTAAACACATGGAAAAAAATAATGTGCACAAAGGCAAAGGAAGCCAAGAAACAAAGTGTAATATCTGTGAATTTAGAAAACAATCTCGATGCTATGTGCAAATCAGTGTACACCGTTTTCATTTTAACTGATGACCCATTAAAAGGTTTCTCATTACCAGTACATACACAAACACCACCACACCCACAGCACACGGCTCTACTAATGGAGAAAAAGCGTTATGAGCACGGCTTCCCTGCGTCTTGCTGTCATGCTCAGAACTGTGACTAATCTGCTATCACTGATTCTTATCCCCATAACCGTGTTCTTCAACAGTTACTCTATACCACATTTAAAAACCCTGAAGGAAACTGTTGCTAGAAAGATTTCTAGGTAGAAAAATGCATTCTGCTGAGCCTTTTCTCCCCCTCCTGGCGCCATCATCTGCATCAGCACATCTGCCAAGAGACAGACGTTTTGAAGTACCTGTGGTCTTCCTATGGCATAGTAGGATTAAAGTGAATGAAGCCAGCTGTGTTTCTGAAACGTGCCAGGTTCGCCTGCCAGCATTTCACTTTACTATTTTTACACAGAACAAAAGGGAGTTTGTAAAAACAGCAAAGACCAACAACTCTAATCTACATGAAGCACATTAAGAACAATTATAGATCTGTTTTTATAGATGGGTAATCTCATCACGCTGTGCTTTAACTCAGCTGTTTATGTTGTTTTATACAGCTCTATTATGCAATGTGAACTGCACATAGTTGTGGCAACAGGCAAATACGATCCAAAACTCCAGCACAGTTAGAAAACATTCCAGCGATACCACAGTCTGACTCAACATCTCTGTTGCTGTTCGACGTGCCTTTAGATTTCTATCATACCCCAGATCAGGGACAGATGTTCTGCATTATCATTGCTGTCTGTGGCTTCAAACGTTAGCAATCTGAGGAGCTGCTCCAACATCACGCGTCTATTGCATGTGCAAAGTTTACATAATTCATGATGCAGCTTTCGGACCGAGCTGTGAAAAACTGCCCGTTTCAGGGGTGAGCATATGAGCACTCTTTAATGTGACCAGCACTGTGAAGAATGGACATAATCCCACAATTTGGCATCTGATGGAAGCACTGAATATTTTCTTTATGATCTCTTAACCAATGAAATTAAGCGAGAGAGAGAAATTAAGAGAGAGAAAAAAGACATTTTTACGATCTCCAAGACAATTGGAAAAATAATGAGGCAAAAAAAAATATTTTAAGTGTGTGTGTTCTGTTAGCTTTGGCTTAAAGCTTATGTAATATTTCAGAAAATGCTATTACACTGGTTGATAAATGTATATATACATACATAGTTATAAATGTATAGTTGGGAAGGAAGAAACAGAATCTGGCCATGTGACTGACTCCCGTGTAAGTGCTTAAATTCCCACCTGCCATTTAATGATCGGATCAAGTGTTTCTTAAACACCCATGAGATCTGTCACATTTGGCAGGCAGCAGATGGTTGTCTGGTTGGGTAATTGCCTCTAAAAGACCAACTTATTTTTGCTGCTAAAAAATTAGCAAGGAAAGAGCAATTGAGAAATCTCCATAGTGATGGGTATTACAGATAAAACTGTTCAAGGCACTCTTTAAGCAAAACTGATTTAATCAGACGTGTTGTAAAGATTCATTATTACAAGTGTTTGTGTATCTGGATTTATTTTATTTTTTTAAAATGTTCAACATAAATTCCTGCAATTTAACAGCAGTATTTAACAAAAACAGAGTCTCGTCACTCAACGCTTTGACAAAACGCATGACAGAGACTCAACAGGGCCCAGTAATCTGTCAGGGCCCTTCCAAACAATGAGAGATGATGGAGAGTAAAGCAGATATCATTTCCAGCGTTGATAAACACACAGATGTCGACAGTGAATGAAAATTGCAGTGTGACACACACACACACACATAGACTCCCCTGTTTGTCAGGTCTTATTGGAGGACAGAGATGTGAGGGGAAAGAAATCAATGCGACTGGGGGATTGCCTTTGAGGAATGAGGCCGTCACAGTCACACACCAACAGCAGCTACAGATTAATTCCCTCCAACAACAGCCCCTGCCCTCACCTGCTGCAACATGCTCTGCCAGGCCTCGCAATCTACCAGCAAATTCCTTCCGCTCAGAGCCGTGAGGTGGAGGGAGAAGACGAGTCGACGGAGGGGTTAGTGGGCTCGACGTTGCGATTTTGATGTTGTGTAATTGACAGGTATGATCAAATCCGGTGTCTGATGCAAACGTTACACCACCCAGCACTGTGCTGTGCCGCGACAGCAAACACAAAAGGCCCCTTGGTTGCAAGAAAATACCTGCCTGCTTGACGGGGCTATTCAGAAGTGGCAGAGCTATTCATTTAGATAAATGCATGGTAAGTCCAGAGGATAATCAATCACGTCTGTGTGCAGATTACAAGGCAATTACGTTATTAAGTTTTACAACACTGCGTTGAGAGAGTGAGGAAAAAACATCCTGAAAAAATCTGTAAAAATTGAACATGATTTATTTAGAATGATGAGAAGAAAAAATATTAGATCAACTCTACGACTTTCTGCTTGATCTTTGTGCTGGCAGGTAACAAGAGCTGCTTTAAAAACAGCCGTCCCTAAAGACACGGAAAAATGCACAAGGAAGAAATTTGATTTTATTGTGGAATGTCCTGTGTGTGTCGCTGTGGTGGACTGATCAAGGTGGAGCCCACCTCTCCTGAAACGAGTGCTGATTCTCCAAGAGACTGGAGGTACTTTGCAAGAACCTCAGTGTTGGTCTACTTTGCCTTTTCCCAAATCTGTTTTCGTGTACGGGATCATTCTCTAGTTGGAGCAACAAATTAAACCAGACTCAAACCGTCACCCCTCAAATAAAAGGGAATTGTATCATGATCATAGCATTTTGGGAACCACAGAGAATCAATTGTATAATGACAAGGAAGCTACAGAAACATCATTGTCCCAGTCCACAGTGAAGTAGTTTCACATTACCGTTAAATAAGAGGTTTCTGATTAAACAAAAGGCCCCAAATCTAAAATCAGCATCTACAAACATGAGAAACGATTCCAGCAGCACACTAAGACAAGCCAAAAGCCTGGCTTGTCAAGGTTTTGACATATTAGAGATTGAAAAAAAGAATAACTCAAATATGAATGATCAAATATTCAACCAGAGTCATGCAGGAAACCTTTCGGCAGTTGTAAAAACAGGTTGTCAAGGTGTCAAAGCTCATTGACATACATATATTTATACCCTGTTTTAATTAGAAAGAATCTGCAATAAATGTAACCCAGTGAAGTTTTAAGTTTTTTTTACCTTCGTTCCAAGAGCACCATCAAAAAAATTTACTTTCAAGCCCATGATGAGAGAATGCAAACTGCACTGAGGATATGATGGTCCACTCTGGACAAGAGTTAATTTTAGGAAATCATTTGCCAGATTTTAGACTTTTTAATGATAAATACAAGATTGCTATTTTATTAAATAAAATGGCAAAAAATAAAATTGCAAAAAGACTGCTTGAAAAAATGTTACCGTAGAAGTAAGGTTCAAGGTATCTGTTTAAAAAGAGAGAACATTTGCCTAAAAGGACCGGTACGAAGAGCCTACATGATAAAGAATTAATATAACCTTCAACATTTGAAAAAAAGCGACACAATTGCTCTGTCAAAATAAATTGGAAACCTCCATTTGCAAAGCGAGTCCCGTCTCCCCCTTCATCTCTCTATATTTGAAACGCCTTTTAACAGAGCAGAAGTCAGTAATTGAATTAGCTTTCTAATCTCCTTTCTCCATTATGCAAAGATTTCTTCTGTGCACCTGGGGCCACCACACTCATCTTTTTTCTTCTTATCTGACTGTGAATAAACTCGCGTTTCCCGGGTGGGGGTTAAGTTAATCCCCCTATACCAGACTCATCAAACCCACACACACACACACACATTTACAGAAGATCCCCGGAGACGAGAGGATGCCAGACGGTGCCTTGAGCTACCTGCCAGTAATTTAAAGCAGACAGATGAAGGAGTGAACCCAGACACAATACCCATAGTCAAATAGTATGTTGGTATTGTTACATGAAATGTAAGTATTTCTAATGCTTACTTATTCATCCTTATTAAGGTGGTTGCTAAAGAGGATGAGTTCAATGTGGAGAGATAGTTAGGGTGCAGACAAATAATAATAAGAAAAAAAATAAGAAAGGAAGTGCAGTGAATTCAAAGGAGCAGAGTTATCCTCATCCATGTCAGAACAGCAGGAAGGATGAGTGATTGGTCATGGCTTGAAAGCTCAGAAATCTAAGTGTAAAAGATGCTTTTATCACTTCCTGAATCAAAAGGAGAGAAAAAGCCCAGAATGAAAGAAGTCTTGTGAATAATCAATGTAGCTAATTTGCATAGAAGTCTCTAACACAGTTTGGCTTTATTTGAAAGAAGCCAGCATGCATACAGATCATCACGCGAAAAGAGGAATTCAAAATGACTTGAAGTGAAAGCAAAGAGGGCTATACGTTTAATCTCATCTACACTGCATATGTTCTGATCTGATATGAAACAGGAGCAATCTGTTTCAGTACGGAGCTCACTGGATGACAATGAAGAAGCAAATACCTGAAGATCAACATAGAGGCTCGTTGACTTCCCTCAAAGAGATAAAGGCAATCATCACACTGCTCTGTGGTGAAAACATCAAAGAATTTATGCAAAATATGTGAGATTAAAACAAACATTATGTCTTTTAACTACATTGTCCACACAGCTTTATGTTGGTCTGTTACATGAAACAGCAGCTGCAGATTAACTGAGTGTCTGTAATGTGAAAAAACAGTTTAAATGGTATGAATAGTTCCGCAAGGCAGTGTAGTGGTAATGTTAAGATTTCTGTTGGTCAATCACGCAATCCCTGAATTTAAGATTAAAATGATTTAAAAAATAGCTAAAGGGTTATAAAAAATTGTGCAAGATATACATTTGCAGCTATATACAGATTTGTTACCATACTGTAAACAAGACATTAATCCCGTTTAGCGTCACTATTACTACTGTTTGACTGCAAATTTGGTCTCCCGCGGGATATTTTGTCCCTATAGCTAATCTATAAGCAAGCAGCATGTTGTTCTGCTTGCTGTGTTAGGCAACAAGCAGAACAACACCTCTTTCTGGACGCTGCGTGGAAATAACTAGAATTTTCTCATTTTATTTAATTTTTTATTTACTGTGAACGACTGAGAGATAAAACACACAAAATGAAACTTCTACAGTTATTTCGGATTTATAAGAAACGTAACATTGATGCGCGCATGTCCATTAACACACGGCATGCTGGATTTGTGAGCAGAGTCTGCTTTTAATATAGATTCAAAGTAAACCTTTTTCATTTTTGTCTTGCAGGCTGAGGTTTGTAAGAACGAACCAGTTAGGATAGAATAGGTTATCCTTTCTCTTTGACCTCTCTCTCCGTCTATCCCTCTATCTTTTTAGATACAGGTTTTAGCGTAGACTGAAGATGAGGTTCCGTTCCCAAGTGTTGCCACACCAGACGAAAAAGAATCATCGCAGAGGGCCTACATTCAAAGACTCTGCTTCAGCCGGTCATTGACGTCAATCTGTGACGTATGATATGAATAACAGGTGTTTTGATGATCTGTCTGATGTGCGCGTGCTCATACCTTACGGTAATGCGCACGCGCACATTGATGTCACGTCACATACGTCTTACCCAGCAGATTTCTTGTAAATCCGTCATACCTGTAGAAGTTTCATTTTGTGTGTTTTATTTCTCAGATGTTTACGGTAAATTTTATCTAATTAAGCTGCTGTGCTAATCAAGCATATTAACACAAATGACTTTTACCGTTTCCAATATTGTTGTATGTGGTTGAAATTGTTTGCAGCACTTTTGGTAAAAGGTTAGTACGTGCTAATCTATTTCCATTCTTTACTTTGTATTGAATCACTTGACAGACTCCAGCTAGACCTCAAAAACAAACGAACAAACAAAAAGATTTTAATTACGAATAGAAATAAAATTGTATTTCTATTTCTATCTAGTAAACATCACTCAGGAAAAAATATTTTGGCATGACAAAAAAAAAAAAACTAAAAGGTTCAGTTGTGAACCTCTGGTGTAATGATCAATAACGGACAGTAGAGGGAGACAAGGCACCACAACACACAACACTTTGCGTGATTTGTACTCCGTGACAGGAGATGGCAGCAGCAGGAACAGTAAATTCAACCAAACTCCCTTTGTTAGATAAGCAGCATTAGTAAGAAATGACTTGCATGAAGAGAATATTTTCCAAAACCCGTCGCATTACAGTCGGACGCCTCGTCGGAGTCACTGTCGCCTCTGGCAGATGTTTCCATGCGGAACTAGTAAGAACTAACGCTGTATAAATAACGACTTGCGGTATTAACATTACCTGAGCACGTCTGGTTTCCAAACCTCAGAGAACCTCCTGCTCACCCCACAGGTCGGAACCGAGTCCAGCGGACTGCCCGTTGTTCATCACAGCAAGTATGTGTGCGAGCTTCCAGCAAACCACAGGTTTCCAATGGCCAAGTTTCCTAGAGTTTTACACTTTTTACTTCAAGACCAAGTCATCACAGAGAGACAGGTGAGGAAGACAGTAGATTAAACTGTAGTAGGAAGTAGGTAACCAGGCTTTCTGGACGTGTTTTTATTGGAATTGGCTGCTTTTCCTCATTTACTTTCAGGATTTTGTGCATTCTGGTAGGAAAATATACTAAAAACCTGAGGGGGAACAAGAGATGCACATGTTTCAAAAAAAAAAAAAAAAAAGCTCTAAAGAACCACAGTTAAAATGTATCAAAGTTTTTGTTTGGTTGGCAACTGTCAGACATTGTATGCAGTTATTTAATCTTGTAAACAACTAGTAGTAATAGAGAACATAGTTGACATTAACAACTACAATGGTCTACTCATATTCCTTGAAATATGCTAAATTTTGTCATTATAACCTTAAATATTATTGCATTTTACTGGGATTTTATAAGGTTAACCAAAACAATACAATTGTGAAGTGGAAGGAATGGGACACATTTCAATTGTTTTCATTTATAAAACTGTGAACGTGTCGTGTTCATTTGTATTCATCTACTTTATAGAACCACTTTTTGGTACAATTACAAGACAAAATCTTTTAGGCTATTCAGGGTGCTGAGCAGTGTTACTTTTCTGCCTTACAAAGCGTTTTTTTAATGAAATTTCCACCTTTCAAAATAAGAAAAATTCAATATTGAAATAAATAAACTCAATCATTTAATCAATTGTGATTAGAAATTGCCACTGTATGATTACTTATGATCCACTGTAAGGAAATGTGGTTTTATGACTCCTAATAAATGGAATCCAGTATTTTGGTTTCATTAGGAACTCTAATCAGTCATATATTTTTAAAATCTTAAGAGTCAGCTCTTCCAAATGAGACAGAGTGCAATGGAGGGTTTTCAGGTAAATAATACATAACAAATGAAATTATGTAAGATATTTGAGACAATTATTTATCTCATAGTAATACAAAAAAATAAACTAATTTATTATTGGTATAAAATAAGGTTTTGAAATAGGGGAAAAGTAAATTGACTGAGAACCTCAACTTTGCTTCAACTTCACAGTTAGGAGCTGCTTTGTCTTGGTTTGTTGCTTAAATTTTAGTAAAAATCAGAGGTTTGAGGTTGGAACTTGACAATACATGAAAGAGCTGCGTTGATTATTAAAGAAAAGCCTGAAGGTGAGTAAAATAGTTGCAATTTCCTGTTAATGTTAATCTCCTTCCTCACAGTAGGTTTGGGTTCCTGAGATTGCCTCGAAAGACTTGCTCGGCGCCGTGCACACTGAGGACTACCTGAACAACTTCATAAGTGGAAGAATAAACGAGCAAGAGCAGCGGAGGACGGGTTTTCCTTGGAGCGAGGGCATCGTGCGACGGTGCCGATTCGAAACGGGTAAGAAGAACGAGATTTGAGCAGGACGTCCGACAGCTAGACTGGACAGAAAGGTTCACATCCGGACTGCTTCTCCTGACAGGTGGGACTGTTCTCGCTGCTGAAGTGGCTCTACAGAGGGGTCTGGCCTGCAGCACGGCGGGGGGAACCCATCATGCTTTCCCCAGCTACGGCTCGGGTTCTGTCTCCTCAATGATTTAGCGGTCGCAGCCAAATACCTCATGAACAGCTCATCAAAGAGGAGAAAGGTTTTAATCGTGGATTTAGATGTGCATCAGGTGGAGTTTAACTCATTTCTAGTTATTTTCATTTCTGGAACTGACTTTTATTTAACCGACTCGTTTCTGTGTCCTCAGGGCGACGGCACCGCTTTCATATTTAAAGATGAGCCATCTGTGTTTACATTTTCAGTGCATTGTGGGAAAAACTTCCCCGTCCGCAAACAACAGAGTGACCTGGATATCAGCGTGGAGGACGGGCTGGAAGACGAGGACTATCTCTCCACAGGCATGTTCCCAAAGATGTTCAGAAAATGTAGAATGTTTCTACCGGCCCAAAGAGCACATTTGACATTTTTAGGTAAAAATATTGAAATTCTTAATTGATTCTGTCATCAACAGTAGCAGAGCACCTACCCTGGCTGCTGGAGACTTTTCGTCCGGACCTGGTTCTGTACGATGCTGGTGTTGACCCACATCGGGAAGATGAACTCGGGAGGCTCCGTCTGACCGATCAAGGCGAGTTCTTCCTCTGGTATTCAGTTGTCCTCATCTACACACTGAAGCCGTTTTCACATTTACACCTCAGTGCTGAAATGTTCCAGAAGGAAGTCTAGTCGTACCACAAAAGCAGGCTGCAGTGCTTCAAGCTCATTTTGTAAAGCGCTGCAGGAAAACGTTTCCAGGATCAGAAGATGAGATAATGCGAAAAGGTAGCAGGAAATCTTGTACATCCATAAGTTAATGCTTTGATTGTTGATATCATAGATAAAAGAAAGCACATTTGACGTCACACCAACAAGCTATGCAGCTTTTTCAGCAAAAATAGCCTCCAAGTTGCTGCTGGCACTCAGTTTTCCCCATATTTAGCTGCAAGAGCCCATTTACTGCAGTAGAAAATCCCCAGATCTGAAGTATAAAAATAAACAGTACATGCTAAAAAAGATAACAGAATTTTGAAAAGAAGAGATGCAGCTTTTGGGGGGTTTGTAAAGCTTTAACTTGCCGATACCACTTGAAGCCAATTACTGTTTCTCTTCAAGAATGTTAGTCTATAATATTTACAGCTTTCAGATCTTTTTTGTAGCCAATGATTATTTAGTCTAGGAGCAGAAGCAACTTTCATACCAGGTATGTGAGAAGAGCAGTCACTGTAAAGCAAGATTTAAAAGAACAATTTCAGAGTTACCATTTTAAACTGGCTTTATTGGCTTACTTTGGCTGGCAGCTAGCACTGTTAGCATTGCTAACTTTGAACAGAATTGTATGTGCATTACTTTGAAAATTTCAACCATTGCCTCAATGCTGAAATTTCCAAAACATCTAGAATGAAGCAACTTTGCTGCAACACATCAAGTCTTCCTACTATTAGCTGAAGTTGGTTTGTTTGGTAGCAAAAAGAAGAAAAAATTCTAATATGAAGTAACCAAAACCTCAAACAAAACAGTTGTTTTTTTTTGTTTTTTTTTTAAGAAAATTAAAAAAAACATGTTCCAGGCATGTCCCACTGGGAGTCTTGTTGGTCTCTTGTTGGTGAGTTTTGAGTTTCAGATCTACCAATCAGTCATCACGGTTGATTGGCAGGTGCAAATATGATTGGCTGTTGAAAACCAGCTTCTCTGCTAAGAAAGGGTTTCAAACACTGTATTATTTCTTCCAGGGCTCTACCAGAGAGACCTTTATGTCATGAAGACTGTGGTGAAGAGAGGTGTTCCTATTGCTACTGTTATTGGTGGAGGATACTCCAGAGACATCGACAAACTGGCCCTCAGACACTCCATCGTCCACAGAGCAGCTACTCAGGTAAAATAATCTCAGCGTCTTAAACACATCTTATCAGTCCAGACATCATTTCACATATAAAGTGAACAATTATTGTATTTGTGTTCTCCTTGTTTCAGGTTTGGAGGGAGTGTGGAATGTAAAACCAAAGGTGAACCTTGACCTTTAAGAACCAATAAATGGAAAACAACAAAAAAAGGCTGACAATTTGTACCTTTGTTGTTTGGTCATTCACTAGTATGGAATTTAGACAAAACAGTTTACCTGTGATTAAATGTTCACCTTTTGTTAATCAAAACACACCAATGTAAAAAAAAAAAAATGCTCAATGTGCAAACAAAAAAGTACTGGAAAGACATAGCCTCATGGGAGCGCATGTGGAAATGATCTACGAATCAAAAAAGGTTTTGTGGAACCGCAATATCCCCGTTATATTTTCATGTAAACCTTTTAAACGACCAACATTGGGAAAAGGTAACCGTGGAGAACAAAAGATGGCGCTAATATAGCAGTAAAGGCAAAGACGTGTTGATGCATATCATTATGAGTATAATCATCAAACCGACATAATGATGTGCAAGGTTATATTGAGAACATAGACGTGTTCACAGCATCTCACGTTACAGATGGATCATGACCCTAAACATTATTGCAACACCTCAATTATGGACAAAATTATTTAATGAAGAAAAAGCTATTTAAAACCATGAGACATTGAGGTATCCATGCCGCATAACAACAATTGGTCCACACACACTTTATAAAAAAAAAAAGAAAGAAACTCATTCTTCTTGGCACAATGAGTACAGATAAAAGCACAGTCAGATTTTAAAGCGTCACTTTTTTATGCCAAGTTCCGACATGAAGCAGTGACACATTAATGGTACAGTGCAATGTTTCATTCACAGTAAATGAGGCAGTTTATTTGCTGAAACACACTGCTGGTTTTTTTCAGCTTGTTACAAGACATTATGCAGCTGTTCCTGATATTAACATCAAAACACTCAAGACGGGTAACACCGGTATTTTAGAAGATGTTCTAAGCTGTTCAGAGCACTACGTGTAAAAGAAATGACTTCCAATGCCTTGCAAGAGTATTCACACCCTATGGAATATTTCTAGATAAAGTTTTTCCAAGGACTTTAGACGATAGACCAACACAAAATAGTCGTTTAAAAAAAATACCCATCAAATCAATTACTGATACATAAAAGCCAACACAATTACCTCTAAAAGTTGCGTGTTTAAGTTACACAACACCATCTACCTTTAATTTTCAGTGTAAATAGAGTTTTGCAAGGGCATCACAGATAGGTTGGAGAACTTTAGTAAAAGAAAAACTGTATCATGAAGCCTGAAAAACACCAGAGTTGAAGGGTTTTAGTTATGAAGAGGTTAGATAATGAAACAATATCCCAAACTTTAAGCATCACATGGCACACTGAATACACTATAGCCTTGGGAGAAACATGGTGTTGGCACAGGGATGCCACATCTTCAGAATGTGTCATTTACTCAGAAAAATCTTAAATTTGCTTCAGAATTATGCACCATCAAATAAAAATCCCAATCAATTAAAACGTTTGTGGCAGCAACGTGACTAAAAAGGTTATAAGGAATATTAATACTTTTGTAAGGCACTGCATAAGCCATCTATTAAACATCTAACAGAGAACACAAACAGATGCTGTCTGTCCCTTTGGCTCTACATACTAAGAGGTAACAACCACGTTTTCATAAAACAGGCAGACAGTAAGATTCCTACACAGATAAAATGATTTATAATGTCAGTCAGTCTTTCTTAAGTTGCTTTGGCTTTTAAGCCCAAAAAGGAAAACAGTGCAATCATCAACATCCCCTTAGAAGACGAGTCGATTTGAAAAGAGTTCAAATAAATAGAAGAAAGCTCAGGTTGTGTCATAAGGTTTCCTCCTCTTGCTTTCACACAGAATAAATACTTAAAATTTTATTATTATTATTATTATTATAATACAGTATGCCTTCATAGCACACTGCTTTGCTCTGAGCTGAACCATTTTACTGACTCCATCTTAAATCAGTGCTAATAATAATAATGTAAAAGCAGAGAAAATGATCTGGGTGTCCGTAGCTACACCTGCACATTTACAGACATTTTCCGGCGTTGAATGTAAAGCGTTACCGTGTGGCGAAGTGCTAAAACTTGGCCCTCACACAACACGAGTTAAAATCAAATTTTCCATAACTGAACCTTCTCTGCCACCACACACCAGTTGGCGTGGTCAAAGTAGTTGTGTGTGACATGGAGCTCTTCGACATGGTGCTCTATCAGCTCTGCCAGCTCTCCCTCTCTGAAGACGTGATAGTACCTAAGACAAGAAGCTTCCACCTGCTCCTCGGGACTCTGTGTGCCTTCCTGTCGCCCTGTTCCTATTGGCTCCCTGACGCTTTGATCTTCAGACTCCCTCAGGTTCTCCTGCTGCAAGGAAATGAGATCCGGCAGAGCGAGCGAGCCACACTCCTGTGCTAAAGATATTGAGACACCCTGATTTTCTTTGCCGTTATTGTTGGTTGGGTTACTGGGGCCTCCTGGATCGTTTAGATTTTTTTGCAGGTCCGTGTCCGAGTCAAAAACGTCCTCCTCTGATCCGATCACAGACGGAGGGGAAAAGAAGCTCGAGACCTGTTTGATGAGGCCTCGTCCTCTCGCCCGCTGGTTGGGCTTGTTCCCGTCGTTTTCACTTGTGGCTGACGGCAGATGTCTCAGGTCTCTGGAGGACGGCCGGGAGATGGCCAAGCTTCCAAAATCAAACACGGAATCCAGAGACCTGGAAAAGAACCACAGTCTCTGTGTCCTCTGCTGCGGCACCGCCTGGGTCACGTCTTCTTCATCGGCCACAGAGCATGTGCTTCTGACCTTCCTGTAGTTTTCAGTGTTGTCGACGGCTTCACTCACGCTCTGTGCCGCCGCCCGTCTCCTGGGTTTGGCGTCGTCTCTGTTGAAGCCGGAGGACAGGTGAGGGTTGGGGTTCCAGGGAACAAAGATGTCCTGTTTTTCGAACTTCCGCCGCTTCTGCTCCATGGCCCACACGTAGATCATGATGTGTCCGCCAACTCGCAGCGTGCGAGCCATCTCCTTTATTGCCCGAATGCGACGCTCTTTGGTAGAAAAATGATGAATGACTGTGCAAAACACAAGCTTTTTTCAGAATAAAGAAAGATGGAGGGAAGATCTTTACGGTGCCCTGGGAAAGTATCTATTCTCTTTGAACCTTCTAATGTTTTATCTTGTTACAAGCACCAACTTCAGTCTATTTAACTGGAATGTGTGACTGACCTACACAAGTAGCACACTTGTGTACTAAAGAGAAAGGAAGATGATACTTGGGTTTTGAACATTTTTCTTATCTATGAAAGAAATCTGAAAAGTGTAGCATAACGTTATAGTTTAGGTTATGAAATTGAATGTGAAAATCTAACTCTTAAACATAACAATGGCTGCGTGTTTAGAGTTATTGTCCTGGTGAAGACCAACCCGGGGCTCATATTCTCATGAAAATACCCCCCACCCTACCAAAAAATAAATAAAAAGTTTAAATAGCAAATTGGTTTGAGCCTTTGTGCCCTCTTAATGTCAATCCCCTATACAAAAGAGATCTGAACAAACAAACAAAAGTGTCATTGTTGATATTACA
The DNA here is from genome assembly GCA_033032245.1 of Poecilia picta. Classification (NCBI taxonomy): domain Eukaryota; kingdom Metazoa; phylum Chordata; class Actinopteri; order Cyprinodontiformes; family Poeciliidae; genus Poecilia; species Poecilia picta. Next base: position 25,612,377 of record CM065365.1, on the reverse strand, counting down.
GGACAAAGTTCTTAGGATTGCAAAGGGCCTACAAACCCACCCACATGGTTTGGGTGAGTGATCATGTTTCAGGAGGTTTTTTCATTGCGAGTCTTTCCATTTTCACACAATACAATGATAAATGGTGGCTTTTATTCTAGAGAATCAGAAAAAGATGACCGAAAACACATGACGCTTTCGGTTTCAAAACCAAATAATTTTCCTTTCTATTTTACAACAATTCACTCATTTGTTTTGGTCTTTCACCCAAGATAATTGAAGTCTGTGGTTGTAATGTGACAAAACATAAAAGGGAGTTCAATGGGTAGATACTTTTTCAAGGCACTACTTGATCGTTACGTGTCAACACTTGTAAGAAACAAAGCATGCCATGCACTGAGAGAACACGCCGTCACTGTGTTTTTGACTGCTCCATCTAACTGAGCATAATATTACGCCGCTGGATGGAGGAAACATGAATTATTTCACACTGTTGACTTGGCAACACACGGTGCTGTAAACTGATGTTTATCATTAGATGTGGTAATGAAATTTACACCAAATGGCAGCCGGCAGATGTTGAGCTCATGCATACGAAGGGAGTAATAAGCTGCGTTAGTCATTTTTAACTGGTGTGTGTGTGTGTGTGTGTCCAATACCGGCTATAGAGAGCACAGCATCAAAGCAGCCGTCTCTGTAAGGCAAGCGCAGGCCGTCGCACATCTGGACTTCGTGTCCTTGGCTCCATGCAAAGTCCACCAGGGGGCGACAAACATCGCACCCCAGCTTGAACACCTCCTTGTTGATATGGAGGTATTTGCCATTGCCACAACCTGCCAAGGACGAAACAGTTAATTATAAAGTATTACAAATAATATAAAGGACAAGAGGTTTCATTACATGCGGTATTCATTTGCTGTTGCATTTTAAGCCTCTGTTAAATGATGTGAATATAGACAAGAACAACAAAAAAAGGACATTGCTTTAATTATCATGTCATCGCTTGTCCGAGGCGACGCCCACCGATGTCGGCCACGATGCTCCCTGGAGGCAGGTCCAGCAGGAACTGCCGCACTTTCGGCCAGGCTTTGTAGCGGCTGTCATTGAAATATGGAGCAATCTTGTCGTAGACACTGTGCACATGGTCCCTCTCCAGTTGACTGGCAGCCTCCTCCATCATGTCTGTCATGGCTGCCTCCTGCAGCCTCACAGCTTCATGGCTGTAATGACAAGAGAACTCATTGAGCCATCAACACAGCGCAGAGAGTTGGAACTTTTTCACACTTTGTCATTAATCAGTGCCAAATATTGGGATTAAACATCTGAATGGTGTGGGGTACGTCTGTATTCAGTCCCCCTGATTAAGTATTTTGTAAGACCACCTGTGAGCTGTACTTAAGTCTTTTGGGGTACATGTCGATTAGCTTTGCACAAACAGAAACTAAACTTTTGGCCTCTTCTTTGAAAAACAGCTCAGGCTCAGTCAGATTTGATGGTGAGCATCTATAAACGCCAATTTTCTCATCTCAAAGATTCCCTATTGGATTTAGGTGTTAACATTAGCTAGGCTATCTAACTCAGGGGTGTCCAAAGTGGGAGTCATTTATGGCCCTTGGACTAATTATGTGTGAGCTCCTCCAAAATGCAGTTCAAGACTGACACAAATTTGACCCATACAGCACAAGACTTTATCAGTAACCAAAATAAAATTATTAGCAACATCATTTTCTTATTATGGAAAATGTTGAGCACAACACAAAGTATTCATGTTTTTATGACAAATTTGTATAATGCGTAGAACCATTTTTATCCAGAGGCTAACTTAAAACCCAACTTTGCAGCAGGCACCCAAATCAGCTTTTATTTAGTTGGCTAGAGAAGCATTTTGAAAGAAAGCGAAGTCCTGTTCTTACAGCTGAAAATAATTTTGTTCGATTGAGCCCAAAAGAACCCAGAAACTTTCTTTAAATACAGCAAAATTCTTTTTATGTTTTGTACAAAAAACAAATCAAACTACTTTATTTGCCTGATTTCAGTTTTTTTTTTCCATCAGATTCTCTTGGCTTCCGAATGCCTTTGACAGGGACACCCCTGTGTTAATTACAAATCCAGCCCTCGATGTCTTACAACCCCTTGCAGAACCAGTTTTGTTTGCAAGTATTTTTGTCATTACACGTCACAGGTACACACAACAGTACTTATTTTTAGTCTGCTAGTTGAAATTCCACTAAAGTGTATACTTTGGTAAAGCATCACAGTTACTCAGCTTGGTTGGAGAGAAAAACGCCTAAATAAGAACCCCAGGGAACAGCGTGGTGATGTTTTTCACCACATGCTTGTTAAGGTCCAGCGAGGTCAGCTGGCAGCCTTTAATCAGCAGACACACTCCAACGTGTGTCAGGCAGCAGTGGTAATTTAATGCCAAATGTTCTGCTGTGTGCCTGGAGTAGCGGCAGCATCAGCCAGGGCTCTCGTGTCCATAATGCAGTCCTCCAAACGAACATACCCTTGTTAGGAAAAACACAGAAGTCGCCTAATGAAGCTCTGAGCAGCTCCAGCTCTACAGCACTTATGTAAAATTGGATGTTTTAAACACGGTAGCAAAATGATTCCTGGTGGCGTCAAAATGAACCACTGCAGGAAGCCACTGGTATCACAATCAGCGTTTAAAATTGTCGTCATAACTTGGATTTATACAGTAGCATTGTGTAATAAATATTTGGGCTTTTGTTGAGATTCCCATTATACAGTATGATTTACCATCTGCTGCATTCCTATCCTGAAACGTTCACAGGTGCATTCTTGATCCGTTATCCACGGTTCTCTCTGCAGTCCAGAGTTTATTAGAATGCAGCCCTTAGCTTCTGCGGTGCTGCTGCTGCTTTGTCGCCCTCAAGCAGAACACTACAAAGAATTTTGATTATTATACAAAGGATTACATTGATATATCAGGCAACAAATGTCTGAAGATGCAGCATCCATATTCAGCTGGTGTGTTTCTGATCTTATACCAAATCTCACGTGGCGGCTTCAAAATAATATTCAAAGGAGGAGATGTTACAAAGGCGAATAAATCAGTGCTGCAGTTGTTTCCATAAACATTAGTTAAAAGCATTTTTTACTTTTAATGTCCAAAAGTCCTACAATATGTACAATGTGTCTGGTTTAAAACTTTGGCAACTTTTATTTTATTTTCTTTACACAAATATCTTCCTAATTTAATGCATACAGAATGAAAGACAGCATGGATAAGTAATGAAACAGAATATATTGAGTTAAATGCAAATTAAAAAAACTAAACTCTGAATATACAGAATCAAACAATGAGACAAATTTGATTAAAATAATTTGAAACCTTCCCTTTGCAAAATGTTTGTTTTCATGTTGTTTTCATTACCAACCAAATGACAGACATTTTTTAATTTTGTTGTACATGCTACGATGACGATAAAGGTAAGTGAACTGAATTACCTCCAGAAACTAGAGTGTTAAAGAAATTATTAACATCCAGTAATATAAAATTTGTGGATGACGTCCGGTCTACGATTTTTGTAAAGCCTTCAACTTGTGTTACAACCTGTGGCCAATTTTAATAGTACTTTGTAAAGAAAAGGTATTAAAAATATGTCTTTCATTAATGGTGACACATAAGTAGAGGTCATGTTATGTTGTAAGTGTAAAAGAGCAACTATGAAACATTATTTTCAAACAATAATTTTAACAATAATTTAGACAAAAAGTTGACCTTTTAAATTATTTTAGCCGTGCTAGCAATTAGCACAGTTAGCAGAGATATTATTGCTAAAATGTGGGCTTTGCATTTTTTCCCCAAACCTCCATCTTTCTACAAGCAGCATATTTCAAAGGCTGACATTTCAAATGGACAGTAAACAATCCATCCTTCTTCAAGTCTCACCCTCTTTCATTCCATTTTGCAACCTGAATGGAAGACAGACATATCTCAACATGTAGACAAACCAGTTTCCATCTCTCATCTCTGGGCTTCCTCAGGCTCCCTTTTAAAAGCTTTCTCGATTACCAGCTAACTTCGAATCTTCCTCTGTCAGTAAAAGCAGCAATCCACAATGCTGGGCTTTAAACAACTAAAAATATATTGTATTTTTAAGTTTCTTACTAGCCTTTCACAGCTCACTAGGGATGAACAAGGCGAATATCACGCATTTCTGGTCAGCAGCCAATTTCTCAGTACATCTCCATTTATTAACACCTTGTAACTCACTACATTTCTATTTATAAACTAAGCTGTACACAATGAATGTGAAATTTTTCAATTTCCTTTGAGCTGATCTTTATTGTTTCGCATGCGTGAGTAAAAATAATATTCTATAATTACCCCCGACACACACACACACACAATGAATTTGACTTTCATTCAAGTCAAATTCAAACAAGCTGTTCCAAAAAGAACAAAAAAAACCTTTATTGAAAAAACCCACATCTGTTTCAAAGTCTCTCTGGGAGACATCGGCCACAATGCAATACCTGACAGGGTTTTGTTCTCAGATTTTCTGCTCCATGCAATACAGTGACAGGTGCGTCATTCCTGTGAACTGAAAGCATTGGATGAAAAGGCCTCACATCAGACACACCTGTTTGAGCATCTGTTGCAAAAATCACGCCTTAAAAGACAAGCAATAGCAAAACAACTTTCACAGCTTATTCGGCAACAAAAGGAAAGCTTCACTTTTATATTTATTAATAGGGTTTTCCGTAGACACTGCGAATTCCTGCCTGAACAATTTAAAGAACCTATCCAGCTCTTTAAAGTCAATCAGTGAAGAAACTCGCTAATTTAACCAAAGCACAGCAGTGGGAGCTAATGATCCATCTAATGCCAGACATTTCTCCCCTTTATCTCTTCCAAAAGATAGCATGATCTCTTTTACATTGTTCACACAATGAGGATTATGGAAACAGGATATATGCATGGGAGAAGACTGAGCAGAGACATATTAAATATCTATTTTAGTCTATATAAACTGCCAGCTCCATCTCTTCTGCTTATGAAAGTAGGCTAGCCTGCATCCCTCTGTCAGACCTATTTCTGGACACTTACATCATCCCAGCAGAGTGGAAGTAAAACATCCTCCACATAGAGCTTTAATGCAGCCTCATTTACTATATCATCAGTGTTGGAATTGCAGCTCTTTCTTCTGCTCAGTAGACTGTGGTAGTCCTCAGCTGACATTATGTAACCAGCAGCTGGGAGGGCGACAGCACTGGCTCTGACTGACAATTGGAGCTAAAATTAAATCAGGGGATAGATGCTGATGCCTGACAGACAGACACAGAGCTGTTGGGAGGATCGGGACAATTGGTGGATAATTGTTAATCAGTCAGTTTAACAAAACAACAATAAAACAAAGAGATAAAAAACAATTACAGAATGTCATATAGATATAGATTTATGCATTATTTGCATTAAACAAAAAATAATTCTGGTTATATGTGTGCAAAACCAGGATGATAGCCCAGATATGGGGCTAAAAAAGGGATTTCTGAGCAGAGGGACGAACAGGAACTGATTCACCCATCAGGTCTGACAGCAGTTGTTCCGTCAAAAATATGAAGAAGCGGCTCACGAAATGAAAACGTCCTCGAAGCTGGTTCTGTTTTAAAAATTAACAGTAAATGTCGAGTTTATTGAAAGGCACAGAAAAGCTTGGGGGATTTTTTTAAAAATCAAAAATACCTTATAATTCAAACCAGGATTCAGACAGATTTATGCGAATTTAAAAAAAAAAAAAAATAGTTAGACATAATTAGTTTCTGAACCGGATTTCCCGTCAGCTTAAATACAAAAAAACATCAACTCCCTATGCATTTCTAAATATAAAGGCAATTCACCTTATAAATAAAAACCAATTCATGCACTGAATTGACTGTTTAAAAATAGTTTTTTTGGTTTTTTTAATGAACACAGTGTCAAGTTCACTTACTGTTATGGTGTAATTATCCGCCCCTGTCCTCAGGTCGCCGGAGTTAAACTTCCCTCTGTGCTCCAGGCGATGGATCTAAATGGTGGACCCGTCATGAGGATGGGCGGCAGGTGCTGGTCACAGGGGCGGCGGGAACATTGTGGACAGCGTGGGGAGGAACCGACATCTACGGAAACACCTCCCGTCTGAGTGTGTGACCGCCTGGAGCGCAACCGCAGCACCGCATCATATCCATAGCATGTCGGGCTCCTCACGGAGGCAAGGCGGCGAGAGTGTAAGAGAGCACTTCCTGTGGCGCATTTCAAAGTAAGAGTCCGAAATCGCGAAGGCAGAAGAACAACAAAAAAGCAGTGACGTTTCTTTACTTTTAAGCATTTTATGCTCCTTAAATTAAATATTGATACTTCCTTTTCTTAGGTTTTTCTTTTTTTTTTTTTTTTTTTTTTTAAATCTGGGATTAAGTCTGAATGCCAGAGGGAAATCCAGACACCTCCATCCAGCTCGCAGCTCAATCTGCAATGAATGCTGGATAGGTCAATGGGTGATTCCTGCAGCAAAAAAAAGTATATATTTCAAACATACGGAAGAGGATTAGGGCCACCGAAAAAAGAATAATAATAATAATTCTGACTTTCTGACTTTAAGGTCAGAAAGTCAGAATTCTGACTTTATTCGGAGTCAGAATTCTGAGATAAAAGTCAAAATTCTTAAATTAAAGTCAGAATTCTGACTTTAATCTCAGGATCCTGAGATTAAAATCAGAATTCTGACTTTAGTTTAAGAATTTTGACTTTTATCTCAGAATTCTGACTCAGAATAAAGTCAGAATTCTGAGATTAAAGTCAGAATTCTTTTTTTGTTATTCGGTGGCCCTAATTCTCTTCCATACAAACAAATATACATTTTTGCCAAAAATACTTAATACTTTGTTATTTATAAAATTATATAAATTATATAAAATACCCAAATCCAGTGGAGGGGTACATTGGAGTTCCAATGTAAGAACTGACATCTTATCAGTTTTGTTCTGTTTTCAAGTTCTTACTCTTGGTTGAAGTCTAGAGATCTTGTTTTCTCTTGGGGCACTTTCACTCGACCAGTACAATGTGTGCCAAAAGGAAGGACTTATTTATATGACACACAAGTCTGGTTGTCCCAGGGTCCTAAGGAAACATAAACACGACTGTGGTCTGGAAATTGAAATCAAACTTGAAACTTTTCCCCAATTAACATCTGAAAATACCAGCAGTTTCCAGAAAGCGGCCCAAGTGTCCTTGGTGCATCACCTCATCCAGCCACAAAGTCATCTCACTCTTAGACAAGTCAGCCATTGCTGCACTGTGACTATCTCACTTGGCAGCTTAGAACTGTCACAGCAGTGGGTTGATTTCAATCCCTTCAAAAACTGGTAATTTCAGACAACACACACCCAGCAGCAAAAGTCATAAACTTTGGCTTTGATTGTTTTATGACATCCATGTCCACATCCAAAAATACACCCCCCCCCCCAAAAAAAAAAAAGCAGTGGGTTGGACAACCACGCTTCTGCGTTTCAATTTTCGTTTTTATTTTGAAGGCTAAAAAAAAATCTTGTTTCTGCTCTAAATGAGGTGAACTTGACTAGGCCGATCAGCGGTTGTTGTGTACATAGATGACAACCTGTGCGGTCGCGGCACACGGTTCTTATTGGCTGTTAGCCTCACGTGACAAACACAACAAACAACGTGAACGGCGGCTGAAGGCGCACGAGAGCGTTTGATTTCATGCTTGGTCCCCGTTTTTTTCAATCAGCGTAAATTGACTTTGCAGGAAGATGACAGCAAAAATAAACTTACACAACGACAAGATAACCAAGCAACTTAAATCAGATTTTTAAAACTATTTCTACCTTAGAATTCAGGTTCCTGTTTATCCCGATTTTCTACTTAGAAACTCATGAAACATGGATTATGCAAGAGGCAATGTGTTTTCCAGTGGGGACATTAAGAGCCCACTCCCCTCCTACATTTAGTTTGTGTTGTCCTGGTGAGCCAGCTCTGATTTTTTTTTATTTTTTTTGTCTTCTGATCATTAGCAGCAGTAAGAGGTTCATCACTGCCATTCAGGAAGCACAAATCACCAATCACAACTGGCTTACATAATCATCATTCTAAGCACGCCTGCTTTTTGCAGCTGCTGGCTTCCTCACAAAACAAACCTGAAGCCACCTGGCATGCAAATGTGTGCACACAAACACACAGATGATGATGACAAATACACACCTCTTTCACACCGTTTGTTTGATTTGCTCACTTTTTGGACAGCACAAGGTCATTAGCCCCTCCATATCTGACCTTTCCTGTTTGTGATTTCCTGTTGTTGAGCTGCATATTGTGTCATGGTTACACAAGTGGTTGGCAAGTCTTGGTTGTACTTTTCTACATGAGTCAATCCCCTGTGACCAATGCTGGCATGTGAGAGGGATTTGGTTAGGAAAAAAAGTGCAAAACACAAAAACACTGAGTCATTGATGACATTTTTTTGGGATTGATGCAGGTGTTAAATATACATTCAAGAGAGCAAAACACAACTGCTAAAATATATAATTTCTAACTTAATAATAAGGAGATAATTTACAAGCAGGCTTTTAAGAAGTCACTATTGAAACTTTGCTTCCAAAATGATTAGTTAGCAGATCCTCTTCCTTTTATTGCAATCAGGCTGGACAGACCTGCTCTTGCTGTCAAAGCCCAACGTCTGAGGGTCCATGTGTAAAGGTCAACTTTGGTTTCTGCATGAACTGGAGTATTAATTAGGCTTAACACATGTGATAATTGCTCCAAGAAATACTTCAGTCCTAAAAATAAAGAAATATTACATGTTGAAAATAAGAAAAGGCAACTAAAGTAATACAGATTCATGGGATAAACACAAATATATTTTTATAATAAAAAAAATTTACTTTCATATTTGCACTGTGCATGTTTTATTTTATTTTTTTTGGTCATACTGAAATATTTCTGATCTTCAACACAACTTGAATCAGACTTGAACTTGACCAAAGATAAACTGCACAAATGCAAAAGCAGCTTTCAAATGACTGCTTCATTTTTAAAAAAATAATCAAGCCAACTTGGCACTGTGTAGACGAAAGTCACCGGCCTTCTTCCTACATCAATAAATAACTTAGATTAACCAGAAATCTGAGTTTCAGTAACCTCACTTGGGCCTTATTACCACCAGATCTGTAGAATAAACAAAAAGTTATACAAATAGGATCTTTCAGAGAACATAATCGGTTAAAAAAAGAAAATGCGTAACGGCAGTCAAACCTTCCCAGGAGTGTCTAACCCCATCCAAGAATCCACAAGAGACACTGTACCTGCACCACCACAGTGCATGACTCATTTTCACCTGTCAATCAAGGTGCATGATTTAACATTAAGAAAAAATAACCATGAAAAACCTCAAGACACAGTTGACCAAAGAAGAAAACACAAAGGTTCGTTTTGGATTTGGCAAAAAAAAAAAAAAAAGCATGTTAAGAATTTCAGTTTTTAGTATGATGTTCTAGGGGAGAGTTGCCGGTTCCAGGATATGGACAATTTGCTGAAATTAATAGAACCACACATTCTGCAATAATAACATTATGGTTTTGGAGTGGCAGAGTCAAAATTTATACTCAAATTTGTTTAATATTTTGTGACATGACAGCTTGCATTCAAAATTCTAAAATTTACACAACCAGCAGGAATGATAATTTTTTTTTATGGTTTTGAATTTATAATCATTTAAAACCCCAACGATGATAGGGCAACAGTCTGCTGTTGGTTCAAGAAATATAACATGGAAAGGGCATCAGAGATTTCTATCTTTTTACTAAAAGGAAACAAAATCATAAAACTAACACCAAACATTGGATGAAGTAGTGGATGAATTTATATCTAGAATCACCTTAATTTGCATGTTTATATGGTTTCTCATTATAATAACGCCACTGATTCATGGCACATCTCACACACTTCATTGCAGCCACTGCTGCTCCAAAAGACTCTACATTCTGGCATCTCTCCAGAGGTCACCGTGTCCTCAAGATTTGCCTTCAATCATAACCGTCTCTCCAAACCAATGAAACGCACAATGAAATGTGAACATTTCAAATAAAAGTTAGCATCTGTGTAAAGCAGGGCAAGGCAACAGGTTTATGAATTTAAATTGACTATGTGACTCATCAACAAAATAGAGAATACTTGTACAGGAACGAAAAAAATAATCTAAAATGTGTGGCATCCACCTTTCAGATGAGTTTCACTACAAACTCTCAGCTACAACAGATCACTCTGTGCTTTTCATATCAGTTGTGTTTATCATCAATTCACAGTAAATGTCATCACGACGCATGTGAGGCAATCTACCGAGGTTCTGAGCCATGTGAGTTTGCAGGTCTTACAGCTGGGATTGTGGACTCGAAGGGGCGTGGCTTCCAACCGGGAGTTTTCACCTGCAGGGGATTCCCTCTGGGGGATATCTGTGGTTCCCAGTGCATTTAAAGCTTTAAATAAAAGCATGTTAATATCTTCATCAGGTTCTTCTACTCAATGCATTTTCAGATCAGAACGACAGCTAAGGATCATACAAGTCTCCTGTCAGCACTCAAAAAACTGAACAACCCCAGATACTGGTTTTTCTTTATACACGTCACATTTATTCTGCAGATAATCTAAATTTGTAATGAACACTCATTCTTCTTTGAAATCTCCACTAAATTACCAGAAATACTAGTTTGCCCATATGAATTATTGAATTTAGATGTTCCAGTCACTTCCACGACCATAGGTATAAAAACAAAAAACTCGGCATGTGCTGCAGACTTTTACAGAGGTTTTTGGAAGGCTGTTTTGCTCAGATGTATCCTGTGCAATAAATCCAGTAATGGTATTTCCTCACCAAGTTATTCCACAGTTAGTCGTAAAATCTGACAGTGAAAGCGACTGGGAACGACAGCAACTCAGCTGTGAAGTGGAAGGCCATATAAAATCTCCGGGCATAATTTGTGGATGCTGAGGAACAGGGGTCGCAGACTTTGTGCCGAGTCAAAAGCCAAACTTGACGTGACTGTCAGATCAGCTCAAGAACAGAGCCAACAATGCCAACGATGTCATGAGGTCAGAGTAAAAAAAAAATAAAAAATGCTTTTAGGAGGGAGGGAGGAAGTCAACAGCAGCACACAAAGAGAAATTACAGCCAAAACAAGCAAAATCTTTAAATCCATCGTTTAAACAGGCCTATGCAATCACTTTAATTTAACAAAATTGAGGCATTTGGCTGCCTAATGATGCGTTTTCACATTTTTTTAGTGCTTTAGGATTTCTCAGACTGATCTACTTAAAAAGTTGCAGTTTTTTTAAAAAAAAAACTCCAACTCATCTGTCAGTGTGGAGTTTGCTGCTTCACACAACTGGATGGTGTAAAACCTACAAGAGAGGATAATAAATATTATCATTTCTGTTTTTCATACACTTGTAATTTCTTTTCTTTGAATTAGCCTACTTGGTTGCCCATCTCTATTAATCTGGCTATGCTATGTTAATAACCACACCATATATATATTTTATATGCTTTGTTTTTAGACTTTTTACATTTTGTTTTTAGACATTTTTATGAATATGTTTTCTTACACCTATTTTTACCTTGCTGCTGGTAGACCTGAATATTCCTATTGTGGGACAATAAAGGATTTTTTTAAATTCTATAATATCATGCAGCACAAGAATGGGAAATCATGCCCGAAACCTTTATAGAGATTGTGAAAAAAAATAATCCCAAAAAACAGAGGTTTGCTTAAAAGAAGAAAAAAAAAAATAAATCACCCAATACACTGACCATGAAATAAAAGCAGCCTCGGTCTCATTCAAGGAGAATGATTGCTCTGGGTACTTTGCACAGAAGGGATTACAAGAGAAAAAAAAAAAAAAGTTCCACCTTACAGCACTGTGTGCTGCTCTAATGAGCTCCGGAGGGAACAAGGAGACCTCGACTTATTTCCCGAGAGACACAGTAATCCCAGAATGTCAGAGAAAGATTCTGCACTGAAGCAGTTTCACAATGTATTATCATTTTAACTTGAGTTACACACAGGTTGTACAGCACTGGTCAGCGGAAATGACAAGAAATTCTGTTTCTATTACTGAGTCCTTTGTGTGTGTTTTTCACTTTCATGTTCCAAACTACTCAAAGGCAAGTTCCCTGGCTTAGAGTATTAAAATAATGATACCGGTAGAGTTTACCGATAAAAGTATTCCTGATGAAAACCTAACTTATTGCACAAAGTCACATACTTTGATAAGAACACCAAGTGACAAAAATTTTGAAGTACTACATCTCATACTTAACTGAGAAACAAAAAGGATGCCCAAAGCTTACGCATTACTTAAATGTGCAAGACCATATTCTTCAACAAGGCAACTCCTGAACCACAGATAAATAAATCCTAAAACAGTGTTATGTCTGAGAATTTATGAAAGGCAGAGAACTGCACTAGTTTAGTCTAATAAGTTCGGAATTGGCGCAAGACAAATAGGAATCTTTTTAAAACATAGCTGCATATTGAAAAATAAAAAAAATTACATACGAAATATTTGATGGAAAATATATACAAATCTGATTTTCCCTTGCGGTAATAAAAAAGAAGAAAAAAAAACACCTTTAAAAATATAGATTCATTTTTCCTCATTATAAATTTACAATATACAAAGTAATAACTTAAAAACTAGAAATTACCAAAAGTGAAATTTACATGAGCAAGTTTTTTGGTAAAATACGAGTTTTTTTTCTCTCTAACAAAACTAACAAAAATGCCTTTTTTCCCTAATTTGCTGCTGCTCTGGTCGACGTCTCTGGTTGACGTGAGCCGGTTCATGTGAATTCATGACAATGTCTATGGAGATGGGAAACGAAAAGCGGTCCATCATCTGAGCAATCTTGTCCTGCGGAACGCCATGTTTGTTCCTCCTGAAGGTAAAGTACAAAAAGGAAGGATTATAAGGTGCTGCTTTAAAATCTAAAAATAATATCTATAGAAAAAATATATTTATTCTAATTACTTCTCCAATTCACAAGGATCAAATTTCCAGCTGGTGTCAGGTTCATAAAAGTCCACTTTGTATCCTCTGTCCAAGGCCTGTAAAAATTAATTTAAACTGTTTATTGACTATAAACATTACGACCACCCAACTGGGAAAGGAAAGCAAAAACATTTCTGAACGTACCAGAGACATTTGTGAAGGGTTATTATTGTTAAATTGATAAGAATTTTAGTTACTATTAGTAATGTATATAAAACTCATGTAATCATATTAGATTAGTAAAAAAAATAAATTTGCAATTTGTTTACAACCAAATTTCTGGCAAGTAGGTTACTTCTCTAAAGAATGAGTCTCAAAACCCAAACTTCAACACAAATTAATGCGATTTTGGTTACAATTGCTGCAAAGTTCTATTTAGCAAAATATGAAATCTGCCTTCAGGTTCCACTTCTGCATGTTCTTTATCTTTTTCGGTACTGTACCTTACCATTAGATCTTTAGATTCTATGACCATGGGTTTTATGACTCTGCACTTTGTTTGCGGATCTATGCACTTTGCCCTACAGATTAAAGAACAGCTGCACCTCTCAGACAGAAACAACCGAAATCCCTGCTTTCTGGGTAAAGCTTGAAAACTATGTTCCTTACAATGACAAACCAGCTGGTTTTAGATAAAGTAAAGAGTTATTTTAATTTAACTCCCTGACGTAATTAAACAATTGACGGAGGACAATTCTTTCAGTTGCCCTGGAGATAGTCGAATGTCCTGAATTCAACTCCTTACAATCTGGACATCTTGCTGCTTTGCATCATGGGGTTTAGAGTTTTGTCACACCGTTTTAGCAGCTTTTCACTTTTAATGACCAAATGCATCAGCACATTTAAAAAAAAAAGAGGAGCCAATGACTGAACGAACATACAAATGTAAGTCAGGTGAGGATAACTAAATGAAATTCAAAAGAGAAAAGTGGCACATTTAAGCCTCTTAAAGGGATATGAGGATAAAAATGTAAGTCAGGCAAGTTAGGATCCTGCAAGCACTGCAAATTATTATACTTTGCATGAAAAACTACATGTGTTTATTCATTTCACTTTTAAGTGCTCATAATGACACCGTCATGTGAAAGCCTTCTGAACGTTAAAGAAATACTTAAGGAGCACCTTACCATTTTGACATATGGCTTCATCTCCCAGGCTTGGAGGTTTGTGTTGTCAATAATAATAGGAGAGCAACCATCATGCATGGCATCTTTAGCTGATACGAAATTGAACATAAACACCAATTATTTAAGCAATCTAGAAAAGACAGTAATGATCCAAGATGTCATCAAATCTTGTGATTGTAAAACTTGTGATTTAATCCACAATTTTCTGAGTCTGAACATGAATTTACTTAGACCTCACCTCTGCTTTGATTCCATTCATGTGCCGCCCCTAGAAGGCCTGGATCATAGTGGTAACCTTCTTTTTCAGCAAAGTAATCGTCCGTGCTGAGAATTATTCCACTTGGGCCAGAGGAGAGCAGTTCTCTGAAAGATGTTGTTCATACAAATGAAAAACAAATAAGGAAATCCAATACAAATACCAGAAAGCAAGTTCGGTTACTCATAAGTGTACCTGGCTAGTGTGGTTTTCCCAGATCCTGGTAATCCTCTCATCAAGATCAGCACCAAATCAGACTGATACTCACACCTCTCTTCGTAGGGCCGGTAGTCACGCTGTTGTTCCCACGGCTCATTCTCTGGCATAAACCTCGGAGGCCTGTCGTAATCGTCATCGCACCACTGCCATTCTTCTCTTCGTTCCCCAGACCACCTGACAGGTACGTCGTTCAGATCCGTCTCATAAAAACTCTGCTCATTCCATCCAAAGTTCTGCGGGGGGTTTTCATGACGGCCCTGAGGGGGAGCAGGAGGGATGAACACGTTTGGAGGTGGACGACTTGAAAATGGAGGAGGATGAAAATCCCTGTGATGATGGTTCATCATTCTTGAGCTGCTTTGGTTAACTTGGATGGGGGCTGGAGTGTTTGGTGGATTTGAATATGCAGACTGGCGTGAATGGTGAGGGAAAGGTGGCCTGTGAAATCTAAGATCAGGTGGCCTGTTAGGTGGTGGAGGATAATCCCACTGGTTACCCACTGGCCTTGGCCTTTTGAGCTGGTATGGCTCATTTTGATACCAGTGATCCCAGGAGGACTTAGATGGTCCACTGTTGCTCTGGTAACTGTTTATTCCCATAAAACTTGAGGTAGAGACCATTTTACCATCAGGTATAGCCTGAGAGTGTTTGCTGGTAGGTAGTTGAGGCAGGTTGAGGTTAGGCTGAACATCTTCTTTCTCTTGAGTATCACTAATCCGATACGATTGATCAGGTGTATCGATCTTCTCAAGCTCTTTGTAAAACATACTCAACGAGTCTTCAATGTCAGGCTTAGTGGAGATCGCTTGTGGAGGAAACGCAGGACCAATGAAGGCAGTGCTGGTGAGCCCTACCTCCTTCAACACCTTTTCTCTTAAACATCTGTCAGGATCACTGCTCTCTACTTCAGAACTTTTATCATCAGCGTCATCTTCAGACTTTTTAGCATTTCCTCCCTCGGAAGCATCATCAGGGAGTTTGAAGCTTGTGGAGGACGGCTCAGGTTGAGACATCTACAAAACATTTTAAATACATTTTACTGACTTAGATCACCATCCAAAAGTTCATACATTTCTATTCAAATAGTGAGTTATTTAATCGTATAAATTATTTGCAAAGACCTATATTCTGTTAAATTTTGATGGGTATCGCTATCAAATTATGCTAATGAAAATTCAGAATTCACTTTCTCATATTTATAGCTAGACACAAGAACAATAATAAAGCATTTACATTACAGAAATGTCACTTTAATGACAGGATGTCCATGTACTCAGTATGTGATTTAAAAGCGTGACATGGAGGAGAGAAATCTTCCTTTTTTAAGAAAGCCTGGGTTAGTTACTTAAACAGTCGCTTTAAGCCCATCTACATCTTTGAGTTTGGCCCCTCTTACGTTGCTGTTGAATAAACTTCATAGATTTTCTCTGGGGCAATGGAATAACTTGAATTTGACGAAAGTAAAAAGTAAAAATTTACTGAAAATTAACCAATGAAAATCACACATTGATTTTGAATTGTGGTTCAACGTAGTCATAAAAAAACAACAAATTAATAAACAAACTTGGACAAAAGTACGAAGGACTATTAGGGCCACCGAAAAACAATTAATTCTGACTTTAATCTCAGAATTCTGACTTTAATCTCAGAATTCTGACTTAATCTCAGGATTCTGAGATTAAATTTTTTTTTTGGTGACCCTAATCCTCTTCCGTACAAAAGTAATGGTACCTGAAACTTAATATTTTGTTCCTCAATCTCTTTCGAGAATACCAACAATGTTGTGCACGTGTGTAGTTACTTACTCCCGCCAACACACTCACAAAAAAAAACATCTTTCCTGGACAGCATGATAGTAAAAGTTTTATCTAGATTGTATTCATGCCCAAACATATTCACTCAAATTACCACAAGAAGAAAAAACTGACATCGAAACTAACTCATTAGCTAAAGCAGCGGAACACGAGGTGACACAAATGGACGAACGGGGAACTGAACTGAAACTGTTGCCTCTACATCTATACTTAGACACATTTTGATTAACGGCTTGCTTACCTTACACATTCAGAACGCCTAAATATTGCTAAAGTTTAACAAGACAGTTGGCTCCCGCTTTCAACATTTCACTTGTCCTAGGTTGTGTTTACGGAAGTGACGTTATGCTTTCGTTTTCCAGTCAACGTTTTAGTGAGCGCCCCCTGCGGGACTGATGTAGAAGTTGGCTTAATGCTATCAAAGTTTGCTTTCTTGGAATTCTAGTGTTGACAGGCAATCTATTCGCAAGATTTAAAAAGTACATATTGTAAGACCGGCAACCTGGTTAGTATTTCATATTTAGTTTAAAAAAGACGTATGTGTAAAAGCATTTCTCAATTCAATTGTATTAAAATACCTTCAACTTGATGGTAAGTCTGCATTTGTGATTCAGGGTGTGGTCATTGTTAGCGGTGATAGTTTGGCTGGTCTGATCATATTATTATTGCAGCATGAGTCATAGAAGTTTTGAGATTGGGTGCCCTTCAATTTTAAAACAAATTTTCCTTTGATGAAGCAATGGCCAGATTTTTTATGCCACATAATATTACAGAGCTGCAAATCAATCATTATCACAGAGGTATAATGAGTTTGTCCAAGTATAGCAATACCACGTTATGGAAAACTGTGAATCTGTATTGTTGCATCAAAACCACTCAACAAAACTCTGTAATTAGTAATACAGTAAGAATAGTTTAAAAACTAGAAAATTCCTGCAGAAATTTTAAGGGGCCTGCCAAAGTGTGCCCCTCTGATTTTTAATAAAGCGTTCTGGTGGTAAAAATGAGCAATAATGCTAAAGAAAGCTGCAGTGTAGTCAATAACCTGCAGGGAGTCAGAAGCATGTTCACTAAGCTGCACACGTACCATTTAGCATGTTGCATAAGCTAAAATAAGCCAAAATGCTAAGAATAGCATGAATAGCATCACTAGCATGTTGTCATTACTTACTCCATTCAGGATATGAAACATTGGTAATAAGTAAGAAAAGCGTTCTGATGCTCAACATTAGCATCAATGCTAACCTGAGCTAAATTGTAGTCCAAAAATGCTGATGCTCTGGCTTCCACAAGCCAGTTCTATAATCTGAGATAGACTATCACCCTACCTATGGCAGAGAATAGATTGACACTATTGAAATGACTTATTGCAAGTCAGTACTACATAAACTGATTGATTTTACACTGATCATCAATTGTTAATGACTGAAGTGCTTGACAGATCCATCACATTTCTATAGCTGATCTCATTCACTGCAACACATAGCTTAACACATAGTTCAAGGAAATTTAGTCCCAGACTGATGATGATAAGCTTCGCACATGTTGTTCTCACTCACGGTCTGAAATAAAAAAAACATAAGATAGTCGGTAATTGTTTATTTCTTGAACATTTTCAAGCGTCATACTAAGTATTTTAATTGACATTCAAAAATTCAGAGGAATAATCATTTTATGTAAGCAAAATATGAACAGTCACAGGAAATATTTATTTTTCCCACAATGCATTGCGAGACCTGCCTCTGCTCCTGCGTGTGAGACTACTCACTGCCTCTCGCTGGGACCCGTTGCTATGGTAATTAATTATCTGGACCTGGGCTGGCTCTCTCTGTCAACTCTCAACATTGCCATAAAATTCATGTATAAAACTTAACATTCAAAGGCAAAAACAGGATCCATTATAATAAACAATCCAGAGTTACTGAATGAAAACTTCCTGTTAGCAAGGCGGCTAGCTGATTACTGCTAGTTCTGATTAGTAATTATGCAGAACAGGGAGGAGATCGATTATTTTTTTAGAGATTATCTGTCTCATGTTGGGACAGCGAAAGTTTTAATACATATGTAAAATGTACTCTTTAAGTTATATGCTGCAACTTTAAACAGGTTCGGTGAGAGTCACTAGCAGGTGGAGCAGAAGCGGCTCCGTCTGTCAAATATTACTAAATATTAAATATTACAACCTGTAGCGGAGCAGCGGTTCAACAGCAGAACCAGCCTCTTACATCGCAGCTCAAAGACTTAAATCATTTTACAGGTTATTAGTTTAGATTTCTGACCGTCATGCTAATCCGGGTGAGTGTTTGTAGCTGTGCTGCTTTACCTGCTGTCTGATCCTCCATGTCTTTTTTACTGCAGTTGAGCCTCGATGTAGCCGATCTTCTTCTTCTTGTCGGGTTTTTTGGCGGTTGGCAAGAAACTTTTCGTAGCATTACCGCCACTTACTGGTTTGGAGTGCGGTTCATGATGGTTTAAATAACTATCTTCATCTATAAATATTCTACTATAATTCTATCTATATTCTCACCTTCCCCTTTGACTCTTACATACTTGTGCTCCTCTTTGATTATCATATCTACATTCACACACCCTCACTATAATTAAATTCTGTGAAATAATTTAGTTTTTTCAAGATACCGAATAATTATTTGTATGTGTTTACTCCCTAAATTCTTCCTCAAAATATCTACTAAATTAACCTTTTCCTTAATCCTTTCAAACTCTCTCTTCATATATCATCTCTCTGCTTCATATTTACAGCATTCTGATATAAAATGCTCTATGGTTTCATATTTATCACAATAATCACATTTGCCAGTCTTATGTTTTTGAATTTTAAACAGTGTATAATTAAGTCCTATATGTCCAAATCTTAATCTTGTTATCACTCTTTCCTCCTTTCTATTTCTTCTTCCATTTCTTTTTTCTCCTACTTTTTTCTGAATTTTATATAACCATCTTCCTTTTTTTTCTTCATCCCATCTTTTTTGCCAGACTTTCATCAAATTCTCTTTAGCATTACTCTTTCCTTCTGACTTACTTATCTTAACTGTAATGCTAACAGGATTTTTAATTGCCCTCTTTGCCATTTTATCTGCCCTCTCGTTTCCATCTACCCCAATATGTGCTAGAACCCACACAAATATAACCATCAGCCCCATGTTTTGTATTCTGAATAGTGTATGATATATTTCTAATAAAATGTCCATTCTACTATCTGTTTGATTGTTTTTAATACTTAATAAAGCAGAGCTTGAATCTGAGCATATTATTGTTTTTAATGGTTTTATTTCCTCTACCCATTGTAAAGCTAGTAATATTGCTAACATTTCTCCTGTGTATACTGATACCCCATCTGTAATTCGTTTCCCCATTTTTATATTAAATTCTGGAACTACAAACGCTATACATGTTTTCTCAGTTATTTTTGATGCATCAGTATATATTTGAATGTATTGATAATACTTATTTAAATATAATTGTACCAAATCACTATCTATGATGCATGATTTATCTAGTTTCTTTTCCATTACTGACATATCTACCTTTGCTTCTGGTAGAATCCATGGTGGTATAATTGATACTGGTGTTGTTTGACTAATTTCTAATTTATTCATTTTAAATTTTTCAATTTTATTTTTGATTGACCATCCATAACTCCTCAATTCTTTCTTTTCTTTTTCCCAACATGGATTTAAAATTTCCAGCGTTGGATGATCCACATTATTTCCTTGCAAATTTAGCCAATAATTAATTTCTAATTTTGTTCTTCTTAAATCTAATGGCATTTCTCCCATTTCTATTTCTAAGGCTGCTATTGGTGTGGTTGTAAATGCTCCAGTACATAATCTTAGTGCTTGATGTTGGATAGTATCTAATTTAACCAAATGAGTTTTAGCTGCTGAACCATAAACTAAACAACCTATGTTGGAGCTTATCATTCCTGTATAAATCTGTTTTAGTGATTTCCTATCTGCTCCCCAATCACTGCCAACCAAACACCTCATAATATTCAAAATTTTCTTACATTTATCTACAATTCTTTTAATATGTACAGTATATGCCATTTTAATTTTTCATCAAACCATAATTCTAAAAATTTTACACACTTTACCTGCTCTAACTCTTGATTATATAATTTCAGTTTTATTTCCTTGTTTATTTTTTTCAGTGTAAATATCATTACTTTTGTTTTATCAACTGAGA
Organism: Poecilia picta; assembly: GCA_033032245.1. NCBI lineage: Eukaryota > Metazoa > Chordata > Actinopteri > Cyprinodontiformes > Poeciliidae > Poecilia > Poecilia picta. The sequence continues at coordinate 25,591,713 of CM065365.1, read as the reverse complement.
ACCTAAATCCCCATTGCAATGCCCATTTCTCTATTTCAATAATAACCTCTTGTATTTTTCTAACAATAAAATCAATGTTTTTCCCTCTTTTCCAGACAGCTCCATCATCTGCAAAAAGTGAACAACCCATGTCTTTTCCAATGTCTCTAAATACGTCATTTATCATAATTGAAAATAATAATGGACTTATAATACTCCCCTGTGGAGTTCCATTTTCTATTATATATTTTTCTGAAATCACTCCTCCAATTCTAACTTGTATTTTCCTATTCGTTAAAAAGTCTTAAATCCAATTAAATATTCTTCCTTTAATTCCCATCTTATTTAATTTAATTAATAATCCATCAATCCACATCATGTCGTATGCTTTTTCTATATCGAAAAATATTGCCACTACACTTTCTTTATTTACTTGAGCTCTTCTAATGTCATGTTCTAAGCAAAGCGTTGGATCATTAGTGCGCCTTCCTTTTTGAAAGCCACTTTGATATTTTGATATATATCCTTTACTATTCAAATAGTATACTAGTCTATTATTAATAATTTTTTCCATTATTTTACATAGATTTGATGTTAGAGCTATTGGTCTGTAGTTTTCTGGGTTTGAGTGATCTTTTCCTGGTTTTGCTATTGGTATTATAATCGATTCCTTCCAATTTAATGGTAATTGTCCCTCCATCCAGATTTTATTATATAATTGTAATATTATATCTTTAGATTTTTCACTGAGTTGCCTTATCATTCTATACCATATTTGGTCTTTAACTGGTGCCATGTTTTTTGTCTTCTTAAGTCCATTATTCAATTCCATTTTTGTAAACTTAATATTCAACAGATTATTTGTTTCTTCATCACTCTGTATTAAATCTTTATATATACTTTTTGTATGTTCTCTTCCTTTTCTTTCCATTTCACTAATATTATTTGAACTATGAATTTTACTAAACGTTCTTGCCAATATTTCAGCTTTGTCTTCATCACTTATTATACACAGTCCAGTCACATTAATGTGACCACCACGTACTTTCCACTTCAGAGTTAAATAACCAATCACAGAAGGCAGGTGGCAGCACAGTGCAGTTGAGCGTATATAAAGGGTGTGTGTGGGCTTCGGAAAACATTTCAATCGTTGGCGTAATGCAGAAACGAAGCGATTTATCCGACGTCCAAAAGGGCATGATCATTGGCTTTCGGGCCAAGGGTGGAAGCATTTCCGAAACGGCTGAGTTTGTGAACTGTTCGCGTGCCGCCGTGGTAAAAGTGTACCGTGCATGGCAAAATGGGACTGTCCAAAATCAACGACGTGGCAAATGTGGTGCACCACGGGCCATAGATGACAGAGGCGAACGACGGTTGCGGAGATGCGTTCGGGCAGATAGACGGGCTACCGTTGAGCAACTGACCACTAAAATGAACCAAGGGGCTACCACAAGTGTCTCCCAAACCACTATTCAGCGAACATTGCTGCGTCCGGGCCTCCGAAGCGGACGCCTGGTTCGTGCACCTATGCTGACTGGTGTTCATCGACGACGAAGGCTAGAATTTGCACGCCAGTACAGCAGCTGGACGTCCACTGAGTGGCGACAGGTAGCGTTTTCAGATGAATCGCGTTTTATGCTCCATCGGACAGATGGACGTTGGCGTATAAGGCGTGAAACCTCTGAAAGGAACCACCCTGCAACCATTGCAGGAACGGTCCAAGCTGGAGGCGGGAGCATTATGGTCTGGGGAATGTTTTCCTGGCATTCTCTGGGTTCACTGATTATTGTGGAAGGCACGATGGATCAATACAAGTACGCATCTGTCCTTGCGGACCATGTCCACCCCTACATGCGCATTGTTTTTCCTCAGGATGATGGCATCTTCCAGCAGGACAATGCGAGGTGCCATACAGCTGCCAGTGTACGTGCGTGGTTCGAAGAGCACCAGGATGAGTTTACCGTCCTCCCCTGGCCAGCAAACTCACCTGACTTAAACCCAATCGAGCATCTGTGGGACCATCTCGATCGAGTTGTTCGCGCCATGGATCCTCAACCGCGTAATCTAGCGCAGCTGGCCACGGCATTAGAGTCGGCATGGCTCAACATCCCAGAGAAGACCTTCAGGGACCTAAGTGACTCTCTTCCTGCACGTCTCGTAGCAGTTCGCTCTGCGAAAGGTGGTTATTCTGGCTTTTGACAGATGGTCACATTAATGTGACTGGACTGTGTAATTGTATCATATATTTTTAGTATAGGATATTCAAACTCTCTTTTTATACCATTCATTCTTTTGATTACTTTCCAAATTTTCTCAATTTTTGTTTCTTACCCTATCGAATTATAAATTTTTTTCCAATATTCTCTTTTTGCATTTTTAATAGTTCTCCTTACTATTGCTTGTTTTCTTTTATACTCAATTAAATTCTTATAAATCGGATTATGTTTGAGTGCCTTAAATGCTTTATTTCTTAATTTAATTGCTTCTTTGCACTCATTTGTCCACCAACGCACCATTTTCTTATCATTCTTACTTCCTGATTCCTTTATAGATTTAGCTGCTGCTTCTGTTATTATCTTACAAATGGTTAAATTTGATTAATTTATATCCATATTTACATCTACATTTTCTAAATTTAATTGACTCAAATATCTAAATTTAATCCAGTCTGCCTTATTAAAGTTCAACTTTTTCCCATGCTTTATATTACTATTACTTAAATTTAGCTCTACTCTTACTGTTATGGGATAATGATCGCTACCTATTGTAGATTTTTTATCAATGAATTGTTAAATCAATAACTTCTGTCCCCGTTCTTATATTAAGTCTTGTTCCTCTTCCATCATTAATACACACTAGATGTTTCATTTCCATTAATTCTTCTATAACTTGTCCGTTTTTATCATTACATTTACTCCACAATGTACTATTTGCATTAAAATCTCCACACCAAATTACCTTCCCTTCCAGATATTCAGTTAATTCCTCCATTGTATCAATCGTTAGTATTTTACATGGATTATAAAATTGTATTATTTTAAATTTACCTTCTTCTCCCCATATCTCAATTACTACATATTCTAGTTCTTTCCCTTTTCCTAATACCTGATATTGTATTCCTTTTTTAATAAATATTACACATCCTCCTCCATTTCCCTCTGTTCGATCCTTTCTTACACTCTCATATCCTTTTATCACAAAATCTAATGATGTTTTTAACCATGTTTCCTGAACACAAATAATTTCCGGTTGTTCTTCACGCTCATCAATGTAACCTTTAAATTCCTGTCCGTTACCGATTAAACTTCTTGCATTCCATTGTAATATTAGCATGTTCCATTTTCACCTGGTGGTCCCGTTCTTCCATCTTCCTCCAACTTTTTATTTATGTTCTCCCATGATCCCTCTTTAAAGCCCAAAAACTTTTCAGCTCCTCTCACTATTATTTTAATCTTCCCAGTTTTGTGTTTGGCTTGGTCAGTGCAGTTGATAACATAAGCTATGAATAATATCAGTTTTTCTACTGGTATTGTGACTTTATCTTCTGTCTGAACTTTGTTTTGTTTTACATTTTGGTTCACTGTTTGTTCAATCTCTCTTTTTTCCTGTTCCTTCACATTTTTAACTGCTTCTGCATAGCTTATGTTTTTATTCGTTTTAATCTGTACAATTTCTTTTGCTCTCTTCCTTACTTCACATCCTCCAAACGTGACTCTGTGATTCCCTCCAGTTACATTTCTCTTGCACTTCTTCCTTACACTCTTCTATCTTATGATCTTCTCCACATTTTGGACATCTCTGCTTCCCTTTACACACTGCTGCTATGTGTCCATACCTTTGGCATTTGAAACACCGAAGTGGTGGAGGTACATATGGCCTGACCTGAAAATTGAGGTATCCTATTTTAATGTTTTTTTGGTAACTCCTTATCTTCGAACTCAACGAGTATTGACAAACTTTCAACTCTTTCTCCATTCACCGTTTTTTAACAATCTTTTCAAGCTGCAATACTTTTCTTAATTTTATCAAGATCTTCACCTAGAGGAATCCCATAAATCACTCTAGTTTTTTTTATTTTCTCCCATGATTTTTTTCTCAATCACTGATCTTTTACAAATATCATCCACTCTTAAAGCCTTATTCTTTTGTTCTACATCTTTACATACTACTAAAAGACTTCCGTCTCTCAAAAACTTTACCATTTCTACTTCTCCAATTTTCTTTTTAATTTCTCTTGATACCACAATGGGGCCGATTTTATTTTGATCTTCCTCGTTCTTAAGTTTTAATATTACTTTGAATTCCTCCCTCACCACTTTCCTTCTCACTATCCTTTCTTCTTTTGAACTACTATCCTCCAGTTCCCGTTTATTGCCTTGGCTATCAACGATGCCCTTTCCTTCACCCATTTTAGTTTTCCCACTGATGTCCACAAAAGACGGGGATGTCCCTTCAACATCCCCGTCCTTCTCATTTCCTACCTCCATTTCCATCCGAACCATTCACATACCAGTTTATGCCAAACCACCTTTTCCACCAAGTATATTTCTTATTACTTTTCCGCGTTGCTCCAACACCCAACTCTCCGATGTAACCAATCTGCGTCAAGAATTGGCTTCATTGTGTTGATATATTTTGAGCCGCCGCTGCAAGGAGAGCAGCTGCACATGCAAGTGATTGGCAACAAGAGACAACATGGCAGCGCATCTCCAATTGACACTATTATTGATTAATGAACTTCAGACGGAGACTGACGGCTATAAGCTTCGCACATGTAGTTCTCACTCACGATACAAAATATTAAAAAATAAAGACAGTCTATACTTGTTTATTTCTCTAAATCTTTCAGCCTTCATACTAAGGATGTCATTTCACACTGAAAAATTCAGAGAAATAATTTTATCTAAACAAAAATATCAAGTCACAGGAAATATATCTTCTTCCCACAATGCATTGTGACACCTCTCTGCTGTTTCTGAGTACTGGCTGCCGCTGGCTGGGACCCGTTGCTATGGTAATTAATCTCCTGCAGCTGTGAGGAGACAAAGAGCGGGAATATCAAAAAGGAGCAGCCCGGTCTGCATTTCAGATTCCAAAAACTAAACAATTAAACTTATAGTTCAAGCAAGAGTCAATTAAAGAGACAAGTACAGAAGCGATGACTTTTAAAGTGAAGAGCAATTTCACTACTTTAATATGTTTAAGGACATGACAAATACAACCACAAGATTTAAACCAACTTTAAGTTTTTACGTTTATTTCTTTGTACAGTTTTAATATATATAAATATAAAACCTAAAATAAATTGCCAACATGCAACGCCTGAGTATCAATCATAGCCAGTTCCTCATCGTTCACCCATTCATCCTCCACCACAGAATCGGTCGCTTTTGGTGCAGCAGGCTGCACAGGCTTTAAAGTGCTAGGAGGCCCAGACCTTCGAGGAGGTTTGAATGTTTTATTTACACAAGGAGACACCACTGAGCCCAGGGGGGAGATGGGTGGTGGAGACGGGATGCGAGTAAGATAATCCAAAGCTCTTTTTCTTTTCAAGCTTTTGGAGTCTTTTTCTGTTGAAGATGTTGCAGCAGGAAAGTTACTGCTGACGGGTGTAAACGATCTGAGGCTTTTGACTGGTTTCAGAAAGGTCACCTGCATGAAAAGATGTTTTCAGCTCTCATTAGGTATCAAGTGGTTAGAACAAATATACAGAGCCTTGTAAATCTATTCCTACTCCTTCATCTAGTTACATTTTCTGAGGCATACAAACACAAACGTCTATGTATTTAATGAGTCAGACAGACACAACAAAGCTAAACTGTGACATTAAAGCAAAAACAATGAATAATTTAAAACATTTTTACAAATGAATGGATGAATACTTTAGCAAGGCATGATATCAACTCACATTTGTCTTCGAGTCTTGTCTTCTTGCTGCGTCTGGCGTTCGAGGTTGCAAGGATGAAGAGCAGGATCCATCAGACTTGATTAAATGGGCAAGCTTTTCCTCAGCACTCAAAAAGAAGTTGTCCTGACCCTAAAACAACACAAACGGCGACATTAAAGCTACTTGGTACTTTGACCAACGTGATGAAAATAAAACTGAGAAAGATTAATAGACGTTATGTGTGATTTGGATGCAAGAAAGTATACAGAAACAGAAAACTGTTTGTAAAGCATGTCGGCCTCAGAGGAGACTTTCAGTTTCAGCACTGTACCTGTACCACGTTTTTGAGTTGGTCGAGGGATTCCTGTAGATGAATCTCCTTGGGGTTGGTAGAGAAGGCAGTCAGATCCCCAGCATACAGCACCGGAGTGGGGTGCATAGACTGGCCTCTGAGCTGCAGGTTGCTCAGTGCCAAAAGGACACGTGGTTTCACTACGTCTTCAAGTCCGGCCTGAGAGAAGCTGTTGAAGCAGCGCACTTTCACAAAATTATTTTTCCCATCAACCAAATAAAATGCAGGAGAGGAACCTGTGTACAAATATGCAGGTCAACATATAGTGAACAATATAACTAAAAGCAAAAGAAGGAAAAATTAAGACGCACACAAGTGCTTACCCTGTTGATCTACAACGCTGATGACTAAACCTGTGAGATCTACTTCTCCACACAGAGGCTTGAATTCCTCATTCTGAAGATCTACAAAGTCTGTGGAGATTCTTTGCCGAAAATGCGAGGACACCCATTCTTGGGACACCTGAGTGAAAAATTTAGTCAAGTAAATATTTCCTTTATCAGTAAGATGTCCTTTCGTGTGATACAATACCTGAAGTTCCTGGAACTGTGTCTTCTTTGTCCCGGTCAGCTGGACAGTTTCAATGCTGCTACGTTTCTTTCCATCAGAGGCAACAAGGTTATACACTTTGAATCGACAACCTTCCTTCAGCAAAGACTGGAGGTCTGAAGAAGGCCGCCAAAGGTTTAACTGATAAACTACAAGATGCAAGGAAAAAGAAAAAAAGAGGATATTTACAAACTAGGATGAATAAGTTAAAGCGACAGAGATAAAATAGAAAACCCCATAAGACAGACCGCAGCTGGACTGAGTCCTTGAGTCAGCGATGCAAAGTCTCCATACAGGTGTCACTTCTCTTTTCGGACAGCTCATTTCATTGTCCTCTGCATCCAGAGCACGCTGATATCTGTCTTGTAGCTCAGCCTGCTTCTTCTCCATCAGTGAGCGCTTGTAGGCCTGAAGAGTCTCCAGCTGTTTTTTACTTAAATGAGCCTAAGACACAAATGTAGGCAAGTCTGTTAGAAATGGTCACAAGGGAAGCAAACTTAAACATTTGAAGAGAATTTCACATTACCTCCAGGTAAACAGGGTCATCTCCAACTGCTTCATACAAGTCTTCTCCTTCCTGTAAGTACTCAATATCCTGCTTGCCAACTGTTTGCCTTCTGCGCTGACGTTTGATACTCCCTGAACATGACAACACGTGAAAACATCTCCACTTTTAAATTTCCTATTAAAAGTGTAATTTAGAGCATCTACCTTCTTCTTCTTTTTCAAATTCAGCTTGAACCTTGGCAAACAGCAACTCTACTGCTTTCTGTTTGTGGCTGTTGAATCGTCTCGCCTCCTTCTCTTCTGCCCGAACGGACCTAAACACAACACCTCCGTCCGATTTCCTCTCCATCCACTGAAAAAAAAAACAAAACTGCACTATAAGGTGCACCTAAAAACCTTCAATTTCCTCAAAAGCTGACAGTGCGCCTTTAATCCGGTGCACCTTAGATAAGGACCAATATACCCGAGTGAAGTTGGCCCCCCCACCTTCTTCAAATCAGACAAAATTGGTGTCAAATGTTTGTGCAGCAAAAATTTTCATTTGTGCCGCTATCATTTTAAAGATATAAAGAAATGTTTCTAGAGTTCATCCAAGGTCAACTATCCCCCTCACTTCTTCAAACCAGACAAAATGGGTGTCAATCAACTTGGCTATGTTTGTGCAGCAATTTTTTTTGTTTGTGCTGCTTTGGCTTTGAAGATATGAATTAAAGTGTAAAGGTCAAAAGGTCAAACAGCCCCCCAACTTTTATGAATCCAACTTTCTTTATATCTTTAAAATGATAGCGACACAAACGAAAATAATTTTTGCTGCACAAACGTAGTACAAATGTTTATCACCAATTTTGTTTGATTTCATAAAAGTGGGGCTGCTGGTTGACCTTTTGACCTTTACACTTTCATTAATATCTTCAAAGCCAAAGCAGCACAAATGAAATTTTTTGCTGCACAAACCAGCACAAACGTAGCTGAGTTGACTGACACCCATTTTGTCTGATTTGAAGGTGGGGGGTTGGTTGACCTTGGATGACCTCTAGAAACATTTATATCTTTAAAATGATAGCGGACAAACAAAATTTTTTGATGCACAAATCAGCACAAACGTTTAACAACAATTTTGTTTGATTTGAAGAAGGTGGGGGGGGCCAACTTCACTCAGGTGACCAATATTGAGTCACAACACGTCTAGCAACTACAGTAAGCAGCCGCCAACTTCATTTTCCCCCGTAGTAGAAGTGCGCGGAGCATGCTGGGATAGTTGGCAGAACGCTGGTTTGTTAATAAAGTTTGATAATACATTTAAAGCCAATGGAGGGGTGGGGGAGCAGCTGGGGAAGAGAGACAGAGACAGCGGAGGCAGCGTGTCAGTTGGTCTGCGTTACCCAGAAAGCAGTTGGCCACAATATCGCAACACCAAAACCATGAGTGAAACAACGACTGGGGAAGCCTACTATATAATGTACTCGGGGACCACTTCTTTACAAATGTAGATGTGTAATAATAGAGTACGGAACAAATCGGCAACCCAAACTGAATCGTCTATTCTATGCGCCTTATAATGTGGTGTGCCTTATAGTGCGAAAAATACGGTAATGTATACAGTCAGCAGGACAAATAGTTATGGAGCATCCACAAATATGAGTGAAAAAATACAAATAGGTTTTCCTCTACACACCTGCATGGGATAGCTTCTCAGTATGAAGATGTCAACACATCCTACTGGCCCTCCATTACTATACAGGCAGGAGATTGGAAGCAGAAATGGTCGTGGGTCTGTGTGAAATCCCATCTTAGCATTCCACCGTGCACGCCTAGTGCTATTGGCACATATCTAAATAAAAACGACATGTCATGTATTTCAGTGTGGACAACATAATAAAAACTCTACTCTGGGTTATTTAAGTACCTTCAACATTAAGGAATCTGGTGCCTCCAAAGGGGAGCAACCATCTTGTGATCCCATCAGTTGCGCTCCATGGATTATCAATTTGCCACCAACAGCAAGCCGACCTTTGTGAAGCATTGCAGTTAATGGTTCATCCAGTTGAGCTTTGATGGCATACCAGCCATCTGTAAGCCGCACGACCGCAACTGGAGTTTCCACCTCGGTTTCAGCACTTTGTGACATCTTGGTGTCGCTGCAGCTCTGTGCATGTCGGAGCTGACCTTTAGAAATGATCTCACAGACACAGAGAACAAGAGTTTTAGCAGGCGTATCATCTCTTTCCATGATCTTCCTCAAAGCTGGTCTGCGGCTGTGGTCCACCTCTACATCATATCTAGAAATAAAAGAAAAATATTTATCAGGAGATTTCTCAATGTTTGTTTTTCAAGCTTTATTATGCAAGGTCTTCATATGATTTTCAGTTCAAAATTCCCATTCTTCTCTAGACTCAGATTGATTTTTCAAACTAAATTCCAGCACAAAAATTAAGCTGACCTATGATTAATACTTTTTTTAGCATCTGAATGAACATATATCATATTTTGAATTGCACAATTTTTAAAAATGGCAAAGGTTTGAGTAAAAAGTCCACATAGAACAGGAGTTCCTATTATATATCAGACGTTTAAAGTAGATCCAGTTTAAGAAATAAAGGTGCATTTTAAAAGTAGCTGCACTTCTTTACATGAAGATGCATTATTTCTCCAAGTTATGTCAGCTGCTCAAAAATACTCAAGAACAGCAAACTATTGTGAAGTCTCAAGCCAAAGATAAAAGTATACCATTTAAAGAAAAAATAAACTTAGAAAACTACTTATTTATTTTAGAAATTCAAATATTTATTTTATGTAAAAATTTTGCTTCTTTTTTTATTACACAGTCCAGTCACATTAATGTGACCACCACGTACTTTCCACTTCAGAGTTAAATAACCAATCACAGAAGGCAGGTGGCAGCACAGTGCAGTTGAGCGTATATAAAGGGTGTGTGTGGGCTTCGGAAAACATTTCAATCGTTGGCGTAATGCAGAAACGAAGCGATTTATCCGACGTCCAAAAGGGCATGATCATTGGCTTTCGGGCCAAGGGTGGAAGCATTTCCGAAACGGCTGAGTTTGTGAACTGTTCGCGTGCCGCCGTGGTAAAAGTGTACCGTGCATGGCAAAATGGGACTGTCCAAAATCAACGACGTGGCAAATGTGGTGCACCACGGGCCATAGATGACAGAGGCGAACGACGGTTGCGGAGATGCGTTCGGGCAGATAGACGGGCTACCGTTGAGCAACTGACCACTAAAATGAACCAAGGGGCTACCACAAGTGTCTCCCAAACCACTATTCAGCGAACATTGCTGCGTCTGGGCCTCCGAAGCAGACGCCTGGTTCGTGCACCTATGCTGACTGGTGTTCATCGACGACGAAGGCTAGAATTTGCACGCCAGTACAGCAGCTGGACGTCCACTGAGTGGCGACAGGTAGCGTTTTCAGATGAATCGCGTTTTATGCTCCATCGGACAGATGGACGTTGGCGTATAAGGCGTGAAACCTCTGAAAGGAACCACCCTGCAACCATTGCAGGAACGGTCCAAGCTGGAGGCGGGAGCATTATGGTCTGGGGAATGTTTTCCTGGCATTCTCTGGGTTCACTGATTATTGTGGAAGGCACGATGGATCAATACAAGTACGCATCTGTCCTTGCGGACCATGTCCACCCCTACATGCGCATTGTTTTTCCTCAGGATGATGGCATCTTCCAGCAGGACAATGCGAGGTGCCATACAGCTGCCAGTGTACGTGCGTGGTTCGAAGAGCACCAGGATGAGTTTACCGTCCTCCCCTGGCCAGCAAACTCACCTGACTTAAACCCAATCGAGCATCTGTGGGACCATCTCGATCGAGTTGTTCGCGCCATGGATCCTCAACCGCGTAATCTAGCGCAGCTGGCCACGGCATTAGAGTCGGCATGGCTCAACATCCCAGAGAAGACCTTCAGGGACCTAAGTGACTCTCTTCCTGCACGTCTCGTAGCAGTTCGCTCTGCGAAAGGTGGTTATTCTGGCTTTTGACAGATGGTCACATTAATGTGACTGGACTGTGTATATTTTTGCAAGATCAAAACAAAATATCTAAAAACACCAACATCACCTTTGTGTACTCAAATAAGCATTTTCTGAAATGTTATGTTACTATAAAATTAAAAATGTAATAATCAGATACATTTTATATTAATGTTTAGCAACAGACTGAAATTATTACAAAAAATAAGACTAAGAGTTTTACTTTTTCCAAAATAAAATTAATATTTATGAAGCTATATTTTCACATTTTAATAAGGAATCATTACTTACATTAATTGACAAACTAATGTATAACAAAGTGGTGTTTAGCTTGTTGCTAAAGTAATTGTGATTAAATAATCACAACATTACAGCTGTAAATGTGTGTAATGTCGGTAACCCATATGTACCTGTACTTGAGCTGGAGGAGAACCTGCTCCGGGGTCAGGCAAAGGCTGCCCATTGTTTCTGGAAATGATTTCTCCATGGAGGCCTGCTTCCACACAATCCACCTGTAGTGATTGTACACCCACTGCTCACTGATCAGTTTGGGATCCACGCCACAAGTGTCACATAACGCTCTGTGGAAAACAGTTTAGCATATTAAGCAAGAAGTGACCAAATAGAGGAGGCTGTGTCCAATGTGATAATTAGTCTAAAACCAGGGGATTTCATTAGTACCTATAGAATTCTTCTTTTCCTGCTGTCCAGTCATCACTGGGGATCAACCAGCCTCCGTCAGCGAGTTGAACACCACCTCCATCGGCTAACGTTTCTTGTTTGACGAATTGCAGCAAATTGAAGCGAAATGATTCGGCGTTCTCACCGGTGATCTCTGGAACATACTTATGGACTCCACACTCATACAGCTGAAACAGAACAACATTTAAATGAAGTGCTGTGGGCTGGAAACAACATGAGTCGGAGAAGAAGATGTTAGCATTGTGACATTGCCTCTTGGGCCGAGTATCTTGCTGGGATATTTCCATTGACTGCAGCTTTTAATGGGATTCTCGCCACCCCTGCCGTTTTTGTTAGAAATAAGCTCCCAGGCAACGGCCGAATGGTCTGCCGCTTCTTTTTCCTAATCCTCATGTCCTGCATGTCCCGGGCCAGTCCAAGGTTCTCAGTCTGTCTGTTAATAGATTTCATTATTCTACCAATATTGTACAGGAAATCTGGGGCCTTTTAAGTAGGTTTACGTTACAAATATCACCCTACCTTGGCTTCCAGAAAGCTTGTCATCCACATGTAGTATTTCAGTAGAGCTGACAGATCCCACCTTTAGAGGAACATTTGATTAATGGCCTTAGTGTTTGAAGTGTTGACTAAAGTGACAACTTCTTCACAGCTTTGGGTTGTTTTAGTAAGTGGTGCGTCTGTTTTGCTGTTGGTCTCCAAACATAAAAAGTGATGCTGCGTATTGTCCTCTTGTTGTTTAGGGGCGCTTTCTTGCTGGACAACCCTTTGTTTTTTGAACGGTGGAACAAACGCAGGCACTTTTTTGCGATCTCTAGCCTCTGGTTTATTGAGTGCATTTCTCTTTGCATTTTTGAAAAACGGTGGGACAAATGTCGGCATCCTGCAGGCTGCAGATCGACCATCTCCTTGTTCAGAATGAGGCATTTGTGTCCTTTGTAATCTTGTGTCTACAAAGCTTGTTGCATCCCTGTGAAAAATAATACATATCAAGAAGATGGTAAAACCCATCATTCTTTTGGAAAACACAATTTCCAGCAACTGAAATAACTTACCTGTTTGGCTTTGTAATGTTTGGATGAAGAAAGACACCATACCTAAAAACATCCCTGTCCATTATCCCTTGATGAAACAGAAAAAATGTCATTTAAATTTTAGAAAATATTCAGTTTTAGACAAACAACAGAAGTACAAGTGTTTTACCATTTGGGCCACTTTTCACTGGGTGGAGTCCTGAACCTCGTGGACTTATTAGAAGTTCTGTCAAATTCTTCCAGTAACCTTCTTTTAGAAGGTGGCTGAGCTACATTACAAGAGTTAAGAGAACCATCTTAATTTTTACACAACAGGGCAACAGTTCAAAAGATTTTACCGAAAGTCCTCAAATTTACTAAACTACAAACTGAAATTTATATATAATAACTGTATTTATTTATTGAACCATTTAAGGCGGAATACTTACCAGTGAGATCTCCTGTACTTCTCCTTTTCCTCCCCTTGTCCTCTTCAGTTGATTTTTCGTTTAATTGTTGGTCATCTAGCAATTGCAAATTTTCTGAAGTCATCAGCAGACTTTGACCAACTAGAACGTCATCTTCTAGTAAGGCTTTTGTGCAATCTAAAGCTTCCTGGGCAAGAAACTTGTGCTGTGTTTCTGTACAGCCAGCGAGGTTAAGCGAGTGAAATTTTGGGTCTGAAGTTTTATCTTTTTGCATAATGTCAGATATCTGGTTGCTGCTTTTAGTATTTAAATCGCAAATTGAGAAGTGTGACTTTTCTTCTATGTGGTCGTCACTTTGGGTGTCTGCTGCTGAAGGTAATGACTTCCCTTCAGTGCTAGTCTTTGCTTTGTGTAAGGCCTCATGTGAAAATGGTTTATCTCTTGCAGCAAAAACACAAGTGCTCTCCTCATCATCTTTGTTTTCACTCAGCAGAAATTTTGCTCTCGACAGAGCTTCAGCTGAAACAGCAACTGTTTTCCCACTTGCTGTCTGAAATCCACCGTCATTCTGTTTTGCTTTGATGGAACCGTTTTCAGGCTCTTCACAAATACTGCCAGTATTTCTACTGAGTTCGGACATGTTTCCCTTTATGCTGCCACTTTCATTAACGGGTGCCGTTTTAGTTTGTTCTGATGATTTTTCACTGTTACTGTCCATAGTCCAACCTTCCTCTTGGTTAAAAAAATGGTCTGCATCTTGCATTGCTTTTGTTAAATCTAAGTCATCAACTTCTTTAAAGAGGAATTTTGCCCTTTGAAGATTTTTCTGCGACACATCAACTTTTTCTCCCTTTGCGGTTGTGAAACCACAACACATTTTCTCAGTTTTGCTTCGACTGTCTTGTTTCCCATCAGCTTTAACCGTCTGCAAAAAATCTGAGTCCTCCGTACTGAAAGTGATGTCACCAAAGAGGGATTTTGCCTTTTGAACAGCCTCAGTGGAAGGTGCCATTGGTTTACCGCTGGCAGAATGAAACCCACAGTTTCTGAGTGAAAGAGTGGAAGACTTGGATTGTGATGACATTGCATTTGTTTTATCCTGAATTTCTTCAAACTCGCTAAACAAGGTTTCTGCTTTCTTTCGGGCTTCAGATGAAACATCGACTCTTTTCCCACTGGCTGTTTGAAATCCATGGCTTGCTTGCGGTAAAATGTTTTCTCTTTGTTCTACTTGTTTGTTTGCATCCCTGGAGCACTCAGGAATAGAAATGCTTACCCTCTTCTCGTCATCCGTGTAACATTTTGCAAGACTTGGCTTTCTGCTTCTCTGCATTTTTACTTTTCCTTTCAAGTCGTTTTCCAACATTTCCTTATTAATGTCCATATCACGCCCTGCAAAGAAAGCATCTTCCTCCTGTGCCGCTTTGCTTAAAACATGATCATCAAGTCCTTTGAAAAGTACTTTTGCCTTCTGAAGATTTTTCTGCAACACATCAACTTTTTCCCCTCTTGCAGTTGTGAAACCACAAGACATTTTCTCTGTATTGTTGCTACTGCCTTGGTTCTTGCCACTTTTCCTCATCTGTGAAGCCTCTGGGTCCTCTGCTCCGAAACCGATGTCACTGAAAAGAGATTTTGCCTTTTGAAGGGCCTCTGACAAAAGTGCTACAGGTTTACCACTGGCAGATTGAAATCCATCATTTCTGACTGGAAGATCAATAGCCTTGGATTCTGGCAGTGCTGCATTCACTGTATCCATGACTCCTACACAGTCACCTAACAGGTTTTCTGCTTTCTTCAGAGCTTCAGATGAAACTTCAACTTTTTTCCCACTGGCTGTCTTAAATCCACAGCTTGCTTGAGGTAAAAGGTTCTCTTTGTGTTTCTCTTGTTTATTTGTATCCTTGAAACATCTTTTCACGGCCTCTACAGATGTGTTTGTTCTAAACCTTTGATCTGCATAAGGTGTTTCATCTTCCTTCTTGCTTCCCACACTCTCCCACATCACATTGTTGCTTTCCAGAACACTGTTGGTGGATAGAGCATCTTCCTCTTGCACTGCTTTGGCTACAACCAAATCATCAAATTTTTCCTGTGACATTTGGTCGTTTGTTCCTCCCGCAGTTGTGAAATCAGAACATATTTTTTCAGGTTCTGTTTGATGTTTGTTATCCTTTTTAAATGGAGCAGATTCAGTCACTTTATCCATGTTCAAATTGATGTCACTGAACAGTGTCTGAGCCTTCTCCAAGGCTACAGATGACAAGACAACAGGCTTATCACTGGCTGCAGAAAAACCACCACCACAGAGATTAATAACTGGGATAACTGGTATCTTGGAACTGGGTTGCTGAGAGGAAATACAAATTTCATCCTCTGATTTTTCAGATTCTCTTAGAGTTGCTTTCTTTAAAGGTGCTGATGAAATTGCACATTTTTTTCCATTAATAGCATGGAAACCACCAGTATCTACGTTCAAAATCTCATCACCAAGGCCCTTTGTTTTTGAAGCCGTTTCTTTTTCATTAGTTTCTTTGTTTATCTCCTCGGGTGCGTGAATCTGATTCAAAAGAAATTCAGCCTTCTTCATCGCAGCAGACGACACACTAATGTTCTTCCCAGCAGCTGTACAAAACCCATCACCTGTGCACAGCTCTTCAAAAGCAGACGAATCTGTGCTCTTTGATGGGTGAAGCATAGCGAACGGCTTTGAAGTCGAAAAAGATTTTCCGTCTTCATTTTTCAAAGCTGCTGTAAACTTGCCATTTCTTTCCACTTCATCCAGACGTAGTCCTTTTGTGTGATGCGAGACCACTGCTGTATTTATATTTTCAAGTTTAGTGCATCCAGTGACACTCTTCTTAGAAATGCTGACCTGAGGGCTTTTGAAGTTTGAAAAGCTTTTCTTACCTTCTTTGTGCTCCGTTACATGGCAGTCTTTGAAAAATGCATCTGCCTCTTGCATGTAGTTAGCTGAAATGGAGATTCCTTTCCCACTGGCCTTTCTGAATCCATTTTCACAGATTATTGTGTCAATTCCATTATTTTTCACACTTTTGGTGTCGTTCCTGTTTCTAACATTGTTATTTGAACAGACAATCCCTTCTAATTTGGAAAAGCAATTCTCAATTTTGCTTCTGACATCCCAGTTTTCTTTCTCTCTTTCCGAGTCCTTTCTGAACGTGTCAGAATCCCGGTTACATTTCTGTTCTGTTATGGCAGCATTTTCCCCGTCCTGCTTATCAGAAGGTTTAAGATCTGTCAAGTTTCTCTCCAGATCTGCAAACAAAGCCTTGGCTTTGCTCAGACATTTTTTAGAGACACGCAAAACATTTCCACCTGCTGTCCTAAATGCCTCACTAGGGATCAAAGCCTTGCTGTTCTCCAGATATCTAGCTTCAGTATCCTCAGCCCCGGGAAGAATGAGCAGAGTTTCCCTTTTCAGCAAATCTGACATCCCCATGCACTGATTTATGGCTTTTACCGTTTCCCCATGTGTCTTGTTTTCTAAAACCGAGGCCACTTTATCATTCATCATGACTGTGGACTGCTTTCCACCTTCGGAACTAAAGCTGTCGTCAAAGTCTATATCTGCAAGAAGAGCAGGGTCAAGATCCTTGTCTTCTTTGGGTGGCGGATTGTGATTATCTTGATGATTTGGTAGTTTTTTTGCAGATCTGAACTGTGTGAACTCAAATTGGCTGTCTGCCTCTTCCAAGAGTGTGCAAAGTTCCGTCACATCGGCTTTTTCTGAGGCTGTTAATTGAGAACTGACATTTCCAAATGACTTTCTGGCACAGGCAGGCGGGTTTGTGTTAGATAAATTGTCTGTTGTTTCAGGAATCAAATTAGTTTTATAAATAATGCCATGATAGGATTTTGTGCTGTTATTGAGAGAAGACTTTTTATCTTCAGTTGCTTCAAGAAAATGCTTTGCTTTCTCCAGGTTGGCAAGGGAAATGCGGATGCCTTTATTTGAGGCGGTTTTGAATCCTGATGCTTCAGCAGGCATTAGAGAAACAGGAGTTTTTTGTGGCTGGCTGCATTTACTTTGACTAACAGTTTCTTCTCTGTCCTGTAGTTCCTCTGTTGATATGTTCGCCATGTGCAGCTCAATTTCCTTTCCATGGTCCGGAGCCTGACCTGTGCCAGACCTCTGCACAGGCACTTCAACATCAAATTTTGGCTTTCCACTTTCATTAGTTGAGGTAAAATTATGCATACCAGTTTTGAAGCTCAGCGTAGGTCGGTTTTGGCCAACGTTCTCTAAGAGCGGAAGACCAAATGACGAAGAAGTCATATGGGTGACGTCTGCTACACCTGATTGGAATCCGCTGTCAATCATAGTGACTTCACTGATTGAGCATGGTTGGTTACTGGTAGGGATGCGTCTGTTTTTACTGATACAACTGTAATCATTGGGAAAGTTAGCTGGCTTGCCGTTCTGTTTTGCTTGTTTCATAGCAGACAGACACGCTGCAGGACAGAAATTCCTTTGCATGTTCTCCGCAGTTTTTAAGTCTGTCATTTGGCTGAAGTCCTGTGCAAAATCTCGACAAAGTTGTGACATGTCGATATCCTGGAGTTTTGTTCCAAGAGAGCAATTTATGGTTTCCTCTGCAATATTTCTTTGATTTTTAGTCCTCTGACACTGTTCTTTATCTGGGGTGTTCACAAATAACTTTCCGTTTTCTTCTTCTAAATGAAAACATACAAAGAAAACAAAGACCAATTAGTTGTAGTACAGAGTGAAATCTTTTGGTCACATTTCTAAAATGGCTCAGTATATTTGCCTCTTCAACTATTTGTTCCTTCATTTAGTGTAGACACACAACCATCTTGTTTCTTTCCATTTTGTACCCATGTACAAATATTTTATTAATCTTTGGCTTCATATGGAATTCTTTTGTTTTGATTTTTTAAGAACATTGACCAATTTTTAAAAATCAGAGAAAGATAACGTCAACGCAATAGGAATACATTGTAACTGCACCCACTTGTTAACTCTAGAATTATAGTAAATGATTATGCACATTTTTTAGTTCAACGTCATTAGACACAATTGTATCTCTACTTTAGTCACACAGTCACATTTCTTTGCAGGAGACTAAAAAGAATATAACAAATTATTTAAAGCCGTCAGTTGTCAAAGCAACACAAGAATGAAATAATGCATGCTCATTACAAAACATTTAGGTGGCACATGGCTCTGCTTTGTTCCTGAAAATGTTGGGGACAACAATAAATCAAACCTGAAAAGGCACAAAATGAAAGAGAGGCAAGATGACCAGTCCACATGGAGAAACCTTCATATTCTTACATAAAACTTGAAAAATAAATGTCTTACCAGACTCTGAAATCTTTAGTGAGGGATCTGTTGTCTGGAGCTCAAAGTCTTGGCCACAAGCTTGCGATTTTGTGGTTGTGATAGTGTAAACAAATTTTCTCTTTTTTTGAGTAAATCCAGAGTCACTAATTTTTGATGTTGGCCTGGTTGAGTCAGTGTCCCCTGGCAGTGTCATATTGCTTCCCACAGCAGAAGATGAGATTTCAGATAGACTTAGAGGAGACCACTGGCTAATTGCCTTATCTCCAGTTTTCACCAGTGGGGTTGAAGGCAAACCCCAGATTCCAGATCAGCAGTTGCCTTTTCACTGGATGCAGCACTGTCTGATTTTGAGCCGTCTTCGTGGCTGCAGACATCTACATTTGTCTGAATTATTTTCTTACGTTTAACTCTGTCGGGTTTCACTTTTCTCAGAGCAGAATTACTATTAGCAAAGAAAGTTTTAGGTGCATCTGCGATACAGACTTCTCCTTCCAGAGCATCTGGAACTTTCTGTTGTTGATGACTTTCACTCTGGTTCAATGGAGACTCAGAGCAGGTTTCAGTCACAGGGAAAACTGGACCTATTTATTACAGCACAAACAAACAATATTTAGTATTATGATGAGTACGCTCCCATGCAACAACAAATATAACAGACTCTAGCAATCCATATTTATTCATTTTTATCTAAAATGACCAAAATAATTTACTACTTATGGGTAGATGGTTGGGGAAAAAAGTAATTACCCAGAGAAGTTCTTGACGTCTTAAGGGAGGAATTCGAAAGCGAAGGAAAAAGCTTCCGTACAAACTTGAAAGGAAGAAGAAAAAAACACAGATTTGTATGCAATACAATATATAAAGCCAATATATTATTATTAGCATAACAGTCAGCTGTTTTTGTCAAATTTTCTTGTGTTGTGGGAAACAAGATTTTACATTCCTGGCCTTCAAATCTCAGAATGCATAAATAAATTAATATCAGAGTGGACCTGTGGTGCAACACAGAAAGATTAAGCTACTTCGAAGAATTATTAGTTCAAACTAGTGCAAAGTGGTTGCACAATGTATCAGGTTCATTCCAAGGTCCATTCCATATTGTTTTAATCAATTTACTTCGAAGATGAATAAAACTGACTGTATGAACATCTAATAGGCAGCGCAAAGTGCGTCACTGCAGTAGCCTAAGCATTAGAGAAGACTTGGAAAACTGAGTTGACATTGAAAGATAAAATATTTAGAGCTGGTCTAAGTTTGCTAATGAAACAAGTCAATACACAACCATTGCAGAGGCTTTTTCTAATGGTGTAATTTTTTGATTTTTGTCTGTTGCTTAATAAATACTTTGGAGTGATGTTGTTTTAAGATCTATGAGATGTGTCTTTTTCACCTTCTTAAATTTACTCATGTTATAAAGTCTGATAACTAGACCTTTAGAACTATAAATAGATTAAAAAAAAGGTATATAAATGATAGTTTTTAGCGGATGAGTACGCTCCCAATTATTGATGTTTGCGTTTTGTTACCCAAAGGTCAGCAAGTAGAGGCAGGGTTTCACAAATCACAAGTGTAACATGTCAATCATATCTTTGCCCAAATTCAAACCAATGTTTGAAGGCTGATTGAATTATATAATTTTTAAATGTTAGATATTACGATTTACAATAACTGTAATACAATACAATAATACCAAGTAATTGAACTATGCAGAGTACTCACAACAACTTTTCTGTCTGCAGTAACACTCACTGGACAGGTACTCTCCTCAGTTTTAGCTGAAACATAAAAAAATATCCTACGAAATGTTAAATTAATCATAATTTAAGAATAATACTAGTTGATTGTTTCAGCAACTCACATAAAATTAGAGTAGATGGCAAAGCCGGTGGTGTATTAAAAGAACTGGTCCAAGAAATGTCAGGATTGATCTGCGCGCCGAGGCTTTCAGAAATGTGGTTGGCATAGGTGGCCTGTTTCGTTCAGAAGATAAAATTAAAGCAGAAAATGTTTTTTATTCAAATTTCATCTGACTAAAATAACAATAATGTTAAAAAAAGAAAATCAGCTTCAGATCAACTATACTTACAGGAGATTTCTCCGGGGAATCCAGAAGATCTGAAATAATAAATGTAGTTCTGTGACTAATTCCTCTTTTTATACAAACCATAAATATGAAGATTAAATAGATTTTCAGCTTACCAAAACTCTTCTCACTCCGAGGCTGAACGCCTTCACATTTTAAATTAGAGAGACTAAAATAAACAAAACAGATACAATGTCAAGTTCTGTTTTATAATGAAAAGAATAAGAAAACCCAGTCATTAACAGCATAAGGGAATAAATTTTACTCACCACTGTTTTGGCACCTGAAACAAACAGGGACTTTGCGTTGGCATCCATGGCAATGTTTCTTTTTCTAGAAAGAATGAAAGGGACATGTAGTTTTTAGGCGTTTAACTTCATAAAATTGTGAGCTAAGATGAATAGTCTTCATTATTTAATTGTTTATCCATAAAGAATACCCTGTGCAGCTGTGAACGACGGATCATCCTCAGTGTCTGGTGACACAATTCGACTGTGTCTGAAAACTTTAGGGGTTGAAAACAGCTGGCTTTCTGTTGCCGTCTTCTCCAGAGGAGCCTTGAAATGTCCTTCTTGGTTGGCGCACAGCTCATCGTTATCGGCAACACTTCCTTCATTCAAAGAAGCCTGGGCTGTCAGTAACTCAAACCAGTTTGGGTCCAACGGTCCCAGCTCTAAACGACAAAACACAGGCCAAAACAAAAATGCATTCCTTTTGTCTCAACATATGACTTTTTGGCATGTCATAAAAAACAAACTGTGGTGATTGTGCCACTAGAATTTACACTGAAGTATTTGTGGCACAGTAATGAAGTAGAATATTTTGGAACTTGCATTGCTACCTGCCAGTGTCTCTCAATATAGTCACATATATTTTAAAAAATGCATTTATTTTGGCACAATAACCAAAAAGTTAAATATTGCATATTGTGATAGTTGAGGCATTACATTCTGTTAGTTTTGAGTATTATGGCTTAAGCAAAACAACATTTGGTCAACTGTAAAGAAAAGAATGCAACAAGCCAGGCCCAACAATGCAGATGAAATGAAGTCCACTATTAAAGTGACCTGGGATAACCCTGATCAATACAGTAACTAATACAAAATGAGTCCTGACAGATTATTCTTTCTAGGTATGGACACACATTTTAGCATAAAAATGTACTTTTCTTTTGGAACTTTTTTTCTGTTTGAATGCCAAGAAAATCAACTGATAGAGTTTATAGAACTTGCTTCAAATGATTATATACAATTTTCGTTTCAGCTTCACCTTTACGTTCAAATTAGTGCAATAAATGAACTTTGCAATGCTGCTTTTATTTATGAAGACGCACCTCTATTTGAACACGAACACAGGGAAAACATATAATATGCTCAGAAATGAAGCAGTTGACAAATCTCACCTTTCCAGATTTCATCTTTAAATGCATCATACATGTTTTGTATGCATGAATCCATTCCACAGCAATCGAACAACACCTAGAGTTAGTAATACACTCCACCTAGGAAGTAAAGAATACAATGTTACCCAGATTTAAAATGCGGAAAAAACACTGGGACACTGTTTTCACGGCTTACAGGAGGAATACGTATCTAAGGGTTCAAAGGTTTTTCCAGAAAGATCGTAGTCGATTCTATCTAAAATAATTTGAAGATTGATAGTTAACATTATTTAAGACAAACTAATAGAGCCATATAAGGGCTGTCTCTGGCAGTAAAACTTGCCTTACCTAGCTACGAATCCTAAAAATGTGTCCCATACAAGCTGTTACTGCTAAGCATTGAAAATGAAACTATGCCATAAAAATAAGAGTTGAAGTTAAACTTACACGTTTCATTCCGAAGTACAAGAGTGTTTACGCTCATGTTGCGGGAAAACTTTAAAGTAAGTGTTGACAATAGTCCACTAAACTTAGGGAGGAACAATACAACAGTCAGCTTGTTTGCTAACTGTTACGGTCACGCAGCAAAACCCAAAACTCGCGCGCCGCATTCCGGAAGTCAAGTTGACTTCAGAATAAGAGACCGGAATTAAGCTGTCCATTTATGATTTTAGTTTGGACAAAAACACCAACACGAAAAAGTCAAATATAATAGAAAATAATTAGTTTTAAAGCTTCTTGTGCTTTTTTTTATTGTGGAGGGCATCATTTAAGATATTGGTACAAAACGCTCCTTGAGATCCAGAAGGCATCTCAAGTGGCATATTATTACTATCCAATATTCAAAATACCCATTAAACTACAAATAAAAATGTTGTTTGAAAGTTTTGGTTTCAGAGCTGACACAGCTGTCTACAATCTAAATACTATGTCTAGAACAGGGATTCTTCAAGTGGTTCTGTGCATCTTATTTGCACCTTTCTCAAAATATTAACACTGTTTTACAGCAATTGTTCTGCTCTGGTTGTAAACAATTATTTACAGGAATGCCAACAATATTTTTTGAATGTTTTTTTATTATTATTATTATTTCTTACACTTTTCAGAATCAGTCAGTATCAAATCAAGTCAAAGCTTTGGAAATTGAAGTGAGTCGGTATTGTATCTCTGAAAACTCCTACAAATATTGGCACATATAAAGTAATAATTCAAGACCAAGACTGGAATTTAATGAACCAATTAAAGGGTTATGCATTTCTCAAGTTATGCCAGGTCTTTTTCTACTTGATACTTCTCACTCTCCACCTTTTGTTCAGTGTTCTTACTTTTCTGAGTACTTTCATAGCACTCTTCCTGGTCAGGCACAAAACAACCTGTGGAGTCAAAAATGTGTAATACTTTTCTTAAAAAAAAGACAAAAAAACCCCACTTTGGTTCTGTGCATCTTATTTGCACCTTTCTCAAAATATTAACACTGTTTTACAGCAATTGTTCTGCTCTGGTTGTAAACAATTATTTACAGGAATGCCAACAATATTTTTTGAATGTTTTTTATTATTATTATTATTTCTTACACTTTTCAGAATCAGTCAGTATCAAATCAAGTCAAAGCTTTGGAAATTGAAGTGAATCGGTATTGTATCTCTGAAAACTCCTACAAATATTGGCACATATAAAGTAATAATTCAAGACCAAGACTGGAAGTTAATGAACCAATTAAAGGGTTATGCATTTCTCAAGTTATGCCAGGTCTTTTTCTACTTGATACTTCTCACTCTCCACCTTTTGTTCAGTGTTCTTACTTTTCTGAGTACTTTCATAGCATTTCTCAAGTTATGCCAGGTCTTTTTCTACTTGATACTTCTCACTCTCCACCTTTTGTTCAGTGTTCTTACTTTTCTGAGTACTTTCATAGCATTTCTCAAGTTATGCCAGGTCTTTTTCTACTTGATACTTCTCACTCTCCACCTTTTGTTCAGTGTTCTTACTTTTCTGAGTACTTTCATAGCACTCTTCCTGGTCAGGCACAAAACAACCTGTGGAGTCAAAAATGTGTAATGCTTTTCTTAAAAAAAAGACAAAAAAACCCACTTTGTTAACAAATTTAAGTTTTATTAAGAGCAGAGAACACAACAAAATAATATGCTGCCAAGACAGAAGTATTTACAAGACCAGAAATTATAACAGCAATTGTGGAAGCTTTATAAATATGTAAATACCCATTTTGCGTGCAACGTAGTTTACCTTCATAAAAATACAATCTAATGAACAAAGCTCTCATTTCTCTATTTACAATTTGTCAGTCAAAATAATTTCTACATATATATATTCATAGTATTTGTTTTAATGTGCATACAATATGCAAGCTTGGCAGGAATAACAAAGGAAACAAAACATATTTTTCTATAAATCTAGATGATATATTTTTTTCTCTTGCTTTGAAATATAAATAATGAACATAATTTGCAAAAAGCTACTCTGTTAAAGGTACAGTAAGATATTTTTAGTAACAGATAAACCACCTGGTAGCTGCAGGTTTGACATTACAGTAGATCTGCACCATATCAGAGTACTTTAACATGAACCACTCATACAAATCGGAATCGATAATTCCATCTGTGATGGTCGTCATAATTTAATTCACGCACTCGTGGACAATCAATACATTTAAACACACTCAAACACACACAAATGACTCAACACAATAAAACAACAACACATCCCTTTGCCCTCTTCTGACAGTGTTTCCAATACATTCTTTCAACAGACAAAAAAAGGTCTTCCACTTCAGTAAAGGATTGCACAATTTCCCTTGACAATTAAAATAAAAAATTCACTTTGGTATGCAGTTTGCTAAATGGAGCAGTTATTCATCTAAGTAGCATATATATGCCTACTGACATTCTTTTATTTGTGCAGGAAAAGGATCATTTTGATACAACTGCTAACTGAATAACTGGAAAATGTTGCTGTATGTCTAATGATCTGACTTCAAAAACTTCTGATTCTTAGAGACAGAGAAGGATCAAAAGTTTGGTTCATTCTAAGCGAAAGAGCTAAGTTCTAGAGAAAATCTGATACAACAGCAGCTGCCTCAAGCAAGGTAGTAAGGTTTGGAGCGCCACCAAGCCGCCATCAAAGAGTGGAGCCTGAAACCCTGGAGTCTGGGAGAAAAGCTGTAACGGTTTTGTAGCCCTGGGCCCGTCGTATCATGTCCTGAGTCTCACTGTTGAGTTCCATCAGCTTCAGAGAAATTTCTGTCAGATCCCGCTTGGAGCCCACCAGAGCAAATGTTCCCGTCTGACCCAAAGTTTGGTGTCTGAAGTAGATGTTCAGTAATGTTTGGATCTCATCCTCAGAGCGCTGCCAAAGATGTCATTAGGCCACGTTGTTCTGCAAACAAACATCCAAATGTCTCTGCAATTAGGGTAAAATTACACAAGATACTCCCTGAATGAATATCAAAAAGAGTGTTTTACTTATCACACCTGCACTCACGAATGTAGAGAATTGCTTTTGAAAACTCATTGTTCTTCAAGCCCTCGAGGATGGCCTGCACAGCAGCTTCAGAGGAGCTCAGGATGGTCTCAGGGCAGGGAATGTCAAAAGTAGAAATCTTCTCATTTGACACTGAGGCCGCTGCTGTTCTCAGGTTGCCCTTCAATTCATTTAGCTCTCTAGACATGTTTGTAAGCTAAAAATTGGGAGGGGTTAATAATAATTTTACATAAGTTCAATTTTTATGTGCATCTGAATGTTAAAAGACAATAAAAGGGAAACAGACCTACCTCTGGAATCGAGCTTATTGCATGGACCTGATCAGTCAGCTTACAATAAGACTGAAAAAGCAGCAGCAACTGAAAGTGGAGTTTGTAGAGTCTTTGGCAGAGCTCCAGTTGCTGGAAGGAAAATGGTTTTGGATCAAACACAACCTTATAGTAGTTCTCGAATGATGACTTTAGAAGATAACAACTCTGATGAAGTTGATATTAAAATAAATAGGATGTTAGTTCTAAGTAAACAGAGAAACAAAAGAAGCCACTACAAACTTACAGCCAGAGATTCCATTTGCTACCAAGCAAGGCAGAAAAGAAGATAAGAAAAGAGAAAACCAAGGCCATGCAATTAAGATTTGAATTAGAAACTGAACAAAAAGTATCTGAACAGTTTAACATGCTCTGAAAAATGAAGTATTGTGTTTTGCGAAATAATTCTTTAAACTGCTTTGCATTTGTCATGTTACAATCACAAATTTCCATGCATTTTATTGGAATTTTGCACTAAACCAGCATAAAGTAGCACATAGTTGCGAAGAGAAAAGACAAGGTTTTGATTTTTCTTAAATAAGAGCAAATTTAAGTCAAAATTTCACTGACTTGCTTCTTTCAGCACAGCACCTTCCCCTGAAGATACCACCCTTCCTATGGATTGTGGTGACGCATTCATTAATTAGAACTGTCTAGTTAAATCCAAATGAAAATCTGAATAGATTTGAGGTACTTTGCATAGAAGAATGACAGTAACATTCTTCTATGTGATTCTTCTATGTTCATTCTTCTATGCTAGAGAAATACACTGAAGGACCTGCTGCTTTAACTCCAGCTAAGTCTATCTACAAAGCATTGACCGAGTGGGAATGATTAGAAATGCAAGCAACAGTTTTAAGACCTTTCAAAAAGGTTTGAAAACATTGTAAAAAATGTCCCTGCAGTTCTCAACTACTGCATAAACTACATGACCTATCAAATCAAAACTGCAAATAAAATACAGAGATACTTGTGTTTGTAACAGGACAAACAGTTCAATGTGTGTGATGACTTTTTCAAGCTACTGTATGTGTTTGATAAGAATGAAAAAAAGGAGGGTGTTATCATATTCTATTAGACAAAGCGAAACAAGCCAAACGGATTAACACTTTCAAATTACAAGAAATGCTTTGGAAAGTTAAGCATTAAATAGTGAAACATTCTGATTTGAATTGTTTACAGATGGATTAATGGAAGATTGATGGATTGTTTGCTGAACCATGCAGAGCAGAGCTGACAGTTATCACAATTCACGCGACAGAAACGTGTCAATGTGGCATGCACTGATTTGAGGCTGAAACAAGCCGAGTGACATAAAGAGGTAACACTCACAGAGCACACAGTAACCGTAATGCAGAAAGTACAGTATGAAAGAGCAGATGAACAGAATCCAAGTTTTCTCAGTTATCTCTGGATAGAAATCAACTTTTTTGCATGAACAAAAACTAAAGGCTTGAGGTAAGCCAAAGGGCAATGGAATTATGTGTAAATGTTATATTGTCTGGTGACATTGTCTTGAAATAAAAGTGTTTTAAAAAGTGTTTTACTTTTTCTTCATACTCCACCGGTTGGCATGTCACTGCAACCCCAGCAGTCCTGGGAAAGGTGGCCTTACAGCTGTTCAACCACTGCGAGCAATAAAGACAAGGTGGTTGAGACTCAAACAGCACAATAACAAGAAACTGGTCAGATGAATTTTGTTAAATATAATTTATCTCCTTACAGTGACAGCTGCCTCTTTTCTGTTGTTGTAAGTATCAAGATACTCTTGAAGCTCTAGGACGCTGAATTTCATTTTTTCCAGAAACCCATAGGACATTATCTGTAGAAAAGACATTATTGTTTATTATTATTATTATTATTATTATTATTATTATTATTATTATTATTATTTATTATTATTATTATTATTATTATTATTATTATTATTTAATTTCAATCATCTAATAGATGATGTATGTACATTGTTGAAAAAAGCATTTTGAGCTACTTACCGTGTCAGCATCAATAAACAGAGTTGGGCACTCAGAGCAAGATGCCAGGATCTCAGAAGATCTGAGAAACTTTGATCCTAATCCCCTCAAGCCATCACCAAGGTAACTCACAGCATCACACGTTAAGGAACAAAATTTAGCTTGGATACTCTGGAAATCATTAAAAACATATTGATTGTAAGAATGATAGATATTAAATGTCTTCACTAAAAATAAAAAAATAAAATCATCATTTGTGAGTGAAATATGAAATATCTGGTAAACAGATCTTGGTAGATTGCTATACAAACTATCTATAGACTGATCTCTATTCTAGATATGAACAAATATTTTTAGCAGTTGATAATTCTGATAATTTATTAACCTTAATCTGGACACAATTTAGATTCCATTTTGATTATTCTGAGAAAGAGCCAGAAATATTCAGGTGTTCTGTTTTTTTTTGTTAGTTTTTGCATGTGTGATGAAGACCATTCACTGGGAAGGCCAAGATTTTACCTTACAGGCTGATTTTGACACAAAAAGACTGATCAGTTTCTGAAAATTAATACAACTTAAAATAGTCTAATAAAGCTACAATCTTATAAACCAAAACACTTCAGAATCTATTTCCTATTTTGCCTACATATGTCCATTTGTGCTGCACTGTTTTTAACAGTTTGTCTTAATTTGCAAGTAATTTTTTTAACATCCACCTAGTATAGTTCCTTATCTGTACCATAAACATGGGCACATACTTTAAGTTTTGCCCTTAATTCCAAACTGTTTGAATACAAAATGGAAGATAAAAGCGATCCATATGGTGAGATGATCATACCTGAAACAGCGATGAAAACACTTGAAACGTGTAGACAGCACAGGAACCATCTGAGTCCGAGACGAGCTGGTTGAGGTGACTTCGCCAGGCCTCCTCTGCATCGTCACACACTGTTGGCTGGAAAGCAGCAAGAATGGCAGAGAAGAAGGGCAACGGGGGCGGTGAAGAGCGGGACTCCAGCATGTCCTCTTTCTCCTCTTCAGGAAGACTAAATACAAAAATGAGGCAAGCTGAGTTAATCTTACTGACAAGGCGAATATTTATGGCTGACTCAGGGTGTGATTGGGCACCTCAGTAAGCTGCAGTGTAGGTCCAGCTCTTCCTTGTAGTCATGATATGCCACGTCCATACTCAAACTGACCCCGCATTGATATTCGGAAGACAGTTCGTTGATAGAAAGAGACAGGTCATCCTCGTGGACATTACTGTCTTCATCATCTTGTGACACCTCATATTGGAAAACGAAAGAGGGACATCTTCTTAGCTAACCCTGACGGTAGCTAAATTCAAAGTGTAAATCAATATTGAAGTGCATGCATACATTTATTTATTATTCCCTTTGTTATACTTCATTATTAAACAGATCATATCCTATTTAAAAATAATTCACTAACCTTTCATCTGGACCCTATGGTTTCTCCTTTTGATGTTTTCTTTAATCTTGTGAATTTTGTGTGCATAAATTGTGCCAATTGATGAATAAATTATTGAATATTTGAACACAGCCATGATTATGGTCCTGCACTCATTTTTTTTTCAGACAGGCAATGTGTAAACCTTTCCTGACCGTTCACATGCCAAGAGTTTTTAGTTGTCCCTCAGCGCCACCCCCACAGAAGCAGCAGGTATACACATTGCCTCAAACAGACACAAGTAAAAGAAAGATTGGAAGATTACTTATGTACTTTTTAACCCTTTAGACTCCCAATCAATTTCTGGCATGAATAAATAAAAGCGCAAACTAGCCCACTGCCTAGAGTACAGCATATTGTTGTACAGATTTTTGTTGAATATTGTTATGCATGCAAGTCTTTGATTGCTTTAAATCAGCTCATGCTCTTCTTTGGAGACAGAAAAAGTCAGAAAAACCCCTCCACACACATGCAAAATTATGTAACAGAGACCAAACCCAAAGCATATTTCAAGCTGAAGACATTACACAAAACAATTCCACAGTAGAGCAACTATTTAGAAAAATTAGTAAAGAATTCCAGAATGGAGCTGCGGTAGGAGTTAGTGTTTCCGAGGATCTCAGACACTCTGAAGCCCTTATTCACCCGCTGCTTCGAGTCCTCTGAGAGTTGGACCTCGAAACTGGGATTTTTGGTGCCCAGAGGGGTTGAATTTGCAGAGGTTGTGTCAAAAGCGGCAGAGGAGGTGTCCGTGCTGCTGCTGCTGATCTCTGGTGTTGCAGGAAGGCTGATGGTCTGAAATGAGACAGGGACAGTGAAGTGAAATAAAAACAGATAATATTCCACCCTCTTGATCGCTTTACCAATGTTTGTATGGAACAGTACATAAACGTAACTGCAAGCACTCTTTTACTTTACACAGCCTAAGAAAACTCAATTTACTCCAGAACTTTGTCTGGCATCACATGAAGATAATTTTATATTGCACAACCAGCATATCTTTAAATTGTAATAATTTTGAAGCTGCTACCAGACATACAATAATATAAATAACCAGTTCCAAAAAAAGCATTATACACACTTTTCAAAGTATGTCGATTACAAGTAATGTCAGTCACAGTCTTTCTAATACTAATGAAATCCTAATGGCTTGAATTAAACAGAGATTTCAAAGTTTTTTTTTTTTAATATGAGATTTCTGTTTTTATAGATCTAAAACAACAACAAAAAAATCATTAAAAGAAATGATTTAAAAGTCTTTCCTTCAGTA
Organism: Poecilia picta; assembly: GCA_033032245.1. NCBI lineage: Eukaryota > Metazoa > Chordata > Actinopteri > Cyprinodontiformes > Poeciliidae > Poecilia > Poecilia picta. The sequence continues at coordinate 25,560,987 of CM065365.1, read as the reverse complement.
AGATTTGGAATTAGTGTTACATTATCATATAAACTTACAATCTGAGAGTGGGAGAGTATCTGGCTGGCCGCAAGCGAATCTTCCTCAGATGATTCATCCGAGTCTTCGTGGGCAATCTTACTGAGGCTGGGCATGCTGCTAGACAGCTGACTCTCCTCCAGAGGCTGCAGGTCACTTTGGTCCAAGCTGTCCATAGAGTGGCGACGCACTCCCCAGTTAAAGTTGTCCACAGTCTCGCCCTGCAACAGTAAAGCATCTTGCATTGAAAAATACCAAGATGCAGGTGGAAGCTCTTGGCTTGTTTTAACATGAATTAACCTGATAACATACATGCAAGCATTGTGCAAAACCACTAGCTGGCGATCACACTGTGTTATGAGCCTATCAAAATTTTTAATGAAGTGTACTGAAGCTGCAGCTAAACCCTAGAGGAGATAACGCTGTGAAAACACTAACAGAGTGAGTTTTTAAGACAACATGACTTTACAGATCTTGCAAAATCCAACAATTTTCCAAATAAAGTGGTCAAATGGGAGATTTCAACCACCTTGGATGATAACCTCAGGTGATTTGTGCCTTTTAATTACAAAACTATTCCACCTATTAGTTTATACATTCACACACTTTACAGGCAACAGGCTTGTTTCAAAATCAAACTATTTTTCCTGATTTTTTACTGAACAACATTCATAGATAGAAATGTTTTTAGAACAAAAATGAAGGAAAGTCATTTCTTTCATAAGCTTCAGAGACGGCGTGTCCAGTGCTTGCTCAAGTGGGCGTAATGACTTCTGTAAATTGGAAAACATGCAAAAATATTCAGTATTTCTGCCATCAGTGTGGCAGCTAACCTACCCACGCCAGAAAACTATTTTTTTAAAATTATTTTTATTATTATTATTTATGGCACGACAAGCAAAACTGGAACAAGAGAACACTTACCTGCAGCTCCTAGATAGCATAAATAAGACAAAAAACAGAATCCTCATTACATACGTCAGGGAGTGGGGGTGTGATTGGCATCTTTATGCTTGTTCTAAAAGTTTTTAAACAAAGCCAAGATGACTGTGACTCACCTCTCCGTCTTCAAGCTCAACATCCAGGAAGTCAAAGTCTTTGAAGACTCTGAACTGCTGTTCGGAGGTGGTGTCGTCCATGTTCTCGAGCTCGCGGGTTCCCTCATCAGAGGACACCAGGCTGGGCTGGTTCTCTATCAGGTCCAGCTCTCCACAACTAGAGAAGATAACCTGCAAAGAAATGCCTTTGTCATTTTTGCATGCATTAGAAAAAAGTCTATTCAAAAGTGATGAAACTTTGATCACTGAAAATTACCGAAGGATTTTTAGTGAGCCCCACTTCTTGTCCACAAAGTGACAACACATGCACCAGCTTTTCTCGTGTTCTTTTCTGCAGAAGGAGAATACTATTAACATTCAAATTTAGATAATTTTTTCCACACTGTAGATATCTAAAATGCGTCACCACATGTTTAGAGCAATCTTCCTGTGAAACAGACCAACTTTCTTACCTGCGAAGACTGAGGCCTCTTCCAGCTGACCGGAACCAGGACGTTGTTGGCGTTGGACCCGGAGGAGGTGGAGGAAGTACTGCGGGTCACGGCTGTGGCCATGCTCCTCACATCGTGACCCGGGGAACGCTTCAGATCGTCGTAACGCCGACCGATCACTGGTGTCTAGTAGCAAACAAAAAGGTGCAGGAACAAATGATATTCAGTCTGGAAAAGCATAAAGGAGAAAAAGACCTCCTAGACTTTAAAAGTTCATGACTTGGGCTCCATGGAAACACCCACTTTGCCTGGTCTCAAAGGGATTCCAGATAAAGTAAATAACAATATTTGGTTGTTTTTAATTCATTTTTTGTGCTAAAAGACAGGTATTCTGAGAATTCTCAATTACAGATCTAATGTGCCTCGAGTGTGGAGCGCCAGTATAACTCAGTGTATCATAAAACAGAGAAGAAAAAAAAAAGCAGCAGCAAAGATGTGACATCATTTCCTGCCATTCATAAACTAACATAAATAGCTCTCTGTTCTGTTCCCACACTCACATCACTAACAACACTTGGCTAACTGTATTTACAATTTTCATAACTCGCAAGGGAATTTGATAATATTAAGTATAACCAATAAGAAGGGAAAGAAATATTTTCTTTTCCAAAAGCGAACAACCTAAACTAAAAGCAAACCACGAAAAAGAGGGTTTGGAGGCTAAAAGGCCAAAAACAGAAGCATGTAAACCTTTTAAGGGGTCAGAGAGAGCTTCAAAATACAGTAAAAAAGGAAAGAAAAGAAAATGTGGTTCACCTCAGAGATATCAAAGTGAAAATCCAGAGTTTTCCCAGGTAAGGCTTTGGAAGAGCGGTCCCACATGCGACTGATGTCTTCATAGGAGAAGTCACTTTGTGGGAGTGAAGGCTGTACCAAACTGGCTGATCGGGAAACTACCAGCTTCAAGATGTTCAGCGCTTCCCTCCAATGGGCCGTCTACAGAAAACACACACATGCATGCAATGATTCCTATGCAAAGCATACTTAAAAATATCACCAAAGGTCTTATTTTGTGTTTTTAATGTGGTTCTATTTTTATACCAGAGGTGCTGGAGGGAATAAAATGCAGTATGAGAATAAACAGAGGCCTGGCCAGAGACAGTCTGTTTATAGTCTGGGTGTGTCTACAAATTTACTGCGCTGACACACAGGCAGCTTTTTTCCTCCTACTTTTATGAGCACTTACAGAAGGAACAGGGAATACAGATCCTCTCAGTCTTTCCACTATGTGCAGCTCCTTGCAAAAGTATATTTTCTCCTCAAGCATGTTCACATTTTGTGTTTTATTGGAATTATATGAGATGGACCAAAACGCAGTAGATCTTAATTGTGAAATGGAAAGAAAATTATATATATATATATATTTTCACACACACACATGCCCTAAAAATGTAAATAGGCTTTGCATTTCTGCTGTTTACCTGCACAAACTTTTCAATTGTCTTGAGGACCTCTATGTTGAAGGGTTTGGCTTGAATGCCACTCAGGTCCATGTGACTCAGGAGGCTGTAGAGGATTTGTAAAAGTGTCTGCTGCATAGAGGGGAGACCCTTCTCTAACAGCTGCAACAACAGTTAAACAAAATTCAGCTCGTGTTGCGGTGAAACTACATGACAGTAGCTGAGGGGGAAGAAAAGGTCAGCTGCACACACCTCTGCCATGTAGGTGACCAGGTTCAGCGTGATGTCTGAGAAGGTTTCATGGAGATACCGACACACCACGTTGACCCAAGAGAAGCAGTCTCGTGTGTAGGAGTGTGTTTTATACAAAGTCATGACGTGAGCGAGGTTGGACAGCTTGGCATTCTTCTCCTCGAGGCAGACCTGCAGAAAACGGCACAGGATATGGAAATATAATATACAGTAAAATTAGTGTATAACGCTGGTCAGAAGTTTGTAATACAAGCATTGTTCATGTATTTTGGGCTTTTAATCATGAATTTGAGCTATTAATTCAACAGAGACAGTGATAATACAACAAAAAGACATGATTATAGCTGCACAGATATCATTTCAGTGTGGATTTTACACACAGGCAAAAATAAACGTACAAGCTCAAATATATATTCGAACATATAATCTGAATTAAATGTCCCTTAGAACGTTGTAGGGAAAACCCTTTCTTCTTGTAACCATCAAAAATAAGCAGAAAGAATGCATATTTGATCACTCTTCTCATTGCAGATGGTAATGCTCACTTTAAAAAGTTCATTTCTGGCATTTCTGGTTTCCTGTTTTTAAGCATTGTTAACATATTTCCAATAGGATGGAGAGCATAGACATTCCCAAGGCTTCATTTTATTTTAGCCTATTATGTTTCCTTCAGGGCTGCACAGTGGCACAGTTGGTAGAGCTGTTGCCTTGCAGCAAGAAGGTTCTGGGTTTGTTTCCTGGCCCTGGTCTTTCTGCATGGAGTTTGCATGTTCTCCCTGTGCAGGTGTGGGTTTTCTCCGGGTACTCCGGCTTCCTCCCACAGTCCAAAAGCATGACTGTCAGGTTAATTGGTGTATCTAAATTGCCCCTAGGTGTGAGTAGTGTGAGCATGGATGTTTGTCCTGTATGTCTCTGTGTTGCCCTGCAACAAACTGGCGGCCAGTCCGGGGTGACGCAGCCTCTCGCCCGGAATGTTAGCTGGAGATATGCACCAGTACCTCCTGACCCCACTAAGAGACAAGGGTGTAAAGAAAATGGATGGATGTTTCCTTCCGACCCAGTTTTAATGTGTATTGAATTGATGACATAACGACGGAGGAGTACTTCTTAAATTTTCAGCTTCACTTTTAATCAGGTGCTGGATCATTGAAACTGGGAGTTCCTAAAAGGTGATCATCCCAAACACACATCTAAGTAGTTTTGGAACGGATAAAGCAGGGTGTCATTAATGTTTTGGAATTTTCCCTACGTTAACCCAATTTAAAATGAGTTCAAAAGCAGTCTGATTCAAAAAAGCTTCAATAATTCTTGATAAATAAGGAGCCGAAAAGCATCTGTCTAATGTGCAACATGCTTAAGAAATTAAACTAAATATTAGTGAAGGTGTATTTTTATATTTGAGTCCATATGCATAGTTTGATCTTGTGGTTTAGAGGAGATCGACAGGACATTCAAGATGGTACATTATTGGTTTTACAAGTCATTGAAGTTGTTTGCTGTATAATCATTCACTGATAAAAAAGACATGGTAAAAATGCACAATTAAATGCTGAAAATAAAAGTAACATCCATGCTGATGATGAATGAATGTAAACTTCTTCTGTAAATGTGAGGAAAAACATCAACAAGCCCAAACCTGAGCTATCTTCTCTGCAACATCTTGACAAAAAGGTGATGGTGCATCAAAGTTCTGCACGAGATGTGGAAGCAAGCAGAGAACATTCAAGGGAAAACCTGACAAACAGAGCAAAAAAAACAACGTAATTTCAGACTTGCTAAAAAAAAAGAGTAAATATGACTTGCAAGTACTTTCAAAAATCTTAAAATTATCTACTGAGTTCCCTCTTCACCTATGGCTTGTGACATATCCACTACAGGCACTCTGGACACAGGTGTGAGTTGACAGAAGAGTTGTAGCGTGAGGTCCGTGGTGGACGAGGACGTGAAGCCCTTTAACAGTAGTTGCTGGAGTCCAGTGAAACTGCTCCACTTCAGCTGGCTCTGGAGCTTCTCCAGCTTCTCCCGGTTCTCCTGCTTGTCCAGCGACATGTTGGTCAGCAGCTTATTCAGCAGCCTTAGCGACATCTGATACTCAAACTCAAAGTCCGACTCCATCAGAGACACTGCCACCCAGAAGACGGTGGCCAGCAGGTTGCTGGGGTGGTTTATGCTCATCGGGTCGGTGGTGTTGTCTTTCGATGAAGACAAGCTCCGCATCCTGGCTAACAGAACCTGTTGTTCGCAGGCTTGGATGCGGTCCAGTGTGGCACTGCGAGGAGGGTCCAAACACCTGTCAGCTTCTCTGAATTTTTGGGGGACAGAGGAGCTCCTCTGATGCCTGCTCCGTTCTTCTCTCCTCAGGCCGAGCTGCCCTGTGCTCTTTCTGTTTGATAGCTGTTTCAAACTGGTAAGGAAATCTGGGGAGGATGCTCTGTAATTCAAGAAGCAGTGCAATAAAGTGAGTGGATGCTTAACAGAACACCAGTTGGAAACAAATCTGCACAGAGGAAGCACAAACCTTGTAAAGAAAGCCATGAGATCATTGTTTTTCAGACACTCCGCCAAGTTATCCACCACAGATTCCAGAGTTAGCAATACCTCCATGACATAGCCCTGAGAGGAGCATACACAATTCAGTTCTGGGGACCTTTTCCAGAGTCTTTTTTAGTGTAATTTAAAGTTTAAATATAACATCTTACCACATACTGTTGATTCACATACTTACTTGGACTTCTTCGCCGTGCTCACCGATGACTTCCACGAGCCTCGACAGCAGGTCAGACACGGCGTGGGCAGAAATAGGCTGACGAAGAGCTCTAAAGACCTGAAAGGAGCGGCCGGCGTAGTGACGAGACGAGCTGCACAGAGCCGTCTGCAGCGCCACTTCGCTGAGCTGCTGCTCCAAGAAGTAATCTGATCAGGAGAGAGAGCATGAAGAGTAAATCCACTCCTGCAACGGCATGGGAAATGATAAAAACTCAATATGAACACTCCAGTTACCTGACTTGGACTCCTTGAAAACAGATACCACATGCCGCAGAAAGTTTGTCAGTTGTGCTGTGCTTTTAGAGACTTGGTTCTTTGGGGAAATGTCTTCATGACACCACAATGGTCCATATGGTCTTAGAAAACAAGATTTTTTTTGTTACAATAAACCCACATTGTAATCTCTTTATAAAGGAAGTTCTGCTGGAAGGGTATTCTTCTAAAACATTATCATACAAAATTGTTGCCACACCAGCCAAAAGAATTCAAATTCTTTCCTAGGTAAAATAAAAGATAAAAGAAATTCAGCTTTTAAATGGCTTTGTCTTTGTAATGGACTCAATGTTTATATGAAATTAAAAAAGTGGTCTGATTTCTTCAGATAATGGATTTGTAAATCATAAAAATTGGACATGTAAAGCTCAGTCTTGAATATTTGCCAGGATACAGTTCTGCAAATTTCAAGGATAAACTGTTTTCTATATTGTTACTCTTCAAAAAACATGCAATTTATTCTTCGCAATAAGAAAAAGATTGTGTCAAGGCAAGTGGCTAGTAAAACTTTGTGCATGTACATATTTTTTACCTGAAGTCAACACAAAGTTATAAGACTTTAACATTTAAGCATAAAGTGTTTTGTTAAAGCCCTGTGTCTTGTGAATGTTTAATAATTGTTATTTCTTCTCTACCTTATCATTTTCAGACCTGAAATGTTACATTCATTTACACATGCAAAACAAATTGCAATACAGAAGAACTACCACTAGATGGAGACCTACGTCCAGGAACATCCTGCAGGATGTCAAAGTCATTCTAGGCATTATTTTACCTCACTTTTACTGTGATACACATTTAGTAACTAAATTACAAAAAAACTATAATACATCAATATGGTTACCTTGTTATCAGAAACTCAATGAGCTTATTGCTCTTCTCATTCATTTTGCAGGAGCTCACAAACTCTTCCATCTCCTGTGTGATCTCCGGCAGGTTGCTGCTGCTGCCCCCCAGACTCAGACTGGACGATGTGGAGGAAGAGCTCAGCCCAGAGTCTGGCACCGGAGATGCCTGGCACTCCCGCAGGAAGTCACAGTCACCTAAACACATGCCAAAGGATCAAATATTTAATCGTTTGCCCCTTTTGAACAGCGCCTACCTCGGATCACCTAACTGCACTATTTAAAACAAACGCATTGTTATTTTGCAAAGAAATCTGTAGAATAAATTAAACAAAGCTCCTTTGCAATATACAACATGCCAGTACGCAACGTCTAGACAATTTTCAAGAAAAATGATTAGCAGTTGAACCAATTGAGGTTTGAGCAGATGGCCCCAATTTTAACTGGAGGATAAAATTAGCAGGATGGAATGCTTTAATCAAGACCTTTGATGTCCTCTGCGCTCAGTATTGCTTTTGGCACAGTGTCCAAATAGTTTCTCCCCAAGATAAGAAACTTATCTATTGTCTTCGAGGAATGCAAGCCATCCCCTTCTGACTTTCAAGTTTATAATAGCCAGACAGAAAAGCCACATGACAAACACAAGCCTGCTTTATCAAGAGGTGTCCTAATTCAGCCTTCCAGGAGAGTGCGAACAGCTCTGAAAGCTGACAAACATGACTACCTGCAGGCGAATATTCCATCTGAAGGCTGGACGTGCAAGTGAGGGTCTTGAGGACATTGACTTCCCGCGTCTGCAGTAAAACTGATGCAACGGTCTGAAAGTTGTTGTTACAGAAAAAGGCGATGAACAGGTGAAGGAGCAGACGTTTGCTGTGCTCAAAAACCTCGGGGCGATAGTGATCCATGCCTGTAAAGCAAACACAAAGATCAGATGAGCTGCCGCGTTGTTTGACACCGTCTTACAGAAGGATTCAAAGCAGGTGACCTTTCACACATGTCACTACATTACAGACATAAACAATAAAGTCTTTTAATAGGACTTTATATGGCAGATAAAAACAAAGTTATGCAGGCCTCAAATGCTTGGTGTAGTACATTAGTAAACAAATATAACGTACACCCCAGGCAGTTTGGGGATGTGGTTATGGAGAAGATCAAAACAAGGTTTAAATTAATAAACTATTTACAGAGCACTGCTCAGTCAATCCTCTGCAAATTGAAAGATCAAGTCATGACTTGAAACCTTATAAGACATTGTAATCCATCTAAACCGACTGTGCAGGCAAGGGAAGTCTTTATCCGAGAAGCCAAGGAGCCTATGATAACTTTAGATGAGCTGCAGAATCCACAGGTACATGGATAAAATATAAACAGGTAAATGGATAAAATATAAAAGGATATGTTTGCAGTAAGCCATGAAGTGACATAGCAAACGAAGATATTGAACAACGATATTGTGGACAACGAGATAACTTTTTGGCCTTCACACAAAATGCTGGGAGTGGAAGAAAACTAACACTGCACATCTCCTTTGAATGATTAATGACCCCCTCCATCCAATCTGACTGGGCTTGAGCTATTTTGCCAAAAATTGAGAGAAATAAGGTTTCAGACAAACCCAAACAGACTTGGAGATGAAACTACTGTGAAAGGTAGTTGCAGAAGCAAGCACTCAGGGGTGCTGAATACAAAACCAGGACACACTTTTCAGATTTTCTTATGTAGTTAATTAAAACAACATGTATCCTATTCCATTCACTTGAAACTTAGGCCCAACAATGTGTTGGCCCTTTCAGATATACAGTGAAATGAAATATGTTATGTTTGTCATCGTGATGTGACAAAATATGAAAAAGGTGAAGGATGGTGATATCCTTGCATGACACTCTAGTATTTCTACAAGAAAAAAACAAACGATCCCAGATTGACATATATACGTAATTGAAAAAATACAATAGTATGGAGTCTTTACCCAAAAACAGAGCATGTAGGATTAAAGGAAGGTGCAACGTCCAGTCCTCTCTCACTCCGTGGTCCACCACCAGCTCTGTCATGAAGATCACTGCAATATTACACCTAAAGTAATCGCAAAATTTAAGGAAACGTGTTACATAACCAATTTCACATCTGTGACCAATTGTACAGTTCTACAGCTTTAAAAGAAACCTCAGCAAACTGTCAAAACATTAAATAGATTTTAATCTTGTAACCTGTGCAGTGGTCCTCTGGGAGTAATGGTTTCTGGTAAAAAGTCCACCAGTGGAGCCCAGCATCCTCCGTTAAGTGGCATGGGGAGTGGGTGGGGCTTGTTTGTTTCAATAACAAACGTTAGCCAATCCACATAGGGCGGCAGAGGTTCACCTAAGTGGTCATAGGATATTAATTTTGCATTCATTCATGTTTAATACAATTCAAAAGACATTTGTGTGGGTAACAATACATCTTAATCATATCAGTGTCACAATATCTTGTAAGGATCCACTGTATTTCTCTTGTCATTTCTTTTAGTTATTTATATTAGACACTTGGTTGTTTTGGGACAGAAACCTTGGCTACTTGAATTTCATTGCAGGGAGTCACAGAAGCCCGAGGCCTTCAACACATTGCTCATCCATCCTCAGTGGCTCCCTGCTGGCTTCGTTCTTGCTCTTTGTGCCAGATTGTGTGTTTCTCACCAAACAAAAAAAATAACAAAGACATAATTCATTCACGTTTTTAACACAGCGTAACACATACTTTTCTCTTCATCGTAAGATCCTCCTGAACTGTTGCTGTAACGTGACTCCAGTCGGCTGTGTGCTCTCATTATATGACCAAGCCTGAGACCAGAAAAAAAAACATAGGCTATATATCTATAAAGATATCAACAAAAGTCCTCCAACGCTGTTGTTATCTCTGATCACACGATTTAAGTCGTCAGTGGACACTTTACCTCTCCTCGTTCTCCTTCATGGTCTTGATGTCATCTGTGTCGGGAAAGTTATCTTGGCAAGCTACGACCGTATTGCTACTTGATGTGGTTCCTGAAGAAAGAACCATAAGTGAACATGTTTTATAATATGCTAAAGGAATTACAGCTACCACGCATTTAACACTGGGAATCTGTCCAAAGCAAGCAGTTTTCAATGACTGGCCACAAAGTAGCTCCACTAAAGCAATTAAATTTGTCCTGGAATTTTCCCATCAGAAAGTACAACCAATTTCAGTTAGTGTAAATTCAATGAAGTGATACTGATAGATACTGATAGAATACATATATATATATATATAATATATATATAATATATATAACATATATTTTTTTTTTTTTTTTTTTTTTTACATTATATGTAATCCTTATAGATCTCATAAATGTCATATAAACCTTTAAAAATGACTCTGGAAAAATATTTAAAAATTAAAATGTATCCTTATCCAGGTTATGACAGTTCAGCTTAGTCTGTTTATAAAGCACTGATTCACATTAAAACTTCACATGTAGAGGGGTTTAAGAAAAACTGGAAGAATAAAGAAAATGACCTGAAGCCACTGCAGAATTTTTGCTTGTGGCAGTGAAACGATAGAAAGGAGGGCTGTCACAGTGTTGCACCACAGGGTTGACAGGATCTGTTTGCTGCAGCTCAAATAACAACTCCTCCATGGTTTGCATTGTGTTGTTTCGGCAAAGATAGATGACCACCTTTTTGATCTAGATTAATAAAGAAGGAACGATTCTTCAGAGAAACTGTGAAGTTAAAGGAAGACATTTTTCTGACATTTTCTAGACGGCCTGAATGTCTTACATATGGGAGAAGGGTGGTGTCACTGCTGACACCACACAGGCTGATAATGAACTGCAGAGTGGTTCTCAAATTGTTGCTCCATTTCTCATTGCTGACTAAAGCATTCCAGGCATTTTCCATCTCTGGTCCAGGTAAATCATCTCCATACTAAGAACAGAGATAAAAAAAAAACCCACAAAGCTGTATTCATTTCAGTTATATATGACATTATACATCTCAACAACATTTTACCTTGGCTGTCATGAACATGAGGTTATTGAGAACCATAGATGTGGCTTGTAACGATCCCCAGCCTGTGCCCTTTAATGAGTGTGATGAATCTATGCTGGTCAGCTGACAGGAAGTCTCGCAGCTGGGGTTTGACGGTGCAAAGACTGGGAGCAGCAAGCCGCTGTCCACTAGTTCAATGTTACCAAGCCAGGGAAGGAGGTAGGTTAGCATGATCTGCCTGCCATTGGAATGAGTGGTGGGGAACCTCTGGCTAACCTCTGTAAGAAAAGGACGCCAACAAAAACATCAGCATAACATCACTAGAAACTGCAGTATTTACACTTGGACAAATGAAGATGAAATATTCCTCATTTCACCATAATGTTCAATTGTGAAGTTGTCCATTTAAACAGTAAAGAAGACTTTTTCCCTCCTCACAATTCTCTCTGATTCACACAAACTTGTCCAGCACCAAGTATTCAGAGACATGTAAAGCACTTCTTTGAACAGTTTCAGTCTGGCTTCAATTGCAATTATAGGAGAGATGCAGCCACATGTCAGATCTCCATCAACATCCTTATAGCAGAGTCATTAATCATTCTCATCTTTCTAGACTTTGCGAGGACACCGTCTCCTGTAACATTTTACAGTGAAGATTATTTTACACTGTTACTACTGCCAACACTACAACTGGTTTAAACCTTATTGCTCTGGCAACATAAATAATTTCCAATCACCATTGGTGTTCCTCAAGGGTGTTTACTTGGCCCACTTTTTTCATCAATCATCTTGGCAATAAGTTGTAATAATTTAATGTATTTTCATTGAACTAATGAAACCAAACGCTATTTCATTCAACCTAAATCCTGCCTGCTTGTTAATATGTTTCGAAGTCTGTTTCCATGAGGTTAAATGTTAGTTACTTAAAAATTGTTAAATAAATCAGGGATAAAACTGAAGTTCTCCTAATTGGTACAAAGTCATAACACACCCTACCGCACCCTCAAGTCTACTTTTCTATTGCCCTCGTGATTTATTTATTTTTTGCTTCATTGTTTTATTTTGTGATCATAGAGTTAGCTTGAGTGTCTTAAAAGGCATTTATAGATCATCTTCGTCATCATTATCAACACCACTTGCCTGAAAACAAGGGGAGCGTGAGTTCTGGGTACATCCTGGCTAGCTGAGTAGAGAGTTGTGGGAGTGAGACACTGTAAAGAGGAGGCAATGGACCATGGGTGCCATACAGAATGCTGCTTGGCTTCAGCTCTGCCGTCTTCTTAGAGTACATGAATAACTTGTCTTCAAGTATCTGTTTGAAATTTTTAAAAAATCAAGAAGGGTGTTATACATACTTTTCTTTATTTTTAGGCAAATGTTTTAGATTACTAGCAATTATTTGTAGTTTGACTTGTTCCACAAAAATAACAGAGATGTAGAAACAACCTCAAAACGATTCCAAACATTGACTATTGCCGCAAAATGAATAGTCATATATTTTCTCTGTGAAAAGTGGAAATTTAACAAGTATTTTTTGTTTTTTTCTTACCTGCATTAGCAGCATTGAAATCTCATAGAGTTCTCTGTTGGTGCTAGATGCTTTAAACAGCACAAGATTTAGCAGTGTAACAATGTCACATGGGTAGTTTTTACTGGTAAAAAAGGGGGAAGAGACAAAAAAAGTTCATTGTAAAGAAAATATTTTTTGTTTTCAATTATTTTGATTCCGTAGAATTGAAAAAGTCGATCTAAACAGTCGAGAGCTTAAGATTGTTTATACCTGCTGGAAAAGACGGTAGCAATGGCTTTAAAGCAACCAGAGGCGAGCTGGTGGGAACCAGTGTAGCACCGATCCACCGCCCAGTTGAACAGGTTGACCTGGTCGGCATTTAGCTCCAAAAGCAAGATCACAACTTCACAGCCAAGCTGGTGGACCTGAGCACAAGGCAGACAGAAAACTGATTTACAGAATTACGAAATGATTTACTTTTCTTTGTTTAGTATGACTTATTTAAGCATTTTGTGAGTGATTATAACAGTTTTGCAACACAAAATGATTATTTACTATTAGCAAGATCCCTTTTGCTCAACCTACGTAACACTATTTATGAAGAAATGTGTGGAGAAAATAAACATGCAAAAAGTTTTGTTCATTGTCTAAACTTTCTAGATACAACATCAGACAAGCAAAATAATTATTTGCTTCTTGCCAAGATTCCTGTAAGAAGTTGGCAATAAGCAGAGCTGGCCTTTTAAAAAGCAAGCTGCAGCATGCCATCAGCTCAGTCTACTCTTTGTTAAAATGCACCACAGTGGTAAAGCATTGGCTACAGACCCGCTGATCCTGGCAGGCCAGTATATTATCCAGCCACTTATAGAGGTATCCATCTTGAGAAAGGCCGACATTATCGAAGACAGGACCACAGCACAGCACAGCAGACATGGCCTGGAGAAATAAACACAATCAAGACAAGCCGCTTAACTTTTAATTGTCCTGACTTTCTGATCTCAAATTATCATAATAATTACTTTTAAAATTATTTTTTATTGAATGTTAAATAGTAATTGAGCTCAACACCAGGCAAAACAAGATGATATTTCAGACACGATTTACCTTTAGAGCACAATACTGATATCTTGTGATTTGATGATTCCTATCACTGTATCGGTCCAGTGGGGTGAACATGATGCTGAAGGGACCTGCCCATTGGCTGAACAGGATAAAGAGGTGATGCCGAAGGCTCTGCTGTGGAAACAGGAATCTCCTTTGGTGCACTAGGGAGGAAAAAAAAGTTGTTGTAGGTAAGGGCATTAGGAAAGTGCAGTGTCAGGAAACCTATTTGTGCATCATAATAAACTGCTGCAGAAGGACTATGCATAAAAGCAAAATATCAACATGCTTCAACAAGCCATTAGCAGGCCTTTGGAGACTTAAATACTAGGCAACCCATGAGTCATCACCCTCTTTTGCATCTTCTGTCTTTAAGCTGAACTATTTTTGGACCTACTCCCAGCACACACTCCAAGTCAAGCACAGTGCTAAGCATACTTTTGGCCCTTTTGTAAAAGGGGTAGTTTACAAGGAAGTTCAGGGGTACCTGGTACACATTGGATGAAGTTGGCCACCATCGCACTAAAGTGAGCTCGGATGTCCTTGAGGATCTCAGCCTCTTTGTCATTTTCAGCTTCAAGAAGCATCCGGGTTAAATCAACATATTCCAGGAACAAAGCACCAAGGGCGAGGGTGTCACGTTCCAGAGCACCATTTGTACTGCAGGACGACAGAAAGAACAGATTTTATTGGTCTTTAATTCTTGTAAATGCAACTCCATTTCGAAAACAAGTTTCAGCTGCAGCCACACTAACCTGTCACTGATGACACCAGCATCAGCCAAAAGCTCAAAGATGCGAAGCAACTGTAATCGCAGCAGGTCCCGCCGCTCACGGCGCTTCTTGTTCTGCCAACGAACATGTATACATAACTTAAACAGTGAGGATTCTCTGAAACAAAAACGCTCTCTGGTGAGGAACATGAACACGTGTTGAGCATCACAAGCAACAAACCTCAGGTCTTCTTTCTAATGCCTCTTTCATGAGGGGATGTAACTCCTCCACAAGCTCCCTGTGTGCAGAAAGTGCAATCATTATCAATCTATTTTTACTTCTTTCTCTGAAAGGGATTTGAGCAACAGAACATGAGCTGGAGGAAACAATGTGAGTAGAAATTTAAAGGGTTATAAGGCCCCATTCAGGTATAATCCTGTGTTTGTCTCCACATTAAATCCATACAGAAATTTAGGTCAGTGAAGATTTTAATTAAAATGTGGACCTACATTCCATTTAATCAGTTTAGTTATAACTCAACCCTGCACCACCACAAAAAAAAAAAATCAATGTCATTCAATTATCATGAGGCACTAAAGCTCATGATAAAATTAAGGATGGGACAAAAAAGTCATTTAGTACCCCAAAATTTAACATTTACGGTGGCAATTGTTCAGAAAATAAAATGTCAAACATAGATTTACCTGAATACCAACAAATTAGTCCGTCCAAATCCAAGAACTAATGACTCTGTCAACTCGATGCTCTCTGTTCTCATCAGTGGGACCAGCTGCTTTAGAAGCCAAGCCACAGATGGGCTTCCAATAACCTGAAAGAACAAAACTGACATTGTTCGGTCGCCACAAATGAAATCTCTCATGCAGCCTGAGCAGCACTAATTAGTCGGAACTGCACTGAGACAAAAATACAGTTAAGAATACACCGGTTTCCTGTTTCACTCATGTGAAATAACCGCTGTGTAATTCAATGCATTGAGTGTGAATGTCAACAGGCTTGGTGTGAACACCTGATTCTTTGCACTCTGGGCACTGAGGAAATTATTAAGGCACAATGACGAAGAGACAACTACCTTGTTATCATGACTGACAGTGCTATCAGGTGTGGAAGTTGTGATCTCAGGTGTCGACGCTCTCAGATGGCCTGCGCTCATGATACTGGGCTTGGCCACCCCAAAGCAAAGAATCAGGTAGTTTCTCCATAATGTTACGTAGCTCTCCCCACTACCAGATGTGCCAGTCTTCTTTGCATTCACTGGACTGCTGGTAAGACCATGACACTGTTAGGGATATATTTAAGAACATGTACTTTGTGGATTTCCAGTCGACTCTGAGGACACTTACTTCGGGTCCACCAGGGGCATGAGCATCTGCAGTCGAGTGAAGGCGTAGGGCCAGACATAGCTGAGAGCTGTGGGGCAGAACTTTGGAAGGTTGTCCTGCCGAAGGAGGCAGAACACACACAGCACCCAGGGGTCCTTCACAGACTGGGCGGAGAGCCACACGTGCGAGGGGCTCATGATGTCATACTGACTGTTGACAAGTGCCGCATTCCACTCTACGAGCCACTGAAGATCCACGTGGTGGCCAGCTGGCAGCGCGGCCTGCGACAAGCCAGTGACACAGCAGGGGCAGAGGTCAGGGGTGGTGAGCAAAATAGATTTGAAACAAGAATGCATTGGTGACGAAGTGGAGGCGACTGAATTAAGCAACAGCTACTTGACTTCAGGTGTTTGGTTTGTACGTCCAACAAAAACCTACTGGTTGATACAGATAAATGATTTGAAATTGATTGTTTTTTGTTTGTTTGTTTGTCCATGACAAATGCTGACCAGGTTCTTCCATGATGAAATCATTTCAGAGTAAAGACTCACACCATCACTCCCCCTTTTTGTACAATAAATTAGATGTTTAAAAATGCATGAAAAGAACCATAGAGATGTAAGAATTTCTATGAAAAGACATTTTCTACAACAAGCCAGCAGTTCATTCAGACTCAGAGAGAGAGAGAAAGACTTTTAGCAGGAAACAGGAAGGCTGAAATAAAGAAAGCAAAGTCAGGATTTGAGGCATAAGACAATGCAGGTTAAAATTAGTTTAAAATGCATGTCACTGTTCAAAATCATCCAAACAAATTTTCAGTTGTAATTGTGTACTGATTTTGCTTTAAGTTAGGGAGTGACAGAAGTTTCTCTGGCTTTTCAATGTACCAAAAAAGTGCACTCAAAATTAACTGATAAAATAGCAACACTATGCAAAAACTTCCATTTGACTAAAATCAAAAAATCAAAAGCAAAAAATGCTATACACTTCACAAACTACTAAATCCTTTTTGAACCAGTTCCATTCTAGTCACCAACTTAAATGTGTTTAGCAGTAATTAGTTTGCTGAGAAACCTGTAATCTTTACATGTGACTGAACTCTCTTACTAGCTATTATCTTGTTTTCAACCTAGCCTATTGGCTCGCAAACAACTCGCCTGAAATAAAGACGGTAAATAGAATCTAATCAGACCTAATAGGCCACAGAAGGAACTTACTGCATCAGAGACAGCTATGTTGATAAAACTCTCCAGGATAACAGGGCTGAGCTGATCCATGATCTCTATCATTGGTTTTTCATCATCCTGCAGTTTACAAAACATAAAAAAGAAATGCAAACTCTCAACATCAAACATTCAACTGAACAAGATTTTACACTTTACTATTTTTTTTGACATAGTTTTGGTGTATCTTTGACTTACCTCGGTCTGTCCTATTGTCAAGTAAAGACTCCGTATCTCTTTGAGTACAGCGATGGCGAGTCTGCGGGTGCTCAGCTGGCAAGAGCAGAGCAGTACGAGTGCCAGTCCCTCCACAGCGTGCAGCACAGTGGAGTGAGGACCTCTGTCTGCAGGCATCTTATGGCCCGAGCAAGAATTCAGCAGCTGTGAAAATTGAAACAACTGTTAAATTTCTATATCTAATAACAAAAAGTAAATAAATCACAATTAAATTATCTGCACCAGGTGTATCCTGGAGCATCAACCTTAGGCAGAGAAGATAACCCATTTGCTAAATGCATAATACGTGTAGAAACTCCAGCTCACCTCGACAGCATGCAGCTTAGCGAGATCATGGCTCTTTCCAGAAGACGCCAGGGTTATTCTCCACTGTGTGAGCAGCTGCAGCAGTAATCTGAGGGACGTATCTAACAACCCTTGGTGGGTGTCTTGAACCTCACGCAACAGGAAGTTGGTGAATCCAAACAAAACGTCGTCACGCCAGTCAGAGAAATCCACCAGCAGACTTTGCAGGGAGTTCTGGGCTATGAGACGAAGCTCATCATCCATGTGGATCGTCAACCTGGAAAACCAGACAAAATCAAGAGGTTGTCATGTAGAAAGTTTAAGTTTTATGTCTGACATGCAGAGATTCAACGGGGAAAATACTGGGATTTACAAGTCTTGACACTAATTTCTGCATAAGAACTAAAATGTTCTGCTGCTACATGACTACATTACATTGGGATATCAATTTTTGACTTTTGCCTCCATGCATCCTTAAAAAAACACCTATGGGTATACAGATATTAATTGTGCATTCAACTGTCATTAATGCTGTTATTAAAGCCAAGTTGAGCCAAATATAAATTTACTCTACAGACTTCCTCTGAGATGTGTGACTCACCGTGAGAGGAGGTCAATGAGTTCAGGTTTGGACATCCCATCAGGAAGGATGCGAGGAATGGCAGCAACACAAGTCCTAAACAAGTCTATCTTTGGCTTTCTTTCACCCCTTAAAAATCACATAAAAAAAAAACATCTGACTTTAATCTTGCTTTGTTGTCAAACTGATCAATTGGTGTGATTTTAAAAAAAAAAAGCAAAGTAAGTGATTGTGGCCAAATAGTTTTTCTTACGTGATCATGTCCTCAGGCTCTTTATTCAACATCTGAGCATTTGTCATCATCATGCAGCGTCCCACCTCCTTATCAAGGTGTCTTAGGATGCTGTCAATCGCTTTCCGCACATGAACATAATATTGGGACATCCCTGAACAAGAAGAGGGCAAATTAGAAGGAATTAATCAGATAAGAAGCCACCATTCTAAGAATTAAAAAAAAAATCTCAAATTGATACATATTCTGAAAAGAAAATTGCTAAAAGATATTTTCTTATGTCAGCTGTATGATATTTTGATATTTTTCTTCTAGGGGATAAAATAAAACAAGAAATTAAACACCAAATATATTGACACTGTTGAACATAATGTTACAGAAACTATGCACATTTCTTGTCGGTATGAACATATAAGCATTTTTAATATTCCCGATCATGGTCCGTCTCTCTCACCGATGACTTTGGCCTCCTCATCAGTCAGCGTTTTGCTCAGGTATGTCTTCTTCACTCGGAGCGTGTTCCCAGAGGGCAAAGAGCAACCGGTATTCGGCATCGGGGGCTCTCCGTCCTTCTGCTGCAGTTTGTCGGCGATGACCAAGAACGCTCTCAGACCAATGTTCATTCTCTGAACAAAACAGAAGATGTTAACAATTTTTAACACAACACTATCCATCCTGGAGAGTTCTAGTGAAAAAAATTAAAGGAAAAAAAATGCAATCATTTCTACACGTATTTTATGTTTAGCAATATAAATCCATGCTTTCTAAAGGTGTAAATATAAATTTAAAATAGAAGAAAGTACATCTTTAAAAAATATTTTAATAGGATATACTGTATTTTGCATCAGTATTGTTATATATCTTTTTTTATTGAAAACTGTATCAGTGACAAAGTAGATGACGTACCTCGGGATTAAGACTGAAAGCTTTTGCAGGTTTTCCAACACAGAGAAGGTCAAAAATGATTTCCTTCATGGCGAAATCCAATCTTTCCTGCAGAGAAATAGGGGAAACATGCTTATTTCACACATCTTAACCTAAGTGTCAATCACAGTAACATCTACTGAGAGAATCATAGCACATTGCATTTACCTGCGCAATAAACTGAATGATTTTGACAAATATATTGAGGGGCATGTCTCTCGGCACCACACTGCGAGACCCTTTAGGGAAAAGCGTTGTTATGATGGTGCTCAGACGACTGTGAACACACACAAACATTGTTTTAGAATAGTGAGGTTATAAAAATGCACTTTCAAGATATATTTCACACCTTTTAAACATGAGAAAAACCTCTTTTAACCTTACATTTTATGTCCTGCAACAGTATTTCAGTACCTTGAACTATTTCAGAAATAGTTCAAGGTACTATTGAACTATTTCTGGAAAAAAGAGAATGTGTGATTGATTCTCTTTTTAAATATTAACAAATAAAAAATCTGAAAAGAGCGTAATGCAGAAGTTCTTTGCAATACGTTGCTTTCTTGAGTTATGATTACTTTTTTAAAGACACAATAAATACAAATAAAATTACGGCATCATCTGGGGATGCTAATTTAGTGCTGAGGCCTGAAATTACTGTAAACTACTAGCAATAAAGCAGGGTAAATAGATTTACCCTTGGGTTGCTGTGTTGCTTTCACACTTTATTCTGATCATGTAAACCCACAGCAGGCGATACAGGGACTCCAGAGCAACACGAGCCATTTTAGAATCTCTACTCTGTAAGACAAAAAAATAAAGTTGCTGTAAAACTTGAACAACAACTAATAGTACTTCACATTTACATATAGTCAAAATTACTTCCTGTAGTCATACTGTCATTTAAAGAATCCAATTACACAAAAAAATGTAACAAAAACTACACTTAAAACTACAATCTGGTTTAGACGTTACCTTGAGATTTGAAAGGCAGTTGTTGAGGAAGATATGCCATCTGTTAAGGAAGAACTGCTTCTGACTAACACACAGCAGACAGGTCACCAGTGGATAAAAGGCCTGGGAAAAAGAAAGCAAAAGTTTAGACAAGAGTTTTGGTCATAATATGAATAAAACGTAAAACTACTTAGAAATATCCAGGCATAATGAAAATTGCAGAAGCAAATCGACGAAACTCTGTCCAAACTGCATTTTAAAATCTGATTTCTCACAAAGACATAATGAGGTTTTCTTCTCTTATGCTATTTATTGATGGTGGATACTTCATAACGTGTCTGTTGCAAACGCTGCCTCCAGAGAATGCAGATTTTCAGTTTTATTGGGGATGCTTTTGTTGCCTTTCTGTGTGAAGTTGTGAGTTTTATTTATAGCCCTTTCATGAGGTTGGAGCTTTACACTTAAAAGCACATA
The DNA here is from genome assembly GCA_033032245.1 of Poecilia picta. Taxonomy (NCBI): domain Eukaryota; kingdom Metazoa; phylum Chordata; class Actinopteri; order Cyprinodontiformes; family Poeciliidae; genus Poecilia; species Poecilia picta. Next base: position 25,540,319 of record CM065365.1, on the reverse strand, counting down.
GAGCCCTGCTTTCAGGCTTCTTTTGACAATCTGACTGCTCTTATAAATTATTTGTAGTTTGGACACTAACTGCAACTCTGAGATAAGTTTACACAACGCGACCTTGAAGCTTTGCTGCATGAGTCTCTGTCCCCATGCAACGGAGGCTGCCACAGTAAAACCAGAAACATCAAAAAAACTAACAATCACTGTCTGTTTCTGCTCCATAACTAACCAGTGAGTGCTTCTTTCTTGACGACAGATCCAGAGTCGTGTCGTACAGGCTGTCCACAAAGTTTCTCAGGCAGGGTACATTCACTTCGTTCTTCACGGCCTAGAGAGAGATCAAGATTAAGGTTAAACACTGAGATTTCTGCCTAAAATGGACCAGAAAATATAATATAGAGAATCATTGCTCATGTCAGCATGATCAAACTCAATATACAGTAAGATGGAAATTAATTCTTCCTGTAATGGTATAATCTGACATTCAGCATATTTTTTTATTTGTTTAACACAGTCTTGTTAAAAAATAAGATATAATGGCACACTATTTAGCACCAGGATTTGGATTGTTGTCCTTGGTTTGACCTCATGTTATTAATCATTACACTGTTGAAGCATTCAAGAGAACCAATTTATAGTTTTCTGACCAACAGCACAGCGGATATATATTATGAAGAGGACAAAGATACTGTTGAAAATAGAGGAGCAATATTTTTTTTAAGATAATAAGAGAAAGTATCAATATAGCTTAATTATTTATAATTACAATTAGTTTTTAAAAATGTAGATGATATCAGTCTCATAACAAGTATGTAATGCAAAGATGGTAGGCCTCTACAAAATGAGGAGCAATATTTTAATATTCTGCATACTGTCATTGTTTTTGTCAGATATGTTTTTTTAACTATTTCAATAATTTAAAAATAGCAGCAGATGTCTGTTTTTTGATCATGTATTCTGTCATTTTATGGATATCACATTTGATAATATTTTAGAATATGCTATTGCAGTAAGAAAATATATTTTTTGGTACTTGTCAATGTTTGAATTCTTGGCTGAACATTATTGAGGAACAATTGCATCATTTGTAGGATGAAAAAATTTACCGCAGCAACAGGCACCAGGATCTCAACAAAAACACCAGCCAGAGCATGTTTAATGTCCTTATCCTTGACTTCTAGAAAATACTGGGCGCACTCCTGCAAGCAAGAGAGCAACAGTTTGCAGAATTATGAATTTTGTAAAAAGTCTTTGCTATTCATTACCTTAAAGACAATAAAAAAATAGAAAATGTAAGATCAACACTCAACAAGCAAGCAGCAAGGAGAACCAAGTTTCACTTAAGTTTTCACACTGTAAATTCTGTTGCACCTGCATAAACTGAAAAGAAGCTTCAAAGTCTTCAACTGGATACATCTTCACTCGGAAGAACTTGACCCCATGATGAGGCTGATGGTGCTCTGAACGACATATGGATTTTGCTCTTTCTGCCTCAGCTCCTTCAGTTCAGTCATGAACTTCTTCTTTACAGCAGGAAACCTGAAAATGTGTAATGTTTTATGAGCACGTATATGAAGAAGCCTGAATTGCTATTAAGAAAGGAAAGCCGACAGTTGTGACAAAAATGAAAAGTGGCAAGGTTCAAGAAGCACACCGATGAAGACATGCTTCTTCCATCAACATATAGACTCTTATTCTATTCTTGAAACATACCAGAGATGGAATTATCTCTAAAATCTCAATCTAAAATTGATTAAAAATGTGAATAGCATGTCTCAAGATATTTAGTCAAATTAAGCAAAGCATAGTTTGAAAGGAGGCCTGCAACTCATTTGTCTGCTTTAAGGATGTCCTCCCTGCTGCAATGATTGTAAAAGTTCAAATAAACACAATATTTTCCAGTACTAACTTGACATTAAAGACCTTTCTTAAAGGGCCTTTCAAATTCATAAAACATGTCTTTTTCAGAAAGTCATTACACAACAAGCAGAAACTTAAATATATAAAATCATGCTTACTTTGACTGAGCCAACACTCCTATGACTTCAGCATAGAGGTCTGCTACAGTGTGCATGTTACCAGTGTTGGGACCATGATATCTGTTGGGGAAAAATTGCAACATTAAGAAGACTAATGATTTAAAAAGACCATTTTGTAAAAGTATTTATACCCACTGAACTTTCTTGTAATTTTTCATGTTATAACCACTACATTTTACATCTTTTATTTTATGCCATTGCTCAACAAAAAGTAGAACAAGACTAAGTTGTGGAATGACAAAAAAAAAATCCAGAAAGTGTGGCACGTCTAAATGATTCATATAAATCTGCGATAAATTTGGTCTGTATTTGGCTTGATTAAAAAATAATATCAGACTTGGTTTTAAAATTTTGTTGGAAGTCTAAATATAGATTTGTTTTAGCTGAAAACTAAATTTTCACTGCTTAATAATAGCATTCACATTTATTATTACTGCAAAAATGTCAAATTCCAATGAAAGAACATGAAAGCCTGTGACAAACTATAAAATAGTTTAAGTATTTGACATTTCTAAACATTGTAGACCTGAAAAAATAAATAAATAAAATCAAGTCACGCTAGAAGTGATTAGATCTTACCCCTCTTTGTATTTAAAGTGCTTAAAGGCTAAGTTAATGACTTCATTGACCAAACCGTCAAGGGCAGGATAGAGCGGCATCTATTTGAAACAACAGAATGAGTGTGAAAGTTTTAGACTTCATAATAATAATAAAAAAATGGCAAAAGCAGTTGTTCTGAGACAAAGGTTGGAACAAAAGTCACCTGTTTTAAAACTTCTATAAGAACAAGAGAGAAGATGAAGTCAATGGCCAAATCTCTCCTTTCAAGTAGATAATCTCTCTGTTGCTCATCACTGTTGGGAAGAAAAAAGTTATGATCATAGAAAAAGAAAAACTGGTGTTTTTTTTACAAATGGAATCATTTGTTTAAGCTAATCTGGATTAATGTTCTCACTTTTTGGACTTTGTGTTGGCTCTTGGTCGGTATTCATGCAGCTCTTCCTCGAGTCCGTTCTGTCTTTTGTACCAGTCAAACAAAGTGCGCAGGATGGAGGGAAGACTATACTCAGCCAGTGAGCTCATGGCGCTTATCAACTAGAGGAACCAGACATAGATGGTGCAAATGCACATTACTGTTTAGCAGTTAACATACCAAAGCAGGAGATAGCAATCAGTGCTTCCTTTGTTTATTTGTGCAGCAATTTCAGCTAAAGCTCCAACACACATCACAGATTTATTTGCATCTCATTAGGATTGAAGCACTTAAAAGTTAAATGGAGCAAAACTAAATTAGGGCACTTTTAAGACTAAATGAAAGGAGTGAAATAAGATTATTGGGCAAGCTGGTTCTCTACGGGACCGTGCCCACAGGGCAGCCTCCCTTAATGTCGGGGGAGGTCCCAGCAAAGGAAGGAACAGGCTGGGCACACAGGAAGGGAGGAGAGTCTGGTTGGACTGGGGCAACACAGCGAGCCCTTCATTCAGCACCAGGCTCCAGAAGAATCCAGGCTCTGTAGAGCGGCCGAATGGCCTCCACAGCAGCACAAACACACCTCTGTGGCTGTGAAAAAGGCCTTCTCTGCATAACCACAAACCTGCAGGACACACCTTGTGCAGAGCTGGGGCCAAGTCACAAGGTAAACACCGAGTGTATCTGAAAGACCTTTTGGGATGTGAGCAGAGCTTTCAACTGCCGTAAAGTCACATTTATATTTGACGTGTGAAAAATACATCTGCCACAGAGCATACAAACACGCATTGAACACAAGTGTTTGGTGGTTGTAGTGAACATGTGAAAAATAACCAAATTCAGCAATATGTTGATAAGACAAGCACTTCTGGCAGTTAGAAGCATTTCTCTGCACTTACTTGGTCAAATTGAGGATCTTCTCCCGCTGTAGTGACTTTGTTAATGGCTTTTCCTAAAATAAAAAACAATATTTAATTATTTACAACTCAGCTGTAAAAGATAGCAATTGATATTTAGTTTGAAGCTGCTAAATTCAGCCAATCTGTCAGAAAACAACGACCACTTTTGAACTCATTCATCTGTCTGTTTACAGGTAGCAGTGCAAGTCACACAGCTGAAACCAGAAGTTCACTCACACTGAATAAAAAGACACAATTATTTGTTTTCTTTTTCACTGTGTGTTAAATTAAATCAACATGTAATATGTAAATATGCCTTTTGCAAAGCACTGGAATGTGATAAACATGGTAAAGATTTGACATATTTACCATCAAATCCAAACCACTTTTCTATCTAATTGCCTCCTTTGTCTTTTTTCTAACCTGACCCAGGAGAATTTCATCAGCCAAACAGCAGTTCAGAGCACTTTAGTTGCTGATTAATCCAAACAGCAGAAAGCCTGATGTGTGTGACACTGACATTGCGTGGGCTGATGGCAATATCCTACTCTCTCGCTTGCAACTGTGTCAAGCCGCTAAGCCACAAACTCTGATGAACCTTTTAGGTTTTTTTAGCAAATGTTTTCACAGGAGGATCCTGCTTTTGTTTGGGGACAAGGGATAGTGTTTGTTTTTACAGACACAAGTGTTTTAGCTAAAAACATCTACAAACCACTAAGAGTTTTAGATAAAATACTGGTTCCAACAATAATATCAGCAGGAAGTTACTGTGTGCCTGCAACATTGAGCTGATATTAATTACTCATCTTGTCAGAAGAATGTAGAGAGGAATCCTCCTTTCTACATTCCTCTAGGGAGTATTAAACAGACGCAGGACTAGACACTTTCCCTGCATATTTAACACTTCCATGCTGACTGAGGTCACAGAGCAACAGCCTCCATATTCAGCAATGGTTTGTCCACAGTACGCTTAGCGAATGCAGAGTCATGAGTGCATAAGCCTGGTTAAAAATAATAGAAAAACTATTTCTGGAGGACATGTCATCAGAATTGTGAATATGGAAGTTAAACTCCAGGTAAGTGTCCTGCTGCAGTTTAAAACAGTTGGTGAGGTTTGGCTAAATGTCAGTTTTGAGAGCGTTGCCAACATTAAAATGCACTGATAATCTACATCAGCTAGTTGTCAGCAGTACAGGTTTTGTTCTTAACTTTTGTGCAGTGAAGTATATTTTCTTTATTTCATTTGAATATTTTTTCCTCCTTCAAATCAATTCAAATATTTGATATGAAGAAAAGTTGGGCTACAATCAAATTGGGCTTCTTAGGAGCAGCAAGCGTTCACGCCGTCATTCTCACTCACCAGCGGCTCGGCCATGATAATGCGGATCTTGCGCTCAGACACGGTGGTGAAGTTGGCGAAGAGGCTCTTGAGGACGTACTCGCCAGGCCGGCTCTCCGGGTCGATGGTGATGGGCATCATGGCTGGTGGACCTTTCTCTCCCTGAGGACAACAGACTGGAGGTATGGGAGGTTTACTGTAACCGTTCCCCACAGGTGAAGCTGGAGAAAAGGACACAAGCACACATGTATGGGTTTAGAGACTACTTAGTCATAAGGGACATTGTTAACTAAAGCCCAAATGAAGGGGACATGATTAGCCACGAGTCTATACAGAAGAGTAGATAAGCAAACAGGGCGCTCGAGAGAATTTTCCCAAACATGGACAAAATGTTCCCAACTTGATGAGCATTCCACAGCGTGACTGTCAAAAGGGCACCGGTTTGCCCTTAGACTGCTTTTTCATTCCTGCAGTTACACAGAGCAGGGCCCATATGGAAATTAAAACACCACGGTCGGCAGCTGGTGTTTTCATTTTGTACCAGCGATGTCATCGGCCCTAGAAGGAAGTGGGAGCCTTGAACATGTGACCATCTTCAGGCTGTGCTGTGATTTGGACAATGTTTAAACAGGGGTGGCTTGACTGAGGTCATAAAATCCCATCAACTTGGGCTTTCCAATGTCTGGGGCAGCTGAGGTTTCCTCAGATAACATGTGGGAAACAGACTAATTTAACTACTTTTTTCTCAGTTTTACTAAATTCCACAATACCTTAATGGTTAGGAATATTTGTTCATGACAAATACATTGAAAACTTATATTTGCTCTGAATGTAATTTGCATTTCTATTTCAAATAAAGAATTACATTCCCTGTGGGCTTTTTTTTGTTGTTTTTTTTTTTACTTTTCCAAGTACAGCACAATTGTTCTCTAAATTTTTACAATAATCGAATCCATCCTCGCCTTGCATTCACTGAGTCTACCCAAAATCTGTAAAGGAGAGACAAAACTCAAACAAAGAAAACCTGAACATTTTGCTATCCTCATGAGTTAAAGATTTACCCAAGTGTTTCACTCTACTGCCTCCAGACAGAAAAGAGCTTAAAATAGTCCGGAAATCAGTGCCAGCATCTCAAACTGAGACATTTAACTTAGGAAATTACATGTTTACATGAGGATGAAATAACTGAATAGACAAAAGAGGAAGTGAAGCATATCTTATGCACAACCTATCACCGTTCCTTGCTGATTTTATTTAAGACCTGGCAAAGAAATGTTCAGAAGATTTCTTAAGACACTTACTTTTCACACTTAATTGTTAAATTAATATGATAAAAAACTTAAAGAAAATGAGATTCACCAAGAAAAACAACTGATGAACAGCCAGTCAGAAATTGAGAAATATGATGGATTTTCAAACACTGAACAAATATTACATGAGTGCTGCCAGGTCAAACTGGCACTTTGGTTTGCACACTGGTACCGAGTGTTGACGAGTTAAAGTTTCTGCATCACAAAGGTGAGTTAATCGAGGAAGAGCAAAAATATAAGAAGGTATTTAAAAGACAATTGGGTTTTCTAAAAGACGCTGACAAAATTTCTGTGATTCTGGCCGTCAGAGAGAGCAAAACTTTCAGCGGATAACAGAACGACTGAATAACACACAGCAATTTTGCTCTTTTTGTTATACTTTGGAGCTTTCAACTATTTTTCCACTGTGGAACATTCTGAGATAAAAAAATCCTCAAAGCCTTCTTGGATTTTAGAGAACTTTAGTCAATATGCTAATGTTGCTAATATGAGACTCTAAACGTCACAGTAATTTGTCTTAGCTTGGAAATAAATACATAACTGATCACAGCTCACAACAAAAATGTTGGGATTACATTGTAGTTCTTAAGAAATCATAATCAGCTAAAATTGCAATTGGCAGGTCAAAGCTTTAGAAAAACCACAAGACAGAAATTGGCCAAATTATTTGAGGCCCCTTTGTACAAATTTGTTTTATCACATGAATCTTTTTTAGCTGGAAGAAAGTGCACACCATAGTGAAAGGGGAGTCTGAATTTCACACATCACCCATTGTAATCAACAGAAATACTGAGAAAAGGCCAGTAATGCTATTTTTAACACTTAATTAAGACTCTAGAGTTCTGACCAATCTGCAAACCACTAGCTAAAGAGTCCTTTTAGTTCCACCACATGTTTCCAGCAGGTCTTTTCAGGACATGAAACAGTCCAAGCCTTCCAAGGAATGCCCAGTATGTGTGGCAACCTTTTACAGCTTTCAGAACACACTTTGTTCATTCATGAAAAACTCAGCACCTACCCAGACCTTTGATGAAGCTGATCACGCTGGCCTTACTCCAGCAAACCGCCATTCTGTCCGTTGCGGTGAATGACGACACGGTATCTAGGACCGTCCTGAGTCATGACAAAGGCTAGCAGAATCCACCAACTTTCATGTCTTGTGTGACAGCTGGCTGTGGTCTCCTGGGTATAGTTTCCATGGTGCGCAATTTGCAATAGCGGGGTGTGTTTAAAAAAGAGGGAGAAGTGTTTGGAATGAGAAATCATGCAGTCTCTACAGTAGATCTGTCTGCCTCTCTCTCTGAGCTCCCTCTGAGTTGGCTTTCTCAAACCTTGTGACCAGTCACTGCCTTCCAAGAGTGAAGGTCAGGTGGGAATTTTTAGCTGCATAGAGATGAGGTCCAACATGCTATGGTGGCATAACTGTGTGGCTATATTTGTCCAGGCATAAACACTATACTTACAAAGCAGTCCTCCCTTTCCCTCCACATCTGTGATTGTAAAGCAAGAGGCACAGAGGAGCACAGTGTAAACATCATTCTTCACCAGGCACTGATTCACCACCAATCCCTTTAAATTTAAGATGATGACGATGATGGTTTTTTTTTTTTAAAGTTAGTCATAAAGGAAATGATTTTACGTAACAAGAATGGAGAGTCTCTGCCCACCACTTTGAATTCATAGCAGGCCAAATCATGTTCAGCAGAATAAAATCAACAACAAATGTTAATCATTTCCCAAGTCAATGAAGCTAATTTGAGATCAGATATAAAGAAAGTGGGAATTTCAAGCCTTTTTCTGCTGCTCCGTACAAAGTCTCAGACGTGACATGTGACTCTACAAACAAGGAGCTCGGCCACAGCATACATTACATCATCGCTGGGCTGGAAACACCCTGAGCATGGTGGCGATCCTCAGAGAACAATGCAAACAAGCTAACAAGCATATATACAGCTCTGGAAAAAATTAAGAGACCACTTAAAATGATCAACTTCTCTGACTTTACTTTTTGTAGGTACATCTTTGAGTAAAATGAACATTGTTCTTTTATTCTATGAACTACTGAGAACATGTCTCCAAAATTCCAAGCAAAAATTTTGTATTTATTTGCTGAAAGAGATAAATGGTCAAAATAATGAAAAAAAAACATGCAGTGATTTCAGAGCTCAAATAATGCAAAGAAAACAAGTTCATATTCATTTAGAAAAACACATTACTAATGTGTTTTTCAGGAAGAAATCAGAAGTCAATATTTGTTGGACTAACCACAAGGTTTTCAGTGGGTTCAGTCCAATGGTTTCTTAATTAGATAGATAGATAGATAGATAGATAGATAGATAGATAGATAGATAGATAGATAGATAGATAGATAGATAGATAGATAGATAGATAGATAGATAGATAGATAGATAGATAGATAGATAGATAGATAGATAGATAGATAGATAGATAGATAGATAGATAGATAGATAGATAGATAGAACGAATGAACGAACGAACGAACAGTGGGTCCGTAAAACATGATGTTTGTTGGAGAAGTGATGATTTAAAGGTGAGTCAAATGCTAATATACACACATAAACACACAGACTCAAATAGGAACTACATCCAGACATTTTCCCTAACTCTAATCATTCCTCACCGTAACCTTAACCAAAACTTTATTTATACCTCTAAACTTAACTAGTAGAGAGCTTTCCAATTTAAAAAAGAAGAGCAGGAAAATGGCCTCACTTTCCATAAATTACCTCCCTTTATTGGTAAAAATGGTTATAATGGTCGTCCATATGTGGTACAAGGATACACGAATGTACACACATGTACATGTAAAGTAATGTAGTCTTGAAGATCATCCTATTTACTTAAAAATGCCACATTCATGTTGGTCTGAGAACAATGTGGGTGGATATTTATATTTCACTGACATTTTTTTAACTGGACCACACATCCCAGTAACAAGACAACTCTTTGAGAAGGCTTTGTTTCAGACTGTGCAGAAACAGTCATTTGCAATTATGGACCATCAGTGGTCTATTTTAGTTTAAAGTTAAGCTAAAAATGCATTTGTTTAGACCTGTTTTTAGCATTGTGACACTTTTATGTTTCCACCAATGTCACTTTCTATTGTTTTTATCTGTTTTTACTCTAGACAGTTTTTATTACTGTACTGATGGAAAGCACTTTGGTTAAGTCACTATTCTAAAATGCAAAACAAGTAAAATTTGATCGATTCATTGAGTAAAAATGCTCACATTATTTACTTTGTAAGTGTTGTATAGTACAGTATGCGTTGCATTGCAAATGTATACTTGTTGAACATTTTTTTTAACCACAAAGGTACAGTACATGAATTTTGTAAACCAGGTTATTGTACAAAAAATAACATCCAGATGCATCCAGATGGGCCTCATGTGATAAATTTAGATAAAGAATCTTTCTTTGAATTAACAAGCTACCTGTGCATGTGCAACTTAACTTGTTGAAAAATGGATTAAGAAAAACATGATATATTTTTCTGGCAGCTGAAACATCATAAAACAAATATCGTAACAGAAGTTCAGGGCTTAAGTTTTGAAAACCAGGAGAAAGGAAAGCTCAGCGAAAAGCAGATTAAACTGATGGTCTCATACTATTGACTATTAGTTGTGCTTCGGTGAGTGGACATCATGCTGCGAGTGGCTGCCTGTGGAGAGAGCATTTCAGCCCAATTATATAAGTGAATAACCATTTAGAAGGCTGTATTTTACTTCCTGCTTAGCAGAATATGTTTCTGCATGTAATTATGTAGTCATAGGAAGAAAAAATCTATTCACTTCAATTCAGAAATACTTTATTTGATCCCAAAGGGAAATTAAAATGAAAAAGTCTGTTCTGCTAAATAATGTTGAAAAATAAGCAAGTTTAACATTATCAGCAAATTAAACTTGCACCTCTGCACACCTGTAAGCAGAATATATGTATTTCATGAGAGAGAGTGTAAACAATGTGTTTGTTTACTTTTTGCAGGAGTGTCGTCATAGCTCATCCCAGCAGCTCCTGCTCTGATTGGCTGAAAGGGAGCTGACCTTCAGGCAGTGTGGACAGCAGACCTGACGCAGCAGCTGCACAATACCGGCTCTGTGCTGCTGTCTGTCACTGTTTTATCAGAGCTGAACACCCTGACCTATTAAAGTTCAGTGTCCAAAGGGTTCAGAAGAAAACATATGCAGCCTGAATATTTTGTAGAATGGGCAAAAAAAAATAAATTATTTTGTTTTGTGAACAAAACAATAAATTGTTGGGGGGAGGGGGACAATCTTGGATGTTCACAACTTAGTTTTTCCATTTTGTAATCTGTTATACAAGACTATGTAAAAGCTGATATTAGCTGAACATATCAAATGCAGATGTATTGCTATGCCTGGGCCTTTATCACTGTACCAAAGTGACCCACACTGAGGATTATACAATATCATCAGGAGAGGAGGGCTCAACGTTCAGCATGTGGACACTTTGCTTTATGCTATCTCATTTCAAGCTAATTTAACTGAAATATCAATCTGTTGCACTTCCTATTCTACACTTTACTATATTCCAGTTCACACATTCACAGATTTTTTTTTTTTTTAAATATACTGAAAGCGGTTAGTGTCAATGCCATCACAGTGTGCTATTGTTGCTCTTATGTTTCACTTTTAGCAGAATATTGCACTGATAAAAGCAGGAAGACATTCCATCCCAACCTTGTGGGTTGAGTGGAGGGCAGTGAAGCTGTTGGCTCTGGACAGAACATGCAAAGCTGAACCTCCTCTAATCCTATTACCGTAACCTTGCATTAAATAAGACCTATTGGGACTCAGACAAAGGGCCGGGCTGTGATTTCTCATCAGACATCTGAAAAACCTCCATCATTAAAGGTAACTTAGGTATAGCAGAAAAAAAAACTCTGAGCGTTTTTCTTATTGTCAGTAACTCTAAGAACTGCTCCCCCCAAAAATGTAAGTTGTTCAGAATGATGAACTCTTGTTACAAGAAGTATTTTTGGCAATTCCTCTCCAACTTTGCAGCACAACGGTACTTCCATTCAACCCCCAAGAAGCAAAAAAAAAAGAAAAAAAAAAAAAAAAAAAGCACATCACGTCACAACACAGACCACAACAACACTGAGCTCTAAAGTTAGACTTGCAGCAGAGTTGCGGTCTCAGTCAGCCATCTCCGTTTGCTGAACACAACGACAAGAGACAAGCTGCTACTCACTTCCACTCAGTGATTTCAACAGGGACTTGATGCTGATTTCAAAGAAGCCCGAGTCCTGCTGGCTGGTCATGGTTGCAGCTTCCTCCTTTCCCCCTTTCTACTCCCCCCCCCCCCCCCCAACCCCCCTTCAGCAGAATCAGCGGCGGCGGCGGTTGGGCTGGGAGCAGCGTGGCTCTGTCGCCTCTCCGCGACGCGCACAGCGCTGCGCTGACGAGACCCAGAAGGAAACACCCGAGCGAGCACTTGCCTTACTTTCCCCACACTCCTATCTGGTCCCGTCCTTGGCCATAAGTCCCATTACAAAACCCTCTCTGTGCCTCCAAAGCTTTGGCAGGCAGTGGGCGGCAACACAAGCCGCCTTTAAATAACTGCGCGGAGGCTGAGAGTGCAGGAAGCAATCCTCTTAGTGGAGCGCGGTTAATAATAACCACTGTTTTCTCTGAGCGCAGGGCCTGGTGGTGATGATGACGGCAACGCGTTTGGTTATTACAGCGTGACTGGCACCGTCTTGCAGGTCGTCGACATTGAAGAAATTAAGGCGTATGGGAAGCATGAGACTTTATGGGAAACGGAAGTGATCGGTAAACTCACGTAGGATTCAGATAAAGTGCATCAGAGCAGGAGGAAACTGAAGGTCTGGAATGTGATTCATCCTCACAGCACCATATTTAAGAAATAATGTTTAATTAATTTGTTTGTACAAATAAACACTATCCCTGTGTTGAATAATTACTAGGTTGTTGTTGTTTTTTTTTTTTTTTACCACGTGAGCAAGTCAGGGTATTTTCAACTGATAGTCAGCACATTTTGCCACCATGAAGCAAGGAATAAACATTTTGTCAAATGTCAACATCCAAATCAACCATATACAGATCAACTATGAGGATCAGTGTTCCACCCATGTCGATCAGAGGCAGCTCCAAGCAGGTGGGTGTTTAGCCTTTGAGATTTTAAACCAAAGTCATATCAGATGTACTACAGCAAACTTGGTCAACACCATGTTTGCATTAACATGTTCTTATAATTAAACAATCTTCAGAGCAATGTATTCATGCTCTGAAGATTGGATTGTATTCACCGAATGGTACAGAGCTGCTGAATCCATTTACAGAGTGATGATACTAAGGGTATGGGTGGAGGAGGCACAATGGAGTACAACAGAAGTGTAAGAAGGCAGCTGCTTTACTAGGATGTAAACATTGTAAAAAAAAAAACATCTGAAAAACCACAACATTCAACATAAAATCCCTACATAGCAGTCATACTGCCTACAGTGGGCTTCTGTACCAGGCTCAAAGTTAATTAGCCAAATAAAACTAAATAAAAAAACACATCTAATGGTAAATTTCTCAGATTATAATGTAATCCCCATACATTTAAATGGACAACATTTTTTTGGCTTACTTCTAGAACAGAATAAATCTAAATATAACCCCTGGCTACACAGATGTCTGGACTGCGGGATGGATCAGAAGCCTCAGTCCAGCATCTGCTCCAAGAGCGACGTCTGTATCTGAACTGGTACGAAAACTGAATCTGACAAGCCCCAGTTCTATTCTTTTATGATATCTTTCACAAGTTCAGAGCACAAATTAGTCTCTTAAACTTTGGCTCAAAATTTTTACTCAATAAATATAATAACAGAAATAGGACAGAAATATAGGGCCACATATTCTTGCTACTTTTTCATGCAAGATAATATTCAGTATAATGGCTTAACATTTTCATAATTTATTTATGAGCAGATGTTGCTGCCCTGATTAAATGCAGACAATGCTGAACACAACTTAGGTAACTTAGACTAGAAACTAATCTGCTGAATTAGAGAAAAATGGCAGTGATAACGCGAACATGGCAAACCTTATGGTTTATATATATATATATATATATATATATATATATATATATATATATTATATATATATATTATATAATTTAATAGGGAGAAGAGGAGTTAAAAGTGCTCTGTTTCTTGCCAATGAGTCATTCAGCATTATTACAAAATGATAACTTAAATAATAATGTGTTAATAATTTATTACTTGTTTCCATTTGACGTAACATATCAAAATTAAAAATACCCTGATTCTGCCTTATCTACAAATAAAAATACATGTGTTGTTTTTTTTTTATTTTGTTGTCTTATGCTGAAAAATCTCCAAACATGTTAGACATGTTAAACATGTTTCATAAACCTGATTTCAAAAGCAGCACCAAATGCAAACATTCTTTAATAACGTATCATTTTATCACTTTAAATGTTCATACAAATATAATTTATAGATAATATGTAAAGTCGTGCCACATAAACAAAGTTTAATCTTCTTTTAGAAAATGGCAGGAGTATTAAAATAAATAATCATGAAAGCAGATGTCTTGACCTAAATGTATGATGAAAACATCCTTCAATAGCCCGTCCACGCTGCCTCTCTGCGCTCTTAGTGTAATCCTATCAGAGCTCTGACTGTCCATCAAGTGACAGCCACTTGACCTTGATTACATAACGCTCTGTGATGTAGAAGCTTTCACTGATGCTGCCACAGTTTATTGAGCACAAATTTCAGCACTCAGTCGTCACGATTTTAATAAACAAAGAACTGTTAGCCTTCTCCTGGGGAATATCAGCCAAGCATAATATTATTCCTCATATTTCTATAACAGAGATGCACTAGTCATAATTTCGTCAAACAATCCTGATTTCTTCATGTGTTTTTGGCTAATTTTTATGTTCCTCCCATGACGGGACTACAAACATAAACACTTATTTGTGTAGACTTTGTTTTCACAGTGCAGAAAAATGTACAAATATTGACTAACAAAGAAAAATAATCTGCTGCAGTTTCCTTGATAGGGGTCATATTTTAAATCCATCTGTAAAAACGTTCTAATTTTTGCCATAGTTTATGATAGCTGCACTTTAAATTGCATCCCCCATAGATTTTTTAAATATGGGATCAATTCTGACTTTAGTGTACATTTTGTGTGCAAATTTGTAGTCTCGGCCTTGAGCATTATTTTGTTGATTGAGTCTTTACATCCAATAAGTATTCTTGAGCTGTTAAAAAGAAATGAAATCAAAAAGGAGATTTCCCTGTGGATCTGGGCCATCAATAACGGATAGGTGTAGAAATGAAAGCTTAAATGACAGTCATTGAATTTAGGTAAATATAGAAACAGTCTGAAACGTTGACTTAACACTTCCTTCAGTTACCTGCTCCAGATGAAACAATTCCTCATCAGAATCAAGATGGAAGTTTAATGAAGACTGAGTGGTGTCATGAATATCTACACCTTAATGCTATTGGACTTTCAACCTTATAAATAGTATAACTTTTATTAACTAAATGAAATCATGGACTTGGTATTGAAAAATGTCAATACCCAAAATATCAGGGGTAGTAAATAAATCTGTAAAAATAAGCCCAATGTAAGGCCTGTTTACTGTTTTCGCAGGCACCTCTACAAAGTAAGCAGAATAACTAGCAAATATTTAGAATAGATGTCAGTAAAACACTTCAGTTTACTCCAAAATATTTTCTTTTGATGGCAACTTTGACCTCTCAGCACACATTTCCCCATACTACAAATTATTTGCATAATACACATTATGTAAATTTGATGTTCTGTATCAAAATCTTAATTAATTCTTAAACCAGCTCATTCTATTTGGATGATGTGGTTATTGGAAAAATAGCTTGACTCTTTCCTGAAGTTGAGGGCAGAGCATGTTCCTTTCCCTCTAAGCAGATTTTACTAATCATCGGGAAATGCTTTCCTTATAATGGCAAGCCAAACCTCTCATTACTGGACGAAACAGTTTCTGTGTTCTTTAAACACAGAACAGAGTTCACTTCTATGACTGATTTTTCATTGATAATCTGATGTGCCCGACTCATCTGGTTAGATGAATGAGAATCTCTGTACAAAAAATCTGAGTATTTAACCTCTTAGACATCAGCCAAATCTCTGAGTTATGTCCCTAGAGAAAACCTTAGAGCTTGGCAGCTCACTATGGGAAAAAACCTGGCTTTCCATTGCCTAGATCAGAGACTCGCAGATTCTAGACTCCTTTTCAAGTCAGCACTAAAGACCAGGTTAACCTGGACCAAGACAAAAATTCATGACTTGAGACTAGCAACAGCTATGTGGAAAATGTGAACAAAGTGTAGAACAATGATGTAATAAATACATCTTTTAAAACAGAACAGTTCAGGAAACAGAACAACCCTTTCTGTAAATTTTACCCACACGATTAGAACTGCAAAGGCATGAACCAAATGATCAACAAATGCATATCAAAACAGAGAGGAAGCTAACATAGGCCCTGCAACTCAGCAGATATTGTCTTTTGAAAAGATTCTGATCAGAGTGATGATGCATATACTGAAGACTTGTGCTTTGGTACATATGTGCTGGATGCTCAAAAGTGCAAACATTTAAGTTTTATCGCAAAAATACACCTGATTCTAAACAGGAGAGTACCATAAATGTTTTCACATCACCTAAAAAGCAGCATTAACCCTTTTGTACAAGAAAATTTGATTTGAAGTGACTGTTTATCAAAAAAAGATGCAGCTATGAGGAAATTCAGTCAGTGGATATAATGTAAAACCTTATTCAGATTTATCTACACCTCTCACTACAACAAAACAGAGAAAGCAATATTTGGTGAAGTAGCGGATTGGATCAGTGTCAGATATTAAAAAGCTGAACCGCCTCACTAGCACTCTCATAGCAACATACTGTAATGACACCTTTTTCCGCCATCTGTTGTACACTTAAAACATCAAGTCAGGATGTTAAATATAATTTGCAGACTATAAAAAATATTGTAAACCTCTTTTTCCAGATTAATGTAAGTGGGCAAAGCCACAAATACATTAAGTACTTATTAAAAGTATTATCAAGCTCTGATGGAGTTGAGGAATGTGAGGTATGTCTGTCCGGTTGAGCCATTTTTGTGGTTATCAAGTTGAAACTCTTTACTCCCTTCCCTCTCTGCTCCCCCTTGTTACATTATCTTCCTCGCTAAATGCAATCTTTTAAATTCAAGTTACTGCTTGTTTTTGCGACTCATATTGTCTGGAAAGTGGATATGGTCAGAAATTTGGGGAAGTATAGTACGATATAGGGCTAACCTGTGACAGTGAGGCAAACTACATAGAAAATGTGCACTGTATTGCATCAGTGTCTGAGTCCATTATTAACAACCCACCAGATTCCTGTGTAAAGATGACATGTACTATAGGGAGGTGAGGAATTTCCCACAGTGATGCGAATGACAGAAGAAGTACCAGTAAGGCAGTTCTTCATTATTAAAATCTACATTTTTTACCAATTGAAAATCAGAAATCTTACAGTTTGGAACGGGACCTACTTTCAAGAATGGTGGGCCTCTTCTTCTGACGCATCTTCTTAAACTTTCCTCTGAAATCTTTGGGTGGAAATGGGTCCAGGGGTGAACTGGCAATGTGGCTCAGGACGACTTCACCCACTTCCTTGGAACGACTCGTTTCCATCTCAGCTGTGTCTTTCACAGGATCTTCTTCTAAAGACATGTTGAACGGCGGGAAGCCCAAAGGTTCTTCTTCAGGTCTTTTAATAGACTCATTGGAAGCAGCTTCAACGTTTTTCCACTAGACACCAGTGCCAATGTTCCACTTACTTTTCTTCTGCCAACTATAATCTTGACTTTAGAGATGCAGCCGACCTCCACAGTTTCAGCTTCTTTATAAGTTTTAACCTCTGCACTTGTCAGGGAAGTCCAGCAACAGTAGCATTCATGCACCGGGTAGTTATTGGATTACTTGAGGAGCCCCTCCTCTTTTCAGCAAAAAAGGCAAGAGGCAGAGAGGAGAGGGGAAAAGTCATGACTAAAGAGGGTGGGAAAAGGATAAAGAGAAACTGCCCTGACAGCTCCAACATCCCTGCCTACTGTAAGCTCAGGAGGCCGTCCTGAATAAATATCCTGTATTTGTCTTGAGTCCACACATCAAAAATCCAAACAGGCATGTTCAACTCCTTGGAAAACACATCTCTTCTCTAAAAGGTTTGACAACCAGATAGAAACATCTTTATTTATAAACCTGTCTTCATTCTTAAGGCCTGCAATGTTCTTTTTCTAAGCAGCACTGAAGCCATAAACCCAGAGAAAGCTTTGCAAAGACTGCAGCTCATTCTACATTGACTTTTTTCTCTTCCTTTTAAACCGCTAAGTGGACACACCTACATCATGAACCAGTTTTTCCTAGTCTGAGAGACATCAGCAAGACAAACAGCCAGTGTATGTCCGTAACATGAAACATTTTCAGTTTTAGGAGGAAGCTGAAGCAGGGGGAAACAAAATGGATACACACACTTTTCTTTATGCTGCTAGGAGGAAATTAGGTATAAAATGATCAAAATTATGTTTAAACTTCACTAAACACACACACATGCACACGCCCACATGCACACACTCACACACAAATAAATGAAGGTGATTCTTAAACCAATACTCAATAGGATTCACATGGAAACACTTTTCTCTGTTCAATAAAGTTTGACAAAGACAAAAAGAAGCCAAAAAGAAAAGATTTTCCAAATAAAAGCTTGTAAGACGAATAAGAACTGCATGAGAATCTGAATCATTGCAACCTGTAGAGAGGAAGGAGGAAAGACTTGAAAGGAAAACCTTGTTAATTAAACATAATTGTCGTGCCATGTTTATCAGAAATTTGCCCTTTTAACTTTTTATGAATACAAAGTAATGAAATCGCTCGATACCTGAAAGGAATGGTCCAAGGAGAAGGGTCGTTTTGACTTTATTATGATACAGTTAAAGTGTGCCCCCTAGTGACAAATCAGATTTCAGTCAATGTCATTTGTCAACTTCTGGAGTCACACATTTTAAAAATATTAAAATCTAAAAGTACAAATCAGGAATTTAGGACATGCAGCAGCATCACATTAGTATAAAATGGGATTCTCATTAATAATCTTTGTTTCTTAAGACATCTGTGCACTTTATTTTATTAAAGTTAGACTCAATTTTATTTGTATTGCATAAAACTATTGATGTAAACCAAAGTGTTTCATAACCAAACTACACAGCATAAAATAAATTTGTAAAAAAATAATTTTAATAAGGTAAAATTACATAAAGTAACTAAGAAAATGTTAAATAATAGTTATATAAAATATGTACAATATATGACATGTAACACATTTTTCATCTGATTCTCTGAATTGAGACAAATGACTGGATACTTCAGGGTCTTAAGTAGAGGTTTGCATGAAGGCATTGTCAACCAGTGTGTTCATGAAAGACAAAGACATTCTATCACCTTAATTTTTTTAACAGTCAAAGAATAAGCATTTCAGCTGCATGAGATTCAACCTCATAAGTTTCAGCCACAATGTGGTTATTCTGAACAGTCTGTGTCTCTGACGGCCCCCAAGCCATGATGAATGGATGCTGTGGCTTAAATCAAGCAGTGACCAGGAAAATGATTGTCTTCAGAATTTGAAATGGAGCAAATCTGTTTATCTTCCTCAAAGCAAACTTTCATTTCACAGATTTTTACGCAACCGGCTAGGTTGAAATCTATGTCGTGCTGATATTGCCTGAACTCCTTACCTCCAAAACCTTCTTAGAACATTTCCTCCTCTCATACTCATGGTCTGTCTCTTTTTCTCGCTCATTTCCACGGCTTATGCTCAACCTGCGTCATATCAAAGTCAAAGGAAGCCAACTGATGTCTGTTGAAGGAAACCAGACTGACAGAAAGGAATAACAATCAAATTTTGTTTTATAAGAATCTTATTGTCTCAGCTAAATCTGCAAACTACTTGTTTAATCAATTTTAGTTAAGGTAACACAAAGTCTTCATTTTCTCTTTCTCTGTTGATTCCCCTCCCATATGTACCTCTGCTGACTTACACTTTGAAAATCTATGATATACACCAAAAACGTAGCCCTATCGGAACAGGTAACTCTGAAGTTGACTTTCTGTTCTCCTTGCTGTCTTCCTGTCGGTTATTTTCAAGTTTCATTCTTCCTCCTTTCATAATTAATGAATCAAATATCATTCAAAAATCAAAATTGTCCACCTGCCAGCTTGATCTTCTCCCTAAAGTGTTAGTTAAAGCTTGTCTTCCTTCAGTAGTTGCTCTCATAACCACTGTTAGAAAAGTTTCTTTTAACTCTGAAATTGTTCCTTCATTTGAAAACATTACAGTTCTCAAAAGCCTGGTTCAGTTCAGATTCCAATAACTTTGATAATCTTCGCCCAGTATTAAATTTTCCTTTTGTTTCAAGACTCCTTGAGAAAGGTGTTGGCTCCAAACCTTTCCCACACACCTCAATAAGCACAAGTTTTATGAGCAATTTCAGTCTGGTTTGACAGAAACAGCTTTATTAAAGATCACCAGTGAATGAATGGTTGTTTGCATAATTGCATAATATCCTCCATAATAGATTATCATCCATTGACACAAGTCATACTCCTTTTATCTGGTTTACCTCTCATATTCTAAGCTGCATGTAGTTTATCTAACATAAATCCCAGTCTTTAAGCTTTCCATTTTTACAGTTTCTGCATGTGTGTTCTAGGGTTCTGCATTATTTACATGCTCCCTCTTGGCCACATATTCCACAAAAGTAATATCAGTTTTTATTGTTACGCAGATTACACCCTGCTCTACATTTCCTCTACCCAATTCATTATTTCCACATATCCTCCTTTGTGACTGTCTTAAAAATCTCCTCTAAGCTTAGGTCAACTTTACCATTTTAATTTTGACTCCGTTTTTGTGCAACCTGCTTTGCACTGATTTGTGCTCTCTCACAGATCTTCGTCTGACGGTTCCTGCTGCCCATCTTGTCACTATGGGGAACAGAGTTTTCATCCGCTGTGCTCCTTGGCTCTGGAACTCCCTTGCTCTAGTCATTAGGAATATAGACTTTCTTCCCTCACTTGAATAACAGCTTAAAACACACCTGTTCAATCAAGTACAGTCACTACTTACATAGATTTCACTGTAGTCAGTTGTTTTACGGACTTATTTTTTAAATAATTGTATATTAATTCTGGAATATTTGGTTTGTTCTTTTGCAAGGTGACCTTAGATTTTAGAAAGGCAACCTTGCAAAGGGTCGGTTATGAACCAATCATTTCATCCAGGTGTTTTGAACCAGAGAAAGATGTAAAGTTGTAAAGGCTGTACTGCAGATGGAGGCATGGTGGACCAAACTGGTTTGATGAAACAGATTTTCCCATTTTATGTAACAGGACTGTTGCTGTTCTGCAGACCTTCAGAAAAAATGTTGGATTCAGATTATTATTATATTGGTCAGTCCATCTATCTGGATCTTTGGTTTTGTTGGTCCAGCAAAAAATATTCCTCACTCCAAAGACTTTCTCGAGACATTTCTAGGCCAAAAGTGATGTATACACCTTTCAGCAGGATCTGAAAGACATATACAGACATCCTATTGGCATCTCCTACTAGAACGAGACCTTTTGAATTGGAGGTGGAGTGACTGCTCCCTTTAGAGCTCTTCTTTTCATCTCTTATGCTGAGTCCAGCTACTCTACAAAAAATGCATTTTACTAGCCTGTATTTGATCCTCCTGTTTCTGATTTATATTTCATGGCCAAATGAGAGGGTTTGAACATTGATGGAAATGTAAAAAGAGAGCTTTACTTTGTGATTCAACATTAAAAGGACAAACAAAAAAAACCCTGTAACTTCAACTTATCTGAACTTCAGCTTAGGTAGAAGCCACAGATCTTCAGCTTCAGCCTAAGCTGAAGTATGATGTTTTAGCGTCTTAACTTTTTTTCTTCATGTTGGGCAGATCAGGCCGCTTGAACTAGAAAGAGAGCTGGGGACAGAAGGACATGGCTGCTGAAACCGATACCCCCTGGTGGAGCCAGAGGGCTGTTTCCATGGTGAGACACAGTTAGATCCGCACAGGCAGAGCAGAGCATCATGAATAATGGATGCACATAAGTTCCTAATGTTAGCGCAAACCTGCAGAAGGTTAATTCCAGCAATGCTGATGGACTCTTAAATGCCACACTCATGCAACAAGTAGATTACACACCCAAGTCACAGGAGGAATTGATGGCATGCAAAAACATCACAACAGATATGGGTGGAATTTGGTGTGTATGAAAATACTACATTTGGAAACTTTACTGAATTGCTCAAACTGGTTGACTTTACTTTGTTTTAAAGAACGGCTCAACCAACTGCAAGTCAGCACTCACAGGGAGTAATTATTCAGTGGGTCACATATTCTGTTCTCAGCTTCGATCAGCACACAAAAGCAGTATTCAAGGCTGCAAACAAGGCGACAAACAGCACCTGTTCCCCGAACTGGCTTCCTATTCTCTGCCTGATAAGAGAGGAACCTCTTACTGAACACATACAATGCAGGTCCTGCAAAAGGAAAGATGAGCTGAACATTGAGTGTAGTCAGTTGAGGCGATTATGCTCTCGAGTATCAGATTATATTCTCTGCCCATTTGGTTTGTTTTGAATTTTTTTTTTAGATTGTTCTTGATGAAGGTTACAGAAAATGTTGTCTTTTTTGTTTACTCAGAAATAAGCACAGCACAGATGCATTGACTTACTAAAAATTATGATAAATATGGAGCTGCGTAGCTAAAAAAAAAAAAAGACATCAATTCATCCAATGTCTTGATGCATGCATGCACAGTGTCAGTGAACACAACCTTATAGAAATGATGGATCCTTTAAAATTCTGTTTGGGTTTCTGATGCAAAGATATTTTTGGTTCACAATGAAAAATGTTCAAAACATGTCTGATTTCCCTAGAGTGAAAACAACCTTAAATAAGTTGAACTAAACTTTCAGCACCTCAGCACAAACAGACTTGTTTTATTTGCTTTGAAGAATAAAAACCAAACAATCACAGGAAGTGCAGTGCAGGGTGAGGATGGAATATGTCTGTGAGTCAACAGAAAAACAAACTGACATTCACATTCCTGTAGCGTTCAAAACAGATGTCAATAAAACATTTCTTTAAGGTATTGCCTGTCTTACACAACTGCAGAAACCAGAGGTACTGGTGTATTTGTGAATCTTAATAACACGTGAGACTATAATCCAAAAATGTATATATATGTATATATTACATATATATTACACATATACATTTATGTATATATGTAATTGTACATATATATGTACAATTAATGTACATATATATGTAATTTAGTTGCACAAATGAAATTGATTGATTACTAAGATTCATCAAACACAAATTTCAAGTCTATTATTTACACATGTTTATTATTACAGCTAAAACCTTTTTTTTTCCTACACAAACATCATTGTGTAACCATGTAATGGCCAGCCTGATCATGTGGAATATTTATGATTTGCAAACTGCCCGGCATCTAGAGGAGAATGA
Organism: Poecilia picta; assembly: GCA_033032245.1. Taxonomy (NCBI): domain Eukaryota; kingdom Metazoa; phylum Chordata; class Actinopteri; order Cyprinodontiformes; family Poeciliidae; genus Poecilia; species Poecilia picta. Next base: position 25,517,118 of record CM065365.1, on the reverse strand, counting down.
TGCCAGATCCAATAATATCAACATGTCATAGGCTTCTGTAAAGGAACCAGAGTTCATCTTTGCAGTGGAACAGGCTGATCATCCAAACGTCACCCTGCACTGATGTAGCACTATAAGCTGAAGGAGCACCAAACAATTCAACGCAACAGATAGAGACACTATATATATTTTTAATTGATGGTATCTAATGTACTATTTGCTGGGTTCCGAAATGTTGAGTTCTCATTAGCGTTAAGCCATAATAATCAACATCCTCAAAGAATAAATGGCTCTGAAATTCTGACTTTTAAATTCAAATTATATTTCCATTGGCAAAAGATCATTTGAGATCATGGTTAAACCAAAGACAATAAAAGCAAAGCAAGTCAGTCATATAAAATCACTAAAACTTCGTCACAGTTCAGGATTTTTTAAGGGGAATTTATGTTTGACAAGTGTAGATAATATTTTGTATCTTTTCTAGAGTAAATAACTATTTTGTATCTTTTCTACATTAAATAACTATTTTCTACAGTAAATACAGTTCTACAGTTATACTAACTGGCATCCTCAGTTAGTATAAATTCAGATTAGTTATCCCCAAAGGCGGATGCCATTGGCTTATCTGAGGATGGCCAAGACCCAGGTGGACTTCTATCATCCTAACACAGTTCCAGTCTCAAAAGGATTATACATATCCTTTTACTTTTCTATATGGTTATGAAAATCCTATCACTTACTGCAAAAAGTAGCCACAACTCTCTTTTTTTTAAAACCATACTTCACCATTTTAGGTTAAGGTAATTTGAATGTTAGACAAAGATTACCTGGAATATGTACAAACAGCAGTTTTCCATGATGGTTTCTTTGATTCAGAGGAAAGACTAAAATAACTAACCTGACATTGTATGAGAAGGACAAAAAGCCAAAAATGTTGTTTTATAGAACAAGGTATATAAATCCTATTGAGACAATTTACAATAAAATTTTATTTTTATGGTGTTGTGCCTGTACTTTCAAGTGACTGAGGAAAAAGTAAAAATTATGATTGCTTTAGCTGGAAAAGCTGGGTTGCTAAATACAATATTTCTTTTGGATTGAGCTTCTCCGTGTAATGAGTTAAATGTAGGCTAACGGAAGATTGTATTGTGTTTAAACATTAATGTAATTGACACTTTCGTTTTGCTGCTTCTCATTTGGACTTTGGAAGTTCTTAGCAACAGGAGACAAAACAAGTTCTTACATTAAAATGAGAAAAAAAAACTTTTTTTCCAAGGAGCCTCTGACTGTAAATTCTATAGAGAAAATTTTCACGTTACGGATTGTGAGCGGCAGAATATAGGACACATAAAAAGAATATAAACCTCACATATGTAATTATTTTTTGTTTTCAATTGTAACTGAAAGGATTACCTTCCAAAGCAGCTGGTGACTCTACTTCTTGCTTTTCATCCCAACATGCGAACTGTGACCACGTCTCATCCCCAGAGTCCCTCCAGGAGCTCCACTTGTCAGGATGTCCTCTCTGTCGGTGTTCCTCCATCAGCTGAGCTCAGACAGACTCCACCCACAGAAGCCTTCCAACTCCTGGCCCTCCTGAATAATGAAAAACATGCAAAGCCTCGGCTTTCTTCAGTCTGCTCGCTGACCTGGTTCGGGGACATGTGAGCTGCTCTCAGACACATCTGCTGCTCTGTGGATAGCTAAGAGAGTTACGCTTTGACCGCATGATTTCTACAAGAAAACCAATGTTAATATGGCAACTATCACTGTAAAAAAATGTTTGGGGTTGAATATTGAAGAATGTATTTGGGTTTCCAGGAAAAGGTAAAGATGTTCCAGAATATACATCCAATAGCACAAAGAAGACAGATGTCAACCTGTATAGGGAGGATCTTCATACGGACATAGCTATTGGCTGAGCAAAAGGACATTTTATAATCCAACAACTAAGTCAATAAATAAATAAATCAGGCAAATCAGGCTGTTTGGTTGATCGGTTAGTTGTACTGCTGTCTTACAGCAAGATAGTCCTTGGGAATAGAAAGTAGTCTTTCAACCAGGATTTTTCATGTTCCTTCCATTTGTTTGGATTAATTATATTTTCCTTAAAGCTGGACACATAAAATCACTTAATGACAATGTCATTTTTCTTTCTTCAATTTTAGCACCTTTGGCAGCAAATGAAGCCTTACATCTTCACAAATATGACACCAGAAGCTTGGTAAACCTATGTTTGAGAAGTTTTTCCCAGTCGTTGTTTCAGAACTTCTCAACATTTGTGGATTTGCCTATTGGTGTATTTTTTTTTCTGTGAAACAATACTCCAGATTGTTTGTAGATTGTTTTTTTCCTGAGTATATCTAAAATATTTTAAAGAAATAAAGTTTTGTAAACTGAAATACCTAGACATAGTGTTACTTGAAAAGGTATTGGAAGGCATTTGCAAAGCAGCAAATCCAGTAGCATCATTAATCAAATTAATCTGTAGGAATGATCACTGGAAATTAGATATACCTAAGTTAAATGGCAATGGCAGCAAAAATATATCTACATGTCATTGTTTTTCATTTTTCATTGTTTATGTATTTGTAAAAAATTATGAATTCATGTCATTATAAAGAATTGTGTGCAGAATTTTAAATAAAAAGCAAATTTATTCAATTTACAAGTTAGGATGTATGTGGAAGAAGCATAGTGCTGTGAATTCTCACTGGGAGCACTGTATTATGGACAAAAAATGAAAACAATGATGTCCTGCATTTGAACGCATATGGAGTTCTCTATCAATCCATCTATTTGTTATACCAAGTTAACTGGGAGGGTCCCAGGGGAGGCTGGTGCCTATGGGCCATATGTGTAATTTACTCTGCTATAATTATCTGTCTTGCAGTTACAGTTGTTCATATTCTATTTATAGGTAACAATTTTCAGATTATGGAACACATCAATAATTATTATGATTATTTTAAAAGCATGTTGTATGAGTACTCAGAGGTCTTGGTCTTGACTCGTTTTCTTTAAATTGCTAAGAGAGAAAAACCTGACTGATAAAAGTTAAATGACACCAATCTGAGCTTTGTTTCAAAAGACATGTTACAGAAACTTTACAGTTACAAAATATGAGCAGCTGCAACTTCAGTCAGACATTCATAGGTGGGTAAATTAAATGGAACCACAAAGAAATAAAAGGATCAAATAAACCTGATTGTGATGTGAATCCAGCAGATGGCGTCAAAGAACATGACTTTCAAAAGGAAAACTAATACGTACAAATGTGTATGTTTACATATCTCCGTGTTTATTGCGTTCATTTCTTTTTAAAGGAATAACTGAATGAATGAAAAAAAATTCTAAGCAAGTTCTTTAGATGATAAATTCAGAATTTGCACTGATTTCCAGTGTAAAACTTCATCACCTCTGATAGGCTCTGTGGTTGATTTCAAGCAGACAGAGTTCAATGACTGGCCATCAACTTCTCCTCCATTACCATTTCACCACTCAGAATGAACATGTTTCCAATTCAAGATGATTGCATGCCCAAGAGCCCTGTCCTGACGAGAGCAGCAGAATTGCTCCGTCAACTGTGTGCACACACCACAGCTGATCATGATGACAGCTTGAGCACAACTGAGCTGGTGAGCACCAGGTGCAATACAATCAAAAACAATAAAAAGAACAAAAAAGAAAAAAAAAGGAGAAACGGATTGTTGACATTCACTTTGGATCATTGGCATTTGCCTTGAAACACCCTGGCTGTTCATGTGCGCTTCAGTGCAATTTATGATTGTGCCTGGGAAAATGTTTTCGTTTTCCCATCCGTAGGGAACCAGATTTTCTCTCCTGCAACATATTGGCTGCAGCGGTAATTCTGTTAAACAACTGAGCAATGTAATAGCACGTCAGTGGCACAACACAAAAGACAAATGTCAGAGCAGTTGCATAACTTTGCACCGGAGCTCTGACCTGATCCAAATCCTCCTGCCTGAGTTTCTTTGAGGAACAGAGAAATCGGGGGGATAAAGGAGGTGTGTGGCTGTCGCATCGCTGTGCTTTGATGAACATGCAGGTACTTCTATACTCAGATGAAAGCATGCTAGCCAATTAAAAAGAAATCCCTTAACAAGTTGTGAAAGCAGTGACCCACAGCGCAGAAAAATCCCTTCTTCATGGAAGTGAGCACTGCTTGACATTACCCTTTAAGGGGTTGTTTTGGATTCACAACGTTCTCTAGAGATTTTAGTAGCATTCTGTTTTGATGCTGCAGCAAATTAATATCAATACAACCCTGTTTAAGGAAATTCTTAAACAGGGTCAAAACCCGTTGAGTCAAAACAGGACTCTGATAATGAGGAATCTGGGTCTGCTTTCGAAGGCTTTGTGCAACAACACAGATGATGTACGATGCCACACAGCGAGGCGGCTGCAGGGGGAGAAAGCACTAAAGCGGCAGGTCAGGGGGAGAGTGGATCAAAGATCTAATGTCTTGCGTGAATGCTCTGGCTGCAAGGTTTGGGCTGTGCTGTGTGATTCTGCAAACAATATTGATGTGACCACAGATGAGTTGTGCAAGCCTCACCTAGCTCTAGTGAGCAAAGACACAGTCATTATGGTGCTGCTGTGTTTTGATGGAAAAGGCATGCAAAAAAAATAGACTGTTCAGAATTGTCTTCAGTTTGCCAAGAATTAAAAACATAAACCCTTATTGTTAAATTTCTTAGCCGTTCGTGGAGTCAATTTAAAATTTTGCACGAGAAAAACTCTCGAAGACATTGGAATGTCTTCAGAAGCAGCTTGAAAACAGCGGGGGGGGGGGGGGGGGTTCTGCAGAAGAGGAGCAGAATTAGAAGCAACAGTGATCTGACAGTGAGTTTGTCTCTAAAAGACAAGTTCTGGGGTTTGATGTGGAGACTTAAAGCTGACAAACAGCTGCTGAGAACAGATAAAAGTTTTCAGACACATGAAAGATCCAAAAGATACATGAGAAGCTTTTGTAGTGCTCACAAGTTCTGACCTTAAACTCAAAAGCGCAGCTTTTTCTCAAGTACCATAAATTAATCTAAGATACGTGTCTTAGATTAGTCAAAATACCATGATATTCCACACTGATAGTGTCCTAAAAGTTGGAACATAAAATGAGATAGATTTAAATTATATATATATATTTTTATATCCCATAATTTTTTTTTCTAGCTAGATGTAGCTAAAGGTTTACCCAAAGTGCTTATGATTGGTTCAGAAATCCTTCATGATGACTCCTTCCCTCAAAAACAAAGAAATAAAGTGAGAGACCTTTTTCCTGCCCAAGTCAGAATAAAAGCTGATCAAAGTGTCAGGTTTGGTTGTAATATTTTTCTTCATTATTTGTTGTCCACTAAACATGTTACTTTCTCAAAACTACTGTGTAAAGCTTCTGCAAAGTTTTACATGTTTCCCTCTATGACTCTGAAGCACTGTGACTTCCTTTAATTCCCCCCCCCCAACACATCCAGTCCACTTTTGATTTCAAAGTGAAAAACCACCAAGATCACCAATAACTTAAATCGCCATGATGTGCCTTCCAGTCCCAGTGACCCCATCAGATACAGTCAGACAGGAGAAGGATGAAGATGCTGAAATTCGTGAGCAGAAACACAAGGTTTTTTTTTGTGTGTTTTGTTTTTGGTTCTGATTAAGAAAAACAAGCCACCTGGAAAAGTAAAGCCTGATTCTGCAGCTAGATTTGCATAATAAATTATACAACTGACTGAGTCTTATTAATTTGATGTTTATTAAAAATATTTTTGACATTTAGTCGCTGTAGTTTATATTGACTGTCTAGCTAGTAAGAGTATCACCTTATGTTTTTATCGCTACATCCTAAATGCTAAATACCAAAGAAAGGCTCTCATTCTGTGACTTTCTGAATCGTCTCCAAAGTCTCGGTTGGCAGGATGACAGCTCCACAAGGCAGCAACTGTTAATGCCGAAACACACTAAAGATAAGAGGGGGCAAAATCTCAGCTCTGACACAAAACTGAGCTCTGTGAATACCTGGTGACAAATTTTCGATATTTTATTGAGCACTGTCGGGATAAGAAGCCTGTTTTTCATATTCATTATTCATGATTCTTAAAGGTGAATGCTTCTTACCAAACACATCAGCCTTGGGCCACTGTCAAAACTGTTGCATAAATTAAGGTCAGCGTATCACCACATCAGACATACACATTTCCATGAAGAGTAATTTCCCGCCCCTTAAAGATTTCTTCTGCTTTTGATTTTGTCTCACTTAAATATTTTAGATAATCTAAGAAGTTAACACAAGACGTATAATCTAAGTAAACAGACCGTTCATTTTTTGAAATGGTGTTTTAATCTAGCTTTCTAAACTTACCTTTTTGTAACTGAAAAAGTAATTGCAGCCTAAATCTAATTGTTCCACTACCCTTGGCAGCAGTAACAGCCATCAATCGAAGAATTTTTGGATTCAGATTTAAACCCATGCTTTCAGTATGGCTGCTCTAAACTTTGATTTTGAAACCAAACCATTCAGAGTTTTAGTTCGTTCTTCTGCTGCATTACTAAAAACATGGCCAAAAACTTTCGCTCAGAATTCTCTGGTAGAGAGCAGATTTTATGGCTCCATCATAAAGTCAACCTGTCCACTGTTGTCCAAAGAAAAGTAATTTGTTACAGTGCCATCAGAACAAGAGGAAGGTTTAAGGCTACAGTTCCAGAAAATCACATTTGTGCTTTTTAAGGTATTAAAGGTAGACGCTGCATCAACTCTTTTAAAACTCAAAATCAAAAGGAACATTTTGAAAGAGATCCATTTACTTGCTTAATCTTAACCCAAGGGTCGGCTGGCCCCTATCTCCTGCAGTACAGGGAACTTTGGAACATGGTGACAGACAGCATAACCCAGAAACACGCCGCATAAAACAACCATGCACACACTCGGTCACCCTTGGGGGAATTTAGTGTGTTGTAATAACCTAACGTACACAGTTTTGGTCTGTGCCCAGAAGGAACCCGTACATTAATAAGGTGAACATAAAACCTCTACACAGAAAGGCCCAAGGGCCTGGATTCAAACCCAGAAACATCTTGCTGAGAGACATTAATGCTTACTGCTCCACTATGGAGTCCATTATCTTGCCAAAGACAAATTAATGCCAAAATTTAAATAGTACCTTTCAAGCAGTCATGTTCAGCTTATGCAGGATGAACTGCGGTTGTGTTTATACACTGCAGAGATAAAAACAGTTAAAGGCTTTTAAAATTCTGACAAATGTTTTCCTCAAGATGTCATTAGTTCTTTTGCATCTTATTATTAGTTAGGATTTTGAGTCTTTTTATTGTGTTTAATGCAAAACAAAATATCTTCAGGGGGAGTGGAGGAGGAACGGATTTCTTATTCTGCTCAAACCTAAAAGAGAAGGCATGAACACGACTGGTTATGTTTGTGTTTTTTGCATTCCAATGTGGTCATCCTCACAGAAATAATTGCTGATAAAATATCCAAAAGACCAAAAAATCATAACTAAAACATAAAATCAGTAAATAATTTACTTTTGATCAAATTCAGGTGATGATTTATCTCTACAATTTGAAACATTCTCAAGTCAACTTATTTTTTAAATGAAATGCTGCATCTGGAACTGAAATCCACCATTAAAACATGTAGTAAAGCTGAAAAAAACCCAGATGATTTCCAAAGTCAATTAGTTACAGTAGATTTTATTTGGATTTTATTTATTTATACATTATAAAAACTCACATTTGCAAACATGCACCACCTTATGTTGGTAAATCCTGTAAAATCCCTGCGAAACACATTTTTATTGTAACTTTACAAAATGTGAATTTCATGGGGTATGACTAGTTTTGCAAGAAGCAATATATTTCATAATTTATATACACTGTTAGAACTGTTTGTTTCTTGTTAGCTGGCAGTATTTGCCACGGCACTCCTTGCCTTTAATGCACTGCTAGCCAGTTGCCAAACAGTGTGCGACGCCCTGCAGCCTAAGGTCTTTGAACAGCTAATAGGACTATAATGGCCTTTTCTCTCTGCTTTAAAGTTTTGAAACACTTATTTGCAGTTTTTGGTCAGGAGATCTGTATTCTCTCTCTTGTCTTGTTTCAGTGACTTTCGCACGGCCAGCATTTTACACACAACAACAAAGCCTTGGGGAGATTTGCTAGTAACCAGTAGCTTTGATGTTTAATCTTCCAGCTTCACTTTGACATGCTGATGTAAATGTGTCTCCCTCGTAGATATAGGCCAAGAAACGTACATTTTGTAGAATGTTGGTTGAATTTATAGCAACACAGTTATTATGAAAAGCTTCTGATCCTCCTTGTTTTGCATAGAATCAATGCCACTGTACTTTCTAAAGGAGACCAAGCATCACATTACTGTAATTTTCAAAGAGCTGCTGCGGTCCTCGTTCCATTATTTCTGTTTCATCCTTTATAATGAACCATTTCAGTATAATTACTCATCCTTGATTATTGAATCTGATCTGGGCTTTTATGTTGTTGCTGTTGATGTCATTACCACAATTATTACTGATGACTCGGTGTGTACTGCAGGCAGCAAATAATACCAGAACAAACTGATATAGAGACCATGGATATAAATGCAAGAACACAGCTGCACATCGATATGAACAGCTGCGGTTATGTCACTTCTCTGTAAAGGAAAGTGAGATTTGTGTATCACTTTCCTGTCTCTCCAGCATCTTCTGTCTGACTGATTTTAATCTGTACTCTACCAGTTAATCTCCCCCAAGGAGGACGGGAGGTCCAGGCCTTCCATAGAAACGCAAAAGAGGGTGTCTTTTTAATCTTCCATTTTATCAAACCCTCTGGGAACATATAACACGTTACAGAACAGCTTGGAGTTATGGGCTGCAGTTGGAAACTCTTTGAGAAATTACAAGATCATATCACATCAGGTGACTTAACGCTGACAAGTGCATCCTCAGCTCCGTCAAATCTGCAAGGGTGCACAAAGCCTGTTTTGATCCGATAGCTGAAAACGACCAGTCTAGACAACACTAATGATTCTCATCTGTCACTGCAAGACATCTAATAATATCGAACCTTAATTCTGGCTGTCACTCCACAGCCTGCTGAAAGTGCTCAAACATTTATCTCTGTTGGAACATGCTTTGTCTTGCAGCTCAGTGTGTCCTTTGATCATCTCCTAATTAGGTTTGATGGAAAATGCATCCACCTTTTGTATTTTGCTCTGATTTGCAGCACAACAACAGAGGCAGCCATTCAGAGAGACAGCGAGAGGAAAACAAAGGAAAAAAAAATATACAGGTCTTCTGCACTGAGCACATTTGTTGGGACAGTAATGCAAAGAGATTGAATCATATCATTCACAATATATCCAGAGATCTCTCACAGCACACATAATGCTGCTATCACTCACGACGCGACATGTAATTCAGCTCGGCAAATTGAATAAAGCCGAACAATTTTAAAGTCTTTACAGGTCTTGTGGAATTTAGTTTTTGACTATTTGCAGGTATGAAAGGTCTGCCAGTTCTGACTGACAATTCAACTAATTTACCATAGGTGAGTGTAGCACGTTTCTTTCAGCTCATATAAATGAAATAATGTATTTTTCACTCAAATCAACCGCTTGCTTGCAGTACAGAGGGATGAATAATGCATAAATAGATAAGTACAGTTGATGAAGCATTGAGCATAATGATGTGCACATTTTTGGTCAATAGTTTTCTGCCATAAGGTGCTTTGCTTTTTGATTCACTGTAAAAATGCTGATAACTACTGTATTTAACATCATTAGAGATATACGAATGAAATGCTCTTTTACATGGGACAATTAAAATGGCACAGTTGGGGCCACATGTGGAGTTTTCTATATGTCCCCTGGATTGTTATATATTAAAAATTTAATTCATTGTTTTTTGAGACAATATGCGTGCTCTACTATATTAGAAGTGAACATCTGATCTAGCATCAACTCCTGACTCTCTGACTGCTGACACTTTGTTTCAAATGTCAAAAGAGCTTCTGACCTAAATCCTCCTGAGATTTTGAAGCAAACATTTGCGTTCTTCTGGATGAGCAACTTTTAATGTTTTTCATCAACATCTGGAAAGTAACACTACCTTCTTTTACTGCTTCGAATGACTAATTAGCAAATTTTAAGAGTTATAGCACACTCCCATTATTGGTCACTAGTTTCAAGGTGGTGTTGGGTTAGGATGGACTAGTTTTATCACAGTTTATTGTATCTCATACCCATTTTATACAGGTAACATGGCTCACCGTTCAAGGCAGCATCTTATTGAGGGACAACCCAAATAAAGAACAGTTACCTGTCTATTCTCTGTTGCTTACCGTCATGCCCCATCAATGAAGAGTGGGTGTTTTCTACACAGAGAAAGAAAATATGGCCAAATACCACAGCTGGACAATTATAAAGAAGTTAAACTCTTGATTCACTGTTCTCAATATGGTGATATCTTATTTATTTTAAAGGAATACGAGTTGCATTTGATCATTTCTAGTTCAAAATCTAAACATTTCTCATACTGTCTTAAGACATTGCTGGAGCCTTTTTTATTATTATTTTTGGGCTTGAGGAGCTTGTTTATGTAACAAGTTAATTATATTACTTTAAGTTAAACTTCGAATTCCACCAAATCAGTAATTTTATATCTTATGTAAATTAGTTTTTTCTTATTATTAGTACCTGTTTGATGTGAGCAGTTAGTTTTCCTATTGCACTTAAACGCACCTCATACAGCGTAGTCATGTAGCCTGTTGCATGCAGAGGTTAAATGCTGCGCTGGGCTAGCAGGAGTTGAGCAGTGCTACGTTATCGGTCCAGATGTAAAACATTTTTCTTAGTTAATTCACATTTCATAAGTTGTATATTTATACCAGTGTCTGAGGAATTTTTTTTTCTTGACCATGGAATGTTACACAGTCCAGTCACATTAATGTGACCATCTGTCAAAAGCCAGAATAACCACCTTTTGCAGAGCGAACTGCTACGAGACGTGCAGGAAGAGAGTCACTTAGGTCCCTGAAGGTCTCTCTGGGATGTTGAGCCATGCCGACTCTAATGCCGTGGCCAGCTGCGCTAGATTACGCGGTTGAGGATCCATGGCGCGAACAACTCGATCGAGATGGTCCCACAGATGCTCGATTGGGTTTAAGTCAGGCGAGTTTGCTGGCCAGGGGAGGACGGTAAACTCATCCTGGTGCTCTTCGAACCACGCACGTACACTGGCAGCTGTATGGCACCTCGCATTGTCCTGCTGGAAGATGCCATCATCCTGAGGAAAAACAATGCGCATGTAGGGGTGGACATGGTCCGCAAGGACAGATGCGTACTTGTATTGATCCATCGTGCCTTCCACAATAATCAGTGAACCCAGAGAATGCCAGGAAAACATTCCCCAGACCATAATGCTCCCGCCTCCAGCTTGGACCGTTCCTGCAATGGTTGCAGGGTGGTTCCTTTCAGAGGTTTCACGCCTTATACGCCAACGTCCATCTGTCCGATGGAGCATAAAACGCGATTCATCTGAAAACGCTACCTGTCGCCACTCAGTGGACGTCCAGCTGCTGTACTGGCGTGCAAATTCTAGCCTTCGTCGTCGATGAACACCAGTCAGCATAGGTGCACGAACCAGGCGTCTGCTTCGGAGGCCCAGACGCAGCAATGTTCGCTGAATAGTGGTTTGGGAGACACTTGTGGTAGCCCCTTGGTTCATTTTAGTGGTCAGTTGCTCAACGGTAGCCCGTCTATCTGCCCGAACGCATCTCCGCAACCGTCCTTCGCCTCTGTCATCTATGGCCCGTGGTGCACCACATTTGCCACGTCGTTGATTTTGGACAGTCCCATTTTGCCATGCACGGTACACTTTTACCACGGCGGCACGCGAACAGTTCACAAACTCAGCCGTTTCGGAAATGCTTCCACCCTTGGCCCGAAAGCCAATGATCATGCCCTTTTGGACGTCGGATAAATCGCTTCGTTTCTGCATTACGCCAACGATTGAAATGTTTTCCGAAGCCCACACACACCCTTTATATACGCTCAACTGCACTGTGCTGCCACCTGCCTTCTGTGATTGGTTATTTAACTCTGAAGTGGAAAGTACGTGGTGGTCACATTAATGTGACTGGACTGTGTATATGGCCTATGCAAGCCGAAACTGGATTGTATTTAAATGTACAGCAAGCTATCACGAGTTCCTGTTACAGTTATGCAACTGCATTACCTCAGCTTGAGTCCAAGCAATTGTGGCGGGATTTTCTTGGTTGTTCATTTGATTTGACTAATTCTTGTTTATTTTGGATGTTATTTTCTTGCAAAGGGAGGTGCTTTGGACCAAACTGTGCGGAGTGCTCTCTGCTGTTTATTTTGATATATCAAACATGTATAGGTTTTATAAAATATGAAAAATATTGTTAAGAGCTTTGTTTTGGTATGTCCAAACACATTTAGAAAAAAATGCTGCGCTGGACAGACAAAATAAAAGACGGTCGGCCCAGATCTGGCTCCTGACCTATTACACCCATAGAAACATGCAACACAGAGTTAAAGATTGGACTGGTCACACTTATAGCAGCTTTTACAGATGAACTGTTGCTATTCACAACAGAATCATGGAGCCACTTTACATTTAAAAGAACAACTGTAGTGCTTACATTTTAACCAGACACAAGATCGTATTAAAAAAAAGCACTAAAATTACAAAGCCAAAGTATCTAGAATATTAAAACAGCATGGTTTTGATTAAATCAGACCACCAAACTGAAGTAACAATGGTTATTCATGAGTACAGTGAAATGACTTCATAAAACCTTAGTGCAGCGTGTCTGTTTCTTGTCTGCTGCCCTTTAAAGACCCCCAGTCTGTTTTAAATATCACACTTGATTAAATTCTTTCTGCAACGCTTCGATAAATATTGCTGCACTCTGACTCCATTACTGCTGTGTGAATGTACATTAGACCTGCTTTCAATGTGGCCAAAGGGAAAATAAAGAAGCCAATCAAGATAATGCAATAATTATAGCAGTTTAAGTCATATTAAGGCCAACTGGGCCATTGAACTGATCTGAGCACATTTATATCACTGGGCATGCCTGGCTTTTTTAAACACCGACAGGGGACAAAACTTTGAGTGCTTATGTGTCTATTAGCGATGTTTATCTTGTTGGCAATACGCCTGAGCAGAAATAATATTACTGATGCAGCCATTGAAGCCACTGACAGTTTAATTACACTGGTTAATATTTCAAACACGCTTGAGGATTCACTATAAATTATGCCTCTCATTTTAGCACAGTTAAAATTCAGGCTTTAGACATGCATGAGAAAAATGTTTCTTCTCAAAACAATTTCAGCCACAATTTTCTAACCAACTGACACAGTTCAGTGCCACTCGAGAGCAAAATCAATCAGATGTAATCAGATATAAAGAGCCTGAAAAATAAAAGCAGGTACTCCCTAAAAACTGTGGTAACAGTAGTGTTTAGGGTTAGGACACCACATATATATTACATATGTAATATATTTGTATTTTATAAGCAATTTTACCATTAAACACTAGACACAGAATTTACATAAAAAGTTTACAACAGTAAAAACCCTTATGTTAGAATATGATTAAGATCATTTTAATCAAAACTACATGAAGTGATTGTTGTTTAGTTGGAGTTGTCATGCTGCTTTTTATTTCCCGATACCTGCACACACAGAGAAGGAGAGTAACCGTTCATGTTTGCATTCTCTTTTTGCTGCTGCCATCACTGTGATTATGCTCTAATTAGCCAATGTTTAAAGTGTGCAGCCTAGCATGCTTTTCGAAAAACAGCAGGATGATAAAAGAATGAAAATACATAATTGTTGCTGATTGCAGTCAGACCCATCTGAGGTTTTACTGATTTCATCTCGAGTCAGAGTCCTAATTAAAATGCTGATTGTTTTTCCCTCTAACACTGCAGAGTATTGCTCCTACTAAATGGCCACAGGTCACAAGATCAAGATGTTATTATTTTATCCTGATATGTTCATCCAAAGTATTTCCATATGTTTAAAGCGAAACATGCAGTTGAAAATATGTGCTTTTAATTTTATTCATAAATCTGATTCAGACTAAAAATGTCAGTAGGGATTAGTAATTTAAAAATATTTTCCACCAATGTAAAGTAGGAAATGTAGTTTCTAGAAATACAGTATTTGCACTGATTCTGTGATTCCATGTTACAAGAAGACCAACTAAATAACTTTTGAAATCCCATTTTGGTATCCAAACAACATAATCGTGCAGTTTTGTTACTTAGAAATCAATAGAAAGTAAACTTTTATGTCAAAAATGAGGGAAAAAAAGGAAACTTAAGTTTAGATGATCTTAGTCAAGACAAAGATGATGAAATTGGACTGTAGCAATGCAGGAGTCCGAGTTAAAAAACAAAAGAAAAGAAAACTGATGCCAGGTGCATGATGGAGCTCACGGCTAGCTGTGAAAGTACAAAACAAAAAGTTTTTGTGGCCTTCACATCTTACTAATGATTAAAAAAAAAGCGCCTTTGTCTCAGTTTTGTCCCCATCTCTCTTTAATTAGATTATGCTGATTCTTAAAACAAGCTCCATTTATTATTTCCATTAACTTGCACAATACCCAGAGTTTTTCTCTCATATAAAAAGCCACAGATGCAACCCGAGCTCATCCCGAGCTTGCACTCACCTCTCAAAATAATTACATTTCATGCAGAGATGAATGTGAGCAGGTGGCCATTTTTCTCTGCTTGCTGTGTCTCAGAGATAAATGAGGGGAAAAGTGTGTGAGGAATTTGGACTAGGTGCTGTACCGAGGCAAAGCCACAACACAGTGAAATGCTTTTCTTGATGACCACTCAGCAACTGTGTGGAACTGTTTTATTCCAACACACAATTATGGACATATAAAAGTATAAAGAGCAAGGCTCCTTGAAATGCAGATGCTCACCTGGTACAGCAGTAGAGATTTCTGGGTGTAAAGAAAAAAAACAGGATTGGAGGAAATTCAGAAGACAAAATTAGCTGCAGGCGTGTGCAGCGGTTCTGCAGCAAACATTATTGCAACACATGTTACAGTCTTTGGACCACGATAGAAGGAGACAGACACAGCCAGGTGTTGCACTGCTGAAGCAAAAATCAGAGTGTGAATCTGATCTTGTGTGACAGCAATACAAAAGTCTCCCTTACTAACTCAGCCATGCCACACAGCCCTGCAGTACGTGCAGTTTGCACAGTTACGGAAATGAAAAATAAAACTTCACTCTCCTGCCACCAAATACAAGACACCTAATAAAGCTTCTTTAAACTGATTATCACTGAAGCGCCTATTGGATGTGTTATGAAAGTATTCATAACTCTTGATCTTTTCACATTTTGTCATGCTACAACCACAAACTTTAATTATTGCAACAGACTAAATCAGGAGAGATTGATTTTCAAACTTTTCACAAATATAAATCTGCATTTGTATTCTGCATTTGAATCACCTTTAGCCTAAATCACATCTGCAAGGTGGAAAACATAAAAACTGACATTTTTAATGATTCTTTAGTAATTATTGAAGTGCTTTTGGATTTCTTTCTTTTCCCTTACAATTGTTCTCAATTGTCAACTCTTCTTTTTGAGTTGTAAATCTTTGAGGCCCTGAAGAGCTACAGGGACAGACTTAGGTACTTCTCTGATTAATTTTCTCCATGTTCACCCATTATGTATAGGTGGATATTTGGCTTGGTGGCTGCGTACTGGCCTCGTTGTACTGAAATAAAGAACTAAATAGTGCTCTGTGAGATCTTCAGACATTATTGTGCTGCATCATTGACCTGTCTGATGAGCTGAGATTTCTTGGTTTTCTATTTCAATAAGTTAGCACAAAAAAAACTGGTGTATTATATAGCACAGTACATAAACATACATATGTAATTATAGAATATAATTACATATTATATTCATATAATATGTACATATTATATTCACCTTTACAATTACTATGTAATTGTAAAGGTGACTTTTTACAGTTTTGAGGTTTGTTTCATCATCTCTGCTAGAAACTTGGACTTCTCATTCAGATTCAAGGGCAATAAATTTAGCTCTCTAATCTAATCTCTTTGTGTAATCAGCAGCTGGCAGATAGTGAGTATCCAGAATAATTTAATCTCTATCAGTGTCCCAGCACTGTGACAGCACACTGTTTATATTACTATTAGACCAGATATAAACTGGTCTTGCACAGCTGACAGTTGAGCGCTGATCACATTTTGACTTTCAGTGCTTGTCCTTTGCTGCTCTTACATGTAACACATTAGATTTTATAAATTGGTCATTTCTCAAACTCAGTTATTGAATTTGCCACACATTTTGTTCTATCAAATTAACCTTGAAGAGAAAAACAATTTATTTCTGAACATAATTAATTTCCCACCCTTGACAATGTTCATTATTTTTTGGATGTTGTTACTCAAAATAGACAAGCACAGAAATGATTCCTGCTGAGGAACAAACTTTAAATGTGTTGCCCCTGTGGTCGACAGAGTCCAATGTGCTTGGCTACTTAAACATATAAGTTTGACTAAAAAGGATTGCTAACAGCTACGCCAGGTCTGTATCTGTGGGAATGTATAAACTTTAATCATCGTACTCGACTGTTTGCTGACGTTGATGGTAAAACATCGAAAAAAAAATATACATAGAAAATACACAATACCTGACCAGAATGTAAGCATTCAGTCCATGTTTATCCTCTAATACGACGGAGCATATCATGTTTAGGATATACGCCACTGCAGATTTATAATTTACAAAGACTGTTTTCAGCAATGTGTCAGATGTCTACGTTGGTTAATGGCTTGTTTAAATTACAGGAATTAGACTTCCATGTGATGTGGAAACCAATTAGGGAATACAATACCAGGGATAGTGTGTGTGTTCAGAGGATAATGCGAATTTAGCTCTGTAGGCTACTTAGAGAGGTACTGTGGAAATAATTATCTTCATCTTTTTGGGTCTCATAAATATCTGCACAAATATTGATCCTTACTAGTCAGATGTTTGCAACAAAGGATTGATTATGCAATGATGGACAGACATTATTTTTGATGTCTTAAATATACACAGTGGAGTGGAAAAATTCTGCTCAAAGATTTGTTCTATTTTGATTTTGTCACAGTTAAAATGTTTCAAGTCATTAAGCAAATTTATATGAGACATAGATAGCCAGAAAAAAAAACAGAAAAGGAAGCTTGGAACTCCAAATCCACAAAGCCCTGAGTGAAAATGTAAATGCCTCCTGAACCTGAGAATCAGTTGTGCCGCCCTGGACAGTAACAACTGCTATCAGACGTTCGTAAAACTGTCAGTCTTTTACATCACTTTGGAGGAAATTGGTCCCGCTCATCTGTGAAGAATTGTATTGATTCAGCCACAATGGAACAATGGAAGACTTTTTAGCACAAAAGGGAGGATTTAAGATAATCTCACTGTATCTCAATCCAGTCTGGACTTCATTTCTCTCTTTTTTTGGAGTTTTTTAAGGTGACATCGCTGTCGTACGGATAACTTTGCTGCAGCATAACACAAGTGTGAAGGAACATGGTTTTACAAAATGAAGGCTGGACTTTTCCCATCAGGATTTTATGCTAAAACCAGAATTGATTGATGTTTTCATCCATTATGACAAATCGTCCAAGTCATGAGAAAGCACAAGAAATCTATTTTGATACTACATCCTTCCATCTAAAATGATCTTTGCTGCTTCATAAACTTATTCATGAAAAACGGGAAGAGATTTTGTATTGTAAATGCTCCTCTGTATGGAGTTACATCCACTGTGTTTGTCACCTTAATAAAGTCATGGCTAATATCATGATTTTAAGAAGGTGACATTATGATCCTTGGATAACTGGTAGACTAAGCAATAAGAAGAAACAGTTACATCGGCATACTTTAGCGTTAATAGAGGATGTCTTCTGAGTGTTTCAGGAGCTTTTCATATACAATCATGACTGTAGTTTAAATGAAAAGTGAGATTTGACTCCTGCAGCTCTTCTCATCTGCTCTATTCTGATGGTTCTGCTGGTCAAAGTGAATGCTCAGAGGAAAAGAAAGTCAGGTTTCAAGGCACAAACACTTATTGCTCTCTCCATCAACTCCTCTTAAATCACTTTTTTCCTTATGTGTATCTATGTCTTACAGGTTAGTGTACAGTTGGAAGTTATTGAACATGTTTTTCGTGACTTAAATGTTTAAAGCACCTTGACGGTCACGGTGTCTTGACGGACCCATTGGATAACATGTAAACAGTTTTAGGGTTAAAGCCACAACTGAATTCTACAATTCACATTTTTCTCCCATCAGTACGGTAAATTTGGAGGTGAGGGAGGCCTGAGGGTGTATGTGTCAGCACCAACTGCAGCTAAACAGCTATAACGTTCCTACCACCACAGGCCCGGCCGGGTATTAACAAAGAGCATCCGGGTTTTCCCTGGGGCTGCTCTGCTATTAACAGGCTCCCAGCAGCAGGTCCTTTAGGCGCCGTGTGGAGACTGTTGGGGGTTTGGATGGTTGCTAGCAGACACTAGATTTAGATCTAGAGATTTTAAAAACAGAATGAACAATTCAAACAGTTTGTTGTTTTTTGTCATTGAGACTTTTGGCTTGCAGTTTTTTGCAAGGTCGACTTGCTGTTCCACTGAAGTGAGGCTGCTACAATTCATAAACTCTGTCCTCATTCATTTAAAAAAACGCTTGAATTAATGCGTCATGCAGTCCAAAGAGAAATGAAATGTATCAAACATTTTTCAAGAGTCGTTATTTTAGATGATGATGGCTGTGGACAGGAAGGGCCTCTTGTAGATGACTGGATTGCAGAGAACCTGAAGACTATGACGAAAGACTAACCCATTACAGTGTTGTGACGAGGATGCTGAGGGTTATGTTCTATGCTTTATGAAGCATCCTTTTTTGCACAGCCGTCTCCGGAGAATCCAGGGAGTTCACAAAATATTCAGTTTTCTTCATCAGCTTATAGAGCTTAAGTCACAAGCCCTGATGTTACTATTCCACCACATTATCCAGAAAAATAAATGACACTCTCCACAACAGTCTTGTAGAAGATATGCAGCATCTTGCTCTAAACAACAATGGACCTAATATTGCCCAAGTATAGTCTGCTGCCTCTTTTTGTATCAAACTTGACTGTCTTCACTCCTAACTGTTGTTTGCGTAAATTCTGAGGTATTTATACTCGTCCACTTCTTCACCTCTGATGGAAATAGTTTTTCACACTACTGTTTGTTTTAAATCTAAAATCCTAGTTGTTATTTTGGTCTCATTCAAAATGAGAGGATTCTTTTGAATCCTTTTGAAACCAATTCCACAGAATGGTCCACCAGGTCTCTTTCTCTCTCTCTATGAGGATTTTCTTACACTGGAAAAAAAATATTAGGTTACATAGAGCTGCCAAAGTAGGTTTAATCCAAGTTCAATGCCAGAATGTGGGATTTTTTTAAGCAGTGCAGTTTAAAGCTGCATGTACTGTGGTACTGGGTTAGAGTTCAGTGAAATGATTTAATATGCTATCAGACATAGTACCTATTGTTATCGATCAGGTGTCTATCACGATATATATATATATAATATATATATATATATATATATATATATGTTATTATTTTTGTCCAGCCCTAGTTGTAATGTGAAAAAGTTCCAGTAGTGTTCATACTTTCACTACTGTAGCTGTCAATGAATTTTACCAACAAAAATAATCAACACATACACGGATCCCTCTGTCAGTAAAGTTCTCAACCTTGCACTTTCCAAACTCGCTACAAAACTCTGGCAACAAGCAGAACACTGCTTCATTGATAAATTATAGAGCTGCTGATCTGCCCTTTCCCTGGTTTTACCACAAATACTAAAGACTAGATTTATTGTGATAAAGCTGAACCTCTTTCAATTTACACAGTGATTCCACCTGTAGAACACCGCCTCAACACCTCTCTCTGTTCCTGTATGCGTAAATCCCAAAAGGTATTTAATTTGTTTCCTGCAAATAGCTTACAATTCATAGGTGTGTTAGAGGATGTCTCCTTGAGTTACTGCTCTACTTCAAACGCCTGAAGCTATTAGACTTCTCATGAAACCGTGCCAGAGCAGCATACTATCAGGGCAGCATAAATCTAGAACCATAATGGAGACACACTCTCAAAGGAGAAGAACACATTCTGCTTTACATTGTGATTTTCCTACTCGGTAATGAGTTTTACTTTATTAACTTTTCATATTTGGATTTGATGGGAGCAATATGAAGCCTCTCATTATACTCAGTTTTACAAAAGCTCTTGTTACCATTGTAAGACAGCAGTTGCTTCAGGTTTTTTTCTTGTGAGATTACAGCTGGCTGGTGTTGCTTTTTAAAGGTGGCAATGAGCCAGAAGAAGAAATGTTTAATTTCCAGACTGAAGCTCTATGCCTGTAAAAGATTTACAATAACGGTCAGCAAATTACTGAGTCAGCTCATTAATTGTCACAGGAAGTAAAAAAGGAAAATGAAAAATTGATTAGGCTAAATTTCATTTCTTTCTCCCTCTTCCCGGTAATATTTTACAAGAACGAGTGAGCATAAAATTATGCACTTTTTCCACCTGTGCCTCAGTTTGAGGGAAAAGTGACTGAAACACAAGTTTTTTGGCAAAAACTGCATAGACTTTAAATTAAAGATAATTGGGTTTTCCTGCCAATAAAACGCAGAACTTTTTTAAAGTTCCCATTGGTGACATTTTAGGGGTCAGTTGTACCAGACTGAGGCAGCATTATGGCATAAAAAACATTCAGCCAGAACTTCAATGGCCTCAGCAGGGTCTCAGAAGTCTTCTGGGGTGAATCATGAATGAGTTCCCCACCAAGACTGATGGAGGATGCAAGTTCCCCAACTGCTTTGAGCATGCACACTCAAATATATGCCATTTAGTTTAATATAACACTGAACTGCAAAGTTTTCACTATTCATTCTTCAACATTTTGTCATTTAGTATCACTTAAAAAATGTTAGGAATGAATTACTTTGAAAAATAATTTAAAAGTTGTTTCTTGTAAGAATATGGATATGCATTTATGTTTGAAGAAAAATAATACATTGGGATTAAAACCTATTAACTCAGTGACGGAAACTGAGTTTTTCTCACTGCAGTTTCTGGTTTATAGGGTTTTTACAGAACATTTCAGCATCTAGCTTCAGCAAACAGTGACTAATAAAAACACAAGATAGGATTTTGTGCAGCTTGCAGAGTATTGCACCGACAAACGAAAACCATCTAACGTGTCTCTTCTCATGTTGCTGATAAATTGACAAAAAATCTTAAAATTTCTATTTCTCCTCTTTACCAGCAAGGTTAAAACTGTGCAAAAATCTCCAGGATGTGTATGGAGAAACTTTCTAATCTGTAAAGAAACGTCCTGGTGTGGACGTGAAAACCTAGGCAGTTGTGCTTTGGTAACATAGTCAGGAAAGCAGCAAATGAAAATGTGTTGGGCAACAGTATCAAGACAGCCTTCACACTGAAAGAGGGTTTTCTAGGTTTGTTGCAATTTAGTCATGTTGGAACAGTCAAGAGCATCATAGAAACAGGTTGAAATTTGGTGTGGACAAAATCCTATGATGGCTTAAAGTCATACAGTAACTCAATAACTTTAAACAACTTAATTATTAAGGCAGTGTTACACAAAAGGCCTCTAGTGAGATTGAGATGCAAAACATCTTAAAATATGGATAATTTTATGTCAAAATAGAAGACATTGTACAGCATCAATGATTATGTTGAAGATCTTTTTAAGATACAGCATCTTGTGGAGAACAAAAAAGTATGAGCAGTGAAATGTGTTTATATACAGACATTTATAAATGAAATATAACACAACATGCCATCCCAGTCCTGATCCCGCGCACACACACACACACACACACACACACACACACACACACACACACACACACACACACACACACACACACACACACACACACACACACACACACACACACACACACACACACACACACACACACACACACACACACACGTTTTTTTCTTAATAATAATGATAATAGTAATAATATTAATAATTCACAGTAACAATAGAAAAAACATTTACATCTGTGAACTGGTACCCTTTAATAATACAAACACATTCTATACATACATGTTTTAATAGGTTAGAAGGTTTTTTTTTATCATAACTCTGTTTTACTCTTCTCATTATGTTCATCTGAGGTATTTGTTCTCCAGTCATCCCTTAGCCACTTATTAAAAACAGCAACAGGGTCTATGTTCCAGTGTTTATGGAAGGATATAGGGACCTGGTGAGCTAAGAGGTCCTTGGCGTAGTCCTCTGGGCGCGCCTGAAAGCAAATAACACATCCAGTTACTTATATTTCAAAGTAACCACAGCAACACTGAATGAACAAAACCTCAAAGGAATTATTGATGCAATTATGACCTCCAATAATAAAATGTTAAAGCAGAAAAGCACAAGTATAAATAGTCAAATGATTGATATAAAAATTCCTCCTTGCCATATGGTGCCTTGGAAAAACTGTAATGGTATTATTTTTGAACATTTTGTTTCATTAAAACCACAAATTTTAATATCATTTATTAGAATTTTATATAACAGATTGACACAATGCAGTATATAATTAAAGTGGGGAAAATATGCATGGTATGGCATACATACCTATTGCTTTGAGTCTTTTAGAACATGTAGAGATTCAAATTTATGCCCATGCAAAATATCCCACACTATGTTAGATAGGATGAAGAAGACATGTCTTACTGCTGATATTTTCTAATTCTTATTTCCTAAAAAAAAAAAAAAAACTCTTTGCACTTTTTAGTTTTGATTATTTTTTGCTGGTTTGTCACAGGAAAATCCCAAATAAATTAAAAGATGTTTCTGGATGTAACGTGACAAAATTTATAAACTTTTAAAGAAATGCTCTAGCACCACGTTTTATGGGATTTGCATTAAAGATGCTCACTTTGCAAACTTTATTTATCTCATAAAAGCAACAATCCTTCATCCTTCTTTTATCCATTTATTCATTTTCATTCATTGTAATTTTTTGTTTTGTTTTTAGTTTGTCTGTTTTTTGCTCTGTGACTTGCTTTCGTAATTTTGCTTTTATCCATCAAACGATATGATTCCATTTAGAATTATTCCGTTTTCTGACTGAACATTCTTTGTACCAATTACCTTTTATAACCACTTCAGCTGAGGTTCAAACTGAACTTAGCTCATCCTAACAAGCAACATAACGGTGCAGAAGAGAGTCAGGTGAGGGGAAATTCTCACTTGCAAACAACCGTCCCCTCTTTGAGGTCTGCAGCACACAGTTATTGCGCTCATTCTACAAAGATGTCAGCACTTCTACACGAAGAGCATCGTGCAAACTCATCACTTTTTTTTGCCACCACTGATTCTCACTGCACTGAAATAATAAGGCGATGATCATGCGCACACATAGAGCCGACTATCTGCAGTGAACTCATTCAAATTTTCCCTTATTATGTAAAATTTCCTTTATCTCTTTGCATGACTGATTGCTTCATGATTGACATAAGGACATGGACTGACTGGTACATATTCTTTCATCCCCTCACCCCCACTTTAACTCTCCTTGTGCATAAAATATTCCAAATACAAGTCTAAAATACTTTTCCTCATATCCATACTGCAACATGATATTCAGGTAAAAATAAATTACCCAAAACTTTGGAGAGTGTCAGTCCATGTGTAATTAATTAATTAATAAGTGTTTCACTAAATGAATTGAGTTGCTGCAATAAATTAACCTAATATACAAGAAGCACAAGTCAAGGCAAAAATAATTATAATAATTATACATTTCAAGATAACATTTCATAAAACATTGTAGATACAAAAGATGAAAGAAGAGACATTGACATGAAAAATATGAATACAACCTGGTGAAATAGTGGACTGTGCGTGATGGGAAGTCCGAGAGCATTGAGGCACATTCCCAGCACCATGTCATCAGGCGCATCGTTGCTGTAGCACTTGCAGCCACTGTTAAGAAGTCGGACCACAGCCTCCCTGCTGAACACCATGCTGCAGCAACACAGCGGACATTCAAAATAAGGCAAACATATGCCAACCGCCATGGCAGCAAAGTAAATCAACACCACTGCTAAAGATGTGTCAAAAAAAGATTTGAAATGATTTATCCTGAAGAATCATAATCAGATTTATTTGCCAAGGTCGTGTGGACAAGCAAGTGCTCGCTGCAAACAGACTGCAAATAGATACAAAGGATAAAGGAGCATTTTGTGAATCCATTTGCAATCATTTATAAAGACAGAAGACGAAGGATTGTTGTGACACTGTTGTAATTAGTGTCTTACACTGAAAGATTCTGTGCTGACCTGGTCATTTATGTTGGCTCACTATCCTGTTTAAAGACCCAAATGTAAAATGACCCATTTTACATTCACTGATAGAATCCAACAGATTTGCATTTAAACTATCTTGTTGTTTGAAAGAGTTTATGTTGCTTTGGACTCTAATAAGGCCAGGAGAGCCTTTGGAAGAGAAAGAGTTCCACAGCATCACAGACGATACAGTAGGGGCAGCTTTTGTGCTCTGGGTGAGCCTCTCCTTCTGCCACCCCATACACAGCCAAACACACATCCCGTCCTCTGATGAAACCTATTTTTCAAAACAAAAGAGAAAAAACCCACAACCTTCTTACTCTGTAATTTAACCAGAAGCATCAGAAACCAAAACAAATTTCTACTCTAGACTGATTCTTTCTATGCAGTTAATGAACTTTTTAGGTTTTTGGAAATGGAAGAAAAAGGTTTCAGAGGTCTGCATGTTTTCTTTTGTCTAGTTCTAAGTATTTCATATTTTAAAAAAGTAAGAAATAAATGTAATTACACATCTTCAGTGTATATTGTGGTATATTCAGAGATTTACAAATCAGGGAACTTAATTTAAAGTCTATTCACTGAGCTACAAGAAGCCGGTGTGCTTTAATTTATTGTTTTAGTGGGAACTGTGCAATTTTGGTGCAGTTTCTGCCAATCGCCCAAGGATAACACAGGCTGGTAATGATACACTCCCAAACAAAAGTTGGTGTCTAATGGTCATGGAGACTCAGTGACCATGACAAACCACTTTTTTCTGGAGTTCTCCAACAGGGAGCTTTGGAGTTTTTTTTTTCTTTTTTTAACCCATCTAAACCTCCTCTTCAATTTTGTAGTGCCAAGATAAATATAGGGATCCTCGTCAGGCCTGGTGGTCAGCTGTTAAAAAAAAAGCATCTCTCTGTCACGTCATATTCCCCTAGAAAAAGATTCATGAAAGAAATGATGAATTTATGAATAGAACAGCAAAGTGTGAAAAAATCATATTTCTTTGCATTTTTTGGCACTAAAAAAATCACATTGAATTTTGTTACTTGCTAGAAATGAGCAAAAGCTACAAATGAAAAAGGAAGAGAAAACCTGTAAGCTACCGAAGAAGTCACTCATCACCTGTGATCTTTTTTTTTTTTTTTGGTGGGTGACACCTGAATGAGGAAGTGTCACAGCAACAGCGCGGTCCTTAAATAGATTTTTCCTGCACCTCTCACTCTCAAGTTCAAAATTCATCTTGTGTACAAGCTTTTTCAAACGACTGAACGCTGCATCAAAGACTTTCAAATAGTAAAACTGGGGCATTAAAATCAGAACTTGATCAAATCCACTTCTTGATAAGCTGATTTTTCTTCCATTGATTAGCAATTAGTTCTTCAGAGAGAACCATGGAAACCATCGAATAACTGTTCTGTTACATCATCTGATTAAAACTGTTTATCGACTTTCTTTTGTGGCGATTCACTTCAAAATATTTCATCTACGTAGACAGCAGTCCTGTAAACAAGGTTTTCCTAAGAGCACACTCAAATCAAACTGCAAAGGTTAATCTGTAAAATAAAGATAGCTGGGTTTTTATCGCATGCTTTAGAATTCATCTGCTGCTCGTTATTCCCAAAGCATCTGAGCGGTCAAACTTACCCTCCACCTCCTGTGATGTAACTGTAGCCACCTTGGCTCAGTCCGTAGCCGTATCTCTCTCCGAGGCACACCGGCGCCGAGGGGTCGTAGCAGCTCAGCAGGACTCGTAGTCGGGGGAGGCTATGAAAAGCACAAGTCAAAGGCATGACACACACTCTTATCACACTTACACGCGTGTGCCTAAATGACTATAAGACGCTCCATTTAGAAGCTGGGACAATCTTTCTCCCTCCAGAGCCTTCTGCTTGAAAGGAAACCTAACTGCAGGTGAATCCAGCTGGAGGTGTGATTTTAAATCTTTGACAGGATGTTAAGTGACTTCTGGGGCTTAGGAGTTTTTCTCTTTCACTGTGCAAATCTTTTTAAAGGTAGGGCTAAATCTGTAGAAATAACATTTACGAGTAAATGTCAGCGACTCTTGGGGGGATACATTGAAGATATCCCTCAAGTGCAAAAGTAAAAAAAAAAAAAACGCTATGCTGAATGTTCTTAAAGAGATCTTACCTGATGAGCGTATCATCATCCACAATGACAAGCCACTTGGTGTCAGGCACAGCGCTGCTCAGGAATCGCTGAAGGATTGCAAATGTTTTCCCACAATGACCTATGAATGGAGACGTACCATCAACAGAGGCCAGCATGACTGAGTCACATAGTGACCATGTGCAGAGCTGCGGCTTGCAAAAGATAAATGACCCCGTTAGGAAAGCCAGGCACAACAGCATTTGATTAGTCGACTTACAAAATTCACAGAGCTGAGGAACATAATTAATGTCAATTAATCATGTTGACAGTGAAGAGTTTAAAAAGCAGGAAGCTACATATGTGAGCACAAGACTAAAGACCTGATTTCACCTGATGACATGACTTTTATGTATTGATATATTACAGTCAAACCTTATTGGATGTCAAATAAAATATCAGAACAAAGTAATGAATAACTGTGAAGAGGAAGAAAGATGCATAATGTTTTCAAATAGACATAAGAAGTCTGGTATGCATTTCTATTCAGTCTGATAAATAAGTATATTTAAAAGATCCCATAGCATTACTTGGTTTTCACTGCACCTGAGCCTTTACTGCTCACCAAGGTGAACCTGTTGCTATTCTGCATCCAACCTGACTGAGAAGAATTGGTCCTAATTTTCAAAGCTGTAAATGCAGCGAAAAGTCGCTCTAAACAGTAGGATTAAGGTTAACCTTTCAGTAAGAGGGGCTGAATAGATGTGCACAACATTCCTGACCTTTAAATAGAAAAAAATAAATTAAAAAAAAGCATAATTTTCTTTCTGTTCACAACTATGTTTGTATATTGCTTAAAATCCAAGTAACATGCGTCAACGTTTGCAGCAGTAATTTGACAAAACATGGAAAAAGTTGTTTTTGGAAGGTACCATATGAAGAAAAAAATAAATAGAGCTGGAACTTTAACCAGATTCTATAACAGAAACCTTTAGGAATTTAATAAATAGAACTAATGTAAAAAAAAAGAAGAAAAAAAAGCTTCAGAACATGCACTACTTTTTGTTTGCAGCTTTTGCGTGACAGCCTTGTGCATCGTAACATAAACATGCAGCACTTCTGCCTTCTCAAGGACACCGTACAGTTACTGTATACTTGGCTCCGGGTGCACACATCAGCTACTCCCTGAGATCAAACATGTGAACTCAGGCTTACGCTGTCTTTGCTTCAAAATATTCATATTTGTAAGACCTACTTTGCACTTCAGCCAGTGTGATTTCCTAGAGTTAGAGATTTTATTTTAAAAATTTCTAGCTAAACTTTGCCAGCAGTAGAAATGTCAACTTGCTGATGTGTTAGAGAAAATAATGAGAGTTTGGCAGGATGGGTCGCAAAGATGAAGTGTTCAGCCTGACACGTTTGACATGACAGGCTAGACGGAACAAAATACCATGCCATCTCCTAAAAACAAAAACCCATAGTGTGGTTGTAAACAAAACAAAACCAAGAGCCAAGAGAAATGCACTCACTCGCCAGATTTCAGATGTCTACACAGCAATGGAGGCACAGAAATCCCTGGTGGCATGCATTACTACGAATCCTGAGACCTTGCTGTATTATTTATAGGGAACCTTAGGTATTTTTTTTTAGTTTTTTCTTTTGCTGAATATAAAATAAGAAAGGACACTGACAGAGATATAATCCAAAATCCCACTTTTTAGTGCAGATCTTCTGACAAGGCTGGTAATCCTATTTCAAACAGGAAGTGGTGAGTAATGCTTCTGACACCAGAGAGATGAAATAAATGACTTCTTTTGTACTTTCCATGATCACAAAATTCACACACTGGACGCAACAAAATCTGGTAAATTTAAAGCTTCTCTTAGGCTATTGCTATGTGTTATTTATTTTTTTAAGTCAATATGGGGTAAAGAGGGAAGAATATGCATTTTCTTGTTCTGCCACAATTTCAGGATCTTGTCTCATCCTTTCTTTTCATGCGCAGACTAGAAGTCAAAATACACATTTTGTGGTAAGATGTTGGCTTTTCACCTAGCATAGTATCACTTTGTGACAGCAGGATAATTAGACAGATGGTCTTTAATTAGGCCATTGAAGCAAAATGGAGGTTGTTTCCTTAAAAGGGCAGCATTATGTATTTTTCAGGCACACGGAGACATTTTGTAGCATAATTATGTATTACCTTAGTTGTTATAAAAATTGTGTATATATTTGACACCACAATTTGACACCTTGAAATTGGCCTCTGTCCCTTTAAGAAGCTCCTACTCTTTCTGAAACTCTGCTTTCAGCACATAACCGCAACAATGTTCCTCCATTAGGCCATTTACAAATGTCCTTAGGAGTGTTGGAGCAGGTTAGTAGCTTGAGAGAAAAGCCCAGCTCCACTGCTAGTTAGTGCTGTCGCTAGTCTGGAGGAGCTGAGCAGAGAAGGCGCTGGGGAGTGCTGCTCTGTCAGGTGGAAGCTCTGCTGGAGATAGCAGCTTGAAGGAGGAGCTTTGTGGAAATAGGTGCCACTTTAAGGGAGCAAGTGTTCAGGCATCCCCCGAATAGCTGCCATGGGAGATTAAAGGATTTCTCACATATGCAAGAAAGAATTAAAGCAACACTCCAGGTATGTTTTGATGAGGGAAAAAACACAACATGATGTGAAGCTCAAAAAAGTTCATTTCACATAATCCTTTAATTTTTCTCTTTAGCACAATTTAGTCTGTTTTCCAACAGTTTTTTTTTGTACGCTGTAATGTTAAATATTTTGAGGAAACACATGATATACTACAAATACAAATAATTATTCATATTCATGTCACACTGTTGCATATTTGTTTTCCATCTCCATGGTGTGTGAAAATGCATAGCTTTAGCAAAAGTGACATTCCAGCTTTGGATTTGATCTGACACCAACCAGCTCAGGCTCAAAGCACTATGTGCTGCACACAACCTATAAGTGCCCTCCTGTGGTCAGATAATTAGTTTGATTACTCAACAATATATGGCCAACTCCACTACTAAATCAGCCACTTCAAACATTTGGCATTTAGAGATGACTCAGACCTCATTAGAGCAGAAAGAGCCTATGATTAGGATATCATTACATGAAGTAACATCACTCTCGGGTCACTGCGATGACTTTTCTGCAGCACTTGGGAAATTTCCCCAAGTGCTGCAGAAACACTCAGTGACTTACTGAAGTACTCATGCAGCTAAAATCTTTTCACATTTTATGATGTAACAGTCACAAATTGTAGGAATATCACTGTTTTAAAATTTTTAAAAAAATGCAACCGTTGATGTTATTCCTTTTTGCTCAGGCTCTGCTGCACTGGATAAAAAACAACTTGAATCTATTTTCAAGTATTGTTTTAAGCCTGGGTTCTGATTGTATCTACAAAACATGAATATTCCTTAATCTGATTGGCTCCATTAGATTACTGACTGTGTGCTTAGAGTTATTGTCTTGCCTTCTGCAGCTTTTAGCAAGTTTTCTTCCAGAACCTCAGTTTATTATAATGTGTCTTCTTATTAACTTAGCTTTTTACTACAGATATGCAAACTCAAACATTTGTTTTGGAGTCATCTCACTGGAGCATCTTGTACCAAATGTTTGTCATTTCCCCTGGCTTGTGGCAAACAATGAGGAAATGATGATAAATTGCTAACTGCTTTTTGCTCTTCTTCTTATAAAAAGCACAAACATGTTTTTTTACTCAGACCGATCATATTTAAGATTTTTTAAAGTTCAAACTGCAATCCATCAATTCATTTTCTGCAGCCACTAGGAACCTTGTGCCCATCTCCAGCTTTCGGGTGCAAATTAAAATCAGAGTTCAAAATCCATCTCATGCACATGTACTCCAGTATATGAAATCTGTTATAAGCTACATTTAACTGACAGTGTTTACTGACAGAAGCTTTGTAAACTGGCTGTTTACCAAAGCCCGATTCCTGCCAACACTAGATAGATGCCTCCTGAAAGCAAAAGTCTGGCATACATTTCAAGTCAATACTGTGAAGGAGACACTATCTTCAGGATGATCCTTGAGAGAGACTTTGCCAGGAATCGCATTGAATAAATACTGACATAAATCTTTGGATGAAAAAGCAAAGCTGCAGCTTTTTGTTGAACAAGATGTCAAACAAGATTTGATAATGCACTTTCTCTCATTCCGTTCATGAGAAATGAAACGACTTTGTGTTTTCTGGTGTCGGATGTTTTGCGTTGGTTATTTATGCACATCTCCAGGGTGTTTGTGCAAGCTCAAGATTTAACTAAAAATTATTTAGACATACAATTTTTTTTGTGTGAATTTGTCAGTATTTAGCAAACAATTCAGATAGGATAAACCAGGGCTTTCATGGTGTATTTGTAAAATGGATATTCAGCAAATCTTTGTGCTTTACTTTAACGATAGACCTCTACAAAAGTGATTAATTATACTTTCGAAGCAAATAACCTAAATTTTGTTAAAAATTACATTGTGTCAACTTCCTTTAGCAGTATGTTAAAGTCGCCATTTTGTTATATAACACAATCCCATAGACAGGTTATGAAAAACCTGCCAGGGTATTTATTCCCCTTGAAGTTGTTCACAGTTTGAGACACTACAACCACATAATCCCAGCTACTGAAACCCTTCAGTGAAACATGGTATACTGGCAGCGTCAAGCTGTGGGGATCATTTTCTTTTCAGAATTAATGGGCATCTTCCAGGCTAAGGGGGACTACATGCAAATAAACACAACACCTTTAGACAGACAATCTAGAAAACATACATACTTGTTCTACTCTCACCCAATTATGCTTCAGTTTGCGTTGATCTGAAACGCGGCATTTAACACATTGAGTTAGTCGTTTTAAAATGACTAAATGTCCTGGAATATGAATATTTTTGCACAGCAAAGTAAATGATTCCTAATTGAACTTAAAGTGACAGAACGCCTTTAGATCTGTTTGGTGTTGAAAGACCAAAGGTTTAATTTATCATAATATAACAATAATATTGACCTGGCTTTTAAAATAAGAAAAAAAAATGTGTTAAGAGAATGAGAGCGTCACAGTGGCAACTGCTCAGCCTATTTAGCTAGATGATGCTAGATTTTCCATTTTTAGTACACTTTCTGTTTTATTTTTTTTATCTATCAATTGGCCAGATCATTTTATCAGTCTCATCACACATTCAGATACAAGGATAAAAAATGCAGCTTTGTGTAATAAACACAAATGATGTTTCATTTGTAATCTTTACTAAGACGATAACGCTACTGTCAAAGAAGAAAGTAGAAAAAAGGTATTTTGAAAATGTGCTTACCAGAAGATTAATTTAGAAAATACCAAGACATTAGTGCAAAAATATAAATCATTAGTTCCAGCAATTGATTCAATTAGCTGTTGTAATACGGTTTGTTTGAACAGGCCCACATGACATTTTCAGTCCAATTAATGCTTTGAAAGCCTTAAAGCCCATCTCTCTATCTTTTTTTAATTCTTTATTTTCAAAGATTTCCTGTCAAGTTGCAGCTGAATGGTATTGCATAAACAGATAGTGGAAAATAAATTAAGGATGGTTTTATTTTGATAAAGATCCAAGAGTAGGGTCATTTCGAAAAAAAAAAAAAAGTCAAAAGAACAGAGAGCAGGCTCCTTTCACTCAGATGTGGTCTGGCTATAAACAGCAGCCTATTAGAAATGCATTATATGCTGCAGAGTGGCATTCTGCTGGCCCAAGGGACCACGCTGTCACCTCCCTTTACAGTCCTGTCATATGAGACTTCAGACTGAGCACTTGTAATGTCATCTCAAAATTAATAACTTCTTTTTTTCTGAAAGGCATCAGTGAGGTCAATATAGGCAGGTAGAATAGATGGATGCTAACTGCAACGACGAACTTTCTTAGTCTGGAAGAGAAAATTAAACCTGCAGGTTATATTTTGCGTATTAGATGCAAGATTTTATCATTTTACACCTCAATGCAAGTGACAACTGAGAAAGGTTTTGAAGCATTAAAGGAAAACTGACTGACAGCAAATGTGAGGGGAAAAAAATAAAAATCTAACTCCAGGATATAAAATCTACTGTTTTCTTAGAATTAGAAAATCAAAGCATTTTTTTTTTCATTCAGTATTTTTCTGGCTGTTGCTGAGGACAGAGGCTATATTTCACATACTGACTAACTGCAATGAATGTTTATGTACACATTCTTTTTCGCTGCCGTGTTCCTGTTTCCAAGGCGCAAAAAAAGGATGCAACAAGAACTTGTAGTGTGAAATTTCATGATATAAAACCTGCACTATATTTCTCGTCACAGTTAAGCATGTGTGGCATTACTGGTAGACCAGGTGCTCCATATACAGAGGCTATTACTCCTTGAAACAGCTGTCTGGGGTTTGATGACAGACCTTCGGACCTTTGCTGCATGTCTTCATTCTTTCTCTCTTTGCCCATTTTATGTCTGATTACTGTGAATAAATGCTACTGGTACCACAAAAAAGTAAAAAAATAAATAAAAAATCCTTTCGCAAAGTGCTTTCCAGTTGCTTTCTGTATACCACTTCATTACGAATGAGTGTTAGCTATTGTTGTAAACCTATGATTTAAGTATGAGTAATTTAATGAAACATAAACGTCTGGGGTGTAAATAATAACTTATTATAGCTTACAATTGTTGCACCCCTATTGACTGCCTTTATAAACAAGCAGAAGCAACTTGGAGAAATATTTTCTTGCAGCATGGTGCATTGTTTGGAAGAGAAGTCAAAGATTCTTACTCAAAATAAGAATGACAGAAAATGATAGTCTTTATAATTTTCAGGTGATTCCCAGCAGCACTTAACTGAGTTTCTGCCAATTAATCACTCAGATGTATAGACTAAGCCGTTTCTTACGCACACATTTGTGTTGTTTGGAATCCAATCTAAAATCACTCTGTAATTCCAATGGATTGTTTGTTCTCTAAGATGTAAAATTGATTTTAAGTTTTAATACAATGCTCTGACAGCAGCTCTACTGTCTGGCATTTTACCAAACCAGTCGATGATGGGATGTGGATTGCTGCCAGCACCAAGTTGTTGCTTTCCAAAAACAAACAAACAAAAAAAAAAACCTGGCATGCCTTAGAAGACAGATAGTAGAGGAGACACTTTCTACTGCTTGATCTTTTACAGAGACTTGGCCCAACACTGACTTCCAAAATTACTGACACCAGTTACTGGCAGGAAGGATGTGTGGATTTTTCTTGAGAAGAACATCAAACTTAGAGGTGGAATGAATACAAGGTTTTGGTATTAAAGGCGATGTAATGCACAAACATACAGAAAACTCAAGCTGATTTTCCTTTTCTTTTTTTGTTGTTAAAGTGCAGTTAGAAGAAGGCACTTTCAATTACAAATATGCAAACAGGAAAAAAAAGGAACATGTTTTACTTTTAAATTAATCCAAAGATCTGTCATACGGAAGATATGAAAAATGCGATTAGAAATATGTATGTTGTCACCAACATCTTGAGTTAAGAGGTTTAAATAAATTTTAAAAATAATCAGCGCTATTAAGAGACTGACGTGACAAGAGACGCTGCACCTTCATATCACTAAATCTCAGTACTGCAAGCCCAGATTTACCAACAAGGGGCCAGTGGTAACCTACCTCCGTTAGTCTGTGAAAACAGGTTGCAATGCAAGTACTTGTTAGGGGGCTAAGCTGCCTGAAGAAAGCAGCAGAGGCATAAAAGGACTAGACTTTCTTAGTGCAACCTTTACCCACTCTATTGAAGGCTGAAAATGTCTACAGCCATTGCACATCCCATTAAGTTGCAACATGAATCACAGGTCCACAGAGCAATTCTTGTGCCAACGGCAATCTCACTGTAGAGTAAGTTTGGCTCCAGCCTCCAGCAAGAACAGAGGCACAGAGCCTGTGCTGGTTTTATGTGAGAATTCAAAATATCACCTATTACACAACAAAATAGAGAATGCTCTCTTGATCTGCTTTAATTTAATGTTAAAAAGAATTTCTAAATTTGAAAATGTTTGGGCAGACTTGTGACTAAAATATGTGAGGTGTCAAGTCAGAATGGCTCAATGGCAGAGACAGGAAAAAAAAAAATAGACCTTCCTGACAAGTTCATTCAGAAATGATGTGACTCGCACTCCAAATCTTGCCTGGGGGTGAAGCTTATATAAAGGTTTAAACAAGGAAAGGCTGACTCTGCTATATTAAAATACTAATTAGCATATCAATACATGTATTCAGCTAGAAATGAGGTCAAAAAAAAAAAAGATTCACCATTTTGTCCTCCATTCCATCCATATAATCATCCATCAGTACAAGATGCTTCACAGGGACACTTGCTGTGTCCCAAGGCCTCCTTCTTCCTGTCAGTCATCTATAGGACATTCCCAGAAGGAGCCTCCTTTGGGCTTTGCTGCCAGGTGCAGCTTGAGGTTGCTAACAACTAAGCAAATGTTTTCCTCTGGGTTTATTTTTGTTCTTAGAAAGTTGAATTACAATTTCCTCATCTAAAATCTTCTAAGATAAAAAATTTAATTTGAGTTCA
The DNA here is from genome assembly GCA_033032245.1 of Poecilia picta. Taxonomy (NCBI): domain Eukaryota; kingdom Metazoa; phylum Chordata; class Actinopteri; order Cyprinodontiformes; family Poeciliidae; genus Poecilia; species Poecilia picta. Next base: position 25,481,989 of record CM065365.1, on the reverse strand, counting down.
TGTAATAATTAATGGATTGTTCATCTTTACTGTTGGAGTTAAAAAAATAATTTTTTCACCTATATCCATACCCTTAGGATTGTATGTTTTTTACAGGATGTGATATACTGTATCTTGTAAGGTAATTTGTACTATTTCATTATCAAATAAGAGTAGTGATTCAGCAACATCTGTTAAGAGTCAGAGGGCTGATGTGTGCTGGGTGAAAGCAATCAAGTTTGCATACAAATTAACAAAACTTTTCCTCTTCTAATACAAAAACAAAACTGCAGTTATGAAGAACCAAGTGAAACACATTAGAAGTGTAAAAATATCTGTGAAAAATAGCAGATTATAATTTAGCAACTTGTTTCAACTTGCGTTTCATCCCGGTGTTATAGTTCACAGCTGCCAGAAAGACCCTCCCAATATTCAAAAGTAAAAAAGACACACAGACGCATTTATCATCACCTCGAAGTTTTCCTCTGAAATATATATTTTTTAAAAAAACATGAAAAAATAGGTGGGAATCTATCTACAAAAAGCTCACACTGAACCAAAAAATGCTAGTGTAATAGCCTATTATTTTTTCATTTTCAGAGGCAACATAAACACAATTTTAGAAACAATCTGAGGAGAAATTCCCCGCTGACACTTCATTTACTTCCAATTTTCCTCCAATATTTGGTTTGAATTACATTCCCTTCACAAGGACTTACACTGTGTAACTTTCAGCCTCAGTTTGCCGGATCATTTTTCATTTACCAATGTGTGCAGTGCAGCTGACAGCGTCAGCCAAGGCCACTAACTGCATCTACTGTGGAGAGGCTGAGGGTGTTGAGGCTTGAAAAAGGAGGACTCACCTCTCTCAGTGTTTGGCACTCCTAAATTAATGGTTGGTATGGAAGGCTCGGCGTGGTCACTGTAGTACTCTAAAAATAAGGCATCCTTTTCCCAAGTCTTCTTTATTACTGGAACTAGAGAAAAGGGCAGGAAAAATCAATACAATATTCACAAAGTTTATAAAACAAGCAGGTCTTTGGTCTCTGAGGGGTAAACACAATTTATTTTGCAGCTGATCTAATTACTATTTCATATAAAGTGAAAGCACAGATGTAGAAGTATCCTATCTTTCTGTCTGGTGTTGGTGAAATGTTTACTTATTGACTGAAAAACCTAACCCGATCAGAAAAATCTCATTTTGGAAACAATGCAGAGACACAATGCTGTTAGATTTAATATTTGTTTTCTTTATTTGGTAAAACTTAAAATCTATTCATTACAGCTGAAGCAGGTTTTTTAGCCTTCTTGTCGGACATAAAATAAGGCTAAACTTTACCTATTTTAGTTTAGCCACGATTATAAAATCTCGGTATATCTGATAAATACCCAAATAATGCAAGACTGAATTATTAGAGTAAAAACTTTATACAAGTAAATGTTCAAATATATTTATCTGTATTTGTACAATTATGTGACTTGAGCCAAACAGTTTGATTATTCTTCCAAAAGCTTCTCACAATAGTTTGCTGGAGTTTTGTCTCATTCCTGCAGACAGATCTGGGGTCACCAAGTTAGGTTTGAGCACTGCCTACAAATTCTCTCAGGTATCAGTGCTTTATGAAAGATACTCCAAACCTTTGACTTAGTTGTATTTAAGCTACTTCACACCTGATTTGGTGGTATGCTTCGGGTTATAATTCATTTGTGCCAAACTTTTAACTGATGTCTTGTGGTGTTGCTTCATTATCTCCAAATAATGTTCTTAAAATCTTAAAATGTTAAAAGACGGTGGCATGTAAGCGGTGGCTTGCCAGTTCAAACCCCCTCTTCATCCGTTTCAGTCGATTTCCTTGGGCAAGACATTTCACATATCTTCCCTACTGGTGGTGGTTAGAGGAGCCAGTGACGCCGGCGCATGGCAGTCTTGCTTCTGTAAACTGGCTCAGAGCAGCTGTGGCTACAATGTAGCTCACCACCTTCGGCTTGGGAATGATTGAAGGTGCTTTGAGGTCCCTTCAATTAAAGGTAAGGTTAGACTGAATGAAATGCATGGAAACATTGACTTTTTAAAATCTAGCTGCAGAGAAAATTGTTTCTTTCCAAATGAACATCTCACATTTACTCCTTTAACAAATGCCAGCTGGCATATGTACACAAAAATCATTTTCAAAATGTGTCTATTCAATTGCCAACCCCCCCTCCCCCGCAAAAAACCCTTCTCATTAAACAATAGAGAAGAATTCTACTTCGCCTTTTATTGACAAAAAGTTTTTCCGTTTACTCTCATATAATACCCTTATTATATGAGTATAAGAAAATTACACTCTCATATAAGAATAAGAATAACAGCCCAATAAAAGTAGCGTTACCCTACTTCTACTAAATACAGAATACGTAAAACAGTAATAACCACCAAAGCTCATCTGTCAGAGCTAGATCTTCTTTTTTTAGAAGCCTTTATTATTTGATCCAGGTATCATCAAGCATCTCCAGTCGAGCCAGCTTTATTACTTTTTGCAGCTGTGTGATGCCACACACACGTTACACATAGGATGTTTACTGTTGTTGCAGCAGTGATTCTCTAAATGCACTATAAAAGCATATCATAGCATCCAGCAGGGAAAACGATTAGGCTTTTTTTTTTAACCAAGTGAGATATTGAATGATACACAAAACATGTCCATGTTGTTCACTTTATAAGTCTGAACTAATCTGTGTTATTAGTAACCTGATCATTTCCGTTCTGCCAATGTCTTAACGTAATATTAACAACCTGGAAGAGGAAGCAGTAATTAAAGTAATTAATGAAATTACATTTCAGGCACTCCTTTTAAATATAACACGCATTGTATAATTAATTTGCCATTTGCTCTATTGACTTAACCTACTCCATTTTCATCAGGTTAAAATAGCAGCAGAGCTACTGTGAGAAGCTTAATGGTGGCCAGACTGTGCCAATAACAGTTACTGTTGGATGAGTGCGCTTTTCCAGCATGAAACACAGCATTAAGTACTTCCAGGGTGAAACACAGCATTAAGTATTTCACACGTTTTTTTCTTTTACTTCAGAACAAATAAATCCTTTCAGACATGATGGTAGAGTAATTTAGTGAAGGATTTTAGTATAATAAGAGAAGGCACTCATACAGTTTCACATGTCAGGGGTAAAACAAATCCATTACCCAAAACAGCAGGGCATAAATGTGAAATATTTGCATGAAGATTAAGTGGCTTTTTTCTCAGAGCAAGAGCGAGACTCACCTCGTTCACTGTGAAACTTTCTGCAGGTTTTCACAGCAACAAATATGTCTTCTTTTTTAACTGGCTCCTCCTTGTGAAGAAAAGAAGAGGTCAAAGTTGAGTGGAAAATATGATGCATGAGTGCCAAAACAAACTTATCGTTGTGTCTATAAGGTGGGACATAAAACATGATTTATTTCAGCTTTTAGGTGATCTTAAATCTCCAAGCAATCAGTGTAAATTTAATTTAATACATTTAAATTGACAATTTGTAATATGGATTGGTTAAATTGCCTTATGAAATAAACAGCTCCTGGAACACATGAAGACATTTTTTTAACACATTGGTCAGAAAAAACAGATTTTTTTTCTTTAAATTACTTATAAGACGGTAGAAATTAGCAACGAAAGCAGTTAGAAGTGCAGATAAAACAGTCCACGTCAACAACTGTGGATATTTTTGATATTTTTCATGTTGTGAAATGTTATGTGGAAAAAATATTGCTCCCCAAGACTTCCTTCACACAGGGTTAGAACAGTATGACGACATTAAAAACCAAAATTAATATGAATGTGGATGAACATTTCAGGCTTTCGGAGGGGGTTGCAAGAGTTCAGGAGCCCCCCCAACTGTTTTGAACATCCAAAAAACTTTTGTACTGAGATCAGTGGTTCGGTACACTGAGGTCCCTGATGTGGTGAGGAGTAGCCTGTTAGCAGCAGCGTAAGATTATCCATGACATCCGACCCACGCGCAGTTGAAAGAATTTGAAGTGGTGCTCTCCATGCTAGCCTGATGCCAAAGCTGCAATCTCGTCACGACTAAACCATGCTGGCTGTGCTCCAAGTAAATAACCGTATTGGCAACAGGGTTGCTATGGGCGTCGAGTCCTGCTGCAAACAAAGCTCAAATCTCACGGTGTGAACTATAACTGAGGTGGGAGGTGAGCACACGTCACATATTCTGAGAAATTTTGTATAATTTAAGGTAAGCCTGGCGCAGATGTGGTGGGATGGACGGCAAAGCAGCAGGGGAAATCCTATTTGTCCAATTCTGAAAGCGTAGCGGTTTCTTGTTTTTTCTCTCACTCAAATTATTTTTGTATTTTCCAATTGAACAGATGTAGACGTCCTGGAGGTGGTGAGGTAATTTTAATCAAAATGTAAAGCGTAAGATAATATTTCAACAAAGTCCTGTTCTGCGTTTGCGTCTGTGTTACAGTCAGGGCTTTTTAAATTAGTTTATTATTGGACAGAGAATGAGAGGGAAGCTTAGGGCTAAAAAATAACAATACGATATTTATCCTAAAGAAACGTTGCTACAAGATCCAAATGTCAAGTAACATGAATGCAGCTAAAAGTTGCTTCGCAAAGTTTACTACATACCTAAGAAAATTATGCAATTAGAAGTCTGGAGCAAAAACTGAAAATAAAACAAACAATAGAAATATTAATGATGATGCTAATACTTTAAAAAGTAAAAGAACTTGAAATAAACAAAATAATGTTTCACTTGTACAACGCCAGGCATGGTTGTGCATAAATCGAACAACAAACGTGTGTAATACTGCATGCTTTGATATTGATCAGATGACAAGTAAACACAGGAGGTATTGGTATAGCTGAAAATAATATTTTTTTATTATTTAAGTCTGATATATCATCAAATTTCTAACTCATTTCTAACTCAGCTCTGGCTTTAATCTAAAAGTGTTTTTACTTTTAAAAACACAGCTATGTTAAAAATGTATAACCTGCATTGTAATCTCTATCTTAAATCTAATTTAAACCAAACCCAATCTGCCCATAATGCAGTAATATATTGCCAACCTATTATCTCTCAAATATACAGGAGAATCTAAAAAAGATTACCAATCACGTAATTATTCTTTGCTAATCTTAAGTTCAGGACGTTCAAACAAAATATACATATTAAAAAAATCTTCCAAGATAACAGCACTAAGTGAATAGGTCAAGATTCATAGACCGAATTCCTTTTATTCTAATCTGTTGTTTTCTGCTCACTCTGGTTTGCCTGCCAAGACCTTATTGGAATATTAGATAAAAGGGTCTGAAAACCATGAATGTATAATGGGAAACCTACCACCAGCCGGTCCTAAAATGTCAGGCATACTGAGAAAAAGCATACAGGACCTGATGAGTTGCTGCCAAAAACAAAAAAGATGCGTTGCGCAGTCCTCTGAAAGTTGCCCTTCATCTTGGAAAATCTGCCTCTCGAGAATCTGGACATTTTTGCTGACAGTGAAGCCAGATGCCATCCTCAATGTACTTGGCAATTTACCATGCAACTATTTTATAAAAAAGACTGAAAATGCCACGTCACCTTCTGTTTCCAAGAGAAACTTCTCCCTGAATAGTTATTAAACTCGTGACCTCTACTGTTTTATGTCGAAGATAGTGCTGCGATGGTGTTTTCTGTTACAAGACACAAACTTTATGAGGACTGTGATGTCTTTAAATAGGATGGGTTACGGCAAACAAACCAGATTCAAACTAAAGTTGCACTGGTTATATGTGTGTGTGTACATGTGTGTGTCTGTGTATGTCATTTGAATGCTAAAGATAGTGATTTCTGTTTCAGTCAAAAGTGTCTCAGAGGGAAGGAAGAAAAAATGAATAAGGACACCTTCCACTGCTGTTCTGGCAGCCCAAATATATCTCAACTCATCAGTCAATAAATCCAGAGACAAACACATCAGCCAAGCAGAACTTCAACTTCTTCCCAACATTACTGATATTTTCATGAGGGTTGTCAGGAATTACTTCATCAATTGTGTAAATTGTTTTTTCTCTGGAGCTAAAAACTGATCTTTCCTCTGTACAATATCAATCCTTACTCACAGGTTTTCCTTGGTGGACACTAAAATCACCACCTTTAATGTGGAATTTTATGTAAAATTGTCTTTTTTGATGCTGTTGTTTTAAAGTGGGAATTCATCTCTTCTACATTGAGTCTTATGTGTATCATCTTCCTCTCTCTATGGGGTTTAGGCCTGGCCAGTTTGCTGACCAGTCAAACAAAATTATACCAGAAGGCAGCTTGAAATGCTGGTTGATCCGCTGTATGAACCTCAAGAAACGTGGATTCTGTGTCTCCGCACATTTGCTCCGGTTGCAGGGATCCTGATTAATGACTAAATGCAAAATGTTATTTTCATCTTAATCAAGAACTTTGGACCACCGAGTTATGGTCCCAGTCTTTTCCTCTTTAACAAAGATTAGATGTTTCTAACATTGAGGAGGATCTTTAATCACTGGTTCAAGCCGAAGTAAGCGTCTCCTGGATGGATTTTGGTGCGTTATTTTCTCAAGGCTACAGTTCTTAATGTTGTTTAGTACCATTTTTCTAACATAGTTTTTTTGCTTCCCTCAGTTTTACATTTACATCCTTAGACACAGAACTCTATACATAGCCAGCCACTTAAATAGTGACCTTTTGTGCCTGTTGCTTCTTGTGTAGGGTGTCAATTAATAGTCAAGTCAGTTGCCAGGTCAGAATTCTGCCCTTTAATTTATGTGCTTCAAATTCTTTTTATTAGTCATCTTACGTAGTACTCTGCTTTTCTAAAGGTGTATTCACACCAGGAAAGTTCTTTGGTCTGCTTGTTTGGCCGAGTTCAAAATAGAACATTTTACGTTGTTTGGTGCGGTTTACATTCAAATTGTGCATTTTAGCAAGAAAACTACAATTTGTAAACAAAGCCACACAGGTGACAATCATTGAATAGATGATTATTGTAATAAATTACAGAAATAAATCCACTTTTTTTATTATATTTTAGTTTACTGAGATACACTCGTATGGTACCTACGAGTTGTACCATACAACGCTTTTCTACATTTCCCAAAAAAAAAAACATAAGCCAAAGCATCAGATGCATAGGACCGCAATGATAGAAAATTATTTAGTTAAGCCATTACATCTCCCATTGTCACTGAAACAAAGTTACCCACATAGATCACAGAACATAGATCTTCCAAACACAAGGAAGTGGACCATCTTTGCAAAAAGGTTACTGTAGAAAATACAGAATGGATATTAAAAAAGCATAGATGGTGAATTTTGTTTAATCAGAATAGCAACAAATGTAGAAAATTTCATATTTTAAGTGCTTAAGGATAAATAAATGCTAAAATAAGAATACTTGTTAGGCGAGCATAAGAGTCGGGGAAACTTGAAGCCTCTTTCAATTGTCTCTCATTGCGCAAAATTTACATTTTAATTAAAACTTTTTTAAGTCCTGTAATCTAAATAATGAAGATAAGCTACAGTGCAGTTTGGCAGGCTTATTATAATAAAATTAATTGATAACAGAAAGCATAAACTTGAAAAGATTTAGATTAAAGAAAATAAAAGGGAGGGAAATGCCAGGAAAAAAAAATATGAGCGGAAGTTGCTTAGCAACAGGGGGTGACTTCAATCTTGGCACAAAACTAAATTTAATTTAGTAAGACAAAATCCAAGACTTTTTCCTTATAATGCCATATAAAAGCAAGGTTGAATCAATCCAATGTCCACCAGTAACAAACAGTACCCTACTCTTGATGTTTGGTGGTAATTTAATTTTTACATTTTTTATTTTTTTTTAGATCTTAGGACAGTTGAACAGAACAGATACTCACACACAGTGGAGGGTCTTTTCTTAGAGTGGTTGCACAATACTGAGCATTAAGAGAGCCCTCTGGCTCTGTGCACAATTCAGGGACAGCAGTGAGATGGGAGCCGTTCCCACCGTCCCAGATGTACAAAGCAATCTGAGAAGAGAAAAAACAGATTTATTAATGTTAATTACCTAAATTAATTATACACAACAAAAATTAAATTAAAAACAACAACATGATATTCAGTCATGTTTTATATTTAAATTGCATTCACACCAAAATCAAATTCAACAAATGCACAGAGTAAAAATAAATATCAGACAGGAAAATGCTGGTAAAAATAATCTGTGACCCTAGTAAAAGTAAAAAGAAAAAGAAAGAAAAAAGCTGAATGCTACTAAGTTTTTAAGATTACTAAAATAAAACTAGATTGTCCAAAAGTAACCAGTCTGCTCTAAAGGCTGTCCACAAAAAACTCTGAAGTATCATCACATGAAGATCTAGATAATGTACAATTTCCAAAAGTTCTGATGGTTTAATTCATTTTTCTTTTATTAGCTCAGCTTGTATGTGAATCATAGTAGGTTCTTAAATATTTTAGAAAATTATGCAAATCAGCTCAGAAAGCTTTTATTGGCCAGCATATTTCTTCTTTGTATTCATTAGCATTTTTTTGGTGATGATTTTTGTACCTTTTTCCCCATCTCTCTTAATTTATTTGGCTGTTTTTTTTATTATGTCTCTTTCAATTTATACCTCTAAAAAACTACACAACCATTCACAGTCCTTGAACAGCAATCACATTTTGTCACATTACTTTCACAATCTTGGTAAGTCAGCACCAGGTAGTGTAGAACTGTGAAATGGAAAGGAAAAAGCCCACATGGTTTCAATAATAAATAATAAATAATAATAATAATCATAATAAACAATCCAAAAAGTGTAGCATTCATTTGTATTTGGTCTCCTTTACTTTGACACCTAAATGAAATCCAGTGGTACCCGACTGGATTTAATTTATTTCGAATTTAAGAAGTACAAAGCATGTACCGTATTTGCCGCACTATAAGGTGCACCGGATTATAAGGCGCACCTTCAATGAATGGCCTATTTTAAAACTTTTTTCATATATAAGGCACATAGAATAGACGCCACAGTTAAGTTGCCACCCGTCCGGTATTGAACGGGACATGATTTGTTCCGTTCACTACAAATATGGATGTCTAATAATAAACAATTTGGTCCCGAGTACTATATATAGCAGTCTGCACTAGTCATTGTTTCACTCACGGTTTTGGTGTTGCGAAATTGTGCCCAACTGCTTTCTGGTTAGCACAGACCAACCGACACGCTGCCGCCACAGCCTCTGTCTCTCTTCCACCGACCCCCACGACTTTAAATGTATAGGTGCTGGTCCCTTGGTAACTCTAGCCGAAGCACCCCGGATAAATATCTAAAGCTACTTAGTTGACATCAAGAATGTCAACAAAACAATCCGATTCTGGTCGGCGAGGAGAAACTTCCGACTGGAATGGGGCGTCTGGACGATGGTCACCCGTCTCCGTTCGCGCACAGCATGTTCGTGGAGAACGTGATGCTAGATGACCTGCAGACGACCTGATTATTAGGTAGGTAGGTAGGTAGATACATAGACATCTCTATGGGTAGATAGGTCAGTCAAACTTTATTAACAAACCAGTTTTTTGACAACTATCCCAGCATTTCCAGGTCCCCCTTGAAAATGAGATCTGGATCTCAATGGGGTTTACCTGGTTAAATAAAGGAAATAAAAAAAAAATTGCACTGCATGCTGCTTCTTCTACGGGGAAAATGAAGTCGGCAGCTGCTTACCGTAGTTGCTAGACCTGTTGTGGCTCAATATTGGTCCATATATTAGGCGCACCGGGTTATAAGGTGCACTGTCGGCTTTTGAGGAAATTTAAGGTTTTTAGGTGTGCCTTATAGTGCGGAAAATACGGTACAGCCTTATCCCCCATGGTGTAGCAAATGTGGCGGTAACATGTTTTCAGCATATACAGGGAAGCTGGTAAGAGTAAAGGCAAGACGGTTGAAGCCAAACACAAGACAATCCTGGGCGAAACAAACTGTTAGAGGCTGTAAATACTTTCAGACTGTGACCGACGGTCACCTTCCATCAGGACAACGACCCAGAACAAACTTCCAGAGTGTCGGAGTGACTCAGACTGAAATCGAAAGAGAATTTTTGGAAAGAAATGAAAACTGATTTATGCAGCTCGCTCCCCATTCAATCTGACAGAGATGAGCTATTTTGAAAAGATGAATGAGCAAGAAAAAAAAACATAATTACAAGCCTCAATGACGGTAAGAAGTAATGCAGTTGCATGTCTCAGACATAAAATAAACAAAAATATTTCTAAACAAAGATAGTACTTAATACCTTCCTTTTTTTTTGCATACCTAAAGATAGCACAGCACGTTTTATTTATGCCGTCTAAAATTCAACCACCTTAAACAGACTTCTGATAATGTCATGTTTACTCCACAAAATCCCATGGTGCTTCCGTGACTGAATTTGGGTGATAGAAAAAGAGCCTCAAAGCCACACTATGATAACTCTCCAAAGGAACAAGATTTAATTCAAGGCTTAGATGACTGCCATGCTTTTTCTCTTTCTGTGAAAATAGATTATACAGTAGCAGACCTGTATAGAGTCAAGTCTGAGAATTAAAACAAAAGTTTTAAAACACTGAGAAAGTCTGCAGGTAAATCTTCAACCCTTGTATATTCTTACCTCATGTTTTAGGTCAATAGTGAAGTCAGATTTCAGTGGCTCATCTCTCACTTTGTTGGCAAGCCTAAAGAAAAAAAAATCCAAATCATGAAAAGAAATACTCACTACAAAGCATTTTGTCTATTGACTCCTGTTTGATCTGAAACCTGTCAAATTTTCGACTCACCGAACAACTAGCGGCATGCTTAAGGCCCAAGCAGCAGCAAAGTCTGGATATTTAAAGATTGAGGGATTTTCTGCAAAGGCATAGTGATGAATGATGGTCGACTCCTCATCATGCAGAGGCTTGCCGAGAAACCACTCCTGATAACGAAAAATTCAAGGACATACAAATTTCATTATGTTAGAAGGAAGTAAAAATGATTTTTTTGTCACTTTTACCATGCTATAAAATTTAAAGCAACATTCCAGCTTCTGGTCTAATTAAGCAGCGTTCATACCGCACTTGTCAGAAAATCTTTGAAATTATTTCCAGTGAGTAGGTTTGCAACTCACTGGAGAAATAACCAGCATTTTTGAGGGAACAAACTTGAAATTATGTCATAAATTGCAGCTGATAAGATGCTGAGTGTAACGTTTGATATCTCCGGAGAAAATAATTATCTTTACAATATTACCTATTCCTGGGTTATTACGCCTGGTAAAAAAAAAAACAAAAAAAAAACATTAAAGTCTTTAAAGGAGGTGCTGTAAGCCCAACTATATTATTTATTACAAAAGCAACAAATAAAAAGAGCAAAGAGTTTTTTTTAATGGATTTAAAGTAGTAGTCACTGCATTTCAACAAAATAATATTTGATCTGTATTATGTCAGAACTGTCAAATTTGGAGATGAATTTATTTATTAGTTTTCAAGCAAAATGTCATGACAACTCTCTGAAGTGAAGTAGGTCATGGAACAAAATGTCAATTTAGCTCAAACTCTAAGCACCGAAATCATTCAACTGAATAGTGAAAGAATGTTTCGGCAAACATTTTCAAAGGCGAACCATTTGTGTTAGGGAACCTAATAACATCTGTGTGAAAGCAGCTTTTTAGAAAATAATGATACATTTCTTTTTCTTAAACTGTATACCAAATACCAACAGGAACAAACATTTAATTTCTTAGGTGGGACAATTTGCACTTAGATAAGAAAAACACTATGAATTACTTCACAGAGTTTTAGTCAAAAGTCAGTTTCTCCTGCTCAGCCAAAGGTGAAAAACATGAGGCCATGAATGTGAACCACATGGAAATATTTGAGTATAAATGTTTTAATGTATTTTGACTCAGTTTAGCATAATTATTACATGTCTCTAGTTATATTTGAAGAACCACATCTTTCAGAAAACAATGCATAAATGAATTTCTATTAATCTATTAAATGTTAGTTTCAAACTGGTTTGGTAGAAAACGGAATCTTTTTCTTTTCTTGTGAGAGTGACTAATTTCCTTAAATATTCTTCGACTCAAACTGACGCTGACCACACGGAGCTGGTAACACTTGAGAGAGAATATTTGAGCTCTAGGGCATGTTGTAATGAATCAAGTCATCGGGATGTTGTACTTTGTCTTCCCCTCCTCCTCAGGAGGAAGCTGTTAATATGCATACAATATTTACCATCTTTTCCTTGGAAGTAAAACACCATGCAGGATTTATGCAAGACAGAAAAGGAGCGGAGCAATGCAACCTCTGGATTTGGTGATGGAAATGAGTGATTATTAAATCCTGCTGGCTTCACATCAAGGTGTAATTAGAACAAAATGTATACTCTTGTTTCAGACAGTGTGCAACCAGCAATGAAAATGCAAGTAATTAAATGTTAATGGTACAGATCAAACCAAAAATGTGCTCTAGTTATTTGGATTATCTTAGAAAAATCTCAAATAAGCAACTTAGAGGAGGGGAATCAGATGATTCATCACAGTGTCTTTGATGGCTTTTTGCATCATTAACTAATTTATTATCTTCCAACTTTATTAAGCAATATAGATGAATTTTTAAATGCAAGATTTAAGTAGTGTTTAGATGGCATCCAAGACATTTAATTGAAGGGTTGATATAATTAGCTGAAGGAGCTCTGTGGATTTTAACAGGCACAGATGAACTACAGTCATTGAGATGCTATGTAAGGCTTTAATTAAGTATTTGCAGCCCTTAATTTTTTCCTACATTTTGTCATGCTGCAAACACAAATCTATTTCATTGCTTTTTTATAACCAGACCAACACAACTCCTTACTATGTGTAAAAATAAAGAAAAAATTATTCATGGATTAAATTGATCATTTTTACAAATAATTTGAAAACATGTCCTCTCCTTTTCGCAGACACTCTTAAATAAATCTTTTCAGTGCAAAAAAAAATAAAAAAATTGGTCCTTTATTTAAGAGTAGGAAGCAAAAATCTGTTGATGCATTTTGCCGCAGTCCATGTGACAAACAAATTAAAAAGAAAGCATTCTGGTCATATGGGACAAAAGAAATTACTATGTTTTGTCCACATACCCAGTGCTATATTTGTCAGAAAAAAGTAAATATTGAATCTTTTCTTTCTGCATAAAAACACTTATTAGTCAAAGTTCATAAGAAGGTGGAGAGAGTAACATGTACAAAATCTGAAACTAGGTTGGACGACAACTACGAAACATATAGCCAAAGAGCAATTTTCCAAGCAAAACCTATCAAAAATCTCAGTTTGCACAAGTGCAAAAGTGGTGAGACACCCTAAAAGACTTGTACATGGTATTACGGCAAAACTTTGCTTAAGTTTTGGCTCAAAGGAACTGAATACAAATACACGCAGATAAAACATTTTTAAAAACCACGTGTTAATATTCCTTCCACTTCACAAACATCCACCACTTTGTGTTGGTCTATTGCATGCAGTCCCAATTGCATGCATTGACGTTTGTGGCTATTTCGTGACAAAATATGAATAGGTCATAAGGGTATGAATTAGAGATGTTAGGGTAAACAGTGCATCCAGGCAAGGGTGCGCATGTAGAAGATGTAAGTGCATCAGAAGAGCAGCTGTGAAAAGAAGAGATTAGATCTACATCCATCGGTTTTTACAATCTACCATCAAATTTGATCCACTTAGTGGGATACTCCACATATATTTTATTTTTAGCATTATCCACTCAAATTTATGATTTAGAAGTTGACTCCTCCTATTGACATTTTCTAGCAATACTTTGAATGGGCACCATGGGGAGGATAAACCACTGCAAGAACAGCTGATGATGGAGGATTCCGTAACATACAAACCATGCAACTATAAATTAGTGTGGTTAACCTTATTAATCACTTGAGATTAATAAATGCAAGATTTAAGGCCGTTCTGTAAATGTGGAGGTCTGCTAGTGAGCCAGCTTTACCTGCCTCAGGTTTGGATTTGTCTCTGGTGAGGCGCTCCAACTTTTCTTTTCTTTCCACATCCTCTTTTCTAACACCTCCACTCATTTAAAGACAATTACACATGTCAGCACTTTATTTAAAAATAGCCAGTCTTACAGACGGCGGCGCTTTTAGTACCACAACACATAATTCTCTGAACAGCTTTAACGCACTATCATTACAGTTTGCCTAATTATAGAGATACTGGTTTGGCACTGAACGTGTTATAAGTTGTGATACAATAAGTTATGAAAGAAAAATCTTTGAAACACAAGTTTGTGTTCAGTTATTCATAAAATAGAACATGCATTTTGCCGTTAGTGTTAAAAACCTCTGGAAGGTCTTCATGTTCCTATAAGACTAATTATTTCTCTTCAATTTAAATCAGGTTTTATAAAACTGCACTGCAATCATTAGATATAACCTCTGTGAAATATTCTGTAGCTGTCTTAAGTTATTTATTACATAATTAGCTGCATAATGTAATTTATTTGCTTTGTCTTATAACCTATATCAGACTCAATCATGTAAATCATTTTGAAAGTAACTGTATCTCTGAATTGCAATGAAGAGCTTAAAACATGTAACAGAATAATTTCAAGATTGGCATAATTAAATACGCTGACCTTATTTTTGGGAAATTTTGCCAGGACTTGAAGAAGAGTAACCATCTTCACATTTGTTTCCTCCTCAAGAAATACAATCCAGGATGAGTTTTTCCCAAAAGAGCGGGACAAACTGAAGAGATAGAAAGAAGAAAAAAACAGGCTAATCAAAGCTAGAGCTGCATAATAAAGCAGCGATAAACAGAGCAGTGACATGCACAACGCAAACAGACAAAAAGTTGAAAAACAATCCAACTGGGGCTCCCTCTCAGCCAAATCAGATCAAGGCAGTCACAGTTTCATGCAAGAGGAAATAAAATCAAAAAACAGGAACTAAGTTTACACAGTCAGGCTGCATAATGGTGTGATCGTACTTTAAAGCTCCAAGTGCTGAATCTTTGTTATCAATAAGAACCAGAGAAGTTGCAAGATTCTTGTGAAGCACGGAGGATTTTTATCTTGCTGTTAACACTGATGATTAACTGCACTAATAGGCCCACAAACAAATTAAAAATGAATTTATCATAATGTGCAGCCATCAATAACAATTACTGCGGGGCTTCGAAGCAAAATTGGTAAACGTGCAAGCAGAAAACCTTAATAAAATTGCAAAACTTTCCCAACATCAGTGGAGTCGGGTGAGAATGTGGTTTTTAAGTGATTATAAAATATGAACAGTGATACTTACTAAGGCAGAAGAGGAAGAATGCTCCAATCACCCTCATTGTCTGACAAAGTGTGAAGAAGCAACACCACAGGTGGCTTCTGAAACACACAAAGAAACCAGAGAATTCATAATAACTTTGAAAAGCTAAAGATGAACTAACAAGAGACATGCAGAAACTGAAAGGCCATCAGTTTCATAAATGCTCTAGTGAAGGTTTGCCAAGATCTTTTATTTAAAATGTGCATCCCCGTGGTTTTGAATGTTTTTTTCCTGTTTTAGAACTGAATTTATACTGTGTTTTTCTGGGGATATCAACCTCTCAAGCGTTAGTGTCAATATTTTCACAAGTATCATTTCCTGTTCTTCACAGCTATTGTTTTGCAAACCATTTATGAAAGCAGTGCATGCTCTGAGTGGAAAGACTGCTTGTGGGCATGTAGGAGTTATGAGATCAACAAAAGGAAGATGAATCTGCGAATCTGTAAGGACAAGAAGTCTTCATCGAATTAGGTCGGGGTCACTGGTTACAAGCATACTGCAGAAAATAGAAATGGGAGCTATTTATTTTGTAGGAAGGATTTCCCCTGAGAAGAGTGTGCATGTAGCTATGTAATACATGCAATAGGTCTAGAAGGAGATCATCTCCAGTTGAATATTTTTCTCGTACTGTAATTTCTTTGATAGCAACTCTTATTTACATTACTTATAGTGCCTGCAACACCGACTTGCATTCCTACTAAACTTAAAGAAAAACAAATCCACAGCAAGGAAAGTAAATGTGTTAAAGAAATTAACTGAACGATTCTGAATATGACACTTTAATTGAAAGCATCGATTAATATTGAGTACTGAATAGAGTTATTCGACACAATTTCTAACCTCGTGTTAATGAACTGAAAAGCAGAAATTATGTCAACAAAGCAAACCCTGTAAAAATCGAATCTGTACTCACCTGAGATGAATATTAAAAAAAATAAAGTTATTAAAAATTATTACTGGAAAACAGGAGCTTGGAGGAGATTGATTGGAATAAAAACAGTCAGACTGAGATGTTGTGATTAAGAGCTGCATTGTTCAGAGAGAATAATCACGATTTCAGATTTTCCTTGGTGATTTCTATCTAAAATTACATTATACAACATACAGCTGTTAGTTTTTTGCAAACATACACTAAGTATCCGGTCTCGACTAATTCTTGGGAAAAAAATATCTGGTGTATTATTAATTATTAATTAGTCTGCTAATAATCATCTAATGCTATAAGCATTTTGTTTAGATGTTCTGTTTTCTTTAAACCCAACATATAGAGTAAGAAAAAAATCTAATCTTCAAAATGAATAATAAAATTATCTAAACTGTATTAATCAACAGAAGCGTCAATTATTGATATGTCTTTTCTTTCACTTAATTGCTTAACATACATGTTTGAAAACTATCTTTAACTGTGTATTATTCATGTTATGAAAACATATGAAGAATTATTTGCATATACTATTCAGTATTTCATTTACTCCTTTTTGTTTTTGGCATGGACAATGAGCGATTAACAGCTCACTGTCGTAGCATTTTGTCACTGAGCTCTGTTGCCGTCTTGCTCTCATAACAAAGGGTGAACTTCTAAGACAGAGAAAGATCTGGAAACAAGAACAAGATGTTTCGTAAAAAAAAAAGAAAAAAAAGACAGAGTTCACAGTTGCCTGCAAATGAGAGGAATATGTTTGAGCACAATTTTCTGTCGTACAGATGGGAAAAATATGCGAGGATTTTCAAAGCCAGCTTGTGATGGCAGAGAAGGGAAAAGCAGCAAAGTCTGACCCTGTGGTTCATTACAACACGGTCCAGTCGTCAGACAAACACTGACCCACTCTGTCTGACTGCCGCTCAGTTCAAACACCGAATCTGATGCTGCTGCTTACACTTGTTAATTACTGTAGTATTAGTCAGGTATGTTTCATATCAAACCCAAACATCTATATTAGTGAGTTAAATGATTACATAATATAATGGATCTCTAATGTTCATCTCTGCTAATCTATAAAGAAAACAATGACAAAATATGCAATACAAGGAGTGAAACCTTTAGAAAACACATTTTTTTCCAGCATTTTTTGTTGACATGGCTGTGATAAAGTGGCTACTCTCACAAACTCTATAAAAGCCAGCTTGGTGAGGATAAAGTTGCAATGAACAACAAACCATGTGCTTTGCAATCAAGAAAATGAACAGAACCTTACTGGCTACAAAAACAAACAAAAAATAAATAAGTAAAAAAGGACAATGATTCGTTTTTGTTTAAATGATATTTTAGTTGCTTCTTGACTCTACAAATGGCAATACTCCAACTGCTGCATTAAATGCATGTTAAAACAATCTTTTTCGCACCACTGATGGAAGAAAAAAAAAAAAGAAATGGCATTGCTTCATCTCATTCCCGCTCCTGGTCTGCGTCTCTGTGGATAACAACCTTGGCTAAAATGACAAACATACTTCATAAATGTGATGTGAATTTTCCCAGAAGGCAGAATGTTGGACTGCAAAAACGCAGGAGGTGGGCAGACTCATACATATGTCTCCATTTTTTAAACAAGCGGCTATCAGATAATCTTCATCTGCTTTGGGCGAAATAAACCCAGACATATAAATATTTATAGCTCTGAACAATTTCATGTCACTAATCAGGCAATCTAATTATTTAACACCTTATTAATACCATCCTGACATTTTTCACATTTTGTGACAACAGCATAAGGTCGACTTTAATTATAGACAAAGACAGCATCGTGATTTGGTTGTACAAATCCTATGATCTTGATTTTCTTTGTGACTGGTTAATTGCTGCCTGCAGCTTTATTTTTTCTTTTTTTCACAAGACAAGCAATTACAGATTTTCCTATTCCAGTAATCTCTTCTTTTTCTGAATCACAAAATGAATTTCAAGATATTTTAAATGTATAATGCAAAAATACCAAAATCCATAGGATGAGAATGTGTGAGTCTAACTCTTTTCATGGGCGAGAAGCACCACATGAGACGTAAATAGCATTATCTACAAAACTGCTCCGTGTCTTGGAAGAGTAGGAAGTCATGGAAAGGTCAGTATAATATATAATCAGTTTAAGAAGAAATGGAGGACTAATGTATTAGAGTTTACATTTTATTTACCAATTCCAAGTCTGTCTGCACATATCTTCTTCCATGTTTGTGATATTTCCGTGAATATCTTACTTTATTATCGACCCGTAGCATAAATTTTGATATTGGTAAATAAATCTGATGTACAAAGTGTGAATGAAATGCATGATATTACATTACACCATCATAAACAGCTTCATTGCCAAACTATCTCTGAATAAAAACAATTGAAATATTCAGGAACTTTTACATGTTTTGTCAGTTTATTGCCTAAAACAATAGTGCATTAATTGGGATTTTATGTGACAGCAAAATGAAAGTCCACATCCATCCATCCATCCATTTTCTTCCGGTTCATCCGGGGTCAGGTCGTGGGGGCGGCAGCTTAAGAAGTGAGGCCCAGACTTCCCTCTCCCCAGTCACTTCTTCCAGCTCCTCCAGGGAATCCCAAGGCGTTCCCAGGCCAGCCGAGAGACAGAGTCCCTCCAGCGTGTCCTGGGTCTTCCCGGGCCTCCTCCCGGTGGGACGAGCCCGGAACACCTCACCAGGGAGGCGTCCAGGAGGCATCCTGATCAGATGCCCGAGCCTCAACTGGCTCCTTTCGACATGGAGGAACAGCGGCTCTACTCTGAGTCCCTCCCAGATGACCGAGCTTCTCACCCTATCTCTAAGGGAGAGCCCAGCCACCCTGCGGAGGAAACCCATTTCGGCCTCTTGTATCCGGGATCTCGTTCTTTCGGTCATGACCCATAGCTCATGACCATACATGAGGGTGGGAACGTAGATCGACTGGTAAATCGAGAGCTTCGCTTTATGACTCAGCTCTCTCTTCACCATGGAACAGCACCCCAATCTGCCTGTCGATCTCCCGCTCCCTTCCTCCCTCATTCATGAACAAGATCCCCAGATACTTAAACTCCTCCACTTGAGGCAGGACAACCCCCCCTGACCCAGAAAGGCACTCTACCCTTTTCCAGCTCAAGACCGGAATTAAAGTACTGTATTAATAACGAAGCATTATTTTCGCAAATTCCAATCTTAAAAGTATGATATGGGTTTGTATTAGGGTCCTAGACTCTGGAAAACCTAAATAAAAGCTCAAATTATAGCACTCATCTAAAATGTAATAATAATAATAATAATAATAATAATAATAATAATAACACCATCTACCAAACCTGGAAGCACTATTATGTTGACATAATTCTGAAAAGATGGGTCAATCAGGGCCACTTACCGCACTGGGATCTTTCCCCCAAAGAAATGTTTGGTGAAGATTGATACCCAAATCTCAGTGTTTAACAAATTTTACTTTCCCTCTGTGAAACATCCATCAGTAAGGCACTAAAGATGTCAAGGTGAGCAACACTTCGGTTTGATTCACACAGCAATTAAACGGTGCTAAAAGTTTGCAAATCTTAATCTGTGTCATGAAGTGGTGAGTTCGTAGTGGTGAGAATGAACGCAGAGATTAAGATGAAGATGAGGAATAATTTAATAAGGAGAAGCTCAGACAGTCCAGTACAGGCGGCACGGCATAGAACTTAAGCATAAGCTTGAACCGGTAGCAACTGAAACTAAAAGAGTGACAATGAGAGCTAAGCCAACCAGGACTTAACAGTTCTACTGGAAAGGCTAAGACTCAGACTGATGCACAGCCTGAAACAACGACAAGGATCTGACAAGAGACAGACACAACAGGTAGACTTAAATTCACAGGGAGGGTAATCAAGGAACTAGACACACCTGGGATCAATCAATAGGACTAAACACAGAAAACCTCAAAACTACTCACAACAATCTGCATGTTTCTAATTCTGAATCTAGATACAAAGGGAGATCTGTTCCAAAAATTGCATCACCAAGAAGAACGTCACATTGTTGATGCAACTTGCTAAAATGAGGCAAAACATGTCAGGATATTTAATCCTTTCTTCTGATGAAATCTGTCTGATATTTCAGCAACTAACTATAGATTCAAACAAATTGTCTAAGCCAGGGGTCAGCAGCATTTACAATCCAAAGAGACATTTTAAAAATGATTCAATTTGTGAAGTCATACAAATGATAACCTAGAACCTTTTGTCCTAAAATAAAATTTTGAATATCAAGAAATGAAAACACAAATAAAGATGGAAATTAAATTCCAATATTTTGAATGAGTCAAAATGAAAAAAAAAAAAAAAAAAAACACAGAATATAAACAGATTCCCCTTTAAAAGAAATATATGAAAGATATCAAGAAAAATGACAAATGTTTTGTCATTTGCATCAAACTGCTAAATTAACCCAGTAAGGTCCATCAACATAATCATTAAAGGCTAATTATTTGAAATTTTAGCTGCTTCTGCTCCCTTTGTGTTTGTGGCTGAAGATAGAACAACCATAATTATAAACAACAACAGGTGCAAATTGCTCACATTTGCTGGTCATGATAGGTGGATCTGCTACTGCATGTATTTAAAGCAAACTGCTTTGTGAATCCAGAAAAGAAAGGAAGCAAATAGCAGGATCAAAGCAAAGGAAGAAAAAATAGCTGATGGAACTGCTTTGTAAATTTCTCCCTCAGTGTTCCTAAAATGTGGAGATCATTTTAGGGCATTGCCATCATTTTACCTCTGCTGCACCATCAAGTGCAGCACATTCAGATGCAGTGTCCTCAGTCTCCTTTTGAGTGCTGCTCAAGATTTCCTAATTATATCAAATTATAAGTAACCACATGTCACAAAAAGCTAAAAGTGTTAAATATTTTACACTGCGCTTTCATATTTAAGGCTTTAGATGTGCTTTACACGCAGGAGCTGTGGAGGATATAAATAATTCTCAATGCTATCATTTAACTTAAAATCTAGTAGTATGTCTTTATGTTATCGCAGATGGAAAATGAATTTGTTTTCAGTGGAAATATATATGTGGGGTGTAATATTTTTTTTTACAAACCACAGTTGGCAGCATGGGGCATAAACATTTAGATTCAGGGATGTGTTTATTTTTATGACATCAAAGGTTAATTTCAACACATTATAATGCTCTCCGAGTTTAGGTGTGCCGTTTTCCGTGCCAGAGTAACTGTAGCGGAGACTTCACTCTTACCTCTGTCAGACCGTGCACCTGCTTCAGCAAATCTGCTCTCCGCTCTTCCGCCTGCCTCACGTGGAAGGAGTTCCTTTGACTCTGGATGACAAACACTATTTCCCGCAGGTCTGGAGGAACACAAAGGACAGAGATGTGGGACGGCTGGCGTACTGTGAAAATGGATCATGGCAATCGATGACCTTCTGAAAGTAAGACAACACAAGAGTCGCAGCCTGAATAGCCGAGGTGACTTTGGCTAATCTCCGTTATTGGCCTGATGATAATAACCACAACTCCATGAGCGTAATTGACTTGGGAGAGAGTATGTAAATGCCACAGCAAAGACTGTTTTATTAAACAAAAGATTAGCAGTCAGATGGGGTGAGGTTCAGTAATACCCAAAAGGTTGACAAGCCCAGCTGTCCACTTCTGCTGTAATTAAAGTGGTTGCAGCATCAGTAAAAGTCAGCCATGAAAATGAAATGTTTAGACTTTAACGATAATAAAATCTGCTTATGAATTGATAATAAAGGCGGCTCTGACATCACGCCTGGATTCTATTTTTGTCATTGAATCAACTAGCTGCGGGTCGCCTCTGTGTGAAATATAGTCGCAGGACTGTAAACAGAAAACGGCTCAGGGAGGAATCCTGTTATCTTCACAAACAAGTCCAGATAAACCCTGTAGCTCTCATGACAACAAGAAACAAAAGCAAAAGACCAGAGGGAAGGGATAAAAAAAAGTCTGTCATTTTGTCTTTGGCTCTGTGCAATTACATTGGACGACTCTTCAATCCCACAAGCTGTCCTTTATGTCAATTTAAAATCTGCAGAACCTGACAAAAATGAGTGCTACACAAAAAAAGCACTCATGTGGTGGATTAAAACAGAGTAGAGCATACTTGTTAAGAGGAATTACTGCACAGTAATTTCGAGCTCGGAGGTGGGGTGCAATATAAGGCCAGAAGAATAATGAAAACAGCCAGCGTGGTGAAAAATGACCCCACATACATCAACAAAATTCATTGGTTAGTTGAGTATTTGCACAGCATATGGTCATAAAGTATGTACAGTGTAATAAAATTTAATTACCTTCCAGAATAAACTCTTTGTAGGCCACCAAATTTGATTACCAACAGAATTTGAACATTTCAAAAGTTAAATAGGTACAGTGACTTGCAAAACTGATCACATCCCTTATACGTTTACAGAATTTATAATGTGCAAACTTCACTATATTTTGTAAATGTATTTTCACTGTATTTTGACTATAACTGAGGAAATGAATAACATAAATGTGAATAAATTCAAACCTATAAAGTGTAGCCTGCACTGAAATCCATCCACTCTAGCCTGATTGCACCTTAATAGGAAGCAGTAATGCTAATCACCAAGCACTTTGACACAACTGTAAACATGGCTGTCCGCTTTATATGACAGGTTACGCAAGGCAAGCATCACTCAGGGGAGCAACTCTGGAGGAGCCGCAGAGACTTGACCTTTAGATGGGAGAATGTAGTCGACATTAAATCGGGCCTTCATGCAACAGCCAAGAATCAGAAATCCATAAAAATCTGCTGCTTTTCGCAAGCCAAGAAGACGACACAGCAATTATGTGGAAGAAGATGGCTATGATATATTGTGATCATCAAGTTTTACCACAGAATCTAAGCTGGATTGAGTTCTAGACTTTGATTGGACCATTGTAACACATGGATATTCTTCGATCTATGCCATTCTATTGTAGCTCTGCCTGTTGCTTAGGGTCATTATAATGTTGGAAGTTGAACCTCTACTCCATCCTCAGCCTCCAACAGGTTTTCTCTAGGGATTTTATTTATTCTATCCATCTTGACATCAATTCTTAACAGTCCCCATGTCCCTAATGATAAACGGCATCCCAGCAGTCATGATGATGGCGGGCCTGTTAAACAGTGGGGATGTGTGTTCAGGGTGATAAGCACAGTTGATTTTCCCTCACAACATTTGTTTGGCCTTATTTAAGAATCATTTCATGTTAGGTGTCAAAGCACCCAAGTAAGGCGGAAAAAAGGAACCAATTTAAAGAGGACACAGATGGTCTAAAATGCATGTGAAAGAACTGTTCAGTGCAAGGATTAACAATGGCAAGATGAGATGGATTAACTCTACTTCAATTACTTGTCCCCCTAACACTACAGGTTCAGTTATCAGAGGCCAAGGTTACAGACAGATAAGTCACAGTACAGTATCTATGTTAGATCTTTATTAAAAGACAGGTAGGACTATAACACCCTTATCTAGCTAATGACAAATATCGTCTTGAGCCTTGAGGTCTGGCGAGGCGAGAAATTACTCTCTAAATCTCTGCATGTCCATCTCCAAAACAGATCCAGCCACAAGAGTTGATGTCAGTGAGAACACCACCACGCCACCTCTAAACGTCCTTCTGCTGTTGGTGCTAAATGAGTGAGTGTGTGTGAGCGTGTGTGTGCATTGAACTAGTCCTAAAGCAGCCATTCTTGAGATCCCAGGTGGGGCATCAACCTCCTGATACTCCACTGTACAGCAACAGCAGCTAAAAGACACTGAAGGCAAAATCAGATAAGCACTTTGCCAATTTCTCATTGTGTAGATAATGCATACGTTGTGTCAAAGCAAAGGAGAATGAGAGGCAAAAAAGAAACTAATTAAAGCTGAATTCACTGGCCTTGACTCCACACTAATGGCTTTCGATTAATCATCCAACTACGAGGCGAAAAAGGGGAAAGGAAAAAATCCTGTTGTTGTGCCCTTCTTCCTCCATCTCTATCATTCCTGTGTCCTTCCGCTTGTTCAAAATCACCTTTGTGCACCATGTTGATAATCATGGCAGTGCAACCATACAGTCAATACAGCTACCTGTCTTAAAAGGAGGACAAACAGGACTTATAGCAATGCCTTTGGAGGCAAGTATGCCTCAGGTTATTTTAAATGAAAATAAATAAATAATATTTAAAAGGTTGAAGGAAGAAAGTTATTTGAAACACTACAGCAAAAAAATAAATAAATAAAAAATGTTGGGACTTAATGGTTCAGTTTGGACTGATGATGTGGTTTAAGTGACAGGGATCAGTGCTGGGATGAATGTTATGAGACTTTTCTTATTACTGTACTGTTGCAGAAAAGAGTGCGGCACTAGAGTTGAACTAGGGTTGTTCACTGTGAGATGTTTGTTTTGCAATCTGACAAACGGTTTATATTTAAGATCCTCTGAGCCAGAACTGCACCAAGGGCAAAAATAACTCCCAGTGGTGGCATGCCTTTGCTCTATGTGATTTCTGACAGCATGCTGCAAACTTTAAATGAAGCCACCAGTGCATTTAAACCCACAAATATTTCAGCATGAGTCACCTATAAAACACAATTATAATTCTTCTTGCCACACTACACTAAGTCTAAGACAGTAATTATATAATCCATTAATGTAGTCATACATTTTCATGGTATCAAATACTGATACATACATGCTCTCTGTGATTTGACACATTCTGGTTAAACAAAATTATTTTAATTGAATTTGACATGTGAAAACACCAAAGACAGTAAAATTTAGAAACATTTCCTAATTATTACAAACATTGTGTCCTACAATTCAACAGAGTTTACAGTACCTTGAGTATAAGCATCCCTTTAACATGCATATGTTAAAGGGTTGCTTATACTCAAGCTTCAGTGAATATTGTTGAGATTTAATGTGGTGGATTAAAACAGAGTAGAGCATACTTGTTAAGAGGAAGGAAAAGGTTTACCAGTTTGCAAAAATTTGCAAATGAAAATGGCTAAAATGAAGGGAACATTTGTATTCAGTGCTCCTGAGCCATTACTTTGTTGATTCATGCTACAAAACTCCCAATTGGACTAGGTCTGAATGATTCCACAACATGAATGTAATTTCAACTAAACCATCCCACAACAGGTCTGGCTATTCTGTAAGCTTAGGGTTGTTGTCCTGCAGGAACGTCGACATCCTCCTCAGTCTCAAATGGTTCGCAGCCTCAAAGAATTTCACCCATCGTCCTATCAACTTTGAAAAGCTTCTGGCCTGTCACAGTGTCAGATGTTCAACTTTTCTGCTGTGTCCCTTGGACTTCATAATTCTGTTCACAAATGTTCTCTAACAAACCAGATGGAGCTATAGTGAGATTAAATTACACAAAGTTGGATTATCTGAATTATCCCGAATGTAATTATTAGCATTAACATTTTAAATATAGGTGTCGGAGTAAGTGGGGCTGAATAGAAATGAGAACTTTTAGAGATTTACTTAAATAAATAACTGTATAGCATTCCTTCAAGTGCACATGTTATACATTTATCTATCTTAAAGCTCCTCAAAAACACAGAGTTTAAAGAGACAAAACAGAAAAGAGTTCAAGGATTTTGAATACTTTTGATAGAAATGATAATAAAATAATTAAGTTGCCATGAAAACATGTTTTCTTTGCTAGCAAGTTAACCCTTAGAACTGAAAAATCTGTTCTTTCATACATAGAACAGGTAAGAGAGAGGGGGGAAAAAAAGAAGATTGAAGGTTTTGTGGGAAATGCAGTTAAATCCCTGGGCTCCTCAGTGCAAATGATGTTATTTTGCCAGGTTGATGGAACTAGAAAGCATGAGACCGGAGTTCAATTATGTCTACCAGTTCAGCATTGCTCAGGGGCCACTTGAAAAAAAAATAAAAGTCTGCATCAGCCTTGAAATATACTGGATGAAATAAGAAAGAGGAGAACTCTCCCTCCCCGACTTTGTTATTATCTGATGCTCTTCTTAAGGTGCAGAGCTATTCTCTAAAGGCCATCGCTATCTGACTCACAGTGAGCTCAACAAACATTTCGAGTGCGCAGATACTGCCTCAAAATTTTACATATCAGAAGTTACACAATCAGACATAAGAGTGAACCGGGAACTAATCATCTACAAAGTATCTGTTTTTCTAAGTGATCGTATGTAAAGAAAGACTATATTTTCCAGGCCACTTGTGATGCAGTGTTGTCACCTCTGACGCAAATTGATAGTGACACTTCCTTAGAGCACATTCCAGATGTCGCCAAGTGGTAGAAGAGATGAGGCTGCACCGACCTCCAGGGACTCAAAAAGTAGGTGTGTGTAGTCATGGGAATGGTTTATTTTAGCTTAGAGTATTAGCATCCACACAGCCCGAAAATGCTATATGGGAAGGAACCGCAAACATGCAAAACTCATTCAACTCCGGCTCACAATTCTGCAAGAGTAATGAGGAGTCTCGGTGCAAAAAGTGGATAAGTAGAACAATTTTCATGATAAATGTCTGCAGAAAGCCAGATGGATAAGATTCAGTGGATGGGGCCATTAGGCTGTTGTGGGAGCAAATCAGGTCCACAGCATGTCTTTGCATGCACACAGGCAGAGAAGTGAAAGGATGTCAATAGCTTATTTCCATACTATTCCCAATCCAAGAGGCGATTGTGCTGGTGTGAAAACCTGATCCACTCCAATGCCTCATATGATTGGACTCCTGGAGACAAGATGGTCCAGAATTATCTCTCACCATAAAAGTCAACTTCTATTTTTTCCCCACATCATGTTCAAGACAGTGCAGGGGAGAAAGACAGTAAAATCATATTATTGAGAATAAAAGATTTAGGAAGTTAAAGTCTTAAAGCGTATATTTAGCACATTACATTTTTGGGGAATTGTTGAAAGTTTGATGTAGATATAAAAACGATTTATTTCCCTCCCACCGACACTCATCTCATGTGGCACAAGCCTATGGATCAAGCGGTAAGTGCAATGATTTTCTATCAGCCGCCTTCTTCTGTTAATACATACTTTTAATTGCCTTGCAAAAGATCAATACAGAGCATAGTGTATTTAAGTTTCAGCATGCTGCAGAAAAAATAAAAATCAATATCACAAATATCAACCAATAAAACACAGAGAACAAAATATCAAGGAGGAAGCAAACCGAAATTGAGTAAAATAAAGAAAAAGAATCAGCAGGAAGAGCAACAAAGAAGCAGAATCAGCCAAGGCATCACAGGAAGAACAGAGGAAGACAGGTTTTGGAGTGGAGTCAAGGCCATATATATATATATATATATATATATATATATATATATATATATATATATATGTATACATACTGTATATATATATATGTTGTGAGAAAGCACTACAGTGGCTAAACAGACAAAAAGCTGCCTCCAGCCCACGATAATTACATTTATTTGAGGTTCTCTAGAGTTCAAGACTTTTTGCCTGAATATTCTCTAGACTAATGAATGCTGAACTCAACCCCGGAACCTCACTTAGCATCAATAATTCAGGGAGTCCAAGCAATTAATTCTTAACAGATTCCAGTTTTTGCCTATGAAGTTCATTTATCACTCCTAAAACCCGTGGATTAGTTGAAAGAGTATGGAACATGGTTTAAATGATAACTATTTTCTTTAAAAAGAAGAATTCAATAGGATGCATG
Source organism: Poecilia picta (assembly GCA_033032245.1). NCBI lineage: Eukaryota > Metazoa > Chordata > Actinopteri > Cyprinodontiformes > Poeciliidae > Poecilia > Poecilia picta. The sequence continues at coordinate 25,454,035 of CM065365.1, read as the reverse complement.
ATTTAATGCTTCTCATGCTATATGTAGCCAGGGCTTCTGGTATTTCTCACGACAGCTGGCTGAGTTTGGCTTGGAATGCAGATTTTATTAAAGCCAATAATATGGCGGATTCACTCAAGCTGAAAATAGGCAAATTTGAGGCTGCACCAAGTTTTTGGGTACTTCTTTAAATAAAATAAAACCAAAATGAGAAAGGAGAGCTTAAAACTTGGGGGCTTCAGAAAGTAAAAAAACCCAAAACACACACATATATATATATATATATATATATATATATATATATATATATATATATATATATATATATATATATATATATAAAACACTAAGTTAAAACTATGAAAATATAAAATCGCAAAAATATAAACTCTTACAAAAATACTCTTAAAAATTCAGTTCAATCTGCCCGTCTATGTGCATTTCTTTTTATCTCCAGGATAAAGAAATCTCCCAGTCATTTATTTTCCCCACACCAGCAACTCTAAACATCTATTTGGTGCCACACTCCATAAATTCAAATAGCACAAATTTACTTCTAAGTGCCTGAATAGAAGGTAGCTGCAATTTCTTTTCCTGGTTCTTAAAGGCTTTTCACCCCTCATCTGAAGGGCTTCTTCACTTCTGACTGACTGAAGAGTTTCAGGCTCATAAGCCTTTGCAGGGACATTAACTCTTTCAGCATCCTTGAAGCTTGTCCACGTGAAAAAACACCCAGGGACAAGTGTAGTATATGCAGCCTAGTGAGGCGAGGAGTGCATAGAAAACTGAGTAGTCAATTCAAAAACATGTTGCAGATTACAGAAGGCTTGTATCCTTAGTTCAAGACTAATAAGGACTTTAAGATGAAGTATATAAAAAAGAAGACAATAAGCAGTAACAAAGGAATCAATGTTGAGTCGAGTATGTTAAGTGGTAAAAAACAACACTCAGCGGCTTCAGCAAGTATTTATTTCTATATTTATAATTGGGGCTTGATACCTCGACTTAGAAAGTTTTATGGCTATTTAAACCTTGACACATGCTAAATGCATTCAGGGTCAGTGACTCACATGAATCCCAGGGTTGGTGAGTGAGCAAGTGGCACGCAGTCAATGACTCTCAAAAGTTCAACCAGTTTCTTACAAAAACTATTACCACCTCTTCTGACATTATTTTATAATCGCAAAAACAAATGGATTTTAGTTATTAAAAATATTTTTCTAACTAGATCAAAAGAAAGTAGCACATAAAGTGGGACAAAAACAACAGCCATGGTTTATGACTTTTTTTTTCTTTTTTTTTTTTACAAACAGGCCAAAGATGCTGTGTGCATTGGCTTTCCATTGAAGACTTTGTAGCATCCTTTTACTGCCTCTGCATCTCCATCTTCACAAAAAGTATCGATATAAGAATCAGCATCGGCGATACTGGAGCTATGTTTATGAGGTATTGGATTAATATCAAAATGTGCAGTATTGTACAACTCTATTGTCTAGTGATGATGTTTGTTTGTTGACTATTAAATCTCTGAAACTTGTTTATGCTACAAATTACTGACACAGGTCATAATTCAATGATGTATGAGGGCAATTAGTGCTTGTTTAGTAAAATGACAGTTTTTTTATTGCAATGTACATAGTCCGATAATATTAATGTTACATTTTACAATAGAAGAAATTCAATAAGCTAAAAATGTGTGGTCTGGATATTTAATAGAAGATTCACAGTTTTTGTTGTTTTGCTATAATCCATGTCCATACACCAGCTGTTGTATAAAAATCTAAAATATAATTTCTGATTCAATTTATTGACTGTGCTGTGAGAAGGTTATATTCTATAAGGCCTTTGGCACAATTGGAAAGGATATGCATCTCTGCAGGTTTTAACACTTATATTTGAAAAGAAGCCTTTTTATTTTATTGCAGCTGGGTGAATGATTTCTTCTCCCCAGGCATTCAGGTAGAATATGCTCTCCAAGGTTTTTCTTTTTTTCCCTTTCTCCCAGATTTGCTGAGATGAACCATGCTGCATTTTTAATAAGACTATGCAGCTGAATATGAATAGATGAACACTGTTCATTTTTAGTTTGTGCCCAACATTCAGCAGCATAGCAGAAAATGGGCACTGTGTCGCATGTTGTGTATACGGAAGAAGATTAGGGCGACCGAAAAAAAAAAAAAAAGAATTCCGACTTTAATCTTAGAATTTTGACTTTAAAGTCAGAATTCTGAGATTAAAGTCAGAATTATTATTATTATTTTTTTGGTGGCCCTAATCCTCTTCTGTATGTGTACCATGAAGTGAAGTGAAAATGAAAAAAAAACGAATATATTGATTATTGTCTGCCTAACATTGCAAATTAATTCATAATACGTTTTATGTGAAAGGAAATTAATCTGTCATTATAACACAGGTACAGATCGACATCTTTTTAAGTTCCAAGTTTTCTACTTTCCCAGACTCCAAATTCAAAAATTCTGAAAGTCGAAAGACATTTTTTGATAGGACAGCTGTAAAAGGGATGGATGGACAGACATGAAAAAATTGCAATATAGACATTTCTTCCCATATTCTATTTTTGTCCATATTTGGAAAATACTTCATCTTAGTTTACTGACAGTGATCCTGTAAAGACACTATTTAGTTGGTTGTACAAAATCTCTTTTAGACAATTGTTGCAAAGACTGAATCACTTATATTTCAATGGTTTCTTAAAGTAGTCTCAATCCACAGTCATCGGGGTCATGTAAATGGCAAAGAAGCAACCTGAAACCATTGATGAAATAATTGATGTGATAATTGATGTACACAGAACCAGACATGGCTTTGTTAGCTTTCAAGGAGAACTCCTACTGAAACATTTTTCATTGACCTTTAAGAAGAATGAGATCGGCCCAGCTGCAACATTCACAAAGCTCTATTTAAAAAAAAGAAAAAGAAATAAATAATTCCCACATTTTTATACCTGAAAACAACAAGTAAAATTTACTTATAAAGAAAATTGTTTAAAATGAATCTGACAACATTTCTTTTAACTGAGGGAAAGAAAATTCACCAGTTTTATTTGCCACTGTGGAAAATCTTCCTTTGGGCTACCATTTAAAATCAAAATAATCATTGAAACCACATGATTAGAGATTAATTGTTTCAGACGTGTCACAGAGGACATAGGCAGTAGAAAGCAGCAGAATATTTCAACCAGTAAAACTAAAACATGTAGCTTTATTTTTAACTCTACAATTAGGCAAAATCCAGCCTATGATTGTTTCTTTTTTTTATTAAAACATGCAGAAGGAGTTAATGAGTCCCCTGCCTCCAGTCCCCACTATAGCTTCCTGCCAGCATGGCTAAATACCTGTTAATACCTCATTGCCAATATGTCAACTTTAAGGCTTTGTTCTCTACAAAGCTGTGGTTTGACTGTTTAACTTCTTACAAGCTTCACAGATGTCTTGAAGCACTGTTATAATAAGCTGAGATTCTGCTTCTAATTGCAAAGAATGCCAACTAAACAACACAGGGACTTTATGCCTGAAGACGTTTGACAAATAACTGGGACACAACATTCGAGACAAGAGCCTGAGGCATTTATACTGACCTCTGACCTCCAAGTAGCATATTTTAAAGCCAATTATAAATACTTAAAGTATCTTAGTAGTCACAAAACACTAAATGCTAAGCGCATCGTGCGCTCAGATTGTACTATAAGCTGTGCCTGAAATCAATTTATGTGGGGCAATTGCAAGCTTGTTATTTTTGCTAATTATATGTAAAATCCTAGAAATAATGTTAAAGCTGAGTGTAGTATGACTGATGTTTGGCATACATGAATTAAAGCCAAAACAAAATTATTTTTAACCACAGATTTAGGTTCTAAAGTAATATTTTCATTTTCACAAAATGTTTCGTCTGTTTGGAAGTAACATTAACATTTTTGATCAGTCCCGCAGGAATATCAAGTTAAATCGAAAGAAAATCTGGGAAGGGAGCTAAAAGATTAGGGAGATGGCAAGGAGGCCATCCAACTACAAATACTTGAAGGTTTATGGCAAAAATAAAAATTCTAAGTTTTTACATCATTACCACAGTAATAATGTAAAAAGCTCCTCAGTAATTATCAGAGTATTAGGGTTTGATTGCTGAGGAGACAAAAAAAGATTTTTCAGTCCATTATTGAAAAGAGTATAAACTAATACTGACATCTAATTTTTTAATAAACTCTAAATGGAGTAATGGAGTGTACATACATATTTTACATTTTTAACAGTATGAAGTTAAAAAAAATCAGAGGCAAATTTTATCTTAAGAAGATTTTTAAAAAATCTTGTGATCTTTGACTTGATATCCATTTTCTTTGTGTAAATTACCACTTATGTATGTAAAAAATAAGTCAAGCATTGTCCTCCTGCTGAAGTCAAACTATTGGAAGGATGTGGCCAGCCCAGGCGCCTTGTTAGACATAACCTCTTTTAAAAACAAACAAGCTGGGTATTCTATTTGATACTGATAAGTCAAAGGGAACTCTGCCTTTATTTCATTCCTACCACACTAACAACACGCTCAGCAGGATTCTTTTGAGCTATAACAAAGGGAGCAACGATGAGGGTGTTAGAGAATGCAGCTCCACTTCTCAGATGGCTGTTTGTATTTCCTCTCTGTGCTGAGGTGCCAAATGAGAGACTTAAGAAGTTGCTTTTGTGTTTGTTGTGACCTAGTTGAGGGGAAGGGCAGAGGTCCAGGAAAAATGGGCGACAGAAAGTTTTCTTTTTCTGGTGATTCTATGAGCTTCCTGAAATATAATTGGTATGAACTGAGATCTTCTTATTCCCTTATAGATGTTGCTCTTGCTGTCCAGTTAATGCTAAAATGTAGCACTGAATATCTACAAGCATAATGTTCTGATGAGAAATTGTCAGAAATAAGTGTTTCTTTAAATATTACTTCTATAGCAATTTCCTTCTACCAGGAAATACAGGTCAAACATTAAATACAATAATGACATTCAGAGACAACACAGTACAGATGTCACTATGTTGAATTCAAAGCACATAATCAAAGATACCAACATCCAGAAACTACGTCTGTTTTCTTTTCTGAATTTTAATAATTGGGTGAAGCAAGTTGATTTTGTTCCTATTAAAAGTCAATAAAAAAACAGTTGTGGATATAGATATCCTTTTGTGTTGAAAAGATGTAAATAAGAAAGAAAAAAATATATATAATTTTTCATGACTCAATGCATAACTTTGCAATTATGCAACTTTGACATTCTCTGACATTCTAAAGTCAGAAATTGGCGTGAATTAAAAATTCATAAGTTTCAGAAGGTTACAGATGTGCTCTAATGTATTAGTGCTTAAATTTATGAGACGCACACCTGGATATCTTCCAAAGGGTAAATGGTACACTCAGACTATTTTCCTGTTTCAGAACAACATCTCCCAGGTGCAGACATGCCATCAAACTTCAAACTAGATCCAGAATAAATGCCTGAGATGGAGAGGAAGAAGCTGTGGCTCAGCTGCAGCTGGGAGATGTTCTGATACAGGGAAAGACCCAGGATGTTTCACTTACACTTTGGAAAATATTGAGATGTGAATCCCCTATTTTTACCATGTCAGTCTCGGAGGTCTTCTGGCTTGTCTTGTTGAAAATAGCTTTATATTGACAAAGAATATTTGAGCTTTAATATTTAAGCCTTTCGATGATGGTAAATTATGATTTCTCACAAATTCTGGGTATTGGCATTTTTTTCTTGTAAATATGTGAAATTTTATTTACTTAAAGTTTTGGGGATTTGGGGTGGAGATTTACTCATCTGTAGCCAGTTTTTTTTTTTTTTCAATTAATTACCATAGCCCTAAGACTCCGTTGTATAAGCCATCATTGCAAGAAGCCAAACGAAAACATATCCATGTAGTTTTGCAATCATACAACCAGGCCACAACACAAAATTATACATATTACAGTACTGGATTCATGAGCACAAAATAAAACAAAATGTTAGCTTTTTTTAGTGCATATTGTACGCTGCTGTTTTTATTTTTGTATAGTTTAACTGTGACCCAATGTGAACTGGTGAACTTTCAACACAATAGGGAAACTCAAGTCAACGTCTTTCTTTTTTCTTTAACAATGAGTCTCCATATGTTTGATGAGAAGATTTCTGTTTTAATTTACAGGTACTTGCCTCCTGCAGACAGCCACAGAGTGCCTTATATACTTAAACCGCAGTAGAATTTTATTTATTTATAGGTTTTTGTTTGTCAGTAAATTGTCATCTATTTTGATTTGAAGTACAAATTGTAATATTTTTGTCTTGTGCTATTTTAATTCATTTCAGCTTTAGTTCTGTTTCAATTCATCTGACATTATACTATAGTGCAATGGGTTGACACATAAAATATCAAATAAGTATAATAAAATGCCTCAGTTACTTTAGAAACATGTGATACCATATTTATCACCGGCCTCTGCTCGTAAAGACTCAGTGGCACTCTGTTGTCATGACTGATTTGTTGTTACTTCAGCAGAGACAACCCCACCTCTTGCCTCACTGCCCCTCCCCATATCCATTTTTACCCTGAAAATTAATCTTTTATTGTTACTCTATCTGCCACAAGTCACTAAAAATGCCATCTCTGCAGTCAGTGCACCCTCTCTACCCCTTTATGTCTGTTACAGTGCTCTCACACATTGTACATTATACATGTCAGGTAATAAGTGGCAGATATACTGCCTAAAAACACACCACTATTCTTTAGAGCAGATATGCATTAGTAAATATATACATTTCAAATAATTTTTCCAAATACTTCATGTTTTTCTTTTTTTTTTCTTCCCCTTTTGAAAACTGTGCCAGACATTAACAGAGTGCAGCAAACATCAAACACCCAAATTTAAGAATGCCTTTGACAAAAAAAGGTGAAGTTAATCGATTGGAGTAAACGGCATCATTTTTTAATGACAATTATTTAAATGGTTTTAAATAGGGAGTTCCAGACCAATGCATTTTTAATTGATCAGTATCCGAGTCACAGATGAAGCAAAATTATCAATACACGTTGCTGATCTGCTCTTTGTGATTTACCAGTTCACAAGCCACGCAACCGGGATTTGCACAGTTCAGATTTAGAAAGTTGCAGCCTATTTTTTAAATTTGAGGCTTATACAACTGTGCAATAGGATATTATTTACATTCAAATAACAGTCCACAGCTAATCCTGATTAGCTTTTCACTTCATGGCTATCCTGCAGAAATATCCTTCCCATTCCCAAAAAAAAAATCCACATCGAACAGACTGCATTATTCTGAATGTCATTGGTGAGTATGTGTAATACTGCTGAAATACAGTGTTTAATGATATATTTAACTCCACTTTAACGATACTGAGTTTTCAGACAAATACATGCCGCTGATTTTATTAACTTAGTGTCTGAAGGAGACTTGAAGTGTCTAATTTAAAATCACTGGCACTGGTGTCAGGATGAAAAAAGTTCCAAACAGACGTCCTTAGTTGTAAGCTTGACAGAGTATCATTGTGAGAAGCAGAAAGCTCAAAGTGTACCCATGCTGTTCAAAAAAACATCTGAGAGGACTTAATGAAGGGATTGAAGCCAAAAGTTAGAGCTACCACAGTTATTGCTCTCGAAACAAAAAGGCTAAGCCTGCAGTTCTCCAACTGGATGCTGTAGTTCTCGCATTATCCTATTATCCTGCTTTTCACATTAGCCAGAGACAGATAACCGCCAGAAAAACACAAACGTGTTACCCCTTTCTTCTTTGTGCTTCTTTAAGTACTGGCACCCAACTTGCACACAACAATACAGTTCCATCTGTCTTACAGTGCAGCATAAACTACAAATTAACAAAGTGAGCACACAGTGTTAGGATTTGAAAAATAAGACTCACCCAGCTTATTGTTGTGAGGGACACGCATGCCGCTGTGGTTCTGAAAGACAAAAGAAAAAGAAATTAATAATTCAGGCAACGCTCTTCAAATAATCTCTATACATCCAGTTTAACAACACATAACTAGGTTATGTGAAGATGCTGGTGTTCAGCCCAGTACTGAAGCTCCTCTTCCTAATCACTAATGAAGAATTAATGATACAAAGTATTGAATCCCCTATGGCTTATTTGCAGAAATAATGGGCAATACCCCATGTCATTAGTCCTTCCTAATTGTGTGGGTTTTGTGCCTGCAGCATTTAAGCTCCAAGTATTCAGCTCAATTAAGGCACTGTTCCACCTTCAGAGCTGTCAGCACAAGCTGCAGACCACAGAGCGATGACTAAATCAATCACAGGCCATCGAAACTTTTGACGAACTGCTTTCACCTTCGCTTTTCAGATAAGATCGTTCAGTCCTGGGAGAAGGCGAGAAAGCACGGGCGGCAGAGCGAGAGCGGCACAGTATTAATAGATAATGATAAACTGGGTTTGATTTATGACTTCCTCTAGACTAACAATCATTTCACTGGCGGGCTGTTGCAGGCTTCAGAGAGCCTAACTAAGTCATAAATTCTGCCTTATAGGATGTGGTGCGGTAATGACAGGGAATCCCAACAGTTTGATGACAGCAGCACCAATCAGCTTGTAAAGCACCACTTAATTTGGAAAGATTATTCATTTTCCAACTAAAAAAACACAACTTTGTATTTCTTCCACTTGGCTCTTATGGCTGTCCTCCATAATTTATTTCCAGACATGTTTATTTTTATTTTTGTATCTCTCCTCTAATTTAAATCTTGGATGTTTTGACAGGCTTCAAGTGAGATGAAGAAACAATAAGTTCACCACCTATTCAGACGTATTCATTGCAGTGATTTGTGTGAGGCCTCGCGTTTTCACTCCACCCCCCCTCAAGTAATCAGAGATACAAGGAAATTTATGCATGGGCAGACAAGATCATATCGGGGTGATTTGATTCAGAGGGTACATCAGCTTAATTGGACTCAGTAGCATTAGTCATGGCCACAAGGTTTCTGTCTCATCTCATCAGACACTCCTCGTATGAAATCACGATTTAAGCTGGAGAAAGAAGGTGCCTCCAGAAAAAAAAAAAAAAAGAAATACGGAGTGTTTTTTTTTTTTCTGTTCTGAAAATGCAAGAACATGACACTTTATCAGATAATTACCCGTATAAGATCTCTTCAACTAGAAAATACATCCCACTTTACAGGTTATTATTATTGAGGTGGAAAATTCTCAAAAACCGAAGGCATGTACTGATAAAACAAATTAAGCAGCCTGGAATATGATGTACATGGTAATTCAGGAAAAGGACAGGCAGTTGTTGTTCATCATATCTCTTTCAAAATGAGGGTAACAGTAAACCACAGTGTTGTGACAGCCATGTAACACTCAATTTACTGCTCTGTCAAACATCACTAATTAACCTGACTGTACAGCGGGTGTACAACAAGATGTTAGGGTTTTCAGCACACATATCAAAATAGGGATAATTATTTTTAAAAACTGATTTTTTTGTTTGTTTTAATCAAATTGTGAGCTGGACATATGGCTAGTGATGTTTCAGGACAAGCAGTGTTTAGATCAGTGGTTCTTATTTTGGTTGGTTCAACGAACCCCAGGGGTTCGGTGAGTCGGTCTCAGGGGTTCAGCGGAGCCTCTGCCACGGAGATAAAGACACACTTGTGTAAAGTCGTGATGACGCCCCGCTTTGCCATCACTTGCTGCAGAGGATCACGTTACATTGCTTAGCCAATCAGAGCTGCAGAGGAGCACTGATTGAAGGAGCTCCACTCTCAGCAGGGATGTGAACTTTTGTCTTTAATTACTTCAGCAAATCTCACAGTTTTTACCAAATTCTATAGTCTAAATCTGCTCCTTAGTGGCATCTTTTCGGGGTTTGTACTGCCTCTAGTGGTGTGGGGTTGGTTACACAGCTAATATAATTACATTACTAAATCAGAATACCTCAAAATATTTTGTTGGTTTGGGGGGGTGGGAGTAGGAGGAATAAGAAGGGTTTGGTGAATGCGCATATGAAACTGGGGGGTTCGGTACCTCAAAAAAGGTTAAGAACCACTGGTTTAGTGTTGAGGTCATTCAGGTGATACAATTCAAGACGTGGTCTGAATTATTTTCTTAATGTGTTCTACATCAAATGTTTTATTATGGACAAAAGCAACATGAAACTAAAATGTATTTCTATTTTCAGCTTTTAAGACAATAAATCTTCTATTACAAGAGGAAAAAGCTATTTTGCAAAATGAGGTGACCTTTTCTATCAGAAATATAGATATCATAGCTTAAAGGTAGATGTAGCTACTATATGCAGACTTTGCATAAGACTTTGCATAAGAACTTACAGGAAAACTTAAAATTACTATTTCTCATTTTGTGTTCATGAACAAAAATATTTCCTTTTTCGGTTTTGTAAGAGCTACAGTGGTGGAGCAAAAGTCTGGATGTAACTAACAGTGGATGTTTAATATGTTTAATATGTTTACTTTATTATTTAAAGTTTAATATGGTTTTGGTGGGGGAAAAAACTGAAATAACACCTCCAGATCCACTAAAATGTTTTTGGAATGTTTTAAAAAAAGAGAGACAAACTGAATCAAAGACTGATGCTACTCTGAAGCAAAGATCCATATGAAAAGGTAGAAGTGTGGACCCACAATTTTTCTCCTCCTTAACATCACCGCACTTCAAATGACCTGCAGTAACTTAAAAGCTTACAAATGTTTTAATTAATTAATAGCTCACAAACGCACAGATAAGCAAAGGCAGACACTCACAGAGGGGAAAGAATCCCCCTATCGTTGCAAGAACACACCGACTTGCATGCTTTTCATGTTTCCCTGCTTCAGCACATTCGATCTCACTGAAAGAGTCTCACAGTGGCTGTGATTTGCTAAAACTCAACTGTGTTAAACACAACAGTCTTTTACAGACCTTGGTGACAAGTGGCAAAATTATTTAAGTACCCTGAACTGCGTATGTTGCAGTCAAGAAAAACATAAAACCTTGAGACGTTACAGTGCGTCCATACAGCTACAGTTGCGACACAAATCTTGTACGTGCAAAGGATGTACACTTAAAAGCATAAAATATTATTAATGGAAAGCTTAACCATAGAGAAGAACTGCACAGTAGTGAAGTTAGTGACACTGATGCAAGCATGAAGTTTGCATGTTCTCACAGTGGGATCTCTCCAGGTACTCCGGCTTCCTTCCATAGATCAAAAATCATGACTGTTAGGTCCAAGTTGCCCATAGATATGAATGTGTGCATAGTTGGATGTTCTGTGTGTCTCACTGCTGTCCTGTGATGGACTGGTAACCTGTAATCACACCCAATGACCACTGGAGATAGGCACCACTCAGTAGCAGTCGTTTGATTTGCCTAAGGCTTCATTATGACCAAACCTGGTTTGATGACAAAGTAAAAACACTTCTTTGCTTGAGCAAGGAGAAGTCTGGGGGCTCTGAATTTCTTCTAGGACATCAATTCAACTAATGTAATTTCTTCTTTAAAAAATGGCATATTACCTTTTAATACCAGGATACACAGCAGCACAGGATCATATTTTCATTCTTTAATTGAAAATCGAATGCTACATTGATGGTCAAATCTGTATTTTAAAGGAGCTACATTTGACCTCCAAATCATTTGCAGTTACGTCATACAGTAGTGATGTATGACCTCTGTCTGAGACCTTTCTGTCAGATTATCGAGTCATAAAAAGCCCCTGCGTTTATTTTAATTTGAATACTACTTTGGCACAGCCTGGATGCGGCCGTGGGGAACCCCAGGCAAATAAAAGCAGTGGGTCATCAGGTAAATAAACTGAACCTGGGACAGGCTTCTGCAATGCAACATCATCCAGTGAGACGGGGCTCAGTCAAGCATGTGTTCATTTTTGGCAAATTCCTCGCAGCAATGTTGTGATGAAGGAAAACAAAAGTTGCTGTGATCATTTGCCAGAATTGTTTGTTACGATGTGACAACTGTCTGTGCAATGTTTTCAACTTCTTTTATCCGTCAAATTCACTGTCATGGTTTGGTTTCTTGCTGAGGCGAGTTGAATGCAGGCAGACCCAGGATGACGTGATGAAAATGATGATTTAATGATAAACACAATGAACCAAACAACAGGGAGCACAGGGAAGCAAAGTGGTGACACGACGTTACACGACGTACGTTTGTCGAGGATCCGACCCAGACAAAGACAACAGGTGGACTTAAATACACAGGAGGGTAATCAGAAAACTAGACACAGCTGGGATCAATCAACAGTGAGGACAGGACAGACTCACAGGGAAAGAGGACTAAACACAGAAAATCTCAAAATAACTACACAGAAAACACAGATCACAACATACACAGATCCATTTTTCAGTCCAGACTAAGTGAATCTGAGTTTTTTTCTTTAACCTCAACGTTTCCCCTAAAAACAATAAATGCTTTTTGTATGAACTGCTATGTCAATTTGTTCATCTCTTAGTTCTATTTTTCAAGAAATATCTTTCTGAATTCTTTAAACTTTTATTTTAATGAACAAAGACGCAAGCCTTGAAATATGAATAACTTGGTTGACAAAGTTGACATTTTTGATTTTAATATATTATTAATTAGAAGAAAAGTACACCACAATGTGCTAAAAGTCTTAAAATACAATTATCTTCTTAATTGCTGTAACATAATTTCTAGAAATTTAAAAAAGTCAAACTTACATTACTCAGTTGCATAACTGATAAGTTATTGGCATCCCTCATAATTCTTAGAAAATAAATGGTACTAACACTTAGGACCCCTCAAAGTCTTGGCGTCCTAAGCAGCTGCTCACTTTGCTTATGCCTTGGGCTGCCTCAAATATTAATATTATTGGGAGAAAAAAAATAAAATCACTGATATGCTGTTTATTGGGGCATATTAAGAAACATTTATAAAATATGTGATTTCAGTTAAAGTCAATGCCAAAACAATTACGATAAAATTTTACATAAATTAAAAATCTCAACAGCTACGAACCAGCAGGAAACATCCACATTAGTGAAAAATCTCAGCAGCATTCTTTAACTGAAAACACTTTTTAAAAATGTAATTTTTATTTAACTACATTCATGTTTACTATGCATTTATGACAACTGACAGGCATTAATGGATAATACGGCATTCATTTGCATTTACTATTCCCATATTCTGGTAAGGACAAAAAAAATTCAGGGAGTATTGGATGAAAGCACAAGTTATGTTAATATTTTGTAAGATACATTTTTTATTAAAAAGCTACAGTCTATTAGGGAACAAGTTAAAGCAATATCACATTGAAATGGTAAAAAAATAACTTTATTTTGCTGGGGTTTTTTTATATTTAAACCAAAGTTCAGTTACTAAGTCTAGTGGGTTGGGCAATATAGGAGGCACACATCCTTCTCTGATAAATGATCTCATTCTGCACCTGGGCGATCCTAGATCATGCCCCATACATTGCTTTTCATTATAAAGTGTAGATCAATGTCTTGGCTTACAACCTGACTCTTTTTTTGCCATCTGTGGCTCTGCACTCATGTAACACCCTCCCTCAATCTCATTTTTACAGCAAGCTGCCAGCCATTTCCAATGAGACTCCAACTCCCTTTGGTCTTAAAAAGAAATTTCTCTGAGTCAACATAGTTACATGAGCAAGAGTTTTGTTGGGGTTTTTTAAGATTAACTTTCATCTTTTTAATCTAATGCTTAACAGAGTTGAACTAAAATTTTAAGATTGAACCTCACCTAAAGTAAAAAAATATAAAATACATTGCTAAAAGTCTTGATCTACAAGAAAGATGTTCAGCCTACTTAATATGATTGTTATGTAATCAAGGGCACCCACAGTGACAACCCCTTAATCCGTGCCTTTGATTTAGAACCTCTTCACATACTCTGCTTCGCTCTATCTCTGAGCCCCAGAGAGCACAAGTGCTGCACTGATGTGAATGACCCATCAGTTCACATTAGCTTCCTATTCACTGATGGCAAGAATTATTGAAGGTTGCAGGATTTTCTGAATTTTGACACAGAAGAGGACTTTGAGCAGGCTAAGTACCTGAAAGGTCATCTTAATTTTGCAGCTTGAAGACATATTGAGCTATTAAAAGAAACCCCTCCTCTGCAGTAGAGTGACCGGAAAACTGATAGATTCAAATTTTATTCGGTAAGCACGTTGCACTCACCAAGCCTCAATGTGTAATGACCGACTTTGAAACCTAGATTTTTTTCCCCTTGTGAACAGCAGCAGAATGTAGATTTGTCAAGTTTTCATTATACATATTTTCCTGAACTCTGCGAGTTTCATTTGGAAATTATGTATCCACAGTCCAATTTGCTCATTTAACAACATGACTGAAAGCTGATTGGTTAACGTGCCTAATGAGAAAAACTTGAAATGCAAATTACACTCTAATTAAAATATGTTTTTAGCATTAAAAACCCAACCTCCTTAGTGCGGTGAGTTATTCAGTTTACAACACAGGCAGTATTGTGAGAGCTAAAGACTTCTTTAAACATGATGAAACAAATTTAAGAAAATAAACTGAATGGCATAACTTATAAAATATGTATTACTAACATTAATTTTGGCCAATCATTAGGAACATTGTCTGTCCACAACTGAACTGTCACAAAACTCCTCTTGTTATACGACTTTAAATTCAGTTTTCTGAGCTAAAATTATGCATGTACATGCGAATATTAAAACTAATAGCTATCCTCTTGCGAGGGCAGGAATTGTACAGAGGAATTCACAGTGTGTTTGAAGGGAAAACATCATTTTTTTTCCTCTCTCTCAAAAACAGAGACACATCAGTGGAGTCTGCCATCTCTTATGGTTTTTGATGCACCGAAGACAGAATACAAAGTACAAACATACATGTTTGCATTAATGCTAAAGTCAAGGCAAAAATAACCAATTACTCAAACATGCCTGTGTTAGGAGTGTGGGAGAGAGAATTACAGAACTGAACTAAAACCCACGCAGGCACAGAGAGAACAAACCAACTCCAAACAATCATGCCACATTCCTATGGCAAGGTTTTGATCAGAAAATTTCCAAAAAGAAGAAAGTTTCTGGGGAACAACCAATTGACTAAGAAAAAAAAGTTCTCTAGAAAGACAAAAATCCACTTTTGACAGTTAAAATAATTACTATAAATAGCACAGACTGAGAAACAACCGAATTTCTCTTTCACATCCTGCATGACTCCTTTTAAAACGCATATTTACAACATTAGTGCCTCCTCTCACATTGCTCTTCAGCTCAGCTCAGAAAAACAACTCTACTCCTATACATTTCACAGCCAAGTAACCTTTCTGCTTCTCTCTTTAATCAATGTCTTTACAAAAAAGATAATCACTCAACTTTCTGATTCATCCCATGATAAACATGCATCTCCCTCCAGATGCAAATCTCTGCTCAGAGAAAAGGGAATTTATAAGACAATTATACTTCAGCCTTGTCAACATTCCCCTTTCTATTATGGATTGATTTTAACCATTTAACGACAGCAAACTCATCAACACTGACGACACACATCAGTCTTACTTACATGCTTTCTTTTTGATGATCTGAATTAGAAAAACGTCAATAGAAACCGCTCTGACAAAGCAGTTTTTTCTGTCTCACAGAGGCTCTCAAACACTAGTGTCCTTGGTATTATTGTCTTATGTGACTTTTCTTATGTGATAGGCGTAACAGACATGCTGCATTTGTCACTGGATGAAATCCAAGGTAAAAAGTCCAAGGTATAACATTAAGCTGGTAAGCATCTTTTCACCTGGGTCCTCCAGGGCACAGCTATAGGACACTTTCTTTTTCAGCCACCAGAATAACATAATGTTCTGTATGGATGACTGACAAATGCACCTGTCAGAAAGAGCAGCTAGCCTCTGTAAGATATCAAAATGAAAGAACTAGTCTCTTCAAAGTCACTTCCTTATGACAGCAACAAAGACTTAATTTCTTGCCAAGCAGTCTATTATGTGACTTAACACTGACTCCTCTGTCATACACAAAGCAAAAGTTGCAACTAATCAGGTTGTCATAAGTGGTGACCTGCTGTCCTTCTCTAACCATGTTTCATCTGTCTAATAAGAAAATATGTTAAGAAAATAGCTCACTTTCAAATTTGCCCAATTTATTGGAATGTTGTCACCATCACAACATGAGTAAGTGTAATATTAAAGGTTGAACAGATGACAAAGCAGGAGTTAAGATAGGAATAAATTGGGAACTGCTGGAGACTGGAATATTGCAAATATAGTCATCGCACAATATTTAGTAGATCCATTCGATGGGCTAGAATATTCCAGGCACCATATATTTTTATGGTGGAAAAGAAGCACAGCAATGAAAAGTGCTAGGTTTGACTCCACTGTATATCGTCAATATTATTAATGTCCATTTGCAACTTCCAGAAAGGCAGAATCAAATTCAAGTCACAAGTGCTTGCCTTCGGACCGCCTGCAGGTTTTTTTTTAACCAGATGAATAAAATTTTATTCCGTCTCAACCAGCAGGCTCCTTTTAGGAAGGTCAACTTGACTTACTGTTTCTATTTTCAAGAGATTCTTAGTCCACACTTAACAGACAGAGCAGGAACAGCAGCGTTTGCTCTGTCTTGTAACGTAACAAAATCTTGTAGAGTTATTTTTTTAAAAAAGTAAAATCACGTTCTTCATATTTAAATTACTGCAAGAATTGTGGATTATTTCAAGTTAACACCTTAATCACTGTTTAAGCTGCCCAACTTCCAACTACCAGTTGATTTCAGTATCTGATTTCATGAGAAAACAAAAAAACAAGCCCCCTGAGAATAGTATATGCACAGCTACAAAAAAAGACAATAAATAATGTAAATAAGTGAATAAATGATATGTAAAACCTGCTGTGACTACACCACTAAAAAACAGAAAGGCCAAAGCAGTGTTTTGAGGCAGCTTTTGGTATTGTGGTAGAGCAGGGCTCCATTTGGAGGTTGTTAGTCCTTGAAACAGATGTCTGACTTTCTGCTGCACATCATCTTTCTTTACTCTTTCTGCCTGTCTGCTACTGATAATACCACAAAATCTTTAAAAACATGGTAACTTTATTTATTTATTTATTTATTTTTTTATTTTTTTTTTTTTTGAAAAAGGCGCCGGTTAAGCTGGCTGCTTGCAGATGCAGCTCTTGTCGTTTTGGTTAAATCTGTGTTTTTTTTATTGTTCTTTTTTTTTTAAATTCATCATCTGTTGCTCCATACAACAATTAGTTACTCTTCCACGAAGGACTGGACGTGTTTTTGTCGCTGTTCTCCGTGTTTTTTGTTACTTTTTCTACCTAACGGATAACATGGTAACGGAGAACATGGTTGGAAAGAGTAACGGAATAGTTTACACGCGCGAACAGCTGATTGCGCTGTGTGGACCTGCGCTGTCGCCTGGTGTCAGGCCTGTTGTTCCCAACGAGATACGGAGGAGACGCCATAAACCAGCGTTACCGGCTATTATAATGGGTAACGTGAGATCATTGGCAAATAAGGCTGACGAACTGACGGCGCTAGTGAGGAACCAGGAAGACTACAGGGTGTGTAGCATTTTCTGTTTCACGGAAACATGGCTACACGCGCTCGTTCCGGATAACAGCGTGGAGATTCCTGGATATTCTCTGGTGCGGGGGGACAGAGACTTCTCCAAGAGTAGGAAGAAGAAGGGTGGCGGGATTGTTCTTTATGTGAGTCAGAGGTGGTGCAATCCTGGCCATGTCAACGTGAAGGAGAAGATCTGTACCCCTGACATTGAACTTCTGACTGTTGGACTACGTCCGTATTATCTGCCGAGGGAGTTTACGTCCCTTATAATGGTCGCTGTTTACATTCCCCCATCAGCTGATGCAGCGGCAGCGTGTGACGTCATCAGCTCGATCGTGGCAAAACTCCAAACTCAACACCCGGACGCTTTTATGGTCATCACTGGTGACTTCAACCATGCTGCACTGGACAAAACTCTTAACAACTTCCAGCAGTATGTGGATTGTCCCACCAGGGGTAACAAAACACTGGATCTCCTGTATGCCAATGCTAAGGATGCATACAGCACCACAGCCCTTCCCCCCTTGGACGGTCTGACCACAACTTGGTCAGATTGTCTCCCAGGTATGTCCCTCTTGTGAGGAGGCAGCCCATGCGCACCAGGATGGTGAGGAGGTGGTCGCCGGAGGCTGCTCAGGCACTGCAGGACTGCTTTGGGTCAACAGACTGGGAGGTACTCTGTGAGCCTCATGGGGAGGACATCGATTCCATGACCAATTGCATCACAGACTACATCAGGTTCTGTGTGGACACTGTCACTTGTACCCGGATCGTACGCTGCTTCCCTAATAACAAACCTTGGATTACATGCGACCTGAAGGCACTTCTAAACAAAAAGAAGATGGCTTTCAGGTCTGGAGACAGAGAGGAGCAGAGGAGAGTGCAGCGTGAACTCAAAGAGACACTGAGGACATGCAGGGACAACTACAGGAAGAAGCTTGAGTCCAAACTTGAGCAAAACTGTGTGAGAGATGTGTGGATTGGTTTAAAACACATCACTGGGTGGAAGGGGAAGGACACACTGACAGCAGGGAGTTTGGACAGGGCAAACCAGTTTAACCAGTTTTTCAACAGGTTTAGCTCCCCCCTGCTACTCCGTCACCTCCATCTCCCCACACATCCTCACCGTCTCAAGCCGCTCCAAACACCTTCAACACCTTCAAGCTTTCTCCTGCACGACATCCCCCCATTTGCTCACCCCTTTCCTCCTCCCACTCCCTCACCTCCTCACCTTCCTCCACTACAGACAATAACACCAACTCTCAGCTAACGGTGACCGCAGGCCAGGTTATGAGGCAGCTTGAAAGACTTCATCAGGGGAAGGCGGCAGGCCCGGACGGCATCACACCATGGGTCTTAAGGACCTGCGCCAGCCAGCTGTCTCATGTACTGGTACATCTGTACAATCTGAGCTTGAGTCTGGAGAGAGTCCCGTTGCTGTGGAAGACGTCACACATAGTTCCTGTGCCCAAGAAGGCGAGACCATCTAACCCTGAGGACTATAGACCAGTCGCTCTCACATCCCATGTGATGAAGGTTATGGAGAGACTGGTCCTTGCCCAGCTGAGGCCCCAGGTGATGACATTTCTTGACCCTTTACAATTTGCCTACCAGCCCCACTTAGGAGTTGATGATGCTGTCATCTTCCTGCTGCAACGAGCCCATATGCACCTTGATGGTGGAGGAGACACAGTGAGAATCACATTCTTTGATTTCTCGAGTGCCTTCAATACCATCCAGCCCCTGCTTTTGGGTGAGAAGCTGCGGGGGATGGGTGTCGGTGACTCTGTGATCTCCTGGGTTACTGACTACCTTACGGGCAGGCCACAGTTTGTCCGTCTGGGCAGTGTCCTGTCTGGTGTGGTGGTCAGTGACGTGGGAGCTCCGCAGGGAACTGTGCTCTCTCCTTTTCTCTTTACCTTGTACACCAATGATTTTCAGTACAACTCTGAGTCATGTCATCTACAGAAGTTTTCTGATGACTCGGCGATTGTCGGGTGTGTGAGAGATGGAGATGAGGGGGAGTACAGGACACTGGTGGACGGATTTGTGGAGTGGTCTGAACAGAATCACCTGAGGCTCAACATTAGTAAGACCAGAGAGATGGTGATCGACTTCAGGAGGAGGAAGACGCCTTCACAGCCACTGAAGATTAAGGGGGAGGTGGTGGAGGAGGTTGTGGATTACAAATATCTGGGAGTGGTGATCGGCAACAGACTAGACTGGACATCCAACATTGACGCTGTGTACAAGAAGGGGATGAGCAGACTCTACTTTTTGAGGAAGCTGAGATCCTTCAATGTGTGCAGCAAGGTGTTGGAGATATTCTACCACAGCGTTGTTGCCGGTGCCATTTTCTTTGCTGTTGTGTGTTGGGGAAGCAGCATCAGATCCAGCGACTCTAACAGACTGAACAGGGTCATCAGGAAAGCTGGCTCTGTACTTGGACTGAAACTGGAGACACTGGAGAATGTGATGGAGAGGAGGACATTGAAGAAGCTGTTGTCTATCATGGTCAACGAGCTGCACCCTCTCTACCACACAGTGGACAGACAGCGGAGCACTTTCTCACACAGACTGCTTCAGCTCCGTTGTCGTAAGGACAGATACAGGAAATCTTCCCTGCCACAGGCCATCACTTTATATAACAATAGTTAGTCACCATTACACAGATTGTTCACATAGCAGTATTGTACATATTGTATATATTATTAACATATAGATTATTATTTATTATTATTTTCTGAACCTTACATCTTACATTCTACATTTTTATAGTATTTTTATTTTTATTGGTAACTTCATCTCTGTGTTTGTGTATGCTGCTACTGCACAGTAATTTCCCGGTTGGGATGAATAAAGTACTTCTATTCTATTCTATTCTAACACTTTGACAGTGAATGAGACTGTCATGACACCGTCATAAACATGACATAACACCTGTATGAACATCAATAAGTCTTCATGAAAATGTATGACTGTTTATATATATATATATATATATATATATCTATGCTAAGCTACTGCCTTACCAGTAATCAGATACCCTGCCGGAATAATTAGCTGGCCAATGGAAGAGATAAAGGCCACGGATGTTAAGACTCGGAAGTTACTAACCATGCATGGAGGGTTCCACCCCAAATCCAGCACCCTGAGACTGTACACAAGCCGTAAGGAAGGAGGCAGAGGACTAGTGAGTGTGAGAGCCACTGTCCAGGATGAAACATCCAAGATTCATAAATACATCAAGGACAAAGCCTCAACGGACGATATGCTCAGCGAATGTCTCAGGCAATGGGGAACAGAGGATGAGGGGCTAGAGGTTCCATCATGGGAGAACAAGCCCCTACATGGGATGTACCACCGACAAATAACTGAAGTGGCTGATATCAGGAAATCCTACCAATGGCTGGACAAAGCTGGACTCAAGGACAGCACAGAGGCTCTCATCCTGGCTGCACAGGAACAGGCCCTAAACACCAGAGCAATAGAGGCTCAGACCACACCAGACAAGACCCAAGGTGTAGGTTGTGCAAGGAGGCCCTGAGACAGTCCAGCACATAACAGCAGGGTGCAAGATGCTGGCAGGGAAAGCGTACATGGAACGACATAACCAGGTGGCGGGCATAGTGTACAGGAACATCTGTGCAGAATATGGACTGGAAGCCCCGAGATCGAAGTGGGAAACACCCCCAAAGGTGGTGGAGAATGACCGAGCTAAGATCCTGTGGGACTTCCAGATCCAGACAGACAAGATGGTAATGGCGAACCAACCGGACATTGTGGTGGTGGATAAAGAACAGAGGAAAGCCGTTGTGGTGGATGTAGCTATACCAAGTGACTACAACATCAGGAAAAAGGAGCATGAGAAACTGGAGAAATACCAGGGCCTCAGGGAGGAACTGGAAAAGAACTGGAAGGTAAAGACCACAGTGGTGCCTGTGGTCATCGGGCCCTCGGGGCAGTCACCCCCAAACTGGAGCAGTGGCTAAAACAGATCCCAGGAACAACATCAGACATCTCAGTCCAGAAATGTGCAGTACTAGGCACAGCCAAGATACTGCGCAGAACCCTCAAGCTCCCAGGCCTCTGGTAGAGGACCCGAGCTCAGAGGATGAAAGAGAGAGACCACCGAGGGTGAGAAGGGAATTTTTATATATACACAGTATGTACATACTGTATATACGTACTGTATTTTCAGTATCATATCTTGAGATATATATCTATATATCTATATATCTCTAGAAGCTCATGAGTATTAATCAGTCAGTGAGAAAAAAAGGCCATCAATGAGGTATTTAAGTTTCAAATATGCAAGATAATGTGATCAACATAATTAATTCTAGAAAGAGATGAATTTTTTACATTAATACATTATGCAAGATCATAAATTAGCTTACTAGTAAATCTTTATCCTTCATGTTGAAAACAGCAGCTTGTGAAATATGTAATCTCTGATTTATATATGTTAAAGCCCTCTGTTGTGTAAAAGGTGCTCATGTGTCTCGCTGGATTCTTGCAGAGTTTTATGATTGTCCTCTCTTATTTATCCCAAGTGGGCCTCCAAATGTTGCGCTGAAGCATGAACAAACAAAAACTAAATGTTTTATTTTCTCAAATAAATACTTTATTGGACTGCTATAAAAATAAACTGCTTTAATTTCTCCGTCTTGCTGAATTTCTGCAGACGGCCACAATAAAAGGCATTTGACTTTGTTCTTCTAAGCCCTGGAGAGCTCTTGCCAGCTGAGACAACCAGCTGTTCAAAATCGTTGACAGCTATCCAAATCTGACTGTCTGGAGGAAAATACAACCGTCCCTACCCGAACCTGCTGTGCAAGTACTATATGGTCATGTTATACTCAAATCATGATAACAGAAGGTTGATCCATAAATGCTGCTGAGAAAAAACAGTCCCAACAATAAACTACATGTCTGGGTGCAATTGTTCTGGGATTATTTTTTTCCATTATTCCCCAACCCTGAAATAAAATGTATAAGTCTGTGAGTAACACCTTTTATACACTTATTCAAAAATCAATATGGGTTGAATCCACAGCTTGATGAGCCAATCGCACTGTGGTTTTCAGTATCAAGATTCTCAAATACAAGCAGCAGCTGAAATAAAGGATAAAATACAAACTGTACCAAGAAATCCAATCAATTTAGATGTCAAGTTATTAAATGACTGATGATAATTGCAGCTATGCCCTCAAATGTGTTTGAAGCTGGAACGAGTTGTATGTTTATCATTGGCAGAATTAGAGTAGGTGAAGTTTCTGACATTGCTGATAAAGTCCAGACATAACCGTCTAGCATTGTCTAGAATTCACTGCAAGAAAGATCAGTTCACATCCAGTTGAAGTTCTGGGAGGTTCTAAAACAGTGTGTGTCAAGGTCTGACAATATTTCTCAAAGTTAAACCTATCTAAAAAAAAAAAAAAAAAAAAAAAAAAAAAACACTGTTCAGTTTCTGTGACTGAGACTTTGATAACATTTGATGTCAGCAGTTATCCTGAGCCCCAGATCTGAAGGCGAGTAATTTAAAAATTGATTTTGAGACTCCTAACTAAAAGAAAGAAAGGAAGTAGTCATTGAGATGTCACCCTCTTGTGTTGACCAAGTTAGCCAATAAAGATGACATAAAGCTGGCTCGCAGCACAATGTTGCAAAAGCACTGAGGTGGCTCCCAGCACTTTTAAACCATTTGTGAGGCAGCAATTTGGGTAATGGGAAGGAAAAAACAAACTGTGACAGAGTCACACAAAATACAAAGAATTTATAAGAGTAGTGAGAGGCTAAAGGTTAGCTGCTAAAACAAAAGGGTGCAAAGTATAAGTTTAAAAAAAAAACTGAACTGCATCTGACCATCTAAAGTTCTGAATCTAAAAGTCTGTTCACACTTTTACACATCCTTTGCAAATTTGAGATTTATTTCTATATCTACACCTCCCATCCACATGCAAATAGAGTTTTCTTTATAGTCGCTGTTAAAGAAACAGTGACTATGAAATATAGTTTGGTATACTGTTTCTATAGCAAAAACATTTTCACATGTAGACCGAAAATATAAAAGTGAACAGGACCCTAGAATCTTAGATTCAGAACTTTGCCTCAGCAGAGAAAGGTTTGTATTGATTACTTGACATCTGTCTCACATTATCATCACTGTGTTTTCACTGAAGTTCAAATGTATGCTGAAAAAGGTTAGTAGCTGAGTTTATTTTTTCAGAATGAGAAATCTGTAAAGGTCTGTGCACATCAGAGTTCAAAGTACAGAACTCTGCAAAGTTCCTAAACTTGGCAGAGTTTTTTATTATTATTATTATTATTAAGGCTTTACTCTGACCTATGAATCAATAAAGGCAAAAAAGTTATCTAAAACTAAATTATAAATTGGTGACAATAAATAACTATTTCTTACAACACACCAAAAATGAAAGTTTGACAAACCCAGCATAATATTTTAGCTTCATTTCTTTTTTTCTACAAAAATTGCATCCAGAAGTTGATAAATTGCTCATCTCCCACATCCTGTCAAATCTTTTCTAGATTTCCTCCCATTCCTTAAAGCCATGGCGCTGGCATAATCACCTCCAAATCCAGCCTCCAAATCCTGAAAGATCTTCAGAAAGTCAGGAAAGAAACTGATCCAGATGTTCTTCAAGGATTATTAAAATGTCTTTGTGTTAAGAAGGAACAGAACAGAAATTATCTCTAGGAACTTTTCCACAAAACTCTAAATTAGATTTTCCATTTACTTAATAACAATAGATAAAACCACAAGAAAACACCTGTTTTTTTATCTATCTTGTAAAGCTGTAGAGATTAAAGAAAAAAAAAGGAAAACAACTCCCATTACTTTTAACCAAACCACCTGAAAACCCCTCCAGTTTAATGACGTAACAAAAGCAGCTCATCTCTGCTGCCGCAACAAAAGAGAACTCCATGCCTACCTCTTCCAGTCTCTCTAATGTATATCTACCGCTCTGCAGAGTGACACGCTGTGACGCTGACCTGCCCAGTGTGCATCACAGAGCAATGTGTCGTGAAGCATGGTGATTGTATCAAAGCATCTCTCCTACCTGTTCCATATGTGTGTTTAAGCAAACATACACTCCTCCAGAGGTTTAATGCATGAGGTATTTTTTCCATTATGAGCTCTGCATTACCAAGCAATACAACCATCCAGGTGCAGTTCCACATTAACTCTGGTATAGTTCGTTCATGGCGTGAATGTGATCCAACATCGATACCACATAACGACCAGGTGTGCACCGCAAGCTTAAGCCAAACCCATTTCCATAACCATTAGAGTGAACAAAGTCTGTTTTGTAAAGCATAAAACCCAATGCGACATCATCTCAAAATCATTTGGTATACTTTTCAATTATTTTTGTCTGAAATGGTACGCAAATTAATGCCCAGTGGTTTAACCAGCTCTTAACGGAGCATCTACTTCCTGTATTTACATGTGGTACTTCCACTCCAGACACATCTGAGGCAAGGTAATTTTAAGGTAATTTTATTTATATAGCACATTTTCAGCAACAAGGCAATTCAAAGTGCTTTACATGAATTAAATGGAAATACAAATAAAATAACAACCCAAAGGAAAGAAAAGTAAGAAAAATAATCTAATGTTGATCTGATCAATAGGCAAATTAAACATTAAATTGGATGGATGGATGGATTTGGATGGATGGATCTGTACCTCCATGAAGCCTAGAACTGATTGTTTAACCTATAGCAATGGGATCTGTACATTACTAATGGCAGCGTTCACAAAGATATGTGGGCTCAATATAATAACTTTTCTCTTCTGAGCCGAGGTTGCTGCAGATTCATACATCAAACTGGCACATCCCTCTTGAGCTTAATTTTCTTAAAACCACTACCCGAGGTAATAAGATGTGGGGAGATTCAAAAAAGTTGCTCTGCCTCAGAGTGACAGCTGTTTCGGGTTAATGAATGATGTTTGGCAGGAAGCAAAACATCGTGACAATAACAAGTTAGTGCGGAGTCAGATGTGATCATTTAAATGGAGAGTGTTGCCTCTGGATGATTAATACTGGTCATTTAGTACTTAAACATAAGTGCAGCCTCAACAGAGATGATCTCTAGTGAAGGACAAAGACGTTCAGAGTTCAAGGAAAAACCACAGTTTCGCAAAAACACATGAAGACTAGCTAGTCCGGAAAGACACTGTTAATGTATTTCAAACAAAAACATCTTGTTTTTCTTTTACTTTTCATCAATATTAAACAGAACCACAGGAAAGTTGGGCGTACCCTTTCAGAATAAAGCCTCCCACCTGGGCCTTGAAATTCCTTCTAGGGTGTCCTCATATACCTTGCAAAAACTCAAAAGGATCAAAGCAGTGAGAACTACCAAGGCTTTTTATTGGGTTAGCAGGACTGTCAGCAGGAGGTTTGAAAGCAATTTTCTACACTGTGTTGTCCTCCTGAATCCATAATCTCACTATTCCCCCAGGCACACAAGATCAAGGCACTTCTGCTTACATGAGCAAAAATGTAGCATATACTTCTTGTTTAGACCCTTTACCAAGCCCTGAAGTGACAGATACACACAATACCTGTGCAGAGCTTTTCTAAAATCTTCAAGTCACTCACAGTTCAAACTTCTGTCATTCATCAAGGCCTTCAGGCTATTTCCAAAGAGAGGAGGGAGGCGGGGTCTATTTTTGATATGCAAGCTACTGCAATGTTTACAGCTGCAACTGTGCACTGTGCTTTACATATCATACATAACCTTTTTACTTGCTGCAGTGCTGATCAAAGCAGTGTGTTGGATGAAAACATTTTCCAGTAAGGCACAATAAACAGAAAACTTTTCGCCACAGCAGATATTACACACTACATACTGTACTTTACGCGATGGGGAGAGGAGCGCAGCTTTTTGAAGTCTGATGGGAATTCATCTGCGTGCAGAAGCAACCATTATGCTGATGATTGGGTTTGGTTTGATCATGGAGATAATCTCCAAAAAATAAATCTGGTTAAGAACCAGACAGGGTTTAAAAAAAGATAAACAGCTGTTTACTAAAAAAAATCATTGATAAGCAATTCTTTGTAGCAAATGCAAAAACTTTGCTGCTCCAATGGAGCATATAGAAAGTGGGATCCGTGATCAGTGCTCTGCACAATCTCTCTTCATCAACAGTTGTTTATTCTCTCATACTGTATTTTACTGTATTTATCTCATCTTACAGGTTTTCTATAGGTTTTATGTCTGAGAATGCGATAACCATGAAGGAAGGTTGATTAGGTGCCTGATCAACCATTTCAGTGCTGATTTGGCCAAATGGTTTGTGGTCATCATCTCATCTTTGTTCTTAACAGTTAGAAAAATTTGTTAATCTCAATCAAACATCTATTAACAATTCTTCTGAAAGTAGAAATGAACCCTTTCATTGAGAGTAGTACCTCTTTTCCTGAATCCCTTTCCTTATTTTTGGAGATCACCATACAAATGCAAATTTGGGGATTGCAAGACATCTTGTAATTTATTATCATATTTATGCTGTAAGGTTACAAGATTAATACATTAGTTTGATTAACTTTAGTAAGTATTACTTGAATAGTTACTACTGCTATTTTTTTCTAATAATTTTTATGAATAGAGATAAAAATTCCACCTCTTCTTTAATAAGAAAGCAAAACTTTTTTATGTGCTATGTGGTTTTAAAAAATGTTCTACATTTAACCAAATTATTTGTAACTACGCATGCCTTTTATGAAAAGACTGGAGAAAAGAAAAAAAACACTTTAAATATAAATCGTAATGACTAACAGAAAAGCAACATATTTAGAAAACAAATCCAGCCATTTATACATAAAATATATAAAACAAGTTCAAATCTATGCCACAAACAGAACTGTTAACCAAAGTTGTTTTTTTTTAAATATTACTATTAAAAGCAGCTCATTGATTTTATTATTTTTTTAATTGTCAGATGTTGATGATTAGAAACTTGGCAACACATAATCTCTTGAGGCTGTTTTAATCACGTCAACATCTTCTCAAGGTGAACAGTACAGCCCTGAAAAGACCCTTTAGAAATTAAACAACACCCTGTGGAATGATCCATAATTAATGGCTTTATTCCTAAGCATCTTAGTGTTTGGAATAATACATTAATTAGGTATGCTTTAGAGGACACAAATTTATAAACATCTGTTACAACATTTTTATATGCATGGCCTAGATCCAATTTCAATGACAGCCCCTTCCCAGTGGCCCCAGCAGCCACCCTTCCAACCTGACTCAAGTGCCTCATTGACCTAAAAATTGGTATTCCTTCCTCATTTGTTATTGTTGCCCTTCGGTGCAATTCAGAAAAACTAAAGAGACAACCTAGCTCACATTTTATTTCTGTAAAATAGGCATGTATTAGAAATAGTACAAACTATGTAATTGATGGGGTAAAGATAAAAAAAATTGCACTTCAATCTTGTATGTTTAGGGAGTGAACAGAGCACACTGGCAGAAGAGGTAGTTGAAATGGCAAAAATATGTCAGAATCTTTTCACCCAAAAAATCTATTCCTTCAGCAACTATCAATATAAAAACAAAGCTCTTGAGGATTATCATTTATGAGAATTTAAATGAGACAATTAAACCACTATGTAAAGCGCAAAGTGCACTCTCGCTACATAGTAAATGCAAAATTATTCATAGCATGACTTAAAGCAAACTTTTAATCCTACTAATATGTTTCATCTGACTGCAACTAATGCTGATGTTTTTGCCTCTAAAACCTGGAGCTGATTACTAGGGGCGCACCGATAAGCCTGCCAGCCGATAAATCTGCCCTGATTTCCTTAATTTTGAAAGGTCAGTGATCGGCCGATGCTTGCACATGAAGCCAATTTTATCCACTGATATGATCTACTCTACCTTCGGAAAGGTCTAAAAATCAGCTACTGTCCTCTTTTGGCCTGCTGTGAGAGAAGTTTGACTGGCAGACCGGCCCACCAAGTCATGTCTGCATGACATGAACATAGCCACCCACTGGTTGCCAACTCAAATGGCCTGTCTTGCATATTTCCAATATTTCAGATTTAAAAAAAATTGATATTGGCCAAAATTAAAATTGCAAGGTTGATTTCGATAAAGGCAGATCAGCCACAAAACTGCACTTGGTGCACCTCTACTCATTACCTAATCGAATAGGTTGAATATTACACATTATTAACATCATCATCATCATCATCATCAATATTATTATTGCATCCTTCAGCATGCTTCTGTTCCACATGGGAGCCTCGTTTTGCAACATGTTTTCCAGAAATACAATACAACAATAAAAACCTCAACTCACATCCAACATCCCACACAACAGAAATGTCTCAAGTCTGCAAAATACTAAAAATCAATCAAATTACATCTACTGATGTAAAAAAAAAAAAAAAAACTATTCCCTGGGCAATAAAATATTTTTATTCCTAGTGCCCTTGACTCATGTGTCTCAGTATCTACTGCCTGAGGGAGGAATTTCAAACTCATAAAGCACTGCAGAGGGATTTGGACTCCAATGATGGCTCTGGCTTTTTGCACCTGCTGCTCTTTCACAGGAAATGTGGAATATCTAATATTTTACTGGTTACTTTTACCAATGACCTTTGTAGAATCCCTAATTCTGATATTCCTGAATAAGATCAGGTTAAGTCTTTAAATGGATTTTCTTTATAAAAATTTTTTAAAAAAACTTGGAATGAAGAATTAACATAAATCTATTCACATTAAAAATCTCAAACCTCCAAAAAATATACAATTCTTAGTGACTCTTATTAAGAACGGTTTCCAAGTTAGCCTGAAAAGTTGTTTTTACTGCATAATTTCACCACCGGCTCATGCTTGTTGCCTTGCAACAGACTAACAATAAACAGTATTAACTGTCAATTTGAATACATACCTGGTCACATGGATACTAAGGTACGGTTGCCGTGAGGTGCAAAGCAATTACAAATTACAAAATCACTACAACATTAACAAAAACACTACAACATTAACGAATCACTACAACATTAACGAAAACACATTACAAAATCACTACAACATTAACGAAAACACATTACAAAATCACTACAACATTAACAAAAACACTACAACGTTAACGAAAACACTACAACATTAACGAATCACTACAACATTAACGAACACACTACAACATTAACAAAAACACATTACAAAATCACTACAACATTAACGAAAACACTACAACATTAACGAAAACACTACAACATTAACGAATCACTACAACATTAACGAAAACACAACGACATTTACAAAACGGAAAAGGTAGGTCCCAGTGGGGACCTAAGAAATCGCTGACTGGACTACAGCTCGGTTTATATATATACATATATATATATATATATATATACATACATACATACTTACATATTAACATGCATCCAATATATATTATTCAGTATTAATCATTATTTATTTGTGATTGTATAGTTGTATAACTATGTATTATTATAATAAATTATACACACAGCCGTTCACCATAAATTATTCACGGCTGTGTGCTTTGTAATATGCTCATCATACATCGATATCAGAATATTCCATTCCTATTCTATTGTTATAGCCAATAATCATATTTAAAAATGCTGAACTATGTATTAAAAACATACTTAAATAATACAATTATTTATAAATGTAGCTTTGATAGATGTCTGAATATAGTTTCCAGTAACAAAAAAGTGTGTTATGATCGATTAAATGCGCTGATATGTCATTTTGCCTGCTAAACACATAAGGCTGAGTGGAGTGGTCTACCGCTCCAAGATGGCCGCCCTAAATCTCGTCAGCGACAATAGGCGAGAGCGTGCATGAGGCATCTATCCTTATATTATGTCTATGTGTGGATCACCAAGCACGTTCATGTTTTTAAAAAAAACACGTAAAGCCAAAATAACTTCCGGTTCAAAAGTAAACCGAGCTGTAGTCCAATCAGCGATTTCTTAGGTCTCCACTGGGACCTACCTTTTCCGTTTTCTAACGAGCTGTAGTCCAATCAGCAATTTCTTAGGTCTCCACTGGGGCCTACCTTTTCCGTTTTGTAAATGTCGTGTTTTCGTTAATGTTGTAGTGTTTCGTTAATGTTGTAGTGTTCGTTAATGTTGTAGTGTTTTCGTTAATTGTAGTGATTTTGTAATTGTATTGCTTTGCGTTAATGTTGTAGTGTTTTCGTTAATGTTGTAGTGATTTTGTAATTTGTAATTGCTTTGCACCTCACGGCCACCGTACTAAGGTTCATGGTGTACAGGACATACAATGTAAGGCAACTGACCATATCCTTGGGGAGACCCAGTGGATAAGAGATAATACTCAGACATTCAGACATTGTACCATTTTCTACATCTCTAAAACCTATCTGGTAAGAAATTACAATTTTTCAAGGTATTATCAAGAATCATTCAACAGCTTCTGTGATAAAATTATTGACTGAATAGTATTGAAAGGGTTATGGAAATTTCATTGTCAAGGAATGAGAATCTGTTTCAATAATAAGAGAAAGATGAATCTTTGTCTTTAAGTTTCTTTATTCGAAGGCAAAAGCGTTCGAAGACCCTTCTCACTGAGCGCAGTCAGTAGAAGAGCCCTGAGCAACACACATCACATCGTTATATAGTCACAGCAAGACAAAGACCCTCCCAAAGTGTGATGTTATCTTTACTGCCAGATGGCCATAGAGACACCCTGACCCCCTCCTCATGAATATCTCTCACCTCTTGGAGGAGATGATTTTATGGCAGGATGAAGAGCTGATAAGGATTTCAGGAGGAACTTCTAACACTTCTTTGTCAGTTCATGGGTTCAGGTCAAACAGGGTACAAACTACATTCCACACATCAGTCCTTTAAGACAATTATCAGATCAAACATTTTATCCGAGATGTCTTCAGATCTCTTCTGCTGCGGAAATATCTAAACATCATCTGCAAACTTATTTAATAGAAAAACACATCTTGCAGAAATAAAAAATAAAGCAGATATAATCAGTAAATAAATGGTAAAAAGTACCATCAGTTCCTTCAAGAATGAAATAAGACTAAAAACGAAATTTTCTATAACAAAAGTTAATGTGAAACCCACAAATAGCAGGCAGGTGAAACATCCTAAAAATTTGTCAGCAATTATAAGAACATTTTGATAATTACTACTGAGTAGGAATTAAAAATATTGAACCAAAATGAAATACAACTAAAAACAGACTTTTTCTAAATTGGCACTCTATTTTTTTATTATTATTATTTTTAAAAGATGCCTCTTTGGTTTCCTTTCCAGCTTTTAGGTTAGATGAAAATAATTGGAAGTCTATCTGTAGTGACATAAGTCCAGTACATCAAATCCACTTGTTGTATAGTTCTGTCAACTCTTGGATGGTTGAGGTAGTTAAAAAAACAAACCAAGCAGGGGCGCCTAGAGGAGTTATTCGCATGTTTCGTGCTACTTGCTACCTGCTGTCTTCTTGTTCCTAACAACAGTGATTAAAGGGTCATTGCAGAGGTGCTTCTGTTGACTCATTTCTCCCTCAAGAACAGAGTATTTTGTCTTGGAAATCTCATGGTCAGATAAGCTTTGCAAAGTTGTCAGAGCTCTGTTTGACACAGCCATAAAGTCCAGCAATGTTTGTATTACTTATCAGTGGGAAAGCAAATCTGCTGTTTGAACACACTGGATTGAAAACTGTTGTCTTCTTGCAAGGAAAGAGTTTTAGACTTATTGTTTTTTTAAGATCACTCCACAGTGTCTATGCTTGCAAAGGTTTCAATGAAGTTATATATAACTTATATAAAAAATATAAAAATATAACGTAAGGTATTCTACAAAACTTGAGTTTTCACATGTACAGTCGACTAATAAAATGGGAAACAGAGAAACAGTATTTTTGTTGTTGTTTATATTAGTGACCAGGGGTTTTGTTTGATTTCCATAAGCTCAGTCATTCAGGTTTCTTCCCATCTGCAGAGGCCACACTGGAGTTTTATCTTAATATATTATTTTCCTTATTTTACATCACATCAGTTGCAAAGCGAACAAGCAGCAAACCTTCCTCACCGAGAAGAGAATTAGTTGACATCAGTAAAAAGGCAAGACAGTAATTTCCTATTTCTGTTATAGTAAGCACATCTGCCAAGAGGCTTACTGTCAACATGCTCTCACACAAATAAGAAGCAGAGCAACTGAACATTTTAATTTTTTATCAGGCAACAACTGCAGACTACAAGAACATGTGAAAGCAGAAAAAACACCAAAAGAAAATAGGTTTGTTCTGCTGAGCAAATGACAAATCTGAAAACCAGTGATCAGCTTATCGGTGTGAATATTAAAAAAAGTAAATGACACTTTCATAAGGTTGTAACACAACAAAATTCTGATGAATTTTTTAATGAAAGTATTTCTCTTACCTGTTCAGCTGATTCAGCTGCAACAACACTGATGAAGACTGCAGAGAAAAAGAAAGAAATATGCTTTCATTTCAAGATGGAACTAAACCATAAAATGTGACATCCAAAAGAGTCAGAGTTGGATTGCAGAGTATGATACATCATTCATCCATCATAATTTGCAATTAGTGCCCAGAAAGTGTCTATCTAATTACATTGCTGCTGATGAGGAGACAGAAAATCCTTTGCAGACAAATTTGCAGAGTGATTACAAATCAATATATCAAAAACATTCTCAGGCACCCCCTGACAATTAAAAATGATAATTAATTTAAAGAAGGGAATGGTTCAATTTCTTATTTTGACTCAGCAGAGAAATGATTACACAGTTGCTGAGTGTCTCATTTCTAACCTAAACACAGTGGTTTAGTTTTTAAAGAGAAAAGTTGTCTGGTATTATGTCACAAAACCGAAACTATAATATGTACTTAACAAAGTTCAATATGATCTCCCCACTTTATGTAATTATTGCAATCCATGACTTTTTATGAGACAATTAATAACTCTGTTAATTAAAACGGCTTTAGCCAATGCAACACACAGTATGATGATGTAACACCTTTTTAAAACAAGTACATATGCAGAAATGCTGAAATTTGTTCAAAATATGTTGTATTTAATTATTAAATACAACAAAAAGTGCACCATTATGCACTTTTTGTGCATAATGGTGCACAAAAAAATACAATTAAAGGTACAATTAAAATACCTTTAATTGTATTTTTTTCACCAAGCAAATGTCTTTGTAGGCTGACTAATTACATTAAAAATGATCATGTATAATTTTTTAAAAGTCTGAAAAACTGAGAACTTTAACAAGAGTGTGGACACTTTTCAGTGACTGTGCAAACTGGAGAGGGTGCTGAACATTTTGCTCCTACACCATAAAACAGACCATGTTGGAGAAACTTATTGTTATAAATAGGTGATTATGCGACTTGTGCTGATGCCTATTATGGATGCCATGAATGCAGATTCACTGTGAGGGAAGAGGGAAAGAATATGAGTCAATTGTTGACACATTTTGCAAAATAAGAGCTCAGAGCGCTGAGCTTTACTCATTAATTAGATCTATGTGGGTCATAACTAGTGTCATCTCTGCAATGTTATGCTTGTGGCTTGCACAGTACAAGTATCGGCAAAGAACTGAATAAGACTAAGTATTTTTTCATTAGAAAAGTTAACACTTTTCAACCTTTACAACCATGTATCGCTGTGGACACATGGTTGCTCATGATTACTTTATTTTCATCAGTGATCATAGTAACACCTAGCAAAGAGGGAATCAGATTCACATCTAATAGACAAAGAGGTGGACATAAGATTAAACAAAAGGATTTTTGTTGTTGTTTTGTTTCTCCAAAAGTCATCAAAATAGTCAACTACCAACAAAGATAAATGACTGTGAAGTGGTTAAATCCATCAGCACGGAATTATGTGAAATAGAAACAGTTTTAGGTAAAATGGTGATGTTCGCATATGAAATGGGAATATGAATCCATCCAAAGCCTGAAATCACAAGCTGCATGCTGATGAAGAGACTTCAAATTCCTGATGAAGAAAAACATGTTAAGTGTGATCATTGGTAAGGTGAATAGGGTCCTCCTACATGTAGCGCCAGGAGTGTTGGCTTCTAAAAGACAAAAGTGTGCCAGTTGTGAAAGAAAGATCGTAAGTTGTTCATAAGCTCTAAAATCTACTTTGGGTCAAATAGGTCTTCACTTTTGCTCTGAAAGAAAATAGAGTGTACTAAATCCAAATCTTGTCATCTTGATATCACAATACCCCCGTTTTCCATGTCATTAAAAATGCAGCTTTTGCTGCAAATCCAGGCTTCCTACAGGAATACAACCACATTCAAAATAATATATTCTGTGACAATGGTTCCGAATTTCCATCATTTCATGGCTTACCCCAGTGAGCGAGAGGGGGGAGTAACTCCATACATAATGCTGAGCACTAGGGAGCACCTCCATTTCATCGCCTCCTCATGCTGCATAATCAGAGTGGTTGTTTCCAACCAGCAAACCACGCGGAGGGGCTTGATGGTTGGATCTTTCTGGCACTCAGAAATTTTAGAAGTTATGTTTAAGGATAGAAGATATCACTGGTTTTGCTGAATACTTTTCAACAAAAAGCTTAATTCGCATTACTGGTACTGTAAGAGCAGATGTCCAGGTAATTAACAATGGGAAATTATAAAAACCAATCTATACTGATAAAAATTATAATGTTAGGTTTTATTTATAGGGTAAATTAAATGCACAATCCACTTTTTTATAACTTAAATATATTTAGTTGTGTATTTGGAGTCCCTAGTAGTTTAGTCTTTCCCGGTGCTGAGTAGATATTTTTATGGTTTTCAATCTTTCCAGTTTTTTCTATTCCCCATTTCAATTTTTGAACAATTTCATCATGGTATTTGCTGCAGAATTGTTAAACAATGTTATGGACTAATTTACCATATCTGATATTTTTATTTCTTGCAACAATTTTGTAGTGCCACTTCAAGTATCCTGAAGCTAGAAGTCAAAACGTTTGGTTGTTGGGTGTAGTAACCCACATAATTCATTTCACTGTCCCCCGGTGTCAGAACATGGAGAAGAAAATGCTGGAATTCTCTTTGTTTGCTCAAAGGCCTTCAAGGATGAGTTCATCAGCAACCTTCATCAATATCAGAAAGGATTTGCCAAAAGACTTTGTCTGATTAAGAGGCTAGTTCCTTCCGTCTATGACAGACACAGCAAAGCACTAAGCTGCAACTGATATTAAAATGATAGCAAACCTTACTTTAGATATTCATTTACTGTGTTTATATGATGGCCCGGCTATTGTTTTGATACAAGTAGCTTCATGCCTTTTGCTTTTGTTAGCACTCTGTGCTCGCTTTCAGCGTCTTGACATAAACATGCTGCATGTTGTGAAAAGCATTATTACATAAAAAAAACTCTGGCATCGTTTTGGCTGTTAGTGTCTTGGGGAGCACAAGATCTGTTAGCTAACTCACAAACTATGTTGAGGCCATGTTTAGAAGACATGGTTATTCATAATGTATTATCATTTTCTGGCTCAAACATGGACATGTTTTGCATTGTTTGGGAATAGAAACTATGGTTTTAGCAAACCACCACATTCCTTAGCCATCATGGACATGGAGTCATGCCAGTGCACATAGTATGAAAAGCCAGCGAATACTGTAGAGAATTAGAAATAATGTCTGTCAGATATCTAATTTGAAACTAATTTCACTGCAAGGGAAATACCGGAAATTTAGAGTGAAGCAGGACTATCCAATTGAAACAGTTTTAGGGTGGAGTCATGTGTCCGACTTGGCCTACTATCAGACCCTCCTCCATTCTGTCACAAACAAACCGATCTGTAATCTGATTGGGCTGCTAAATTTGTGACTGACATAAAATTGGTCAATCAGATTAAAGAAAGAAAATCCAGGTCCAAATTATTTCCTCCAGGTTAAAACTCACACACAAACAAGGGAACTTCAGTACAGAGATTTACATGTTTTGCTTTGTACCTGCAAAAAAGATCGTAAAGATAAAATAGTTACTTTAATTAATTGTAATGAATACAAATCTTGTTTTACATACAAACAAATTATCATCTATGGATGTTCAAGCATAAAATTCTGGCTTACAATGTGACAAAATTTATTTACAACTACTTATTCTGGTTTACAAGCCCAAATGTACAGTATATACAATGGACTTTTTACATGCACATATTTCCATCTATCCATGGTGAAATCAGATATGTTTACCATTCTATGCTACCAGGATACAAACTGAAATTTGTCAATTTAATAAGTACTGTACATAATATTTATGACAGGAATTTGTTCCCACAGTGAAGTTACAATAACGAGGAGTTCAGACCAAAGCACTGCAGTTCCACTTCATACAGACCACCTCTGAATAAACTAAATGTGAAAAGGATTTTAAAGCCATTTCTTTTTCTATTGAACTTTTTTAAAATGAAACTTTAGTTTGATTGTTTAAAATGTGTCAATTTTCTCATTCAGAGTTCTATTTCTGCCAGAATTTAATGAGTACAGAAGAAAAGGGGAAATCACGTTAATCCTTTGAAGTCACCCAATCCTATTAACAAAGGCAGTTATGTAGGTGTGCAATATGCAAATGAGTAGGACAGCAGCAGCATTAAAAATCCTATGATCACTTTTTCTACGTGGGGTACACAAAGCTAAATGAGACACCCAGAGGCTGCCAAACAGGCTGAGAAGAGAAAACTAAAAGTGCAGCTGCAACTGTTCTGAAAAAAAAAAAAAAAAACATCATCTGGTGAAAACAATAACATCTCTAAAATAATTTTAGCAACACCACGCCTATGTACAGTTTACCGCAGAAGTGCCACATCCACAAATCACTTCTGGGACCAATAAACAAATAGCTGAGGGCCATTAAACCTCGATTCAGCTCATCCTCATCTCCTCCAGAGTCACTGGGAGCACCTGCCACCCTCAAGTTTACAGAAGTGAACCAGCGCAGTGGCACAATTTAGAGGCAGGGAAAAAAAAATTAAAAATTGTGGTCTACCAACCAAAATATTAAAGGCTTAATTTCTCAGTCGGTTAGGTTCCAGTTATTAAAAGTGCTGTAAAAGTAACACAACTTCAGCCTGCTGTTTCCTTATAAAATAAAGTTGGATGAGGCCTGTGCTGATTTCCACCATAAAAGTTTATAAAGGTTTAAAATCAGGGTGTTAAATTCAATCAAATGGGACACAGAGTAACACTATGATGCCCATGGACCACCTGTTGTTCACATTTCCAGTCAGCTGGCTTAGGGAAGTCTTTAACACTTTGCTTGCAGCAGAAACAAATGTATGGACATTTTTAGCAATATTTAGTCACAAATATCATTGAAACTTTATCTTAATGTCACAAGATTATTTCCCTAAATTCTAAATCAAGATGATTATTTTGTTATTATTTTAACTGTAAAATCATGGTATTTTTCCCAAAGTATACCATATTGTGAGAATCTCAAACTGGCACATGTATTTTTAAAAAAAATATTATATGGAAAAACAATAGCCTAACATATTAATCGTAAAATAGGTCAGATGTCTTAATTTGAAGCATATGCATTTCTATAGAGTAAAGTGTTTCCAATGTGATGCATGAGACTAATATTATTTTGTCAGTTATGCAACATCTGAGTTGTGTGTTGCTTCTGAAGTTTTAACCATGTCCCAAAATGTTGCAGCTAACTGGCTTGGCTGATGGTACAGTGTGTTTTTATAGTGTCGACAGTATAGTGAGGTCACAAGCTAACATTAATCTACTAAGACATTCAATGCCAGTCTGCCAGACATGCTAGATACACAATAATGTGACCCGGGCGTTGAGCTGATCAAACCTTAGATACACAATTCTATGATGCAAAGTCTTAAAAACATCATTTGAATTTTATGAAACTTGTAAACCCGACTCTTGTTTGGCAGCTTAAAAATGCCAGAAATTTCTCCACAGACACACGTTGAGCTGACAAACAGAAAAATCTATTATAAAGCACTTTATCAAGAGGTTGGCACAGATGGCACACAGTTTGAGTCTCACAGACAGTAGTTATAATGCTATTGATTTCCACCTTCTTAAACTGTGTTCAAAACTGTTATGTATGCAAAACACACAAGCCTCATCTGGAGATGTGCCATATTAAACTTTAAAGCTCAAGCTTCTCCAACAGCCATAGGAACCACACTTAACTCTAGAGTCTAAGTAACATGGCTTCCAATGAAAAAAGGGGGAATATTAAATACAAATTTAGATCAAAATGACTAAGCCAAGTCACCACTTGATTATCAAGGAAATAGAAGCCAAATAGTTCAGTCTCAGTTATTGTTTATGTTTGCTTGATAATAGTTGAAGTCAATGAGTCCATTGACTTAAATGCAGACATCTCTCCAAAATACAAGATATAACAAGAAAGAAGTCAACTCTTTAGTCAAAATCACTGAACTAGTAACACTCAACTGAAATGAGTAAAAGAATATGAAATGATTAAATAAAACTACTAAAAGTAAAAACAGTAAAATATAAAAATAGATTTTAAAAAATAGAACTAAAAAATATGCAACGTCACAATTCAGCATGAATACACATTTTTAAAGACCACGGTTTGTTTTAAAAATAACATCGGTTTAGCCGGTGTTGGGAGCCAGGGGGGAAGCTAGGCCAACAGCTTGCAGTGTTGTTGGTTAGCACATGTTAGCTTAAAACGCTGATGCTCCAAAGCATCAACAATTAGTCAGGCGTTTGCTTATTGGAGGCAGGTGGTGTCTCCAATAGGCACCGAGAATCGCCTTGTCATCTCAGATCCTAGAAACACACGAAATGGTTATCAGTGTCTATGCGTGGCTAGAACATGTCCGCTTGGGAAAAGGGGCATTTTCTTAGCTATGGTGTGCAGTAAAGCTGTGA
Organism: Poecilia picta; assembly: GCA_033032245.1. Lineage (NCBI taxonomy): Eukaryota > Metazoa > Chordata > Actinopteri > Cyprinodontiformes > Poeciliidae > Poecilia > Poecilia picta. Next base: position 25,414,528 of record CM065365.1, on the reverse strand, counting down.
CTCTCACCTCTTCTCCCTTAGGGAAAGAGCAGCTAGCATTGTTTGCCAACAGCAATCTTTGGGAACCTGTAATTACAAGGTTCCTTCTGCAGAATTATGAATAAACCAGGATCAAGGTTTATTCCTCCAGCCAGATAGTATAGATAGTGGATACATAGAACAGCAAACTATAGATCATTTTGGATCCAGAGTTCCTGGAGTTCAAGGAGCAGGCCTTCTCGCGGGAAGGCAGGGTTGGTTTGAATACTTTGCCTTCGGAGGAAGAGGGATCCTCTCTTGACGCAGCAATGCTGCAGAAGTGGGCGTCTTTGTCCTAGTTATAGTATTAAAGGTTCACATGACATCACAGAGCTTCCTTCTCGCAACTCCTCCTCTTCCTCTTGAAGCTGAAAGTAGGTTAATGCAGTGCATTGTTGAATCAATAGTTATCCCAGCCTTCTGTATTTGGTCCTTCATGGCCCGTGGACCAACAGGGTGCTGCTTCTCACTTTGAAGCATCGACATGAAATCCTTTAAAAAAAATGCTTGACAAGGCCACAAGTTTAGAAAAAAGTAATGAGCCAATCAGAGATCTGTGGCAAATTTCACTGTTTTAGTCGAGCCTTGAACTGTCAACGCTTATTTTAGCCGATTTCTATTCTCTTTAAGGACATCCGTCTATTATCTGAACACACTTATGTTTGCAGGGTCGCGAGAGGGGTCGGTGTCTATCTCCAGCAGTCGTACGACAAAAGGCAGGGTCTTTAAGAACATTTATAAAATGAAATTCAAAGTATTTTTTCTACCCTTCCTGCTGTCAGTGGTCATTAATAATTTACATTAGGAACAAAGGGAATGTTTCACTATGTGTGAAGGAGCAGTAAAACTTTTTACTAGATAAAATGGTTTGGATCTGTTGTCTTATCACGACTCACTAAGCATCTCTCATGTGCATTTTCTAACGAAAACAGACACTAACCTTAACTGAGATTTCCAATATAAATAACATTGGACATTTCAAAATATAGCATGTTCTGCAACATAAGGAAATTAAAAAGTCGCATTACTACAACTTCACTGCTGCTTAATTTTTAAACCGCTTTCTGATACTGCAAATAACTAGCTTTCAGTCTTCTTCTCACAGAGGCAACTTCCACACTGAAAAGTGTTGGTTTCTCCATTCACAGATGAAGCAATCACTGATCACATCAAGATCAGATTTCTGAGTTTCTTACAGACCAGTCAGACATCTGAGTAGCTCAAGCTGATGCCTTAGTGTCTCTCCAAAGATAAATAACTGAGATCTACACAGCATAAATGCATACTTTCTGTCTAACATGAAAAGCATATTTCTTAACTAAAGTATGATCCTAAGCCTTTGAGAATTGCACTGAAAGGACAATTTCAAAAGCAATGCCTTATGTACAAAAAAAGCAGAGTATGTAAGATATTTGATCTTAAACATATATGTACAAATTATCTCATTTTCCAAAAATACAACTGACTCATTTAATTGTGAGCAATTATGAATTCAACTAAAATCTGTTTATACATACATCTGCTTGGAAAAATTATTTCTGTAGAAATAGCAGAACTTAATTTCACTTCTGAAGCCTCCTGTGGATAAAATCTACTCTCTGCTTTTTGAACATCACAATATAAACATGCATTCCTCTGACTACATAAGGCATGAACTTAGAAATAAGCAAATAAACAAAGCAAATTTTACATGAAGTTTTTTCTTTTTTAGGTAGACATTCTGAACCTGTGTAGACCTTTCCTCCCTGCAGACATTGTGAGTCACCGTAGGAACAGCACAGGTGTAATAATGAGTCCTGCATTCCACCGAGGAGCAGTCCTGCTGTTGTACAGCCTGATTTGCTTTCATGACTTGCTGGGAAGCTTAATGTGCTTTCACTAATGTAAGGAGCCCACAATGCCTTGCCTGAAAATGATCAGTATATTGGGAGAAGCTGATGAAACTAATATGAACTATTACTGGCAGTTCTAGCTAATCTTATTTTAAAATAGCAGGTCTAATACCTACAGCCACATATCTTTAACTAGGGGAGCTGTTTCAAATAATTTGCTTTCATAAAGAGATCTTCGTTCAAGATATGACAGGTGTGAAAGAAATATATAACATTTTAGAGAAAAGGGTTTCTTATAATTAAACTATGGCATGTAACCCCATATGTTCCTTAGTTAATAACTGCTCACTCAGGGCTGTGCTGCCTGGGTAAGATCAGGGAAGTAACAACAGCCAGAGAGCAAATTTACTTTGAGCCTTGGTCCTCCAAATTTCATCACCAAGAGTGACTCCATCTGGCCTGCAGAGAAAACTTCACTTGCTTTTCATCTCAAATTGCAAAAATGGTCCAGAAATCTTCTCGGCTGAAGTAAAAAAAAAAAACAACAAAAAAAAAACAGTTTTTTAATCTTGTCAATGAAAAGACTGCATACACTGTTGACTGCACCATTATTTAGTTGTTTCTATTGTGTGCTGTATTGAAGAACCGTTTTCTTACTATAAAGAATCTCCTTTCTGTGTAGAGCTAACCACAAACTTCTTAATTCCCTTGGTAGATTTACCTTCTGGTTTCTACCTGATAAAACTGAAACAGAGATCTTTAAAAGATTATCAAAAATAGCAGCAGAAATATCAGCTAATTTACAATTTTTTAAAACCTCAACATTAATGCTGAAAAATATTTTTGACCTTACTGCATTCAGATCCTTCTTCTAATTCCTGAATGATTCTTTGTATGTTTCTGCTGGATTTCTCAATGACAGACTGATTGACTCTTTGTCAATGTCACTTACAGTCCCAAGAAAGACTAGTGAAAATGCATTTTGCATCACCACCTGATATTCTTTCCAACCAGTTTTTTTTCTGTGTCCAATTTAGCTTCAGAATGATCCAAAGCCGTAAACCATTCAGAGACTTGCATCAAAAAGTCGAGCCGCTTTCTTCCACAAGACAACCTTGAAGCTCGTTTGAACAGGTGTTGGGGCAGATTCCTTCCTCTACTGAGCACAGAAAAAAAAAAAAGATCAGGAGAACCAGTCAGGTTCACTGAGAGGTGAAACAACGAGATCCAGATCTTAATGTATGGCGTTCTCACTGTTCTGATAACGCAGTGTTCTGGTCTAAGGAACTGACGGATCAAATGTGGCTTCATTCCGCCTTTAATTTTCTATCTCAAACCAGCCACTGAAAAGCACCTTTTGATAAATCTAAATTAGACTAGATGCTTACAATTCCTTTAATCCATCCATCCATCCTCTGTACACCCTTGTCCCTAGTGGGGTCATGAGGGGTGCTGGTGCCCATCTCCACTCATAATTCAGCTTAATATAGGAAATGTTCATTTCCAATCCTAAAACCTTCAAGTAGTTGTTAGTTTTTCTCTTTGTTATTGTATGTTTGTGATGTTTTTTGTGTAATGATAAGGTTGACCTCACAGCAACTAATAACAAATGCAGTCCTTGATCACATGATTACAAGTAAATCATATTTGCACATAAAATCTCATCATGCACACTTTGTTCACGTAGAAGATAACAGCTCCCTGACTGGGAGGTTTTATCGGTCAGAACGATTTTACAATAGACAATCTTGGGATATTTCGAGATTTGTCAATATTTAATAAGACTGACAAAGTATTGATGTATTGATATGATTTATAACAGCATCAGTCTGCCACGTTAGAGACAAAGGATGTGATGAATCCTGTAATTCCATAGTTTTCCACTGAATTGAAAAAATACTACCTCTATTAATGAACTTTCAACAGATTCTCATTCATGCAGCATTCCCCAAATCAGATTCAGCAGGTCAGACCTCAAAAGGCCCAATGGGTGCATGTCAAGTCACTTTATACATATTTGTATAAAATATGTCTTCATTTCTAAGTATATTTTAATCAAATTAAGTGTTTCCATTATCGTGTGCAGCATTATTTGACACCAAACTGCTTTACAGCTTTCTGTCTCAGATACAATTTTTTAAAGTCCAACAACTTGTGACCGCAGCAGAGGGTCAGAAGAAAGAGCTCTGTCTGAAAGCTGTGCTCTGCAGCTCAGCTTTCACCGCCATCTCTTACATCGATCTCCCAGTCTTGTTTTCTGCTGCCGAATTCATCTGTCAGATAGCAAAGAGATGAGGGAAGGCTTCAAAGAAAACGGGCGATTTACAACTCAAACAGGGAGGATGAAGCAGCAACCGTGTTGGAGATGTTTGAAATGGAAATGACATCTGGCAAGAAACCTGCTGCAATTAATATTTCTCATTACCGCTTCTCCACCAACCATCAACGGCCATTTAGGATTTTGTAACATTTACATAAAACACCATATCATTAAAGAAAAAAAAAAAAACAGGTTGGATCTACACTTTGTTTACTGTATGATTTTCCGCCTGAACAAACAAACATATGCGACCGTTGCAGAGCCACCCCAGCAACCACAATGGAAATGCGCTCCGAGCAAACCGAGGCAGAGTGCTGTGGCCTGAGACTGGGAGGTGCCGTTCCCCATCCAGACTGAGTCACACTCAGCTGCAAACCGCTCCAGTGCACATCAGAAATGACAGTGGGTGGAAACTTCTCGGACAACATCATTGAAAAGCAGCAGACGTTGTACCCCGATGTCACCAAACAACTCACTCTCCGGAACCTCAGGAGAGCTGCGACGGTCCAGTCCATAAATGTTGTGCCCTGCGCGAGCCGTGACGGACTTGTCAGAGTGTGGCGTCCGGCTAAACATCCTTGGTTCAGCGCCAAGCAAGTAAACACAGCTTCTGTTTGTACACATGCTCGATTGAGACATAATATCACTGCTGCACATAGTGAACGCAGTGCATTTCATTTTTAACCCCAGCTTCAATAAATGTTTGAACTGACATGCTCTTCATGCAAGTGGAAACCTATTGCATCATTAAAGTTTGTAATGAAGAGGATTCAGTTATTTTTACAGCAGAGTAAAAAGGGGGGTGATCGTGATCGGTACAAAATCTCTTGAATTTTAAGGAGATCAACATTTCAGGAAATGGGTTTTGGGTGAGCGAGAAAACAATGAAATTGTTGATCTGATACTTAATTTGATTTCAATGATTTGTTGTATGCATGTCTGAAAAGGGTTTACTAATAAGTATTTTAACCATGACATTGGTTGAATTATACTGTAGATAGAACCAGAGTGAGAATGTGGTATTAAATAAAGCTTTTCATCAGGGATTAAAAAAAATTATAGTAAAAAAACTATACCATCACTGATAGTATAGTTTTATAGATTAGCTACATCAGTGGTGTCCAATTAGTTTTTCACCTGCTCAATAGTAAACAAAACATGCAAAGTTTTAGCAAAGCAAAACAAACTGATTTCTGTGGAAAAGGCATCTTTTTTTCCCCGTCAACATAAAAAGGCTCTTACACATTTGCTATATTTAAAAAAAAACTACACAATTTCCTATATTGTCTACACAATATGTTCTATTTTGACGTCTAGAACAAGTTTCAGTCCATTTTCAGACCTAAGACGAAGATATGGGTCTCTCTTTCTTTGAAAAGCGACTCCTGTATTTAGTCAACTTTAATTCATGAGTGCACCCAAATCGCTGTTGAATACAAGTTGCTAAATGTATGTGGTCTTGTTTATTATGAAATTGGAATAGAAGCAAAAGCGTTGTTCACAAAAGGCATATTTTGCACTCTAATGTTTGAAAGTTTAAGACAATTGAAATTTATCAGCGAAAATCACAAAATTAGCTCACAAATAAAACACACTCCAGATACGTTAAAGTATAATATTCCATAGAATAACTCTTCCCCTGAATCAATATCTGCATCTGCAGATCTTTGTTGTTGTCTTTTTTTTGCTCATAACTACAGTTTTCCCCCACCACCCTGGCTCACTCTCCTCCTGCTCTTTTCTCGTGCTCTAATGGACCTCCACACTGCGCTCCAGTCACTCTATACAAACCACTTTCCAATTGCAGCCACATATTTTGCAGTAACCCCTTCAATTTGATTGACTGGGCTCATCACAGACTATATTCTGTACTATATATTGTAGCAGTGCATAGAATTTTGAATTGGCAGGAAACATTTGTTTGTGAGTAAAACACTGTACTTGTATTGTGAGTTTGATGTTTTACATTTAGATCAGTTCTACAGCTTAGACACTGCATAAAAAAATTTGACTACCATATACGTTATTTTGGTAACAAAAGTCAAATGTAGAGTCATTTATCTGAAACATTTTTTCCTGCTAATTTGGTTGATTATGGCTTACAGGTAATGGGAATAATAACATTACATTAAACTAATAAAAAAGGTTGTTAATACCACATTGTTGACCCTCTCAGTATGTTCATGCATTGCACAGTACATGCACTTAATATCTTGGTTGGCGTTTCTTTTGTATTAATTACTCCAATGCAGTGTTGCATGGAGGCGATCGACCTGTGGAGTAAAAAAGAAACTCATGTTGCTTTAATAGAGGCCTCCAGTTCATCCTCAGGTCAAAGACACTCATGGATTCAGTCTGGGGTTTACAACAGGCCAGTTTGCTGACTGATCAAGCAGTTTGTATTGGTGCGTTTAAGCAGAAGAAGCCATAGTGCTCTAAAATTTCCTGAACTGCTGGATTGACTTTGCAATGTATAAAAGAGAGTGGCACAAACACCAGCAAATCCTCAATGGCTGCGGAAACATCACACTGGCCATATGAATATCAAACTCTTGAATAGTCTGCTTTAGAATCATCTTCCTGTTGTTTCACACCTCTTTCGACCAGACTTCTTCCTTCCACTTAATCTTCTATTAACATGCATGCATGCAGAACTTTACTTTACTATTACTTATCTCAATAACTTCTATTTATCATATTTAACGCAATAAGCGAGCCTCAATGTCTCAATAAAGCAGAAAGTCACTTTTGCAACGCATTGGTCAAGTCTGTGCACGCCTATTCAAAATAAGATAAAAACGGGTTCGACTGTATGACCAAATGAAGAGCTCAGATTTCGACTGACAAATTAAAACCCACTTGAAGACCCCGGGGGTGAAAAGAGGTGGGGGGGGGGGGGGGGGACCAGCAGAGGTGCACTGAGTCCTGCCAGGGGACCGTCGATGTGTCAGGAAGAAGCAGAACGAGAAGAGGGTCGCACTCCGAAAAAAAATAAATAAATAAAACAAAATCTGTGATTTAAAGTGCTAGAGCTTTCAACCTCCGCCCTGTAATTAACTCCAGACCAAACTTCGAGCTCTCTGAGAGCCGCATGCCTTTTGCCGAGCAGCGCGAATCGCCTGGAAACTCCTCAGGAAGTTGAGGCGGATCATGGCTCCGCACTTCTCAAAACAGTTTGTTCTAACGCGCTCGGCTCTCGTCCTTCCTGCCCTGTTCATGTTCTGCTCCTGCTCGGCTTCTGTCAAAAAAAAAAAAAAAAAAAAAAAAACCCCACAAGCTTCGCCTTTTGAAACTACAACAACACGAACTGTGTTCACTGTTTGGACCCGCCAGCAACGCTCCTCGCAGCCGCCTGCTCCGAACCTCCTGACACGAGGATTTAGAAAGTAAAGTGAAAAGCACTTACGGAAGGAGAGAAAAATCCCACAGACTGCCACTTTGTGCCCGATGTGTGGGCTGCGAGACAGCATCCTGAGAGAGTCCTGTGACTGGTGTAGGCGGTGGAGAAAGCTCACAGAGCATGGGCTTACTGGCGGTGGGGTTTTTTTTTTTCCCAATAAAAAAAAAGAAAAACATAGACAGGGTTATTCCTTGTCACAGTTTCACGGAAAACGGGGAGAGGGTTTGTGCTCAGCTAGCAGGCATCCCCAAGCTTCTGTCCAAGGCGCAGCGACGCGCTCTGCTGGCGGGATGAACTCAGCTGACAGAAGGTCTGAGCAGATGGAGGAAATCAGAAAAAAATAAAAATAAAATAACTCCCACACGATGGTTTCTGCTGCTGACTTCAGGTGCTCTCGTGAAATTCGAAGCTGTTTTTAGTATTAGAGACACTAATTTAAGTCGGGCTTTTGAATTTTGTACATGTCAGTTTTTTTCGTGTGTGTTTACCTTTTTTTAAAAAACAATAACACAATCAACCGTGTATTAAGTAATGAAATATGTGGCCTCACAGAAAAAGCCATACCCCTTAATGTTGTTCACGTTTGATCACTTTACAGCTTCAAAAGTTAATATATTTTGCATGATACTCGCATGTACAGTTAGACCCCAAATTGTCTACTCCTGGTAGATTTACATTTAAAATTATTTTTCAGTAATGGAGCCAATTTGGATTCTTTTTCTTCTTTTTTTTTAACCAAGATAAAACCATGTTCCTACTGTAATTTTGTTGAACTCCATGAATCCACTCAATTCAGGGGAAGGCCCCCTGGTCCCATCACAATAATGTTTAGGTCTCTACGCTGATTGTCTTCAATTTATTACAAAACGTTAATATTACTTACAGTCAGAAGAAATTTGTAAAGTAAAAAAAGTGACTTTATTCCTAAAACTAGCAGGGAGAGTGACTAATTTAATTTTTAGCAGTGATGTGAAAAGAAATAAAGAAAACTTTTTTTTTTTTACAATTTAGAACCTGAGACGTGTGATGTGCATTTTATCCAGACCCCTTTAAATCTGACAACCCAAATAAAATCTGGAGCAAGCATCTGCCTTTGTATATCAGCTAATTAGTAAAGAGTCGAATCTTTAACAGAACGTAGATGTTCTGGTGAAGACTCAGAGGTTTGTTTGTGAACTTTGGTGAGACACATCAGAGAGAAATTTGGGGTGAAGTTTGAAGCAGGGTTAGATTAGAAAACAATAAACCAAGCTGCAGAAGTGTTGTTCAATCTACTTTACAAAACAAGAAAGAATATATGACAGACAAACAACAGCTTTGATCAGTGAAGTAGTCGCACTTTTGGACTACTGGTACATGCAAAACATGATGGGAACCTAATAATACACGTGATCCTAAAAACACCGAAACATACTTTGGATGTGCTTTTCTTCAGTAGTGGTAAGGAAGTTAATTACAGGACAATTTTGGAAGAAAACCTGTTGGAGGCTGCAGAAAACATCACATTCAAACTGAACCCCTCTAAGCTTACAGCCAGAGCTACAATTATTGGTTTAGATCAAGTATGTTGAAGCAGAAACACATCTACAAGTTGTAAGACACAAGTTCTCGATGGCTGGACCTTTGAGACTTGAGGTTTAGATCAAACTTTGTCTGTTGGAATTCACTATTTAAATCTCAGACCTTAAGCTCATTAGGAATCTGTTAGCAAGACTTAAAAAGTGAAGACCCATCCAATCTGACTGAACTTGATCTACTTTGAAATAAATAATGAGTGCAACTTTCACTGCTCAGGTGTGTGATGCTTGAAGAGACACAGCATGTGTAAATGCAGCTAAAGAGCCTTTACAGAGTATTGAGTCTTATGGACAAATACACCTTAACATTTTTACATTTTTATTTGTGAAGACAATTCAGAACCATGTGTTCTTTGCCTTCATTTTCGCAATCATATTTTGCTGATCTGTCATGGGAACTCTAAGGAAAATACGCTGAAATTGTGACTGCAGCATAGCAAAATGTGAACTGGATATGAATGGTTTCGGAAAGCAACTTGTGCATTCAGGTACTTGACACGTGGCTCCCTATGGTGTTTAAAAGCCGAAACCAACAAATTTCTCAAAATTATATGTTGCAGTTTGACAGGAGTAACAAAAGTGTTCATACTTGAATTCAAAAATCCCTGCTTGGTTTGGGGACTTTTAACTACTAAATTATTTTGAAATTGGCCCATTTAAAAGAAAAGAGGGAATTTAACCTTTTCAAAGGGGAATCTAGAAAGATTGAGAATGAAATCCCCTAAGGACGCAAGTGGCTCTCTGCATAGTATGCAAAGTGCAGGCTTTTCTGCATTTTCAAACCAGCCTCATTATTCAGACCAGGAGGTAGCTAAAGAGATAAAGCAGAATAAAGCACATGTGTGATTTCAGGTAAGTGGTCTAATCTCACCACTTAGTCAGCATGCTGCTGTAATAGCTGGACCCTGAACATGGGGATACCAAAATAGAAATTGGATGCTGTGTGTGCATTTGGCAGACGCTTCATCCTGAGCGACTTACAAATGAGGATATAACAATGCAGTGAATAGCAAGGCTAATAATAAACCACTAGCCAGGCTCAGTCAGAGGTGACAGTGTTAAAACAGAGTGCAGGAATAGAGTGAAGACAATAAAGAGAAGCAGTAGAGAGGGGTAGGTGAGTCCATTATGGTGCTAGGATACGGAGAAACAATAAAAGAAACAATACATGCTGAAAATTCAAAGTTCTTAAGTTTTATTTTGCTGTTCTTATAATTGGCTGTTTACTATTGAAGTCTTGGAGCTGTAAATCTGCCTCAATTCAATATTACTTCTATCTTTAATGTCTTTTTATAAATATAAAGTTAAAGCTATGTCATTACTGAACATATTTCACTGAGTCTTTTTTGTGACTTTGAACATGAGTTCACACTGCTTGAGTTCATTTAAACTTTTAGGAATAAACATCAGTCATATTCAGAACAAGGCAAACAAAACATGTGAGTGTTTCCCAGATCCTGCCAGGTTCCTATGCCCTTCCTACTAATGTGTATGACATCTTTGTTATTCTACCATTTAAAAAAAAAGAATTAATTTTCTTAGTTTTATTTTGCTTTGTACAACTGTAAAAAAAGTGTTTTGTGAATATATCTAAAAGCAGAGTGCATGTTTTTCCACTGTTAAACACAAATATAGCAATTAGTCTAATTAACCGTAATAAGAGCTGTTTAGTCCTTGCACATTGTGAAGGCCCGTTCTGATCATGCTCTTTCATGTGAGTGCCTTTTCTTCAGGGGCATTAAGATTCACTATAAAAGTTGCATTGTGTTTTTTTATGCTTTCACAGTTGTGGGTTGCATAATATTCATGAGGATCCTCTCTTAGCATCGTAATGAAGTTGAGAACGTAATGATCCTTGAGAAATGAGCTGAACTGTCACAGGAACATGAGGCTTGATTTTTTTTCTTCAGATGACAGAATAACCCATTTGGAGAAGCACTGTTGTTTCACAATCAGTGCCAGTTGGTTTACTTTCTCATGTTTGATTCAGGAACATTTAGGCCAACTTCCACATTATTTGAAAAAAAAAAATCATTCAGATAAGATCAGAACAGCTTCAAGGCACAGCAGGAAACAATGGGATCGAAACCGCATCCCATTGGATTCTGGAGCTCATTAACAGACAGTGACAGGACATAACCTAAAAACCTTAAAGGGGAGGTATGATGTAAAATTGACTTTTTTGAGCTTCATATCATGTTATACTCACGTCAAAAACATCCCTGGAGTGTCGCTTTGATTCTTTCATGCATGTTTGAGAAATCCTTTAATCTCACCCCAGCAGCCATTCGAGTTTCCTAAGCACTTGGTGTCACCGGGCGCCGCCTTGTCCACACAGCTCCTCCTCGGAGCTGCAGTCTCCAAGCCGAACTTCCATCTCACAGAGCACCCACTACCCATGACCTCCCCTCAGCTCCTTCAGACTAGTGGCAGCAGTAATCAGCAAACACCTGGTGTAACTTCAAGTCAGCTGAGCTTATCATATGAACTACGTCTCAGTGCTTTGCTCCTAAGAACAGCTATATACAATAGTATACTCTTAAGAACAGCTATATACAATATGGAGTATTACTTTGTTATAATCCATCTTGAATGAAAAGCACTGTTGCAGAATAACTTGGTTAGAACTGAACCAGACATCAACCAACTAGAGTAAGGCTTAATATATAATGGGCTCAAGATTTCCTCCTCCTCCTTCACAAATATTCTACTTTGTTGTGTAGATTTTTATGCATTCACAATTAAAGGAAACATCAGTAAAATTCATATATTCTTAATTACATACTCTTTATGCTTACAGTCTGCCAGTGTATATGATTCACACCTAACTATACTGTACCTTTTAAAATTCAGTTTTTCTAGAGCAGCTAAGCTGTTTTAATAATGTTTTTTATAACAGTGTAATTAACGTCCACCCATTGTCTTATACGCTTGAGGTTTCGAGGGGTGCTGGTGCCTATCTCCAGCAGTCAACAGGTGAGAGGCGGGGTCACCCTGGCCTGGGTAGGTTGCCAATCCATTTCAGCTCAACACAGAGACAGACAGGACAAACAATCATGCATGCACTAACCCTCATCTAAGGAGAACATAGAGAGACCGGTTAAGCTAATAGTCATGTTTTTTGCACTGCGGGAGGCAGCCGGAGTACCCGGAGAGAACCCACGCATGCACAGGGAGAACATGCAAACTCCATGCAAAAGACCTTTTTGTTGAAAGGCAAACGTTCTACCAACTGTGCCACTGTGCAGCCCACGACACGTTTAAGGTTAGTAAAAACAAAGAGTTGTATTAAAACTCTGTCAACCAATTTCAAGATGACCTTTTTCTTCTTCCCTTGTAGATGCTCGTATTTACTGAGCTTTCCCTGAATAATTCAGTCCCCATGCAGCCCGAGTTGTGAGTGTGAAGTAATTATGTTTTAGAGTGGAGCAAAGTGCTAATAGTTATTGCAATCAAAAAACAAATTAGATGTGTAGAGCCTCCCTTCAAGTAATTAATGCTTGCTTTCATGAAGTTGCACACCCTCCATACTTCCCATGTAATAGATTGATGAGGGGAGTTCAGGTGTGTGCTTCTCTGTGTTTGTGTGGGTGGGCAGGCAATGATAAATTGCAGGCTTCAGGATCTCCATGGATATCGTTTCCATGAACGATCGGACCAGCAAAAAATAAATACCATGCTGACAATTTATTTGATGGACTGTGCAGAATCTAGTTAGGTTCTCACATTATATACCACACCACACTCCCTCCATTCTTATTCCATGACAAACTTTGTGGGGGATTTCTTTTTTCAAGACGATGACACATACCCTGCATGCTTGTTACCTTTATATCCTCTGGAATTATTATATTCACCACTGACATGCTCAAGTATAGATTTCCATCTGCATGGGTAAATCTTCTGAATCCACTTAATACATTTCTTACTGTCACTGCAAAAACAATAAACCAAGGGCAGACCAATTGAACTACGATGACTTACTTAGAAATTAAAAGGCTGACTGCTTTGAAAGAATGAAGACATTTATTAATTATCAATTTTCATAATGACATGAATAATAAAAATACTGATTCACTGCTAATAAAATACATTACATGTCATGAAACTGTTGCAGAACACTAATTAAATCATATATACTGTATTAAAATGCATTGAAAAGATATTCATATAACTTGAGTCATTATGCATTTTAACATTAAAGTCACAAATGTAAGTGTATTTTATTCAAATTTTATGTGTTAGGCGTTTTATCCATTCATCCATCTATTAACTGTAGCTGCTTCCATGCTGAGTTGCAGGGAATCTTAAGGGCCTCAAGGTGATTTAAAAGCAGCATTGGTGCCCAGTACTTCACAACCTGAAGACTCACAGGACAGAGAACCATGCACACACATACACTCACAAACTTAAACGTAATTTAGAGAGATTAATTAACCCAACAACAGTGTCTTTGAACTTTGCGAGGCAGTTGGAGCAATGCATACTAACAAGCACACAAGCCAAATGAAAAAAACACAGAAACGTTATCAACACCGAAATCAAATAAGCTTTCTTGAAAGTCACTGAGCTGAGTTTGAACTGTACATCTGTGGAAGTGTGTTTCCTCAGGTCAGAGGTCACCATGGTTTAGGTTTCTCCGCTCACAGCTTTATTCCACCACATCCGAGTTGTGTTAAACAACAAAACATACGTTGATTCATAACATTGCAAATGGCCCACTTTCTCAGTTTGGATATAAATGTTTTCATCTCAGTCAGTTAATTCCAGTTCCCTCATGAGGCTGATAAATGGATCAATACCAGAGAGAGAGTCTGGGTGGCTCACAGGTATTCAGTGACTCCAAGGTCCAGAAGCCATTCAGGGCCAAGTTGTTTGATGGTATGCTGGTATTCCAGTCAATTTCTTCACACAGTCTGAAATAAAGCAGAAAATACAGTCCCTCCACATATCAATCCATGCTTTTAGTCTGAGTCAGGTGTTAAACAGGTAGTACATGTGTGGAGCGGTCTGTTCTATTGAAATGGTTATAATCCGGGCCAGACTCCTATTCCTCTGGGTGAAATGTGCTCCTAAATCTCCCTCATTGTCAGCGTAACTGATGAAATTCAAAGGATCATCGGTGCAGTGTGACAGTAGAAAAAAGAGACGAAAAAAAGGAAGAGCTCAGGTAATCATTTTTGAAATATTGCAGCTCACCTTTAGTTCCCCTCTATCAGTCGCAGTCACGTCAGAAGTGATGGCTTTGGAGAGATGAGACTTTCTCTTCAGAATATCATGATGTGGCACACTGAGAGGATCAATCAGAACCTCATAGGGGACACCTGGATGAGCCCAGGATGAGGGAATCTGTACGCTCCAGATTTCAGGCTGGCCAAATGTCCCTGCAGATGGAAAATCACATTTTAACGTATGTTCTAAAATATTGCATTTAATGGTGCTGAACAAATTTGACTGTAAAACTGCAGCTTATTAAAATATCATATGACTGAATGACTTTCCCTGCAATACGCAGAATGCAGAATGTCTGCTTCTGCCTGGTTATCATGCAAAAATCAATAGAGTGGTGTTTAGTTGACAAATGGTTCAAAGTGGGATCGCAACATGCATCATAAACAGCTGTGCTCTTTTTAAAGGTGTATAGATTCATCTTTCAAGAGTTGTTAAACCCACTATCTGGAGAGATCAGTCAATCTTCTCCCTATCAGCCACATTCCCGGCTTGCTGAAGGAGATAACAGCTCATGTTCTCACGCTTTTGACACCTAATTTATATACTTGATGACTGATTCGTGTATGGCTGAGAGGTTTAGAGCAGATCTTTCTCTAGTGTGACAATGTCAGAGTTTTGTTATTGGCTGCTTTTATTCATCCTCCAGCTATTGAAATCCATTCAGCCGTAAGCTTTATATCTATTACTCAAAATGTAAATACTGACAATAGATTCAAGACAAGGCAGGTTAACATGCTCTGCATGTACCTTTATTTTATTTGACACTTTTTTTTACAGAACAACCACCTTGAAGCTATAAATTTAAGCATACAGTCAATATTTTAAAGGTCCAACTTACTGTATTACAGTTGAATATATTTTAATGAAGATTTCTACTACCTTTGAAAATCTAGACACTGACATTTTAGCATATTTGTTTGTGCAAAACAATTAAAGCTTGGTCAGATTGAATCAACACAATTTTCAGCTTTTACCAAAGTGTCTAAATTGGATTAATGTCTTTTCTTTGACTATGTCATTCTAACTCACACATATGCTTTGACCTACTCCAACACATTTCAGCTCTGTGTGTTTGCAGTTATACCCCCTTCACTCTCCCAAATTTCAATTCTTTTGTAGCCTCCAAGATTTTTATGTATTTTATCTCCATCATCCATCTTCCCATAAACTCTAACCAGGTTCTCCATCCTGACTGAAGGACAACGTCGTCACCACCATGTTGTGGGTTTTATTTTAAGAGCCTTAAGATTAAAGGGCCTGAGTGGAAATGCAGGTCTTTTAAGGGTTTATGTTGAAGTTTCAAAAACCATTATTCTTTTCATGCATAAAATCCCCCCAAAATACAGCCATGTTTGTGGCTGTAGCATTACAAGATACAGAAAGGTTCTACAGTAAATGCATCACACACTTTTTTGACAGAAAATGTGTGATGCATGCTGTGAGTGATTTGCACTATAAATAGTTGAGGTCAAAGGGGTAAAGGTCCAGCTAGGGAGTCATTGTTAATAATACAACAGATTAGGATAAGTGGCTGAATTGCAACTGTTGACACCCACCGATGAATTCTCCTCTTGCACTCCAGAGCCTCACTGTGTGGTCAGTGGATGAGGTAAGCACCACTTGATCACTGGTGACAATCTGTAAGCTGGACCAGAAAAAAACAATAAATAAAACAAGACATAAAAACATGATAAAACACCAGATGGCAGTTTTCTTACTGAAAACTCAATCATCCACACAGAGTTCAACAAAAAAGGTCAGATTTTTGCAATACTCTCAAAAAGTGCAAAAACCCGACAACTCTAGTTAGCATTTAAAGGCAGCGTCACAGAATGCTGGTGTTGTCAGCTGAAGACCTTCCCACACACTGTTCCACACTGTGCCCACAGCTGCAGAACAACATTACCCTGCTGCTGCTACTGACACCGTGAACTGGAATTAATTAGCTGAATTTGGAGTAATTTAGGAAGTTAGGTGTTCCAAAAACATAACCAGTCACCTGACATGATGATTTTGTAACAAACATTAGCCTGTGTATTTTCGGACTCTACATACCTGGTAATTGAGCTGGTGTGGGCACGCCAGAAATGTTCAGCTGAGTGAATTGTTAAAAAAAAAAAAAAAACAGGGAGAGATAGAAAGTCTGAGAAAAATGTCTCATAAACAATATCTATCCTCACAGTTTTACTGCAGGTCTAATTAAAGTCAAAAGTGAGGGAAGACGGGAAGCCAACCTCTGGGTGACCTTTGCTCTGGGTCAAACGTCTCCATGTTGTAAATATAGATGTAACCCATCCTGTCAGCAGCGTACAGCAGTGTCTTCTCATCAGTGATGTACAGTTTTGTTATCTTTTGTCGATATTTCGACTATGTGGCACACATGTAATGTCAGACCCAAAACAAAAAGCATTACACATGAGTCCGTTAATGCAAACTGTAACTGTCATTTAAGTTTTATGAAACAAAGATTAATAGAATAAAAGAGACAGTTATTTTCCAACTCAATCTCTTTCAAATGAAAGAAAACATTATGAGTAAGAAGAGAGAAAGATAGGACAGAACCGATCATGCAAAATAAATAAAAAATAAAAATGTATGGCAAAAGATCCCTCTCTCTAAAAGGTCACAGCTGAACACATAGAATGAGTTCTGGAACAATTTCTTTTGAAAAGACAAGACAAATAAGAAATTGTTCAGACATAATAATACAGCGTTTCACATACAATAAAGATTAAACACAATCAGTCAGCACAAATGGCAGGAAGCTATCTGAAAATCTACTGGGGTATGGCAAAACAATAAATAAATAAATAAATAAATAAATAAATAAAAAGGCAAAGCGTTGCAACAGAGTAAAGTTCAAGAGTTCAATGAACTGAAGCTGCACAAAGAAAAGTGGGTCAAATTTTACCACCGCAATGAAAAACTGAAGAAGTGATTGAAAAGGGGAATTGCACACTGACTCCATCTTTTAGCTAGACTTATATAAAATAGTGACAGTGCAATATATAACATGGAATTTACTATTTTTTCATACAAGGGTTATATTTAGCTAGATTTAAAATCAAATTAAGCTGTAACAATCCTTACTAAGTCCCGATAAAGATTTAAAATCTATAAGGTGATTTTGTTTACCCTGGTGGGAAGCTAAGCAGCAGCACTAGTTTTAATTTTACACATTTTTGCAATGTTTCTTTCATCAGTGGAATTTTTCATAGCACCATTTCATTATTTTAGCTTTAGCTGCTCTCTGTGCCTCATACTCCACCCATCTCACAAAACCCAGAGAGAATATGAGATGTACAATATTTACCTTCAGAAAAGATATCTACAAGTTCTTCTCAACAAAAAATAGTAATTCTAAGCAAAGTAGTCTATAATGGATTTTTTGCATCTTTTTTTCTGCCATTTGGGAGACAAAAATAAAATAAGAAAAAAATATAAGATAAATTTGAAATGTCTCACAACTTTGAAGCTGCTCACAAGCTTCCGTCCACTGAGCACATCCCAGAGATTTACCCACCCTTTAAGAAACCAAACGAATAAACAACGCTGTGATGAAATAATCCGTGGGAAGTTGTAAAATGAAGTCATGCATTATTATCGCTCCTTCTAAGGCTAACCTCTGACTCCAGATGTCAGGAGAGCAGTAGTTGGAGACGGTTGCACCAATCTTACGTTTCTGATAAAAACCATGCTTGGAACACTTGAGTCCAGACCTATTGTTAAAAAAATATATTTCAGAGGTTTAATCCCATTATATTGTGCAACTTATTCTCTTTAGAGCTTCTAAATCACCTTTAGTGTTGTGATCTTCAGCTGAAAGAGGTCCAACAAACCGACAGTTTATAGACCCGGAATCTGCGTTCCAAACTATGATCTCTCCGTTGTAGCTACCGGTCGCCAGAAGAGAGGGAGGACACTGCACCACACACAGGATATCCTCTGTATGGCCATTTTTCTGCTGGCAGAGAAAAACCCATCTTTTTAAACAGTTCAGTTTATTTCACAGCTGTGAATTTGACTATGTTTTCTTATCACAATGAGTCATTGTAACAAAATATGAACGTGCATTAAAGCTGGGGAGAAGAAATCTCTTTAAATGGACTGGAAAGTAACTTTTTAATAGCATAAAACAGCTTGTGGACAGAAAACATAAAGTCTGTTGTGTTGGTAATGGTGCAAATGTTATCAAACACTCAGCAGAACATTTTCTTCAGGAGTTAGTATCATATTTCTGCAATAAGTATAGATTTTTTGATTTACTGTGTCTTGAACATTTGACATACTTCATCTGTCTTTTGTGTAGAAAACAGGTTTTTTATCTTTTAAGTTTCCAATTTATGTGTTTAAAAGAAGTGCGCCTTCCCATTTATCTTTATGAGTAATGAAAACAAGGACAAAGTCAGTCAAAAATATTTTCATTTAAGAAATTAATAGAATGAAGCACATCAGTCATAGTCCTCAAAGTTACTACTGAAAAACAGAAACTGCTGTCGTATTGTGTAGATGAAAAGATTGCTGAATGAAAAATATTTCAATTTATCTAAAGTTCAGAGCAAAACAAATCATGATGCCATAGCTTGTAGCTTTGTAGAAATAACTCCAAATTGTTTTTTTTTTCTGTATGATTTATTAAATCTCTTACCTTATTGTGCGGAAACTTTGACTCACTATTCTCTACAAAACTGCTAGGAGGTTTTTGTTTGTTTTTAGACATTCTGCTGTAGATTTACTGCTGTGTTTGAGGGTCGTTGCCCTATTGATGAGCTGATATCAAGCGAGCTTCAGTGGTGAAAAAGATGGCCTCGCATTTCACACCTGCTTTCCATAACAGTCGGCATTACGATGTTCGTAACGCATAATAACCTCATAGCCAAGCAACTCTATTTGATCGTATCCGTCAGTAAAACGACACAAGCTTCTCTGGTTTGTTAAGATTCAACTTTGCAAAACTAAATCATAGTGTCACATTGTTTTTAGAGAGAAGAAGCTTCCTCCTTTAAGTCTTCCTCCCCACCACTCCAATGACCTTTCTCACTGCAGAATAACAGGCTTCAAATTGTTCATAAATGGCCTCATAACCCTGTCTGGATTGATCAGAAGGTATAACTGCTTCTCTAATAGTCATTGCTGATGTCTTTCCATTTAGGCATGGTGTAATATGCTATTACAGAGGTGATCACGATTGATAATAATTAATAAATAAGTTCATTTGATTGGCATCACTTAGCTGCTATTTTCCCTAAATCCATAGAAAGTAGCAAAGGTGTATTAGCCTTTTTTCCATTATCTTTTTGCACAGTCATGAAAAATGTCCTCCTCCTTGGGCTGCCACCTTATCGTGGTGGAGGGGTTTGTGTGTCCCAATGATCCTGGGAGCTATGCTGTCTGGGGCTTTATGCCCCTGGTAGGGTCACCCAAGGCAGACAGGTCCTAGGTGAGGAACCAGACAAAGCGCAGCCTGAAGACCCTTATGATGAAAACGAACTTTGAATCTCGCGTTCCCTTGCCCGGACGCGGGTCACCGGGGTCCCACTCTGGAGCCAGGCCTGGAGGTGGGGCACGATGGCGAGCGCCTGGTGGCCGGGCTTTTAACCACGGAGCCCGGCCGGGCTCAGCCCGAAGAGGAGACGTGGATTCCCCTTCCAATGGGCTCACCACCTGTCGGAGGGGCCAAAGGGGTCGGGTGCAATGTGTTACGGGCGGTGGCCGAGGGAGGGGACCCTGGCGGTCTGATCCCCGGCTGCAGAAGCTGGCTCTTGGGACGTGGAACGTCACCTCTCTGGTGGGGAAGGAGCCGGAGCTAGTGTGCGAGGCTGAGAGGTTTCGGCTAGAAATAGTCGGCCTCACCTCGACGCATGGCTCTGGTTCCGGAACCAGTCTCCTTGAGAGGGGCTGGACGTACTTCCACTCTGGAGTTGCCCACGGCGAGAGGCGCCGGGCAGGAGTGGGCATACTTGTTGCCCCCCATCTTGGCGCCTGCACGTTGGGGTTTACCCCGGTGAACGAGAGGGTAGCCTCCCTCCGCCTACGGGTGGGGGGACGGGTTCTGACTGTTGTCTGTGCTTACGGGCCGAACAACAGTTCAGATTACCCACCCTTCTTGGAGTCCTTAGAGGGGGTACTGGAGAGTGCCCCTCCTGGGGACTCCCTTGTTCTGCTGGGGGACTTCA
This sequence comes from Poecilia picta, assembly GCA_033032245.1. NCBI lineage: Eukaryota > Metazoa > Chordata > Actinopteri > Cyprinodontiformes > Poeciliidae > Poecilia > Poecilia picta. Next base: position 25,393,973 of record CM065365.1, on the reverse strand, counting down.
ACGCTCACGTGGGCAATGACAGTGAGACCTGGAGGGGCGTGGTTGGGAGGAACGGCCCCCCTGATCTGAACTCGAGTGGTGTTCTGTTGTTGGACTTCTGTGCTCGTCACGGTCTGTCCATCACGAACACCATGTTCAAGCATAAGGGTGTCCATACGTGCACTTGGCACCAGGACACCCTAGGCCGCAGTTCGATGATCGATTTTGTCGTCGTTTCATCGGATCTGCGGCCGTATGTCTTGGACACTCGGGTGAAGAGAGGGGCGGAGCTGTCCACTGACCACTACCTGGTGGTGAGTTGGCTCCGGTGGTGGGGGAGGAAGCCGGTCAGACCTGGCAGGCCCAAACGTGTAGTGAGGGTCTGCTGGGAACGTCTGGCGGAGTCCCCTGTGAGACGGAGCTTCAACTCCCACCTCCGGCAGAACTTCGAACACGTTCCGGGGTAGGTGGGGAACATGGAGTCTGAGTGGACCATGTTCCGTGCCTCCATGGCCGAGGCGGCTTATCGGAGCTGTGGCTGCAAGGTCGTTGGTGCCTGTCGTGGCGGCAACCCCCGAACCCGTTGGTGGACACCTTCGGTGAGGGATGCTGTCAAGCTGAAGAAGGAGTCCTATGGGGTCTTTTTGGCCTGTGGGACTCCAGAAGCAGCTGATGGGTACCGGCGGGCGAAGCGGCATGCGGCTCGGGTGGTCGCTGAGGCCAAAACTCGGGCGTGGGAGGAGTTTGGCGAGGCCATGGAGAAAGACTTCCGCACGGCTTCGAGGCGATTCTGGTCCACCATCCGGCGTCTCAGGAGGGGGAAGCAGTGCAGCACCAACACTGTTTACAGTGGGGATGGTGTGCTGCTGACCTCGACTGGGGATGTTGTGGGTCGGTGGGCGGAATACTTCGAAGACCTCCTCAATCCCACCAACATGCCTTCTGTTGAAGAAGCTGAGCCTGTGGACCCTGGGTTGGGCTCTCCAATCTCTGGGGACGAAGTCGCCGAGGTGGTCAAAAAACTACTCGGTGGCAGGGCCCCGGGGGTGGATGAGATCCGCCCGGAGTTCCTTAAGGCTCTGGATGTTGTAGGGTTGTGTTGGCTCACACGACTCTGCAATATCGCATGGACATCGGGGGCAGTTCCTCTGGATTGGCAGACCGGGGTGGTGGTCCCCCTGTTTAAAAAGGGGGACCGGAGGGTGTGCTCCAATTACAGAGGGGTCACACTCTTAAGCCTCCCTGGAAAGGTCTATTCAGGGGTCCTGGAGAGGAGGGTCCGTCGGATAGTCGAACCTCGGATTCAGGAAGAGCAGTGTGGTTTTCGTCCTGGTCGTGGAACACTGGACCAGCTCTATACCCTCAGCAGGGTCCTGGAGGGTGCATGGGAGTTCGCCCAACCAGTCTACATGTGTTTTGTGGACTTGGAGAAGGCGTTCGACCGTGTCCCTCGGGGGGCCTTGTGGGGGGTTCTCCGGGAGTATGGGGTACCGGGCCCTTTGATACGGGCTGTAAGGTCCCTGTATGACCGGTGTCAGAGTCTGGTCCGCATTGCCGGCAGTAAGTCGGGCTCGTTTCCGGTGAGAGTTGGACTCCGCCAAGGCTGCCCTTTGTCACCGATTCTGTTCATTACTTTCATGGACAGAATTTCTAGGCGCAGCCGAGGTGTTGAGGGGATCCGTTTTGGTGGCCTTAGGATCGCATCTCTGCTTTTTGCGGATGATGTGGTCCTGATGGCTTCATCAGATCGTGATCTGCGGCTCTCGCTGAAACGGTTCGCGGCCGAGTGTGAAGCGGCCGGGATGAGGCTCAGTGCCTCCAAATCCGAGGCCATGGTCTTGAGCCGGAAAAGGGTAGAGTGCCTTCTCCGGGTCAGGGGGGTCGTTCTGCCTCAAGTGGAGGAGTTTAAGTATCTGGGGATCTTGTTCACGAATGAGGGAAGAAGGGAGCGGGAGATCGACAGGCGGATGGGGGCGGCGTCTGCCGTGAAGCGGGCGCTGTACCGGTCCGTCGTGGTGAAGAGAGAGCTGAGTCAAAAGGCGAAGCTCTCGATTTACCGGTCGATCTACGTTCCCACCCTCATCTATGGTCATGAGCTTTGGGTCATGACCGAAAGAACGAGATCACGGATACAAGCGGCCGAAATGGGTTTCCTCCGCAGGGTGGCCGGGCTCTCCCTTAGAGATAGGGTGAGAAGCTCGGTCATCCGGGAGGGACTCAAAGTAGAGCCGCTGCTCCTCCACGTCGAGAGGAGCCAGTTGAGGTGGCTCGGGCATCTGGTCAGGATGCCTCCTGGACGCCTCCCTGGTGAGGTGTTCCGGGCACGTCCCACCGGGAGGAGGCCCCGAGGAAGACCCAGGACACGCTGGAGGGACTATGTCTCTCGGCTGGCCTGGGAACGCCTTGGGGTTCCCCCGGAGGAGCTGGAAGAAGTGGCTGGGGAGAGGGAAGTCTGGGCCTCCCTTCTGAAGCTGCTGCCCCCGCGACCCGATCCCGGATAAGCGGAAGAAAATGGATGGATGGATGGATGAAAAATGTCCTTTTTCTCAGCACAGTAAATGCCAAACAGTCTTCAATGTGCTTAAAATATTCTGTTCAAGTGTACGACAACTGGATTAAGAGCTTGCTGGGTTAACACTAAATGATTTGAAACTGGGCTCACAAATAACTCCAAACAAAAAAACTCACAGTTAGAGTGAGACATGCAGGCTAAAGGGAAGGAGAGTCATACATATAAAACAAACCATTGATCTTCTTCCTGCAAGCCGCTAATGAAAGGTTTCAGTAAGGCCCTCTGTAGATAATCAACGGGGTCACTTTGCTTCTCAGTGGCGGTAATGCAATATTTCTGAACTGATTATGGGCTTATATGTGGGTGAATCTAACCACCAGTTTCAATGTAAAAGCTGTCTCTGAAAGTCACCTCAACCAATGGATCATACAGCATTAGTGAGAATCAGCTCTCCCTCCAGAGAGAGCAGCGGCATGCAGACAGAGATAACTTAAATGCATTACGGAGGCAAAAGCAGATAGAGGAACCATCGTCTGCTGTCTGACGCTTGAGAAAATGCATTGGGTAGTTCGTAAACTCATCCAGTATTTGTCAATTCTAATATGGACTTTTGTGTTTTAAATGTATCTCAAAGAAATTACGCAAGAAGAAACAAAACTTTTTGAAGGAAAATTTGCTGCAGATTCTGATGCTGGTAACTTATGATGAAATATATGTCTGATTCAACCAAATAAGACAAAAAAAAAAAATCAATTCCTTCAATATTTTGTATTTCCCAGAAATTACAAAATCTTTTGGTTGTAGTTTTTGGAGGATTTTCTTTTCACTAGTTTTAGTTTTCCAACTCAAGACCAATATTATTTAAGCTTTAGTGAATTTGATCGACAAAATAAATTTGTATTTCGTAGGAAAAGTGCCAAAATTAAACACACAAAGATGATCATTACGAGTTTTCAAGCCTTATAGGACACTGGAGCATCCAGTCATTTTTAAAAGAAGGACATTAACTACCAAAAAAAGTTAAAAAAGTAGAAATCCAAACAAAAGCAATATTTGTGTTCTGAATTCAATGTTTTTATGCAAGTAAAGGGGAGCAACTGTGAAACGAAGTCATAAATACATAACAAGGAATAAATAATCTTGGACAAAAGAAAACAGTGAAGCGGTGATGAAAGTCTTTCGCTGTTTATTTTTCTACTCTTTTCATTGCTGTTCTACAAGAGAGAAAATAAGAAACGTTTCTCTTCTTAACCTCTCTTGAGTTTTTCACTCTCCAAAATACAATTTTCAGGACATTTTTTCAAACACAGTATCTTCTGTGAATCTGTGTCAAAGACTGAACCATGACGCTTTATCTAAATAAAAGTCCTTCAGGTTGAAATGGAGGTGGAGCATTGGCTTTACCTCTCCTGCACAGTACAATGAGTACAAATGAGCTTCTCTGTTATATCTGAAAGCAAATTCTCAGTCAGCATCAATGTTTACCGCTTTTCAGAGCTCAGAGTAAACAGAAGATGCAAATAGAAGAAACCACTAATTAAAGATAATCGTCATAATCAAAAATTTAAGGAGAATGGTAAACAAGTAACCAGCGTACTTCAAAAGAGAAAATTAAGCAGCGATTTGGGGATTCTCATAGATGGATTTAATTATATTCACAAACAAGTTAAATAAAAACATAATTATGTCTGTAAGTATTATAGTAATTCATTCATAAAATATCAAATCTCTTCATTATCTTATACAAAATGCACAGCACTAAAGGGCTTTGTGTTTTTTTTATTTGAAAAACTGTAAGAACCAACTGAATTATTGCTTTGGTCCACATGAACATCAATAATAAAGTTATTACTGCACAAACTTTCTGCATATATTCACCAAATCGTCTTCCCATGAAGGCTGTGGTCTCTGGACGTGATAAAGCTCCTCAGGAGAATCCTGAAAAAAATTAAGATATTCAGTAAAAGCCATTTAGCTTTGTTATCTCCCTGTATGAATAGAAAGGATTAGTAAAATCATTGGGGACAAAACCTGATCTTAAAAAAAAAGAGTTAGATGAAAGTGTGCACAGCTTTCTCGGTTGAGTAGTTCCTAATCAAATCCTGCTTGTATTCTGAATAAGTTCAGCTCCCAATAACAATGCAAAAATGCAAATGAAATTAACTAATGGAAGAAGTGTGCAATTGCAAAACTTACTGGAACGAGATTTCAAAATACAAACACAGAAATAAGATGCATTGGATTCTGACATTTACTCACTGAATAAATGTCAATCCTTCGGTCTCTTCCAACAGCAACCACATATCTTCAGACAGAAATCGCACAAGCTCAGCATGGAACCAAATTTATACTGAACAATTGTCAAATATCACATGAATACTCACAGATTTCCTTGAACTTTAATAAAGGTGCAGTCACACACCTGATGGCATTTACCCTCTAATGGGAAATGAAAAAAAAAATAATAATAAAAAAAATAAAATATATATATATATATATATATATATATATATATATATATACATATATATATATATATGTATATATATATATATACTTTCATATATGTCCTTTTCTATAACGATTAAACAAACTATACCCACCTTTCTTTAAGGTCTTTATACAGTGGCCACTGTTGAAGTTCCATACCTTTATGTATCCATTACTTCCTCCTGTGATGAGTCTATAGAAGCAACAGCATGTTATAAAGTCGATGCATACATATTTTCTTTTAATAAAAGCGACAATATTCTTTATCCATACCTTCTTCCCTTAATGTCAAATGTCATGCAGGTGATCCTGGTCAGGTCTGGTGTTGCAGTAAACTCAAAAACCTGTCGCCCCGTATCGAAATCCCAGACTTTCACCACCTACAACCAAAAAAACTCTAAAATGCATACATTTTATCACAGCGCATGTTTCTGCACCAAAAGAAAGTGTCCTGCTGAAGTACTCATGTGCTTCTCCTTAATCCATTTTTTTTTACATTTACAACCACTTCATTTTGTGACAGGGAAAAACAAAGTATAGTGCCTTGTGAATATTCACCCTGGCATTGTTTTTGTGTTTTGCTGCCTCACAACTTGGAGTTAAAATGGATTATTTTATGGTGCACACAATCATCTTGTGTGGTGTCCCCCACAAGATGCCGCCAATGTTATCCATATCAGAAACCACCACTGCGTCTCCTAGACGCCTTTTGACAAACTCAAAACGAGCCTTTCTGTTTTTGTCTGTAAGTAAAGTCTTTTTTCTGGCCACTTGTCCATAAAGCCCAATTTTACGAAGTGTATGGCTTATTGTGGTCGCATGGAGAAATACTACATTTTCTAATTTAATGTGGCAAAATGTTAAAGAAGTTAAAGGGAGCATGTATACTTGTGCGGCATTTATTAACTCACAGCTTCCTCGCTGCAGCTCACAACCTGCCGGAACTCCTGGCTGTAGCCACAGCACATTACAGCCTCATCATGAGAAACAAAGATGCGACTGTGATGTTTTGGCCTGACGGGGCAAAGATGAGATAAAATCAATAAGAGTGATATTAAGACCAGGAAACAGCAGACACTATCAAATATAAATGTGTCATCCCCTTTAGATCAGTTCATCCAAGGAACATTTTTAATGTACTTTAAAGTAAACTGGTATCTAAAAATAGAAGAGAACTGAGTGTAAAGGCAAAACAACCAACCTCAGCATCAAGGGGAGAACAGCCATACAGTCTGCTGCGACGTACAGAGATCCCATGGCAGGGGAATAGGAGCATGCAGATACATCGCCATGAATCCCGCTGGCTGTGGGGTCGGCTGTGAACAGGCAACACTGATCCTCAATGTGCCAAATCTGACGTGAGAGCACAGCGAGATTTAAAAATTTACTAATGCGATGAAGGCTACAACTAAATTTAAAACCAGTAAAAGATTTCAATGCATTTAGGAGAAGTTTTAAGTCAGAAGTAGTGAAGGAGAGTGAATAATACATTATCATTTTTTTTTACAAATAATAATCTGCATGTATCTGTGTGAATTTGTACTTAGCCCCCTTTAGTCCATATAAAATCCAATGCAAGCACAATTGTCTTCAGAGGTTGCCTAATTACTCAGCAGATCCCCTGTTTGTAATTTAATCTCACTCTAAACATGGCTGTTCTGTTCCGTGGAGACCTCAGACATTTGTTAGAGATCATCAATAAAAACAAACATAATCACAATGAAAATGACAGAAATGAAATGAAAGTGGTTGCCCAGTGACGTGTGAATGTTTTTTTTCTTTTTCAAGTGGCTACAAGGTCACTATAAAATCTGATGAAGCTTTAGATATTTTGCACAGGAGAATGGACAAAAATGGCAAGCACTGTAAAGAGAGATGGCCTATAAAACTTGCAGCAAAATGTGTTTCTACAAAGTATTATTGACTCAAGGGAGCTGAATACCAATGCAAGTCACAGTTTCAGAGTTTTTATTTGTGAAGAAAAGTTGAAAAGAGAATTTTGCTCCACTTCACAGTTATATGATGCTTTTTTTGGTCTTTCATTTATAATCCATTGACGTCTGTAGAGTATTCATGTTACAAAAAATTCAAAGGGTCTTTCATTTATAATCCACTGAAGTCTGTAGAGCATTCATGTTACAAAATATACAAAAGTTAAATGTTAAAAATAAAATTTTGGCAAGGTGAACTTGTTTTTATTTTATTTTGTTAATATTTAGGTAATAATTAATATTTTCATATTTCTGCATTTATTTTTTAAAATACATTTTACATCAGATATGGTTATATTTATAATTGTCAAATAGCATTTGACACATTGATACTTTTTCCTTACACCATATTTTACACTATATTTTGATTCTGTGTTTTAAATGTAGAGCTCAAAGATGAAAAAGGTAAAATGCATGATTATTTTAGTTAAAAACAAGTGTAGTTAAATATGTAGTGTTTTACAACTTCTGGATTATTTTCAGCAATGTCTGTTTGTAAATCTTTAAAATGTGTTCCACATTCCAGATTTTAATTAAAATATTAATGAAAAAACTTGTGAATCACCTTCACAGTGTTGTCCATTGAGATAGAAAAGATCCGACTGTCCTCTGATGAGATGCAGAGGGAGAAGATGGGAGCTGAGTGGCCTTTTAAAATACCAGTGGGCTTTCTAAGGAGAAATTAACTGAATCAGGAGGAGGAGGAGGTGTAAATTTAATTTTAATGATGCTTGTCTGAAAAACGGCCATCTGAATTCAGGTTCCGCACTCTGAGAAATGTGGGTTCCACAGGCGTATGAGTCTGTCCAGGCCGCCGGTCACCAGCAAACTGTGTTTCTGACAAAGGTCAAAAGCCTTCACACCTTTGTAGATAGAAAAAATGGTCTGATCCCCAGATGCGGACATGTGGAGTCCAGCTTAGTTGGATCTTCCTGTTTTTACCCCCGTAGCACACCTCTCTGATCTCCCTAAACTTCTGTGCAGAATCTGTTGAAGGCAGCAGACAGCCTGGAGAAGAGAGAGGAAAAAAGCAAAAAGAATCACAATACAAGAGCTAGCATCAATCAAAGTGTGCTTCTGGAGCGAGGATAAGTCATTATCAGAATAAATGACCAAGCTTGCAAGTGAACATGCCCACATACAAGGTGATCACACTCTCACATAAACAGACAGACTGGCATTGATTGGTGAATTTGTGATAGATGGGTAATCATGAGTCATCCCTCACAGATCCCCAAGCAGACTGACCAGTGTCCTGCACTGTGTTTAATTACAGAGGACAAAGTAAATATGCAACATTAAGTGTTCAATAAGTTACTAATCTATGTTAATTTCTATTGTGAGAAGAAAGAAAGCCAGAAATCAGAATAAAAAGGCCATACCTACAACAAGAGAAGAGGCATCTTCATTTGATGATGAGACAACAGCTTGAAAATTGTGAAAATATTTTACCTAAAAAAAAGAGACAAGTGTTTGTATTTCAGAATTATCACAGTCCTTCATAGAGAACTAACAGGATTGTGTGAAAAAAATGAGAATAAACCTGGAACTTAAAATACTTACAATTGGACTTTTGTAACTTCTGTTGCTGTTTTCCTGTTGATTTATTCATTTGTTTGACATGTCATTAATTTGTATGCTTAATTTTTTTATTTCTGCAGGCCTTACATGCTGGTATTAGTTGTCATGATTTAAATTTGGAGAATGTCAAGAAACAAATAATTAATAAGAAAGGCATTTGTGACTGCCTACGTTTGGCGAGACTTACACGCTCAACAGGAACTTTACATTTTAAAAGTAGGCAAAAATGTGTTACACATTGACAATATTGACTAAAATGACTAAATATTACTGATTATACAACCAGATTTCAGGTAAGTAGACATGAGCATACTTGTTTGTTACATAGCAGGTAAAGAAACTAATAGACTTAGCTATGTGATTAAGTGGACAAGCCACACTGATGAAATTGAAACGGGTGTCTGAATGACCTTTAAGCATTTGGGTAATTTGTACGTGTGTGTGTGTGTGTGTGTAGGTGGATGCATGTGCGTGTGCATGAACGTGTCACCTGGAGGTGCAACCTTGTTAGAATGGTGAAATTGGCAGAAACCTCGCAACACAGTGCCCAACAGCAACAAAGGGAAGGTAGCAGCTCTAAGCTCCCTGACAGATTAGCTATATGCAAGACAGAGAGGTAGGGCAGCAGTGAAGCACATTATCAGCAGTGTCAGGGCCAAAGAGGCACAGGGAAAGATGCAGGGCAACAAACCCCTGATCCAGCCCCTCTGCCACATTCCCTATTGCAAGCCAAGCTCAGAAGTGACCATGGCAGCCATCAAACCTAGGGAAAGACTGTCCAACGCTCCGGAGAGGAACACCTGACCACCTGGCCGGAACAAGAGGAACCAAAGAAGGAGGGATACGGTGCCATCCCATCCAACCAGATAGCCCCAGGGAGGCCCAACAAAGCATTACACAAATCCTAAAACCTCATCCACCCCAACCATGTCCCCACACATGGTTGGGCTGGCAGCTACACCAAGTTTCTCAGCGCACTGAAATCATTCAACTCAAACATTCTTTAGTTTTTAATTTGTTGCAACAAATCATCTCCAGCAATAACCTTTTTTTTGTTTTACTTGGAGCTGCATAATGGAGCACTGCTGTCTCACAGCAAGAAGGCCCTGTGGTCTGATCCATCCTGAATAAGTGTTTGGACACATGGCTCTGTCCCGAGTGCCTCTGTACTCTGTGACAGAATTTCAATCCCTGAATGGTTTATCCCGCCTCTCTACCATTGGCTAGAAATAGGCACATATACTCAACAATCAAGGATTAGGGGGATAGAGAAATAGGTGGATGGATATTTGACTTGGCTTAAGACTCAATAAAGGCTGAAAATAAAATGGAAAACAAAGTGAGTTACTTTTAAGGTGAAAGAAGGACTCCAAAGGTGAGAGAATTTCATATAAAGAAAAAATCCAAAACACAAGATGGCTTGACACTGCAAAATATTATTGGCATGACATTTTTTTTTTTTATCAAGTTTAAAGACACATGAGGGCACAACTGGACTGAATCACTGCATCATTGGTAGCTTGGTCAGGACTAGTCTCTATAATGTATGCAAATGAAATGAAGACTTGCCCCTCAAGCATAGCTGAATAATATGATCAAAAACTAATTTTTTAGTTATTCAATTCAAAAAGGCATTTTATGCACAGCATGTGTTGAATTCAAACTGGAATTCGACGACAAATTTAATTCTTCTCTGGGCCTCCTACAATTTCAGGATGGCTCTGCCCAGAGAGACCAGACACTAACTTTGCTGTAAAAATATTTAAAGCAAAAATGTTTAAAACCTTTTTTTTCCTCTGGAGACTTCTGATTGATTCTTAGAGCAAAAAGCAAAAGCAAAAATGTTGTATCTCTTGAAAATGATTACAAAAAGAACAAAAAAAAACTGCACTTTGCTTTAAAATGTCAATAAATTTGGAAAGGCATTTTTAAAAGAGCTCAAATTTAACATTAACTTGAAACAATCAAGAAAAGGAGACAAAAAGAGAAAACAAACATAGCCTTACCTGTGTCACCCAGTCATGATGAACCTTCCATCTGACAAATGTCACGTTTTTGGAAAGCACAGCATTTTTAATAGCAATATTAGGCACATTTTTGGCCTTTGGTAATCTGCTCCACAGCCTGTAAAAGGAGAAGTTCAGTCTTTCATTCAAGTTTGAAACTGATCATCTGAGAGACTCGGCATCGCACACCACATAACGTGTGTTTGATTGGTGAGACCTGCAGCGAGGCAAAGGTATAATTTTCCATCACATACTGTGTTTGTGTGGAAGTGGCGACATAACCATCGGCTCTACTTTCTTATTAGAAGGTCTCCCACTAATCCACTGTATAGCCTCAAAATAATTTCTCAGCTGTGAAAGATGTGGCATGAGTCAAGCGAATGAGTTTGCATCGATGGCTCAGTTCACCGTTTAACAGATCCTCAAAATATTTAGGGAAAAACTGCAATTGGGATGGATTAGCAGCTAGTTTATATAAACTCATGTCTAGGGTTCAATGACATTCAGACCAGCTTTTTATTTTAATAGCAGTTATATAATAATGTACAGATAATTCTTGAACCAAAGATTGTTGCGTCTTGAGAATCCATCACATGTCAAATATAAAAACCGCAGGTGAAAGTATTTCTTTTTGGCAGATTCAATGTTCACTGATTTTAGATCTAAGTGTTTGGTATGATGTTCTTACTTTATTTGCATATTTCCTAATTATCATGCTGTGTGAGTTCAATTACCCTGATGCTTTCCAACTGTCCTAAGGCTCCGACACACAGGAGAGTCTGCTTCCACACCTTCAAAAACATTATTTTAAAATTATTTTTAAGAAGTTGTCCCTACTGTTTTTGAAAACTAATTACTGCACTATTCTCCCTTTTTAAAGGTTTGTATCTCACATTGTCTGTTATCCTATTTATCATTTAAGCTTTCTTTTCTTTGTTTCAGTTTAACAATATGTATGATGCTTTAATGGTCATCTCTTTATGACTTTTTAATTAGCATCACAATTATAACAATAATAAAAAATAAATGGATACTGACCATTGATAAAAGTACCTATTTAAGACAATACTATTAGTTATTTTTTATGTAGCTATATCAATTCATAAACACAAAGATTTATTTTTTAATTGTGGTTTTTCCTTATCCTCTTTTGATTCTGATGTAGAAGTTTGCCTGTAAGGCCTTTCTGAGTGTCGTTGCCTCCTGCTGTGAAAGGTCACTTTGCTTAAGAATAATCAAACTCAATACAAATGGAAATGAATGTGCCGCTTATGTCTCTTACAGTTCTGATTACGGAATAAAAATGTGTAATGGTGCTAAATGAATATTAATAAGGTATTAGATCCTCACAGAAGCAACATTACCTGAGGGTGTCCTCGGCGAGGAACAGCAAGATGATGGTAACACATCCCTGAAACACAGACACATTAGTGGCCTCCTGCGAAGAGCATTGCCTTTTTGCAGAAGTCGACAGTGACACAACAATCTGTAGTGATGTAAAAGAAACCTTTAAAATGTTTTAACAGTGCAACCTAAGGTGCAAAGACATGCAATTACGTACAAAATCTGGCATGTTTAACTATTAAAATACGGAAGTACATAACCTACCTACAAATGAGCAAATTAAGGCATAGAAACAAATACTTTCTCACTGTGTTTTGTCATTCTTGATTTATGTATTGAAGTACAAGCTACTTCAAGGGATTAGAAAAACATTAAGTTGCCCACCAAATGGCACAACAGGCTCAGAAGACAGAAAACAACATTAGGACAAAATCTGTGCATTCGAAATGTCTCCCTTTACCAACAAAACTTGTACTAATATGAAAAGATAATTATACTCCTCAACTAAAAGTATGACATTGTTGAAGTAAAACTATTCCTACAAGTATGGCTTGTGATGTCACACCTCTGCATATTGGTTATGTAATTTGATTAGGTCTTACCTCCATGTCTCCATATAGAAAACAACATTTATCAGAGCCAATGTAGCTGCACAGCAAACAAACAAAATAGAAATACACATCAGGTAAAGAACTGCCAAAGAATCTTTAAGACCTTCTTATGCAGCTCACCTGTAGCTTAAAGTTAAAGGTATAGTTTCCAGGCCGCTGATCTGGCAGTAAGGCTCTAAAGTGGAAAGTTCATAAAACTGAATCTCTCCGTCCCTGAAAAATAAAGTGCTTAAGCAGATTAAGTCTAAATCCAACCTCTTATTAATATCAGTGTGGTCAATAAAAGGTTCTCACCCTGTTCCGATCATCATCTTGTTGTACTCTGACATCATAGTGAAATCAGTTACTCTCTTTGAACTTCTTTTGCCAGATCCCTGACTCTACAAACAGGACCAATTAAAATGTCTTTAATAGAATTGAGAACAGAGTTTTATTTAAAACACATTACAATATATCTGTACTGTTCTCAACCTCTAATTTAAAGGCTTTTTACCTGACCTGTTTAGTAGCAAGTGAAACATTGATCAATGCATTTGACGTGTATTTGCTTCATGATTTTAATAATGACATTTTGTCCAAATGTAATGTTTGTTTCATAATTGATGACTTGTGTTTTTATGACGCATTGCACCTTGAACTGTCTTGTTTCTGAAATGTGTCAAACAAATAAACTTGAATTGACTTAATTTTATTAACTTCCATGTCAGAATAGATAATAAATCACTAACCATATTTGAATATTTTTAAAGACATTTGTCATCTGAATAATCTCTGCTTTTGTTTTATGAGATGTTGTTTTTCTTCCTACTACTTTAGGTGTTTTAAGAATAGATTTTCTTTTAAAAAATTCCTCAATTAATAAATGAATTAACATTCCAGGAGCAATTCTAAAATTGTAGCTAATACTTACAAACATGTGCTTGGTCCTCCGAGGTTTAACGTCAGGACTCCACTGACAAACTAATCCATCTTCTTTCACTGTTAACACGTCGCCGTCGTGGGTGGAGTGGATGTTGACTACAGGAACGCCATGTCCGCTATCGTTCATGATGGCTGGCAAATGAAAGGCCGCCTGCTTCCTGCGTCTCACAGTTTCCATCTTTGCTTCGCACTGCTCGAGCAGATAGGTGGAGAACTCCATCTGCATCACACATCACATCCCTTCCTTTGTGAAAAGTGTCCAAAAGATGTAGAGATTTACTGATTTACATCTTTAATGATGTATCTACTACTTCATGTGTGCAAACAACTACTTATTTTGCTGTATTTGATCTAAAATTCAAAGACAACTATATCCCAACTACTGTGCTGATGTCTGTTCCAGTTACAATTGATCAATAAATACCAGCTCAAATATTATTGCCATTTTTTTCTACAGATTTATTTCATACTAGGCTTTTATGCTCAAACAGAACTTGAATATGACTTACCCATGAAATCCTTCCTTGATCAGAGTAATCAATCTTTTTAAACAAACTATATATCTCTTCATGAGACTGTGAAATACAAAAATAAAAGAAAAAAGATAATTAACCTTTTTTCTGAATTTACATTGCCTTGATACAACCACGAACTGAAAAATATTTGATTGTATGAGATGGACCAACACAAACTGGAAAAGAAAAAAAAAAGAAGACTAATCAAAAATAAATTTCACAAATATTGATGTGAAGTGTATTTGGTCTCATTCGGAGATGTGTTTTCATGAAATTTTTACCCATGGAGACACATTTTGTTTTTGTTTTATTTATTTTTAAAATACCTCAGGCTCAGTAAAATTAAACAAAGAGCATCTGAAAAGCAATTTTGTTTTTGTCAAACTGTTTGCTGAGGATAATTATCTTACTGGAAGATGAACCTCTCCAGCTGCCACAAATCGTTTGCAATCTCTAATAGGTTTTCTTCTAATATAACAAAATGTTTAGCTACATTGATCTTCCCATCAACTCTCATATTATCCCTGACTGTGGTTAAGAAAATCATCATTTTGATTGTGCTCCAAAATTATATGCTATTTTGTGTTGGTGTTTCACGTAAAAAAAAAGACAACTATGGAAATAATGTTTGTTTTAATAAAACAAAATGTGAAAATAATCATAATAATTAAATCACCTTCCAGGCTGTATCCAAATACTTTTGAGATTATGATCAAATGATATAAAAACAGTTTTTGTCTTACCATGTCGGACACGTCCAAGCACTTTTTCAGTAAATGTCCAAAATTCTTTGCATCCGTGTACCCTGCCCCACTCACTTCACATTCCTTTGTAAGAAAATTATAACGTGATGTGATATTTTTCACATGGATAAAATTTGAAAGGTGCAATCTTCAAAGTACCTCAAAGGACAATTTCAGTTCCTGGAGTTCATCTAACGATATCATATCATTGATCTTGAGACAAAAGGAGAAATGGAAGTTACAGCATTAATCACAGTCAAAGAGATAGCTTCATGAAACACTTTGGCCGCTTGAAGGATTTTAGTTGAATATTTATTTTGGGTCCACACAGATCCACTCACCAGGCAGTTCATAAAGTCAGAGTGCTAAAAGGAGACATTAATGACTGAATTTGATCATTAGTAATCAGCAGATATAGACAGGGCTTCACCTTTGCATATCAGTGACCCTAAGGAGCGCGTCAGAGCCCTCAGCCAGACAACAGGCCGCGCTCTCCGAGTTAACAACTCTTCTAAGTTTTTCAACTGTTTCCTAGCAACTGGTCCTTCATCTTGGAAACTGTTTGATCTACCATTAATAAATAACAGGGATAAACAGCTTAATTCCTCAAGGATGTAACTAGAGCTGAAGTCTCCCCACGGTATTCCCTGAATTTGTAAGATAACTGTTTAATCAGTCAAAGTGATGAAAATGGTGAGAGCATTCACATATTCCTGACTGCTTTCCAAATCCCTTCATAGGAGATGCATAACTTTGAACTCCTGAGCCTGCTTCTCTTAATCTGTTATGGCACATTGCTTGCTACATTAAGCAGGAGAGTGTGACTGACATATGCAATGGAAACCCAGAAACTTGAGCCATACATTGGCAGCCCAGCATCATTTTATCGTTCCTGTCAGCTCAGAAGCTCAAATTCAAATTTCCTGCGAAACCTTTTACATGGTTGGCTCAACTATAGCTTGAAGTGCTTTGGGGCTCTGGGAAGATTGCCCTGCCTGATGCACTGTCAGGCTGTGTGCAAACTGGTCATGAACTTTATTTATGTAAATTAGTAAAGCATTATATCGTTTCTGATAGCTGAAACCGAGCTGGGAAACAGAAGCGCTGCAGCATGCTAGTGACATCTTCTGGCTAAAAGTCGCAGCTCCTCACAGATGGTCCATGTAAGGACTGAGTAACGGTGCTACTAAATAAGCACAAGATTTGTAAGACAGAGATACTTGTTTCAGTACTGTACCTGAAAGTGATGAGTTGAAGATGCACAGTGCTGCAGTTGTCTCCTGATTTTAGGTTCTTCCATCGAGTGTCTTCTATTGTTGTGTTTCAGCAGCTCTCGCTCCAGCCATGCTGGTGTTTCCTTCCTCTGCTTCGTACTTCCCAGTTCAGAGAAGACGCTGTTGGATTCCACGTTATAATCAGATGTTTGTTTGCATCTTTTGACAAACTTGCTCTGGTTCTTACCTAAAAAAGGTGAAAGAAGTTCATGAAACAGTTCGTGTTGATTCAAACTTTTTTAGGGATATGGAGTCTCATTGTGTTTAACAGTAGAAATATATGGCCAGAGAGTGTATACTCCTTGAACCATTTCATAATTTGTCATGTCACAGCCAGAAAGATCTGTGTTTTCATTGAGGTTTTTGTGCTCAACCAACACAACGACAAGGACGCAAGGTAAAAAGGCAAAGGACGTACAATTTCCAAAGCTTGTTTTGGAAATAAATCCCTTCACATAAATAAACACCAGGGATAAACAATATGCCAAGTACGGAACAATAACAATAACACAAAAATCAAAATCCCACAGATCATGACAGGGTTAGGCTACAAAACAACATACCAAGCTTTGTACATATCATAGAGCACTGTTCAATTTATTATCTTTGAATATAAGACAGGCCACCACAGCAAACTGACACTGTCACACGGTCCACCTAAACTAACAGAGAGCCTTCATAAGTGAGGCAACTGAGAGCCTCTCATCATCAAAATCTCATAAAAATGCATCTATGTTTGTAGTAGCATGACAAAATGTGAAAAAGATCAAGGGGTAAAAGTATTCTCCAAAGATCAAATTCCCTGCAACTCTGCGTATTACTTTAAGAACCATGACAACAGAAAACATCTCTTTAGATTTAAACAGAAGTAGAAAAAAAAGGTCTGAAATTTTTCTCTCAACTAAACAATTAAAAAACATCCAATCAAAGATTAGTTTTAATATTTTTTTTCACACATATTTGTCTATATCATGAGAATAAAGAATACCTTGTCATATGTATGCTTTCCAATCTTCCTAAAGCTGATGAAGGGCGGGCGGTTTTCTCCAGTTGCATTCTTGCCAAAAATCTTTAACGTTGTTGTGATCTAAAAATTAAGGGACAGAAAATTTCTTTAGCCCGTCCACCAAACAGCCATTAGGCAAACACATTCCACATTTGTCTACCTGACACAGGATCTAGTATTACACCTGAACAAAGCAGGCGGCAGATGGTAACCAAGAAACCAAGTGACAACTGAAACCACCAAACTCAAAGCATTGCCCGTTTACATACAGAGAAAGAGACGACAATCATCAAACTCAGGGCATACTGATCAATCGAAAGTTAGAATATTTTTTTTATGTTTTATTTATTTATGCTTTCAACACAGTGGTTTAATTTAAAAAGATAATAAGCATGCCTTGTATACCATCAAGAAATAATTTTTTATCCAATGAGAAACTGTTGTACTGTTGCACATACAAAATCTATATGAAATTAAAGTATTGTATTATTTGCTGTTCATTTATTGAGACACACAACCAAATGAAAAGAATTAGAAAAACAAAAAAGATATATGATATGTAGGTCACTATTTCATAACTTGATGTTTAGACAAGCTACTTTTTGCTGGTATCACCAAGAAAATCTACCTTAATGGAGTCTGGAATGTAATAAATGTGAAAATGTTTAAGCAGTATTCATTCTCTTTTATAAATCACTTTATCAAATTCACAGAAATAACCAATTTACTAGTAAGGTTCAAAAAGGTCTGAGCCAATTCAATAGCCAATCTGGTGATTGGTGATATTCCTGATTTTCTGAACATGCTTTTACTTAAAGCAACTCACACAGCTTTGTGATCTGCAAATTCAATAAAGAAATACAAATATAAGAAAACCAACCTTTCATAATTAACAACTTGTTAAACTACTTGCAGTGGAAAAGAAAGAAAATTATGCTAGTCTTCATCGGGTAACAACAGGTGCAGGATAGTTGACTTTCTTTCCGTTAAACGTGTCATATATTTTCTGATTTGTCTCCCTCTACTGAATGTGGACATGTCTTTGAATAACTGCTGAGACTGCAATGCAAATCAGAGAGCAGCATAAAAAAACTACAACTGGTGTTCATATTCATGTTAAGAAGTTTTAGAGAAAAAAACCCACTACTTATACAATGGTAGATAACTCTATAATATGTGCTGCTGTTCTGGAATATATTTTGCCAAAGGTTCAGGTTTCCACTTTGGCAGCCAGTAATTGGCTGTCATTTCAGAGTCAGTAGGAAGAGTTGCCTGTTTGTGAAGCCTGTTGCGCATAGGTGCGAGCTTTTCATCTTGTTATTTTGTTGTCATTATGTCCTGTCAAAAAAAGCAGCGCAGAAAACAAAAGAAAATGAGTTAATTAGAGAAATGTGTTGTTGGTTTTGAGTGTGTGCTTTTTCATCTTTACTCAGTTTCTACTACATGATCAATGCTCACAAAACCATGTATGATGTGTGTTGAGATGATTCTTTGAAGTCAGAGTGTAGGTGGAACGGTACTGTGTTGAAGGCCTTGCATGTGAATCTCCCAATCAGATGTGAGATATTTCTTAGGAAAGACTGCAGAACAGTGTGGAGCATCCCTTTAACCAAATATATCCTGGGGGAAAACTGCTCATTTTAAAGGCTATGTAAATAAGGACCATTCAGATATTTAATACTCAGGCTAGCACAGTCTAAAAACAGACCTGAGTGGGATGGGGGTTGTTTCTCAGATATCCTGAGGCTGTTCCTGTGTAAATGTGATCAAGTATACAATGTGGTTTCCAGTAAATTCCCTATTGTATACAGTTGAGCCAAGAAGTCCAGAATGTGAAGAGGAGCCTTCACATTCTGGAACCAGATAGAAACGGGACGCCTGGAGTTACTTACACAAGCAAATAAAGTCTTAGCATTCATTCTTAATTTAGTGCCATGAATTAGCCGTACAGCAGGATAAATGCAGCTGAGTGTTGTTCGGAGACAAATTGTCTTCTGTGAGATGCTTAATTAGAATCCTACCACTGCTAGCGCGCTACAGACGAAGCAAATAGTAGATACACATATCTGTTAAAGTAAAGCAGGCATTTTATTGAGCAAGACACTTCCGGAAGGGCTAAACGCTGCACATTGTAAAAGAAATGGCATGTGAATACACAGAAATGAGCACCTTGGGACTTGATTTTAATAGAAAACTTATACCTTAGACTAGACAATTAAAGCAGTGATGGACCTTTTCAGAGTGTACCCTGCCTCTCCTCCGTTGACCCCTGGAGACAGGCATCAGCACCCTTCACAACCCCACAATGGATAAGCGCGTTGATAATTGATGGATGGATGGATGGCTGTGCCAGATCTGAGCTTAACAAGTCCGGGAGGGAAAATGGAATTGTAAAAGTGTGAAACATCAGTAAGATAGGCTTTTGACTTTTACATCTGTGAATATTTCTCAGGTCTGGGTGTTGGAGTCCATTCTGATACATCGTAGAGTCCTCCCTGGTTTAGTACATCTAACATAATCAGACATCACTTCTTTACAGGCTCCAAAAGACAATAAATATCTTTAATAATTATTATTTTTCATTATCAGGTGTGACAATGGCAATTAATGTTGGATTGGCTGTATCTGTTATTGTGTGGACGACCATAACTGTAAATTGGACTGGATCTGTCTGAACTTTAGCTGTGCCGTTTTGAATTCAGTTGCTCTCCTAACTAAAACTAAACAATGTGACCACATGACACAGTTTTTTACTTTCTTGCAAGCCAGCAGAACTCGGCACCTGCCCACACTGCTAAAGGTACCAAAAGCTGGTTTATTGACCGTGGTGTTACTGTGCTTGAATGGACAGTCAACAGCAGAAAATCTATCTGCTGTTGTCAAAAACAAGATGGAAGACATTAGAGCAACAATGCAGATGAGCCAAAGGGCGCTATCAAAGCAAGCTGGGCTTCCATTACGCCGACACAGTGCCACAGGCTGATCCGCTCCGTTCCACACCACAATGATGCAGTCACTCATACAAAAGGAGCCCCAGCACAGTGCTGAATGTAGACAAATAAACAAACCTTTCTGATGTGCCAACTTTGCCTGATTTTGTAAATTATGATAATTTAATGCAAAGTCGGCATTTTTAATGGACTTTCAATGCAACTTTTAGAGCAACTTTGCATTAAAATTGTCATTATTTACCAAATGATACTTCATGATAAATGTCATAAACATTCATAAAGACTTCTTTATGTTCATGACAGTTGTTATGTCATGTTTATGACAGTGTTATGTCAGTCTTATGCACACCCCTTCAAATAAAGTGTTACCAAAAATTCAGAAATTAGAAAATAAATTCTATTAACTTTTTTAGTACTTAAAGAGAAAATATGACAAAATCCAGGTAAAATTAGCAGTTCAAAAACTGTGATTGGAAACTAACCACACAAAGCCAATGTTTGGTGACATTACATGTTGCATTTAAAATAGAAATATGATCATGTAAAAATGATTGACTTTTTTTGTTGCTGTTCCTTTCTAATTTTTCATTTAAGTCATTCAGTATGACAAAGTATTTAGTGCCTGGATGAAAGCCACTGTGAGAAGGAAGAGAGAAGCTATTTGACGTTTCTAAAGATTAGTCTTTTAAAGTTTTTTATCCAGAATTTTATTTTTTATGCTTTATTTTTTTTGTTTTGTTTTCAGTAGTAGTAGTTTTCATTTATGCATGTTATTTGTATGCATTCTCTTATTTCAGTAACGTTCCACTTCCTGTTGAGAATGCAACAACAACAAACAAGTATTTCACAACGAACGGTTGTGGACTTTTGTATCATTTTTTTTTTTTTTGCATCCTCATACTTGCAGACATTGATTTTCGAACTTTAAGTTTAGCGCCACGTCCCGTCGTGTTTTGGGCAGCCAACCGCACAACAAACGGGGCTCGGGCAGCGAGTGTCCAATAAGATATCCAAGAAGTTGGCGGCAGCCAATGTCCGACAGCCGGAGCCGAATACACCGGATAAACAAGGAATCCTCGTAGGCAAAAGACCGCGCACTCACGGTGCGACTTGTCCCATTGTTTGAGAGATACAACTAGCGAAAAGGGTAAGCATTCCTCGGTATTATCCCGTGCAGCACGTATGAGAGAAACTCTGTGGGGTTTTATGTTTTTGCGTTGTATCTTTGAGTATAAAGCTGAGCTTGGATGGGATGCTTACCCTTTATGAAGCTGGTTTACGATGCTCATTTCACTACGTTGACGCCCTAGGCTGCCATTAGCTGCTACTAACGAGACAAAGGATAAACTTCTCCCGTGATTGATTTAAAAGCTACTTATTCTGCGTTAGCAACGTCACCTCATGTGTGAGCAGCTGACAGAGAGGTTGGCTCCCCTGAACGCTAGCCCGCTGTGCTAGCTGCTGTTAACGGTAGCTGCTTATTGAGGCTGTGCTGGTATGTTTGAAGCTAACGCTGGTCGCTGGTCGTGTTAGCGCTGAGTGGTGCTGAGGCAGCCCGCCTGCGCTGTAGAGACGGGCGGAGCATCTTTTTCCGACAATATGCCTACATGAAACAAAACTTTAAAGCAAATATTAAAAACAAAACACTAGAGTGAGCACGGCTGATGGTTCTAATGACGTGGAAAGCCAAACAAATGTTTGTGAAAACAGAACGTCGTGCGCTTTTAATAAGTCTAATCAGCCATTTTAATGACTGCCTCTTAAAATGAGCAGTCTGCCTAGCTTAGCGCGAAGCTAATGCTAAAAGCAAAAGGACACAAAGCGAACGCGGAGCCATAATGGCTAACGGCTAGCGGAAAATCAAAGGAGGCGGAGGCCATTGCTAATGTATTAATTTACAAGCTGAAGCCGGCTCACAGCAGCGCTGTCATCAAGATACTCAACATAAAATATAGCAGCTGCCCGATTTCACATAGTTAGCACTATAGCGCTGCGGATAGCTAAAGCTGCAGTAATGAGACGCATTTTGTAGTTTTACATAAATGTAATGTTGGCCTTTTATACAATGGATCATCAGTCACTCCAGAAGCCCCCCCCCCTCTTCTTCATATCCTCCCTGTTTAAACAATAGATGGGACTGACAAAGCAGGAGGCAGACTGTTCAGCAAAGGGACATTTGCATATCTGCTGTTTTATGACTCCACTTAGATGCCTATTTTTTCTGTCGTTTTTTTTTTTTTTTCTTCCTTAGTAAAGCAAGATGGTGAAGGATCCCAAGAAGCCCCGGGGCAAAATGTCCTCATATGCCTACTTTGTGCAAACCTGCCGAGAGGAGCATAAAAAGAAGCATCCTGACGCCTCTGTCAACTTCTCAGAGTTTTCCAAGAAATGCTCTGAACGATGGAAGGTAAAAATTGAGGATGACTTCTAAATCCATGAGTTTTATTTTTGTAAAGCTTTAATTTGCCATTTCTGATTTCTGGAACAATTTTTGAAATTAGAATAATTTTCACCTCCACTTTCTAGATAGACAAAATATATGTATATATCTTGATCAAATGTCTAAGAAGTAAATACAAAAAAAATATTTTATATCAAAAACAACTTTACAGTTGTAAAGCTCTAGAGAAAGAACATCTATTGGACAGCATGTCTGTAATACTTAAATCAAGATATCAATGTAAATCAATACAGTACGCTTTCTTTACCGGTCACACTTCAGCTTAATATGTTTTCTTACTACCTAGAATGAACTTATAAATCTCTTTTTAAAGATTCATGCTTTGTTGACATCAATCAATGTTAGTCTTTATTCATTTGTTTACATATGTGTCCAATTAGTGAAACTGGTTTGATATGAATAAGCAGTGTATGTTTCTATCTTGTTGCCATTTGTGTAAGCGATCTAGGAGAGGGTTGTCCATGTAGCATGTGACAGTGATGTGCCACAGAATTTTGAGGTGTTTAACAGAAGCAAAGAAGCAATGTCAGTGCCATGTTTTTTGTTGCTGTTGTTTTTAACAGATTAGAAATGTTAGCAGTATTGAGATTTATATTTGCCCAAATTTTCACTAGGACCACCCAAAATGATTCACCAAAAAAGCCCAATCACCCAGGTGGAATCACAAACGTTCACACTTCCATACACTGTTACATCTTAGGGTTGAGTGGCTTGGCCAAGGGTACCATGATATATTCCAGACAATGAAACTGGAATCCTAAAACTCTTCCATTAGGCCCCAAGTTTGGTCACCTCAAAGCATTGAAGGAAAATATATACAGTAACAAATCAAATCAGAATCCTTAAAGGGATAATATAGAGCAACTTTCCTGTGAAATGATGAGCTTCTGGCTATTATATGCTGAAGTTTGAGCTCCTTAACTCCCCTTAAGCAGCCTGGAGCAACATCTGACATGCTGCTATAAAAAAGGCAAAAAAAAAAAAAAGAGAGAGAGAGAAAAGTTTCTTTCTCCAGCAGTTTTTGACTCTGTGTTTAAACACCTTACCAATACTGAAACGAACAAGCCTTTCTACATCAAGAACAACTTGCATGCAGAAGAGTGTTGCTGATAATGCAGTCTGGTAATCTGCGGTGTGGTTTGTTCAGTTAAATGTAAAAAAAAACAACAAAAGAAAGTCAAATATTTAGTTTTTGACACTTTGATTAGGGCTGGTAAAGAATAAAATCATCCAATTCAGATTAACAGTCCAGTTCTTGGTACATCTTTGATAAAAATCTAGCAATCAGAAATAAGCTTTATGTTCTAAATGTATTATTGTAAATGTTTTTCTGTTGTTCTTTTTATGTTTATGCTTTATATATATATATATATATATTATATATATATATATATATATATATATATATATTTTGTTTTAAAGACAATGTCACCAAAGGAAAAGGGAAAGTTTGAAGACATGGCCAAACAGGACAAGCTGCGTTATGAGAGGGAAATGAAGAACTACGTTCCCCCTAAGGGCCAGAAAAAGAAGCGATTCAAGGACCCAAATGCCCCAAAGAGACCACCGTATGTTCCCTGAAATAAAATCACTGTCTCCATTTCCTTATATATTTCACAAGTTGTTTTTCTGCCTGTAGCTTCGATATTATAATATGAATCCGACAATCCCACACCCTGTAGGTCTGCATTCTTTCTCTTCTGCGCCGACTTTCGCCCCAAGGTTAAAGGTGAGAATCCTGGACTCTCCATTGGGGACACGGCCAAAAAGCTTGGAGAGATGTGGAACAGCTTGTCTGGTGAAGAAAAGCAGCCGTACGAGAAAAAGGCTGCCAAGCTGAAGGAGAAATATGACAAGGTGAGTGGTAACTATGCTGTAATTAAAGTGACTCTGATGCAGATCTGATGGCCCTGCTATTTCCTTTAAATACAGTTTAGAGATTATTTTATTATAGAAAATTATTGTGATTAAAAAGGTATTTGTCCTGCTCTCCACAGGATATTGTGGCATACCGCACAAAGGGCAGAGTGGATTCAGCACCAGCTGCTGCAGCCAATGACGATGAGGAGGACGACGAAGAGGAGGGAGACGAGGAGGAAGAGGAAGAAGAAGACGATGATGAGTAAATCTCATAAGGCTGGGACCGGAAGTTTTCATTTATGCCATGTAATCCTAATGTACTCAGTTCACCATCTTGAATCATGTCAAATTGAACAAGATCATGTGTATATTTAATGTTTTTATGATGTACAGTGTTAATCTCCTTTTTTTGTAAAGTTAACACTACATATCCTAAGTTTGAAAATTTTCTAGTGGTAGTTCTGTATTCCTGCCATATTATGTAACTATTTAGAAGGACTACACATCACTATTACAGTAAGTAGTCTTTAGGTGTTACAACTCAAAAATGAGATTGATGAGTTGGTAGTGTATCTTTGTTTTTTTTATTTCTAAAATTATTTTTTTATGTGCTGTCCCAGTGTCTTTTTATTGTCCTTTTGAATACCACTCTAATATCAAATGCAGCTGTCGACATTAAAGAATGTCTTCAATAAAAATTTCTTTTTTAAGATGTTTATTTCTCTTCCTTAAAAGCTACAAAAAACCAACATGTTTTTATGGCTTCATTCTGCATTTGGGGTCTTTTATTTTAATTCTTGGAAACATCAAAATACGAGGGTTTGTACTCAAATGAGTTGAGGTGGCAGCATATATTTATTCTATTGTTTAAAAAAGTATTTACAATTGTCATTTTTTTTAATAAAAGGCAACATCTCGGTTACTAGATTTTTCTGAAGATCACTATCTTGAAAGATTTTAAGAACAGCACAGCAATGAGATTTTTTTACTTGGAGTTTATCACTCAAAACAAAACAAAATCAAACTTTGTCATCCATTGGCTCTGCTTGATTGCTCCAAAATTGTGGTTTAAATGTGTATCACTTTTACCCACAAATAAAAGTGAAAATGTCCTTAAATGTTGGATTTTGTGAAAGAATTTCAGAACCTGGACATTACAATCCCATTTTAGCTTCATTTTACTAAAATGGTCGCAGATGTGATTGTATTTCTTTTGTTTTGCACTAAAATCTTTAGTGTGACCTCCTTCAGTCAACATGTTGCTAGTGTTTGAAAGCATAAAACCTAGATACATACCTAATTATTTTTCATTAAACAGATTACAACTCCCACTGGTTTCTAACAGTGGCTCAGGAATGTGATTTGTTGCATCTAATTTTATTTGCTGAAGAGGGACAGTGTGCGTTGAACATTTGAATAATACCAGTCTGACTGTCTCCCGGTACGATGGTACAGGCTAAACAGACAAATCAAATCTCACACATGCATATCTTGTATCTTATGTTGACTTGAGAGGTAAAATAAATGTAGCATCTAGTAGCCAATACATTGACATAACACTCAGCGCCCGTTCTATTTATAAAAGTGAATTAGAGCCATGAAGCTCCAGCAATACAACCTCCTTGTCCTGGATTTGTTTCCATCCATCCAACTTCTACACCCGCTTAACCTAGCAGGGTGGCAGGTGGGAGCTGCTGCCATTCTCCAGCGGTCATTAGGCGAGAGGCAGGATTCACCCTGGACAGGTACCCAGAGGGGACCCATGCATGCACAGAGAGAACATTGTAAGGCCAGGATTCTAAACCTTCTTGCTGCAAAGCAGCAATGCTACCAACTGCTCCATCTTACACCCTATGGATTTATTTATTTATTATTTTAAATATTCTGAAATGCTTTGTCCAGAAGGTGGTGCTGTAACAAAGTTACCCCTTCTGCCAAGTTTGTGCGCGCAAGTATTCAGCTGGGGCTTAATAATAGAGAACAAGGCATAACGTTTAATGGGACACACTAGTTTGGAGCTTAGACTGCTCTGTACAAATCAGTTCCACAAAAAGTCCACAGTTCCACACCATAACAGTCATACGATGAAATTTTGCTTTTGGATTTTTTGAAAAAGCAAAAGCATTTTCCAGTCAAAAATTGTAACTTGATTAAAAAGTAAGTAACTAAACACAAGCAAACATCATCATGTCCCCTCGAGGAACAAAGTTCATTTGCTCTTGTTGCAGCAACCTAAAATCACACACAGAGAGACACTTTATAACAGTCCAACCACCGTGGCATTTTAAAGTTAAACAAAGTGCATCTAATTCTGTCTGCTCAAAGGTTTCTCCCTCCCTTTAGTGTTAAAGTAATGACCTGGTTTTAGGTTCCCACTTGGAGAAACTGGAGAGAAAAATCTTGCAGTCACAGTGACCACAATCACTTAGGAGGGATTCAGATGTCTGTTTATTGGACTCCTCTCAGCAGCCCTGTAAAAAAGCAAGCTTTTCTCAGAAGTGCTTGCAAGATAAGGTAATGAGATCATTGTCCTTTTTTCCGCAGTCTTAAAAATACTAATCCTGAATGTAGGTCAGTCAAATCTCTGAATTTCTGCTATGCTGTACACGTTAATGTCCGAGTTATTCTGAAACCTATTATTCCGAGTGGAGCCGCCTCCGCCCCCTCAACTTTCTCTCATTTTACTCTGTGAATGAAAGCCTTTGCTGTGTCCGAACCAATCCTGTCCAAGAAGCAGCCCAAACCCACTCAGAAACATGCTGCTGTTCCCTTTGCACAATGTAATCTCAGCAACAAAACTCCATGGAGAGAACACAAAACTGTTGGAGTAAAACACATGGTAGGATAAGGTATTTTTGCTTCTTTTGCTTTTCAGTGTTTGAGTACATTTTGTAAAGAAAATGTTGCGTTTCATACAGATGTGCAATTATACTGTTTGAACTCTGTTCACAAATAGGTTTTTATATCTCATTGTTTTTGTTTAGGCAATTATAGGATTTGGAAAAACAAAGTTGATGAGTCACAACAATCAGGATTACAAACTGAGGAGACTGAGCAATCCCTGTGGACACAAGGTTTTCAGTTTGGAGAAGCTATATGGAGTAAGCTTACAGGACCTTATCTTCTTATCCCACGTTCATTTTGCTTTGAACAGGATTTTTCCCCTCCAAGCCGAGTTTGTGATCACATCAGAGAAATGGGTACTTAAGAGATAAACTTTATAATGGAAACTACCCGACACCTAAGAACAGACATGCTTTTATTACTGCTTCTTATGGTAAGTTGGTAATCTAGTTAATATATTCTAACAACGGCTTCTGTTTTAAAGGATTAATCAATATCAAAGCTTGAGCTGCAGTAGTGAGGGCTATAGTACTAGTATAGAATGCTATATTTGTGTGTGAAGACTGGAAAATGCATCAAAGGTTGTTTTTTTTATCTTGTAATTATACAGGGTGTTAATAGGGTGGTCTCTCATGAAAAACATCCAGGGATTCTGAGGGCTGAAAGCGAATTTTCTGGTATTGTTGACGAGCAACACAAGCCTCCCTCCTGGTATAATACATCTGTTGATGCAGAGCTGAAGCATGGGGCAGTCAGCTCACTCGCTCATAGCAGATGGCAAACACAGATGGCTTTCTCACAAACTGTTTATTCATTTCAAGTGAAGGAGGACACCGTGCCAGGTTCATCATCTCTTCTTCTGTTAGCAAACACTCTTGTTTGTTTACAACAGTTAATTTGACTATCTCATAAAATTCTCCAAGTATCTTGTTGTTGTTGTTTTGTTTTTTTTTCTTATTTTATCTTCAATTCGTAACACTAATTAATTTCCCCCCCGGTAATTAGCCAGATGTTGTCTTTTCACTAAACTGTTTTCAGACCAAAGAGTAATTAGCTCTGGTTCACTGTGTTGACAGGAACAGTTGTGGGAAAGGTGGACGCGCAGATGGACAGTCCCACGCCTATCGTATACACAGTTCAAGAGGACGATGGGGAGAACATGTTTCTCCTCAACCCCGTCTCAGGGGAGTTCCTATTATCCCGCAGCCTGGACTTTGAAGCACAAAGGTTCTACATTCTCACCATAGAGGTGCAGCGGGGGCACTCACAGGTATCCAGTGTCAGAGTCTACTTTAATGTGCTGGATGTCAATGACAACCCTCCTGTTTTCAGTCAGAACAACTTTACTGCATCGCTGCTGGAGGACACACGTATCAGAACTTGCTTCCTGTCACTGAATGTGTCCGACAAAGATGATGGTAAGAGATAAAAAAAATCTCCAGCATCATGCAGATGAAACA
This sequence comes from Poecilia picta, assembly GCA_033032245.1. NCBI lineage: Eukaryota > Metazoa > Chordata > Actinopteri > Cyprinodontiformes > Poeciliidae > Poecilia > Poecilia picta. The sequence goes on along the minus strand of CM065365.1, from coordinate 25,365,424 downwards.
AAAACAAAATAAATAAAAATAGAACCTGCATGACTGTGTGCAAAGTACCTGCAGATTAAGAAAAGACTCTTACTGGTTGCTTCCAGTCTCCCTGATCATATAAAAGCAATAACATCTGACTATCTTAAGAATTGGTAACAAAAACATTAAAAAGAGAAACATAATCATTGTTGATATATTTTAGTCGAGGCATATTTTGACACTGAAAACTTGCAGAATTCATGCTCAGTTAAAACAATCACATATTAGTAAATCAATAAACCTCCATTTCATCTGTCCTGGATTTATGGAAAGCTGTCAAAAGAATCAAACATTTTAAGTTCCTTTAAGGCCAAACATACGTAATTTGTATACTGTTATTTATAGTACAAGAACTTTCCCAAGTTTATGTTAAAACCCAAACAGAATTTTTTTCTTTATCGTAAATTCTTGATCGTGGCAAGAAAGCACATTTTGGGAAACAATCATTTGCAGCCTACATTTTCTGGCTGTAATTTGTGCATGATAGTTAAAAACCATAACTGCTGTTTTTAGAAATTTAAATCAATACATATGATGAAAACTTTGATATAATAGAAAGGGATTGAGAGGAATCTGTTTTTGTCGCCTTGCTTTTAGGTGAAAACGGAGAAGTGGAACTGACAGTTGTCAGCGGTGATGAACTGGGCATGTTCTTCATACGCTCAACAAGTAGTTTATGCCTGAACAAAGAGCTGGACAGAGAGAGCCAGTCTTCCTATAACTTGACTGTGACAGCAAAGGATTGTGCACGGCCAGCATCTTCACAGCTCACCAGCACTGCTCGTGTAGTTGTGGAAGTGGAAGATATTAACGACAACGCTCCATTTTTTGTTTCTGCCCAACATGCTGGTATACCGGAGGACTCTGCATTGCAATCTGTTATTATGACTCTACATGCTGAGGATGAAGACGCAGGATCCAATGCACAGATTTTGTATTATTTAGTCAACTCTTCTGGTGGGACATTCAGCATTGACAACACAACTGGAGAGGTGTTCCTGGAGGAGATATTAGACAGAGAAAAGACAGACACTCTTATTATTACAGTAACAGCCACTGATATGGGTTCACCCCGATTAGCCACTACAATGAATTTCACAGTGCATGTTGAGGATGCAAATGATAATGACCCTGTGTTTCCACACAGCAACTACAGTTTGTCTATCAAAGAAGATGTTCAGAGAGGGACAAGCCTATTTCATTTTGAAGCTCAGGATCAAGATTTTGGATCAAACGGGCAAGTCCGGTACAGCCTGACACCAGCTGGGCCTTTCGTGGTTGACGCAGTTCGAGGAGTGCTGTCACTCCGGGGTCAACTTGACAGAGAAAGGGACTCAAACTACAGCCTGATTTTAACTGGCGCCGATCAAGGGGATGTACCCAGATCTGCAACTGTTACTATCAACATTGCAGTTTTGGATGTTAATGACTTTACGCCCCAGTTTTCCCCAGAACTCCTGATCATTCATGTCAACGAAAATGAAAAGGATCCGTCTCAGCTAACACAACAGGTGCTGCTGGACCTCTTGGGTCATACTTTGTGCAATCATCTCTAGGCATGGGCCAAGATGAGATTTTCACTGCAAAGAAATGATTACGGAAAATATAAAACACCATCTAATACCCCTGTGATTTGCGTGAATTACAGGTGCAACTGAATTGTAGCTGCATGACTACATGCAGAAATATAATTTTCTACAGAGCAGATATGGATAAAAATGTTTAAACTTGAACAAGAAACTATATGGTACTGTCCATTTACCTTTCACATATTGTTAGGAAGATCTGAAGAAATGGAAACTGATTACATATCAAAGTGTATTTAGCTACTTTGTCAACTCCATTGCTGTGACTGTAGAAGCTTTAATGACCTAAACTATTTTTTATTTTAAATTTTCTCTTCTAGTTTGAAAATGCAATCTAGGATAGACTGCATTTGATAAACACAAAATTAGAGCAACAGGGCCCACAATCAGACTAGATACAGATAACTGGCTCATGCCTAGTCAACAGATTTTTTTTTTTTTAACTTTTATTCAATTAATGTTTTCAACCCTTTTTTTTGACCAGGTTTCAGCTCTAGATGAAGACTTGGGGGTCAACAGTCAGCTTATTTATTTTATGCAAAAAGGAAACAGCGACGGTCTTTTCTCTGTCACTCCCAACGGTGTGTTCAAGATTTTACACAGCTTGGACAGGGAAAGAGAATCATTTTACACTGTCATCATAACAGCTGTTGATTCAGGTAATTAATATTCAAGATCAACATAAATTAGATTCAACATGTAAATAACACCCTATCAAAATGTTTCACACAAGTTTAACTTAATGAATGTCACTTTGTAAATTTGCAGGTTTTCCACCACTAACTGGCACTCTGACTATCCATATCACTGTGGATGACATCAATGATAACCATCCTGAGTTTTCAGAGGAAGTCTACAACACCATAGTGTCTGAGGACAGTCCAATAGGCACAGTGTTTGCAATGATATCTGCGTTTGATGCTGATGAGGGCATGAGTGGTGAAGTAAGGTGAAGAATCACATCCAAAAGAGATTTTATGTCATAGACCAACACAAACTAGTTGCACAGTTGTAAGGTGAAGGAAAAACAATTTTAGATTTTTTAAAAAAAATCTAAAATCAGTCAAAGGTTGGTTTGCATTTATATTTACCACTCTTTACTCTGATTCCTCTTAATAAAATCCAGTCCAACCGATTGCCTTCAAATGGTTTCTATATAGCAAATAAGCTCCATTGACCATATGTATAATTTGATCTCCCATAAAACACACACAATGAGCTATAATGGACTGGTTTTGATCTAAGTATCATATGTTAGAATGACTTATTAAACGTTTTGACCTAATTCCAACTGAGATCTATTGCAAGACTTTAAGGTGGATCTATAAAGTATTGGATCAAATGGGCCGAATACATACCTATGCCATGCATCATTTCTATTTGTGAAAAAATAAAAAAAACATGAATCATTTTCTCTCCACCTTTCAATGATCTGTGACATAAAAACCCTAATAAAATACAATGAAGTTTGGAGCTGTAACTTGACAAAATGTGGAAAACATTTGAAAGCATTTGGATGTCACTGTACACTAAAAATGTTTCACTTTTTCTTTAAATTAGGTATTTTATGGAAAACCACGATGCGCCATTTGCTATTGAGGAAACATTCGGAGAACTGCTTACCACTGATTTCTTGGACAGGGAGACTGTAGCCTTTTACACACTGACAGTGATTGGCACGGATATGCATCCCACACAGCCGCTGTCAAGCTCTGTACTTGTTACTGTCCTGGTTGGTGATATCAATGATCACTGGCCTCAGTTTCTGGACAGCCCCTTTGTGGCTTATGTGCCCACAGAGTTTCCTCCAGGTGAGATGCTTTGCTTCCTTGTGACAGTGACGGTGACACTGTTGAGACTTTGAGCAAAATTTACATATTTTGTTGGTATTTTTCCACAGGCTCAGTTGTTTGTGCGGTGAGAGCAATCGATGGAGACACTGACATCAATGCAGAGCTGCAATACTCTCTATATGGACAAAGTTCAGACCTGTTTTCGATTGATCCGAACAGCGGCACAGTATTTACGTCAAGCTTACTGCAGAGCACGGATGATATTGTCATCAACGTGTATGTAGAAGACGCTGGAGAAAGCCCAAAATTTGACATCACTACTATCAGTGTCAGGTTTCACAACATTTCTGACTTCCCAGAGATGAATGTGGATGTTCTGAGTTATTCTCTCTTTGAGGACGAGCCAGTGGGAACAGTAGTAGCTGTTATTTCTGCAGCAAGCATCAGAGCTGAACCTGTCTCTTTTTATCTTGCTTCTGGAAACTTTGAAGAGATGTTTCATCTAGACCAATTAGGTGGAACACTGACAGTTGAGAACCCACTGGATTATGAAAGCAAAAAGGAATTTTCTTTGTTGATAGAAGCCAGAGACTCTGGTTCACCTCCATTTTCATCATTTTTAGAAATTCACATAAACATCACTGATGTAAATGATAATTTCCCCCAGTTTACCCAGACTGAATACAGGTGTGAGGTCTATGAAAATTCCCCACCATCTGGAGTTTGTGATGTTCTTGCTCTCGATGCGGATTCTCCCAATTACAGCACAGTATGGTACAACATAACAGAAGGAAATAATGAGAAGTTTTTTACACTTGACCCTGAAAACGGTTTGGTAAGCACCACTGTAAGTTTAGATCGGGAAAGCATTCCCTTTTATAATTTAACAGTTGAGGCTGCAGAACCTGACAACCCCCTTCATACAGACCAAGCAACGGTAATCATTTCTGTTTTGGACAGGAATGATAATGCACCTCGATTCTCTCAGATACATCTTGCAGAGGTCTCTGAAAATGCTCCTATAGGGCACACAGTTCTGCAGATAACCTCAACTGATGATGACGTTGATTCTAATGCAGTGATTAATTATTACATACCTGACCAAAATCAGGATCTCCCTTTTGACATCGAATCCACCACTGGCTGCATCTTTGTTAGAAGGTCTCTGGACAGGGAGGCACAGGACCATTATGTCTTGAAAATAATCGCAAATGATTCAGCATGGAGTGTTAGCACTGATGTCAGTATCTTTGTTTTAGATTTCAACGATAACCGACCAGTATTTTCTAGCGATTTGTATTCAGTTGCTATCCCAGAAACAAAACATTCAGAGATTTTTGTTTTGCAAGTCTTTGCAACAGACACAGATATTGAACAAAACAGTGAGGTTGTCTATGTTGTTGAGCCTCCAAATGAATTATTTTGGGTCAATGCTTCTTCTGGAGATGTTTTTTCAAAGCAGCCACTCTTTTTACATAATTCTACTTTTGAAATCTATAACTTCACAATTGTTGCATTTGATTGCGGCACCATTCCTCTGCACAGTAACACTACTGTTACAGTGAGATTAGAACAACTGAACCTCCACCCTCCAAAGTTTTTGCCTTCTCCAGCACTGGTTTCCATTCCATTTGACTTGTTGGTGGGAACTGAAGTGGCCAAGTTTACTGCAACAGATCTAGACGTCAGTAGTGGTGATTATATTAAATATAACATCAGTGGAGGTAATGCTTCTGATTTCTTCTGGATTCAAGCTGACAATGGAAAGTTATTTTTAAGTCAAACTTTAGAAGAAAGTCAAAATGAGTCACTTATTTTATTAGTTGTGGCCAAAGATCAGGGCTTTCCTCCTTTGACTTCTGAGACTGAAATCACCTTTGAAATTACTGGGAAAAATCACTTTACTCCCAGGTTCAGTGAACCAGAAGTCACGTTCTCTGTCCCTGAAGACTTGCCTGTTGGATCAGTGGCTGGGAAAATTCAAGCAGAAGATGGGGATTACGGTCCCAATGGTGTAATTAAATACCTCATTAGTCCTGAAAATCAATATTTTCCAGTCTCTGTTGGCGAACTCTCTGGGCTGCTAACACTTACCAGAGAGCTTGACTTTGAAAAAGAAACCAGATATAATCTGCAAATCAAAGCAACAGATGGTGGATGGATAGCTAAATCTGCCTGGATGAATGTAACTCTGATTGTTATGGATGTAAATGACAATCCACCTGTCTTTTCATTGTCAGAGTATACCACAACAGTGCCTGAAAATTCAAAAGTCAGAACAAAGGTTCTAGATGTAAAGGCCACCGATATCGACTCAGGAATAAATGCACAAATATCCTACTCTTTTATTGCTGGCAGTTTGGATAAATTTGCAATTGATTCAAGAAATGGGAGCATCACTACTTTGGATGTCTTTGATTACGAGCAAGAGCAGATGTTTGATTTAACAGTCAAAGCTTCAAACACCGCCAGACACAACTTGTTTAGTTTGGCTCATGTTATCATCCACATCCTGGACCTCAATGAATTTAGCCCAACCTTCACAAAAGAAAGTTTTAGCTTTTCAGTATACAAAAATGTTCGTGTTGGAACGCCAATAGGAAAAGTGACGGCCACTGATGATGACAGTGGTCCTGAAGGTGAGGTGTTTTATCTAACCTTTGGCCATGGCAAAAATGTTGGCTTTGACATTGGCCCACTTTCTGGAGAGATATATACAAGTCGTAGTTTGAGGGATCAAGGAAACAGTAAAGTAATTTTGAAGGTCTTGGCAAAAAACTCTGGTGTTATTCATGGAACAGACATAGCTGAGACGTTGGTCAATATTAATGTGATTGAGACTAACGATGCACCCTTGTTCACCTCCACATGGTACGAGGCAGATGTTAAAGAAGACACTCCAACTGGGACATCTGTGTTAACTCTAAGTGCTTTGGACCAAGACTCTGTACTGGATTGGAATCGATTCATCTTTAGGATTGTAGACGGAAACACAAACTCCTCTTTCTCCATTGATCCACTTAATGGCATTGTGTTAGTAAACTCTGATCTTGACAGGGAACGCTGGCCAGTTTACAATCTCACCGTCACAGCCACCGATCATGGTTCTCCCCCAGCCACTGGGACAACAAACGTAATTGTGAATGTAGTTGATGTTAATGACAACGCCCCCCAACTCGTGACAAACAAGATTCAAGTGAAGGAAAATCAACCTGAAGGAACCATAGTTGCCAGATTAAATGCATTTGATATTGATTTACCTCCAAATCAAGGTCCGTTTACTTTTTGGCTATCAAATTTGTCAGCAGAAAGTGCTTTTTTTCTCACCCCAGATGGAGTTTTACTCACCAGACGTGTTGTTGATCGGGAGCATGTCTCTGAATATCGATTACTGGTGGTGGTAAAAGATGCAGGGCTTCCTCTACCACTGTCTTCAACAACAACACTCCACGTTAGGGTGGAAGATGAAAACGATAACCCACCGTTACCACGAAACATCTTCATTGAGGTAAAATATTTTGGCAGTTCTTTTAATGGTGGCATGATTGGCAATGTGCATCCTGAGGATCATGATGAGTCTGATGCATTCCTCTGTTCCATTAGAAGCAGCCCGATTAACATGTTCATGATACCCAATGGTACATGTGAGCTATGGTCATCCCCCTTTCAGGGCGAGGCCACATTCAATGTCACAGTTGAAGCTACAGATCAAGTTCACTTTCCAGTAAATAACAGTATCTATGTGAACTACAAAGGTTTTACAAATGCATCTGTGGACAGTTGTATTTTTTTCTACGTGACCTCACATTCAATGGAAAACTTCTTGACTAATAGGTATTTGCGGTTTGTGAAAGCCTTGGATAGTCTGTTCAACCTGCAGGCCTCAAAGACTCATGTTTTTGGAATCAAGCATATTGGCATGGAGATACTACTACTTGCAGCAGTGAAAAACTACAATGGGCAATATCTAAGCAGAGAGGTAGCGAGTAGTATATCTGCTGGACATAAGAAGTTACTGGAGTCCCAAAGTAATATGACAATTTCTCACATCGCCAGTGATCCATGCCTCATGAGCCCCTGTCAGAATGGGGCCACATGCAACAAAAACATTTACATCAGCCAGGAGGTCGCTGTCCTGGAAAGCATGGCTGTCATCTTTGTGTCGCCACAGAAAGAGATTTTTAATTGTACCTGTTCGGTCGGGTTCAGCGGTTCACTCTGTGAAGACGACATTGACGAATGTGAGGCGAATCCTTGTCAGAACAACAGCACATGTGAAAACACTGCAGGAAGTTTCCGCTGTCACTGTCAGAGTGGCTTTTCTGGCTTAGTCTGCTCAGCTGATGTGGATGAGTGCCTTAAGGTGAAGTGCCAAAATGGTGGGACATGTATGCAGTCACAGGAGGGATACCACTGCCAGTGTGCGCCTGGATTTGAAGGTAGAATTGATCACAAAAACACGCTTAAACGTGTCTCATTGTACTAACCTTAACCAGAATCCTTGCAAAAAAGTATGTTTACCTATGATTGCAGGAGAAATGTGTGAACAGCTCAAAGATCACTGCAGGTCTACACCATGTTTTCAGGGAAGCTGCATTAACCTACTAACAGGATTCCTCTGTATCTGTCCCTTTGGTAAGAACATAAAGGCACATGATACCAAACGAGGAGAATGTTATAGAAACAAGAAAAAATGTGAGCTAAAAAGCTCACAGTTTACTATTTACTAATAACATCTATTCCTTTGTAACCACAAGGTTTTATATCGAAATTGACAGGTTTTCTTCTGATATTTTATCTTTTGTCAGTTAAAAGCTTCATTCCTTTCAGAGCATCAATCCTTTCATCTATTTTTACAATGACCAATGAATTCTAAGCCTTTACTTAATTATTTGAACAGAAGCATGTCTTATTTTTTGCTTCCTTTAGTCATTGATCATCAAACAACATATCCAATCTTGATAACATTAAATGTCACTAAATGCACTTTAAATATACATTTGCAGATGTAGGTCTACAAAGATATTTTAGGCATGCTAAAATAGTTTTTAGTAGTATTGTAACTTAGCACCAAAATATATGTTTAAATAAAAAACATTAAATGACGTCATCAAATTACTAAGTATGTTGATTTTATGATCAAGTTACTGCAAATTATTTTCTTTTCAGGAGTCAGTGGTGTCCATTGTGAGGAACCCAGTTATGGCTTTGAAGAAATGTCCTTTGTGGAGTTTCCCCCACTGGATCGCAGGACTAATTTAATTTATTTTGAGTTTGCAACAGTGCAGAGGGACTCCCTACTCCTGTACAATTCAGGAACATTATCCAGCAGGGAGTTTTTTGCACTGGAGATACTTGACAGGAAACTACAACTCTCTTATGACCTTGGCTCCGGACCTGTAAAGTTGCAGACGCATAAGCAAGTTGCAGATGGGCATTTTCACAGCGTTACTGTCAGAAGGATTGGCAATGTGAGCTATAACTATCTACACAATGTAGACCAGTCATAAGTTGATTGAAATATTCATGTGGATCTGTATATTTTTAACAGATGGGGACTTTGCTTGTGGACAACTGTACAGATGTTGTGAACAATGGATTCTGTTTTTCAGAGTTTGATGGCACTATCTCAGAGAGGTGCCCATAAATGAACTCTTACAGATGACATTTTTTGTCATTTTCAGCCTTCTCTGAACAACCTTAACCTGAGTAAATAATTTCTTTTCATCTTTGCATCTCTTAGGACTCTTGACGTTGGAAACACAAATATGACATTTGGCGGACTGAGAAGTCTGGAAGTAATTTTGCAACAACCAAGTCGTATAAAAACACATGACTTTGTTGGGTGCATTCGAAATATTCAGATTAATGGCATCTTGCTGAGACCTTCTTCTGGCCTTGCAACATATAATGTATTCAACAGGTAGTGTTTTATGCATTTAATATATGATAAATTAACCAATTATGCAATTATGATGCTGCATGTTTATTTTTTTTATATTTTGTTGGAATGTGTTTGAATTATTCTCAAGCAACATGTTCTATTTTTCCCTTTAACAAAGGTGTCCTCGAGCAGCAGTGTCAGGATGCAACAGCTCCCCATGCAAGAATAGGGGAGTGTGCCATGACCTTTGGTCTGAATATGTTTGTGAGTGCAAAACTCCCTTTAGAGGAAGAAACTGTGATACAGGTAAATAAATACGTAAGTAAATATAGAGAAGTGGATTGACAAGCCAACCAACAATATTTTCTTAAAAACCAGTGCAACAGTTTTAAGCTATAAATGCTATTTAACAATGTTCATAAATTAAACACGTCCATTATCTGTCAAAAATCATTCTGTAAGATGAACCCTACCATTCCTCCCAACGGCCCCCCCGATCTGAACTCGAGTGGTGTTCTGTTGTTGGACTTCTGTGCTCGTCACGGTCTGTCCATCACGAACACCATGTTCAAGCATAAGGGTGTCCATACGTGCAGTTGGCACCAGGACACCCTAGGGCGCAGTTCGATGATCGATTTTGTCGTCGTTTCATCGGATCTGCGGCCGTATGTCTTGGACACTCGGGTGAAGAGAGGGGCGGAGCTGTCCACTGACCACTACCTGGTGGTGAGTTGGCTCCGGCGCTGGCGGAGTCCCCTGTGAGACGGAGCTTTAACTCTCATCTGCGGCAGAACTTCGAACACGTTCCGGGGGAGGTGGGGGACATTGAGTCTGAGTGGACCATGTTCCGTGCCTCCATCGCCGAAGCGGCTTATCAGAGCTGTGGCCGCAAGGTCGTCGGTGCCTGTCGCGGCGGCAACCCTCAAACCTGTTGGTGGACACCTTCGGTGAGGGATGCTGTCAAGCTGAAGGAGTCCTATTGGGCCTTTTTGGCCTGTGGGACTCCAGAAGCAGCTCATGGGTACCGACGAGCGAAGCGGCATGTGGCTCGGGTGGTCGCTGAGGCGAAAACTCGGGCATGGGAGGAGTTTGGAGAGGCCATGGAAAAAGACTTCCGTACGGCTTCGAGGCGATTCTGGTCCGCCATCCGGCGTCTCAGGAGGGGGAAACAGTGCAGCACCAACACTGTTTATAGTGGGGATGGTGTGCTGCTGACCTCGACTCGGGACATTGTGGGTCGGTGGGTGGAATACTTCGAAGACCTCCTCAATCCCACCAACATGCCTTCTGTTGAGGAAGCTGAGCCTGTGGACTCTGGGTCGGGCTCTCCAATCTCTGGGGACGAGGTCACCGAGGTGGTCAAAAAGCTCCTCGGGGGCAGGGCCCCGCCACCGAGATCCGCCCGGAGTTCCTTAAAGCTCTGGATGTTGTAGGGTTATGTTGGCTCACACGACTCTGCAATATCGCATGGACATCGGGGGCAGTTCCTCTGGATTGGCAGACTGGGGTGGTGGTCCCCCTGTTTAAAATGGGGGACCGGAGGGTGTGCTCCAATTACAGAGGGGTCACACTCTTAAGCCTCCCTGTTAAGGTCTATTCAGGGGTCCTGGAGAGGAGGGTCTGTCGGATAGTCGAACCTCGGATTCAGGAAGAGCAGTGTGGTTTTCGTCCTGGTCGTGGAACATTGGACCAGCTCTACACCCTCAGCAGGGTCCTGGAGGGTGCATGGGAGTTAGCCCAACCAGTCTACATGTGTTTTGTGGACTTGGAGAAGGCGTTCGACCGTGTCCCTCGGGGGGCCTTGTGGGGGTTCTCCGGGAGTATGGGGTACCGGGCCCTTTGATACGGGCTGTCAGGTCCCTGTATGACCGGTGTTGGAGTCTGGTCCACATTGCCAGCAGTAAGTTGGGCTCGTTTCCGGTGAGAGTTGGACTCTGCCAAGGCTGCCCTTTGTCACCGATTCTGTTCATTACTTTCATGGACAGAATTTCTAGGCGCAGCCGAGGTGTTGAGAGGATCCGTTTTGGTGGCCTTAGGAGGATCGCATCTCTGCTTTTTGCAGATGATCTGGTCCTGTTGGCTTCATCAGATCGTGATCTGCAGCTCTCGCTGGAGCGGTTCACGGCCGAGTGTGAAACGACTGGGATGAGGCTCAGTGCCTCCAAGTCCGAGGCCATGGTCTTGAGCCGGAAAAGGGTAGAGTGCCTTCTCCGGGTCAGGGGGGTCGTCCTGCCTCAAGTGGAGGATTTTAAGTATCTGGGGATCTTGTTCACGAATGAGGAAAGAAGGGAGCGGGAGATCGACAGGCCGATTGGGGCGGCGTCTGCCGTGAAGCGGGCGCTGTACCGGTCCGTCGTGGTGAAGAGAGAGCTGAGTCAAAAAGCGAAGCTCTCAATTTACCGGTCGATCTACGTTCCCACCCTCATGTATGGTCATGAGCTTTGGGTCATGACCGAAAGAATGAGATCACGGATACAAGCGGCTGAAATGGGTTTCCTCCGCAGGGTGGCCGGGCTCTCCCTTAGAGATAGGGTGAGAAGCTCGGTCATCCGGGAGGGACTCAAAGTAGAGCCGCTGCTCCTCCACGTCGAGAGGAGCCAGTTGAGGCTCGGGCATCTGGTCAGGATGCCTCCTGGACGCCTCCCTGGTGAGGTGTTCCTGGCACGTCCCACTGAGAAAAGGCCCCAGGGAAGACCCAGGACACGCTGGAGGGACTATGTCTCTTGGCTCGCCTGGGAACACCTTGGGGTTTCCTGGAGGAGCTGGAAGGAGTGGCTGGGGAGAGGGAAGTCTGGGCCTCACTTCTGAAGCTGCTGCCCCCGCGACCCGACCCCGGATAAGCGGAAGAAAATGGATGGATGGATGGATGGAACCCTACCATTTCTAACTCTATTTTCTGTTACTCAAAAAAAAATCCATGAGATTTCTATGAAATCCTTTCAATTATTATTTATTTAGAATAAACACTGAAAAATGAACAAAACAAAATGAATCTGAGTACTGTACTGTCAGTCATAGCTAATAACCATCAAGAATTCATATTATAATTCATCACACAATAGCAAATCCTCCACAGAGTGTCTCCAGGGGATTGGAGCCACAGCAGATTGTAAAAGTCTATGACTGGAGAAGCGCTGTAGTAATTCAGTCGATTTGCCATTTAAGAATTCAGGGTTGCTCTGGGTGAGAGCAGCTGGGTCAGGCAGGCTGTCAATTCAGGCAGAGATATTGGTTGTTTGGTTATGAGTCTGGGTTTCAGTGGGACCAAACTGGAAATATAAAACAAACAAACAAAAAAAGAGAGTTTATTAGATTTAGCTGTCAGATTCACCGTGGTGTAATGACTATCAGCAGACAAACAATCTTCCACCTTCATTTGAACTGGGACTAGTTCAGCACTCCATCTACAGTTAGACAGGATGAAAACCTTTCTGTCTGTCTTGTAGTACGATATTGATGAAAACTATTTCTTTTTAACTAAGTCAGGTGGGACTGAAGAGCCAATCAGGTGCAGGTTTAGTCTAAGACATACAGTACAAGTCTAAGGCAACTTAAACCTTAGTCGACTATGTTTGCACTATGTGTTTCCCTGAGGAACAATACATTTATTCTAATAGGCTATCACTTTAGCCACAGACATTTTTAAGGTTTGACACAATTAATTATCAATATTATATTTAAAACCCAAAATGTATTATTGCAAAGCCTTATTTACCTAAGAACGCTTCGAACGCATTATATTTACTGGTAATCAAACAAATACGTTAGCAATACAGCAAGGACATATATTCATATTTTTAAGATCTTAAGATGCCACCCACAGGAATAGGATTGTAAATTTGCTGAACTAGGGCTTATCTGTCAAAAAGATACGTTAAGAATATTCAAGTTCAAATTCAAAGGAGAGAGGCTTCACTCCAATACAAATGAGCAGTTAAAATACTAGGATTGCCATTAATGTCTTAAGGATTTGATCAGGGGAAAAAAAAGGTAAACTGTATTTGTAAATTAGCAAAGAGATCCTGACAATAATTTCTATAGTTTGTCCCTTCATTAAGTCTGATAGCTTGATAGAACTAATGTGGAGTTACTGCATGTTAGATTTTTCTTTGCGCAATATTGGGACTGAATACTTGTTTTCTCACCTTTTTGAAACAGAAATATCTGAAGAACTTGTGTTACACTTCAAGGGGATTGATTACATTGAGTATGTCATTAAGGAGCGATTTAAGAGAGACCTTCTGCTTAAAGACCTGAAGGACGGTGCAAAACAGGAAGACACAACAGTCCAAACTGTCATTACTGTCAAGTTCAAAACGAAAGAAGATGGAACCCTGCTCTTTGTTCTTGGAAAAGGACATATTGTGTTGATGGTTTGTAAAAAAGTATATTTAATATGTGGGCATGATATGTCTGAGGACATTAAAAACTCTCACAATCGTTTTACATTTGTTTTCAGGTAAAAGACGGACAACCTGTGTACACATCCATTGATCCGTTAGGACGTATATCAGAGTTTACAGTGGAGCTGTTAGTTGCTGATGGTCTTTGGCACATTCTGTCCTTATTGACCAGAGGGCATAACCATTCACTATATGTTGATGACAAAATGGTCTTGAACATTACCCAACAAAACATGGACTTCAGACTTTTTAGTTTGGAAAAGATCATTCTTGGTGCCGCTCCACCAAGACAAAGAAAGCTCCAACAGTCAGGTAATCCTATGACTTATTATGTGGGTTTTTTTCTATTTGTTTTTTTTTAACAGTGATTTCTTCATTATATAAACAGTGATTTCTTGCCAGTATCAAGTTGGACTCCTTTTTATTCTTGACTAGTCTTATGCCTTAGTTTAACAAATTCAACTAGGTGTCAGAAAAATCCTCCAGAGATTTTGATCAATATGATAGCTCACACAGTTTTTACAGATTTGTCAGTTGAAGATCCAGTATTTCCCATGTTTTTGAGGCCAATTTTAATGCATCAAAATGCACTCATATTTATTTTTAAGTTATATTTGATTTATATAACTAAAGGTAAGAAATTCAATGTAAAGCCATGAAATGTTTTTTTTGTCATTTTACACTGTCAGCCATGATATGGTCAAAATTTCAAAATATACTCTTTGCAAAAGATTTTGAGTTGTTTTTTATGTTAGACAATTGAGCAGGTACATTTAATGAAGTTGCCAGTATATAGGCTTTTCTAGAGTCAACCTGACGTCTCTGAACATTTTTGTGCTCACAGGATTTAGTGGATGTGTGGAGTATCTGAACGTCAGCGGTCATACTCTGCCGGTCAACGGACACAGTTTAATGGTGGAGGTCTGGCCGAGCTCGACTCTCCCGCAGTCCATCTGCAGCTCTCCAGCTGTCTGCCTCTTCTCACCATGCACTGAAGAGACCACCTTTTTGAGAACATGTCTTTCAGACTGTCAGAAGCGGAGGCCGTGCAGACCTGCAACACGGGACAGGCCATGCATGTGTCTGCAGAATGTCTCCAATCATTTGTGTGATATCTGCTTTTCCACTGTCAGTGAAGAGTGCTCAGAGACACAGCACAACAGGCCTTTTTGGATTATAGCGGTGGTTCTCCCTCTGATCTCCATCCTGGTGATTGTATGCATGTTTGCAGTTCTGTACAGACTGAAACAGCAGGATTCAGTTGTTAAAAATGAGAACCTTACAGATGAAACAAGGCAGGAAACTGAAAACGCAACAATTTGTTTTGATGGCAGTCAGGTGCCTAAAGCTGGACTTTCAACCTCAAAAGGGAAACGGCTTAATCAAATAAGTACAGGTCAGTCAAATGAGAAGCTTAATAGTTACGGACAGCTGATGCTTCCGAGTGAGCTGGAGTATTACGAGATCGGCAGCATCTGTAGTGCATTTAATTCTGACAAAAACTCACCAAGGCTCAGCTGGCACAAGCATTTATGCAGCGCAAAACGTCTTAAAAGTGATTCGAACCAGTGGGGGGATCTGAGGAGGCTTCTGGGCAATTTAAAGAAAGACAATCCTGGTGAACAGAAATGCCCTCCAAAGCATCAAAATATATCCTCATTTCACAAACAGTCACTGTGTCAGCTTGACGCAGAGCAGCAGAGGCAGAATATGTCCTGTCATACAAAAGAGTTCCCACATCCAGAGCTCCTGGAGCAAACGCAGCCGCTAAGCTTAGAAGAAATTAGCAAACTGAATGCTCTTTCTGAGCCAGCTTTTTCACATCAAGTGCTTTTAGAGCCTGGACCCCTAGAGTCCACGATGACAACAGAGACCTCATCTGACTGTGAAACAGACAGCACGTTTACATGCTCTGAGTCTGACTATGACCACTTTAACATCATCACTGGCAAAAAATATAGACAAGAGCAGCCATTCCCATCAGAGTGCAGAACAAGCCAGGATGTCTTTGAACTAACATCTTCCTCCACTTTAAGTCAGGATATTTCCAAGACGGATCCCTTTGCTATGTTTGAACAATGGGAAAAAAATGTAAATTTGCCCCTGACTTTTGGAAGCTATGCTGCAGTGTTTGAGGACATTGCAGGTATGCCCATGGAGTTCAGTCACAGCGGTGATATGCAAAGTGATGAGGAAGAAATTATTTGAAAGGTTAGAGCAGATGAAGTAGTTGATATCTGATTCACTGTAAATCTCTAGGACAAAGTTGTCTTTCTGGTCAATCGCAAATAAGTTTTTTTGTTTTTTTTGGTAATCTGATTCTTCCAAACTTTTGTTCAGCTGAGTCCTGTCTTCAGATGCATGTTGTTGTTTTGTGAAGTGGCGCTACACAGGTCTAACATGAGGAAATGAAGCTGATTTTGTGAAATATGAAATCCTTCCACCTCTTTCATCTTTTGCTTTTATTGCATTCCCATTCTGAATAGTGCATTTTTAAGATCTGCAATCCAGTGTTCAACTATATCAAAATGGGTTATATTATTTTTTCTTGCTCTATACATGCAGTCTTACTGTATTTTTTCCTTTATTTCGGGATCATATGTCTGTGATAGAAAATAGAAAACATAATGCTTGATGAGTCCCCCCCCCCGGCCCCCGATGGGCAGCATATTAACCATTAATATCACATTCAGTTTTCAGGTTTTCAGCATCCCAAGGTGAATGAGTCTTCATCAGCTCAGACACGTTTCTTGCACTGTTCTGCATGATATATAGAGATATTATTGGGTTATTATTGTGATACTTGAGTAGCAGCTGTATACACAATGAGCTCATGCTGCTCAGTGCAATGATATCCAGTAGAGTGATGAAGATTTTATCTCAAAAGCTTTTCTGATAAAACTTAAATGAAATCATTTTGAGATATATGTGATACCTGTACGTGTTGTTGGCTTTCATTGTATTAAAATTTTAACATCCACGACAAACTAATTTGTGCATGTCAGTATTCAGATGGAGTAGAAACCAGATACATTTTGTACTTTATCAGCTAAAAATAAAGCATGAGTCCCTGAGAAAATGTAATTCTATACAACAATTAAATAAAAACTCTACATAAATGTTCTTTGTGTGAAAGAAAGCCATAAGAAGTCATGTTTGCACAGCAGTTTTTTTAATATATGAGAATATCCAAATATTATATTGTTTAATTGTAATCTAATACAATGTTTCAGCTGTTACTCCATAAATCCTAAAAGAAGCACATTTACTTAAATCTGTAATCAATAAAGCACAGAGGTGGGATGAACCCTGGACAGGCTGTAGATCTATCACAAGGATCCAATTTAATGTAAAAAGTGTTACATTGTGAATCTGGATTTTTTGAAAAGCATATTGTCAGTTTAACTCCATCTAGTGGTTAAATTAAGGAGAGCTTTAATTAAAGAGGCAACATGAGACAGAACTAATTCCTGCAGAGAAAAAAAAAACCTATATAAATCTTTACAGTTAGAACATTGGAGCAGACAGTATTCTCATTTCAGTCAATTCATCTGACGTACAACAAGGCCAAATTACATCAGAACCTTATGAAAAGCACTGCTTACATAATCAACCACAAAAGCAAATTTTAAAAGGACATAGAGAATTAATGTTTTAATTTCAGGAAAAAAACAAGATCTGTCTTTTAAACATCTAAAGCATATTCACATTCAATCTTTTAATTTTGAACATATTTTATGTTTGCAAATGGTTGTCTTGTTTCTTTTTTAAATAATTTAGTTAAACACAGGATGTATGTGCTACCTGCCAAACACCTTGTATAACTTATAAACAAACAAACAAGAAACAAAAGAAAAACTCTCATAAACTAAAGCCAACATTCAACTTTATGTAGCAAATCTATGTGTGTTTACTAGTGCCAAGTTTGGTCTCATTATGAAATGTAAGATTTATTTTTCTATTACTGAATCTCTGGGTCAAAGCGTTTTTGATTTCCATAGTTTTCAAGCAGTATATCACAGGGTTGACAGCTGCAGGAACGAGGCTGTACAACATTGTTATAATAATACGAACATCAAGGCTAAATTTGATGCCCAAAGTATCAGTAATATATAAAATACATCTTGGCACGTAATATAGACAGGTAATAAAGAGTTGAGGGGCACATGTGGACAGAAATTTGTAATCCCTTCCAGAGGCAGACATTTTCACAACAGCCATAATGATAGAAAAGTAAGAACTAATTATAAATGTTAGAGGAACTAAGAGAGTAATCATAGCATTTGCAAATGCAACCATTTTTACATAAGCAACACCATCCCCACATCCCAGCTTAGTGATGGAAATATGATCACAGTAGCACTGCATGATGGTATTAAGGTCACAGTAGGGCAATGTCAGGGCATGTAGCACAAGTCCCATAATCCGTATAAAAGTCAGAAACCAGCACAAGGCGCAACAAATAGAAATGTTTTTGTTTGTAAATAAAACTGGATATTTGAATGGAAAACATACAGCAACAAAGCGATCCAAAGCCATCATCAGCAAAATTAACGAGTGAATCGCTCCCAGAGAGTGAACAAAATACATCTGTGCAAAGCAAGCTCCAAACGAGCTCATCATATCATTCCACCAATATCTGGCGATGATCTTTGGGAGTGTTACAATGCCAAAGAACAGGTCTGTCAATGCAAGGTTTAAAAAGATCATATATGTTGGCTTGTGGAGAGTCCGCTCACATATGATGACAGCTAGAATAAAAACATTTCCAAATACAATAGCAATAAAAACAAGTAAGAGAACAAACGATACTATGCCATAGTACTCTGGTGGAAGTCCAGGGAAGCCAATGATCATAAACTCTTTCACATTTGTAACGTTTCTGTATTTGATCATTTGTACATAAAAGGAAGAAAAATGTTAAAACAGAATTAAAATGAAACAGACGATCAGTTGGAATTAAAAAGCCATAATAAAAACCACTTCAGTTCAGCAGTGAGCTTGCAATCACAAAAGAAATAGTGTTTTTTCTTTCTAGAATGTTCCACAAGTGAACTAATCCCTCTGTATGTTATTTGTAGACATCATCTTTGTGCCTCGAACAGAACCTTGTGTCCTCCTTCAGGTGATGAAACCCTGCAGTTGCACCTACTGATTCTGTCTCTGTGTTTAAAGCTTTTCAACAAACTTTTCTAATGACGCCCATGGAAAAGAAAACTCTGAGGAGCAATATTCCCAAAGAGTCAAGGGGTATTTTAGCATATTCATGCTTATGTCCTTTGAAAAACAATTTTGAATGGAATTGGTTGTTTGTGATTTTTCATAAATTCTGTGTAATATTAGGGAAAAGTTTAATTTCTTCAAACAAAGATCATCATAACAAACAAAAATGAAGGCTTGAAACCATTGGTTTGTGTATATTTAATGTATAAAAATATTTCTTATTTAGTGAATTTAGTTAATGAAATAAACTTTTCAAAATAAGTAAATAATGGTAAATAATTCTAATCTCTCAGCTGAGCACATGTAGAGGGGTGAAAAACAAGTTATTAGTAAAAAAAAAAAAAAGAAAAGAAAACAATAATTAAGAAAATAGGCACCCCAACATAATTTTTATTTTTGTATCTTTAATTTATCGTTGTAATTAGTTCTTTAGTGCTATTTCAGTTAGTACTATGCACTTCCACACACAACCGCTAGGGTCGCTGCCGCGTTGGTTATATAGAGAAGATTTACCACGCCAGAAGAATAAATCTTTCTGCTTAATGTGAAGGAAACTCAACGTATGTGTCGTCTTTCTCATACCACAGGTCAGTAGAAATATGACTTTATGAATATATAAGCACTCTTGTTAGAGTTAAAAAGGTTTTTGAATGGATTGTCAACTAATGAGTCACGGAGTTCATTTTGTGATTGTTATCGTGTACAAAAAACGGGACTTGTTCTGAGGGCTAATTGGAGCTAATGCTAATTGGAGCTAATGCTTCTACACATGTGAGCTAGATGAGGAGCTAGCTGAAGGACTGCGGAGTTCTTTTGAACTCGTGTTTTGCACTTTTTGAGAGAGTTCTCACTCAAAGGACATTATTTTGGTTTCTTTATTGTATTTTATGTAATACTTTTTATGGGTTTGTTGAAAAACAAACCCATAAAATGGCTTTTAAGTATATTTTATTTGTGTTGATTAAAAATGGAAAAAGCTATTAAAATACTTAAAAGCCATTTTATATATTTTTATTTTGATAGTTAAATACAAAAGGTCTCAGAAAAGCAGACAAGTTATTAAATTTAAACCACTAACTACAAAATTAATATGGCTTAGAGAACTAAATCTATTTGTGAAATAATTTAGTAATTTGATGGAATTCATAATGCTAAATGGAGCATGTTAAAAGAATGATTGTTTAGTTTAAAGGTATATTACAGCTATTTCTGATAGAATGAAGCTAACAATTCTCTACAGAAGTATCTGATGCCTGAAGTATGCAAAATTTGAAGTATGTTGTATACAAAGTGTGTTTCTAACACAGAAGAAGAAGAAATCTTCTGGTTGTATGTGACGGAAGCTCAACGTTAAGGGAAGATCATTCTATACATTACCCTCAGCCATCCATGGTTGCAGGGTAACACACTGAATTGGTTTGCTGTTTTTTGTGTGAAGTTACTGCAGAGTTGTCACCACCTTCCATTGACTGACACCCTATTTATCCTGATAAAGGTAAGAAGTCTCACAGCATTGATCAACATTTTTCCACAAAGCACATTTGAGAAAAGTTCCTGGATTTTACCAGTTTTTTTCCCCCTAGTTTTCAAGAGGCTTAGCAGTACAGTTGTCAATCATCCCAAATTATTAGTAGCTCCAATTAAGTTGCAGTATCACAGAACCATCTGAGGGGACTGATTCCATGTTCTGGTGTTGACTCACAATTAAGACGGCAGTTTTTCTTGGACCTCAAACTTTAATCCTGAAACAAATTAAACATGTAATTTACATCTGACAACATTTTTTAAATTTTTCAATTTTGTGTATCTGTAAATTTCTGACCCTGGGGGGAAAAAAACCTCCATTAATTTGACCCTATTGTTGCCCAGAGAAATTTTGCACTCATATTTCTACCACCTGAATATAGTTTTTAACCACAAGTAGATTTATTGTTCCTTTATGTTAAACAAAGTTATAAAGAGAAATAGAAAGAATTCACTTTACAATTTGCAGTTGAAATGATCTATATATGGTTTATTTTAGGGTTAATACATTTTTTAAATCAAATTGACTACAGACTAAAAAAACACAAAAGTCAAGAATAACATTTTCATTAAAGCAAATTATGTTGACAAAATAAAACTTCAACTTGACTGAAGTAAGTAGAGCTCTTTCAGTCTCCCAGCTACATCTGTAAAAAGTCTTTCTTCTGCTGTCTTCTAATAAAATGTAACCAGCCTTTGTTGCTATATTAGTTCATTTGGGTAAAAAGCTTCATTTTTAAGATTTCTTTGATTTCCTTTGTTTTGAAGCAGTATATTATTGGGTTGACAACAGCAGGTAAAAGACTATACAGCATTATAACAGCAATTCGAACTGAAGCATTGAACGTGTATCCTACAAAGTTAGCCAAGTAAACAAAGCACCTTGGCAGATAATAAAGGCAGATGATAATTAGCTGAGGTGTGCAAGTCGACCAAGCCCTAATGCGTCCTTTAGAGGATGATATTTTCAGAACAGAAACGATGATGATAAAATAGGATAGAATAATAAATCCCAGAGGTAACATCAAGCTGAGCATGGCAAGACTCAATCCCAGAATTGTTGAACTTCGTATATTCTCACATCCAAGGTTAATTATTGATAAATGGTCACAGTAGCAGTGAACAATTATATTTGAATTACAAAAAGGTAGACTCAAAGCATCAAAAACTACGCCAAACATCCACGAAATCGGCATAAACCACGATATTCCACAAAGCGCAGAAACAGTCGAATTTGTGAAAAGTGAATTGTAGCGCAGAGGAGAACAAATTGCAATGAAGCGATCCAGCGCCATCACCATCAGAATGAAAGAATGAGTTGCTCCTAAAAAGTGAACAAAGAACATTTGGGCAAAGCAACTGTAAAATGATACAATTCCGTCATTAAACCAATATAAAGATATTGTCTTTGGGAGTGTTACTGTTCCAAACATTACGTCACTTAGTGCCAAGTGGCAAAAGATGACATATGAGGGTTTGTGAAGAGACCTTTCATATCTAACAAACACTAAAATAAAAATGTTTCCAGCTGCTATTGCCAAATAAAGCAGGAAAAGTGTAGCTGAAACGGGGCCATAATACTTTGGCACAAGACCTGGAAATCCAGTGATAAAAAAGTTTTTTATCGTTGTTACATTAGTGTACAACATAATCCTTGTGATTACAACAGTAGAACCAGTGACTAAATATCAAACACAAATGTCAAAGCAGAAAATTAAAAGTTATAGAAAACAGCAGATGAACTCACAAAACGTGGAACTGTTGACATGCTTCCTGTTATTGTATATAGAAAACAAAAAAGCATTAGACACAACAAATCATGTAATGTTTGCCATTTAAATCCACTCCATCTTCAACACCTCCCTACACTTTTATCTAGAATATGCTCAGCTTTTCATTTGTCACTACACTATAAGTAGGCATAGTAGATCCCAAATGGACAATGATCTCTAATGGTTTCCAGTTTGACAAACAAGCATGACTGCCATTAGTACAATGCTTGTTAATGCATTTCTGCTTGACATTTTGTTGTGTTCAAAATTATAGCACTTTATAGATGATTTTCTTCCTTGTTCCTTCAAAAATGTAACAATTTTACGCTCAGAAGCACAGTCGGTTATAAAACTCAAGTATAATAATATCATATACATAAAACGAACTATAGCATAACCAGAGATTGGCCAGAGTTTAAAATCTATAAAACACACAGTCTGAAATGGAAAGAAAGGTTACACCATGCAAAATGGAAAGTGCAGACTCAGCAGAGTGGACATGCTGGGGATGTCTCTTTGGTGAGACTCTAAAGGGCCAGAAATTCACTTTAGTAATCCAAAAAGCATTTGAAATATAAGAAAAAGACTTAATAAAAATATGCTCAAGTTTTTTTTTTTCTTAGAGTAATCTTAGACTTTCTGAAGGAGCGCTTGTGTTTGGAGGCCACATATTCATCAGCCTTTTTTCCATGCATCACATTTTGTTCTACCAATGGAATCAGTTTTCACAATGTTTTGAGTTTTCTTCTCTTAATTTTAACTACTTTGACTTCTGAACCAAGAATTTAAGGATGTTTTAAAGATTTCTCTAAAGCTATATATAATTTTCTCAAATTAGCTTAACTTGAACAAAAGGAAACCATGGCTAAACTGGCAAAAACAAATAGGAAAAACAATTCCAGTCGCTCTGTTCAATAATCCCATCCCTCAGTTCTGACTTCCATCATGGCGCCTTGAACGATTTGGTGCCTAAATATTTGTCCTTTCTCTGCCTTTATTTCAAATCCATTGTGACTGGAAGAGTTAGAGGAGCAGCCTTAACCAGAAAAACAACTTCTGTCCAGAAAGGTTTTTTTTAATGAATCACATCAGTGGGAGTCTAAACTGCCAAGGTAAATAAATACATTTCACAAGAGGAGATGCCCAATATATATATATTTTTTACATTGTAACAGCCTCTTTTCTCAAGGCCTTTTTAGATGTAATTGTTGACTTTATATCATACTTGGGTTACATTTGTTAATGTTAAATATATTTAATTAATGAAGAAATTTAGAAAATGTGTCAGCAACATCTAGACTGATTTGGTTAAAGACAGGATGAGTGTTTCCCTTGTATTGAAACATATTATTGAACTTACAAAAATTTGTTCATCACATTGACTGTTGGAATGTTTTTAATAAATCTTAATAACAAAATACAAAATAAAAAAAAACTTTGAGAACTCAAAACTAAATCTTTGTTTTAATATACATAAATAATTACATTTAGTGTTTAGTTCTTAACCAAATAAAAGGTGCATGATTGACATCTAAAAACTAACAGACACTTTCAGTTCACACTTTTTAGTCAAGTTTCATTCTACATAATATTGTCATAACTACAAGAAAAATAAGAAAACCTCACATTTCACTGTAATATTTTCCATTGTGACTGTGTAACTGTCTCAAAAATTGCCATCTTTGTATTTTAATAATTTTTTCTAACTTTTAAAACAAAAATACATAAACCATAAAAGTATAAATGCAATTAAGATAGTAATATTTCAAAATGACATCATGTTAAAAACATTCGAGCAAACATAGCATTTAATTTACCTAAAGTATGGAGTTAATCATTCAAATGTTCTTCTTTTCCTGTTGTATCATCACACTGCCTAATCCTAGTTAGTTACTGGTCCAGATTTTTAACTCTATTCCAATTTTAGGTATTTTTATCCTCTTCATCAAAGTGTGCTTTATCTCTTGGGTCTTGAAACAGTATATTATCGGGTTGACAGCAGCAGGAAGTAGACTGTACAGCAAGATTAACAAAATGCGAACATCTACACTAAAAGAAAACCCAACAAGGTTAGATATATAAACAAAGCACCTCGGGAGATAGAAAAGACATGTTATGAATATTTGTGGCGTACAAGTTGCCAGAATTCTGCTGCGTCCTGCAGAATTAGACATTTTTAAAATGACAATAATAACAGAAACATAAGAAATCAGGATAAATACAAGAGGCACCAAGAGACAAAACATAGCGATGCAGACAGCAATAAGCTGTACAATTTTCCGATCATTTCCACATGCCTGATTTGTTATTGAGATGTGGTCACAGTAGCACTGGGTAATGATATTTGACTGACAGTAAGGTAAACTGAGAGCTTGGAATATTACAATCAGCATCAAAATTATGGGTAGAAACCAAGCAGATCCACAAAGAGCAAATATGATATTGTTTGTGATTAGGACAGGGTATCTCAGTGGGACACAAATTGCTATAAATCTATCAAGAGCCATTACCAGTAACAAAAATGACATCACTGAGCCTAAATAGTGAACAAAGAACATTTGTGTAAAACACCCATAAAATGAAATGATGCTGTTTCCAAACCAATATTTTGATATGATCTTTGGGAGTGTAACAGTCCCAAATGATAAATCAGTCAATGCAAGGTGACAAAAGACCAAGTATGTAGGTTTTTGAAGAGATTTTTCATAGATGACAAACACCAAGATGAAAATATTTCCTACTAAAATGGCTAGAAAGACTAGAAAAAGTACAGCTGATGCAGGGCTGTAGTAAGATGGAGATAGTCCAGGGAACCCAAGGATGAAAAAGTTGTGTATGCTTGTGATGTTTGAGCTGAGCACCATTATCTCAAGTCCCTGTGAAGGAGTGTTATAAATTAATTCATTTTTAATAGTATTTGAAACACAACACAAATATTAGTAAACATATACAATTAATCATTATGCATCATCATGACTGAATCTGCTTAATAGTTTAATTTTAAAATAAAATTTTTAGCTTTTGTTTCAAAATACAAATTTACATGACTGATTTTAGTTTGTAAATGAAATTAGCACATTAATGGAGGTGTTATCAATTTAAACCAAACTATGTAATAATACAAATGTCACAATGTTACACTCATTGTAATATCCAAAAATACAAGTACAGTTACAAATCTCACCTGACTAAGCCAGCTCAGCAAGCCTCTGCAAAGGACTGGTTGCCTCTTATATCCAACCAGGTGAATCCTCTGAAGTCTTATTCCCAAATGAACCATAAAAGTTTAGATATTTCCTAACTCCTTTAAAATGAAAAGACATGAACCAAGCATAACTTACGTTTAGAGTAAAATAGTCTTTTAGTTTGATTGCAAGAAATGTTTTCATTAAAGCTAAGATGACATGTAAAATAAAGGCAAAAAATGAGAGTTCTTTGTAAATCTGACAGGAGTAACAGTTGCACTTTGTAGTAGATATTTATGTATTTCTAGTGTCTAAAATACAAGAATTTGCATGTAACTAGTTTTTTTATGTCATATGATTTTAAAATATTAAGCCACATTTTACTCAGTTACTCATGAGAGTAGCCATTTTACAAAATACTGTTTGTTTTTCTGTTAGTAATATCTTGCAGGGTTATTTTTCACTTTTACTTGAATAAAAACACGTTACTAATTCTTGAGTACATTTTGAGTACTCTCTGATCATATCGTTGCAATTCTACGCAATCTGCCGGCCAGTCAAACAATACATAGAACATAAACAAAAGAAGCTACTATTCAAAAATACCCAAGCAAACAAAACATTCAGTTAACATGAATGTATTGAATAAGCAGAAAATGTTCTTGTTAGTTACCGGTCCAGATTTTTAACTCTATTCCAATTTTAGCTACTTTTATCCTCTTCATCAAATTGTGCTTTATTTCTTGGGTCTTGAAACAGTATATTATCGGGTTGACTGCAGCAGGAAGTAGACTGTACAACAGAATTAATAAAATGCGAACATCTACACTGAAAGAAAATCCAACTGTGTTAGCTATATAAACAAAGCACCTCGGGAGATAGAAAAGACATGTTATGAATATTTGTGGCGTACAAGTTGCCAGAATTCTGCTGCGTCCTGCAGAATTAGACATTTTTAAAATGACAATAATAACAGAAACATAAGAAATCAGGATAAATGCAAGGGGCACCAAGAGACAAAACATAGCGATACAAAGGGTAATAATCTGTGCAATCTTCCGATCATTTCCACATGCCTGATTTGTTATTGAGATGTGGTCACAGTAGCACTGGGTAATGATATTTGACTGACAGTAAGGTAAACTGAGGGCTTGGAATATTATAATCATCATCAAAGGCAGGGGCAAAAACCAAGCAGATCCACAAAGAGCAAATATGATATTGTTTGTGATTAGGACAGGGTATCGCAGTGGGACACAAATTGCTATAAATCTATCAAGAGCCATTACCAGTAACAAAAATGACATCACTGAGCCTAAATAGTGAACAAAGAACATTTGTGTAAAACACCCATAAAATGAAATGATGCTGTTTCCAAACCAATATTTTGATATGATCTGTGGGGGTGTAACAGTCCCAAATGATAAATCAGTCAGTGCAAGGTGACAAAAGACCAAGTATGTAGTATGTAGGTGACAAAAGACCAAGTATGTAGGAATAGTTGTCACTATTCCAAGTGACAACTTGGAATAGAGACTGGTTTACAGCTAATATCTGCTCGTTTTATCTAACCAGGTGCATCCTCAGAAGGTCTTATTCCCACATGAACAGTAAAAGTTTTCAGATGTTTTGAATGTGTCTGTTCATATCATTCTTATTGTTCCTATACCCTTAAAAATGACTTGACTGTGCAAGATTATTCACCTTGCATAAGTTGAATAATCACCTTATACAAGGTTGTATAAGGTTATATTTAGACTAAGAGTTTTATTTTTGGATTTACAAGCAATGTTTGTTTTTATAAGGATTTTATGTCCCAAGAGACCTTGACTGTGACTTGATGGCTGAACAGGAAAAAGAGAAGAGGACAGTAAATGGGGGATCAGGGGGAGCACTGGAAATAACCTTTATTGAACTTTCAATAAAGGTTTGAGAAAAACTGGGTTTTAATAGTTCTATTAGTGTAGAACAATCTAGTCCAGGTTTGATTAGTCTAAGTTATTCAAATGTTTAAACAGCAGACTAAAGAAGTAAATTGTAGTGAAAAATTAAGTCCAATCGTCCTTTAATTATTTTCCGAGTTCGAAACTTCAGTCTGAAGTCAAGTTCAGCTTTCTATCATCCTGTTTATCCAAATCCAAGAGACCTCTCCATTCTCCATCAATCCATCCATCCATCCATTTTCTGCCGCTTATCTGGGGTCGGGTCGCGGGGGCAGCAGCTTCAGAAGGGTGGCCCAGACTTCCCTCTCCCCAGCCACTTCTTCCAGCTCCTCTGGGAGCTTGGGGTTCGTTCCTAGGCCAGCCGAGAGATATAGTCTCTCCAGCGTGTCCTGGGTCTTCCCCGAGGCCTCCTCCTGGTGGGACGTGCCCGGAACACCTCACCAGGGAGGTGTCCAGGAGGAATCCTTACCGGATGCCCGAGCCACCTCAACTGGCTCCTCTCCATTCTGTTAAATAAAAAGCAAGACCATATTTAGCACATATGGTTTTAAATTAAATGGCCAAATGTTTTGGCCATTTAATAAGCACTGTATGTCTGAAGTATTTTAAACTACAATTCTAAATCCTTGCAGAAAATTGACGTTATCGTTCACAACGTCTTCTGTTCACTGATTGGTCCATTAGAAAATCTGCCAGAAGGAATCCAAGCAAAGGAAAGAAAACAGACTGTGCTGTAAGTGAGATTTTATTCAAGAGGAATTACACAGGAAAGCAATGGGCTGTGGCGCAACTACACATTATGTAGGTGGATGCGAAAACATAATTCGGCATCCCCCCTCCCCCTTGAAGGAATGTGCGCGAGGTGAAGGAGCGTAAAGTGTACGGGAAAACATCATCCGTATGCCGCCCCCTCCAGACAGGGTTTTGGCGCCCCCTCTGGTCTCTATGCGTTGCATGTGCTGCATACCCACTTTTTGCGTCCCTGGCAATGGGCGGGCTACTTTTCAGCGTGACAAATTGTACAAAACTAAAACCTGCAAGATTTTTTGCAAATGTGACTGAAAGAATACAATTTGTTTACTTGATGCTGGATGACTCTAGCCTGATCAACTGTAACCCACATAAAATGGGAATGCCTCTAAGAAACAGAGATTAAGGAAGCTAGGTAATCTACCTAGCCAATAGGAAGTTTAGTTTCCACTATATTTCTACCAATCAGAATGCAGACTATTATTGTAAGTCCCACCCTTCTTCCCTGTGTCTGTATTTATGTCTATGGTGTCTGCCGCATTTTTTGTGTGTACGGGAGAGATCCATCATGAAAAGGAGACTGTTGAACTGTGCAGCATAATAGTCTGTGTTGGTTGATACGGAAAATGTAATAGACACGAACTTGAAACAAACCCGAAACAAACCCTTTTGCAGATAGAATTACTCTTTATCATCCGACTTCTAAGCTGTAAATTGTTAAGTGAGCAAAACGACTGAACTTCAATTTTTCTGTCGAGCACCATTAGAGCTACCTCGTTAGCCTCGTTAGCTCTTATTGGCTATGGGTTTCCTGAAAGTTAATCTCGTTCTCAGTTCAGCTGAAAGTAAATACTAATATATAGTATATTCTTACTTTATTCACCATAAAACTTCATATTATTGAGGTTAAACCATGAAAAATATGCCTTGTTACATTATCTAGTACCCCACGTGTCAGGTCTGAGCCACCATATTGTTCAGAAGTGTAGCATTGAATCGGTGAGCATATTATGTGCCTTTCATTTGGGTTTTTGTTCTGTTTTTCATATTTTTGTTGAATAATAGCTTTTATTTGAAGTATTTAATCATTAAAATGTAAACTTTTACTGATTTTGATTAAAATGTAATGTTTTATTGTTTGAAAAAATGCTTTTTCATTTTAAAGAAAAGTAAATTGACAATGCAGTGAATTACTGCATTGAGGTAAAAGATAATTGTTTTATTGCAAACTAGAGGTGTGCCGATCGATCGGTCACCGATCATAATCGGCCAATTTCCGTGAAATCGGTGATGATCGGGATCGGCGATCATTGGCTCTGTTACCGATACTGATCACCTGCATTTCATTTCCCAGCCTGTCTGTCCATCTGGTCTCGTCTTTCCTTCACAAGGCGCAAACGCGCAGCAACAAATGCTAAGCGATGTGTAACTATAACGCACTGAGTGAATGAGGACGTTTGCGTGTTGCAGCAGAAAATAGAAGCAGGTCAAAATGCATCAACACAATGAAGCTAATAGACATAAAACAATGACTGAGTTTGGCTACATCGAGGCTCAACTGCAGTAAAAAAGACACGGAGGATCAGACAGCAGGTAAAGCAGCGCAGCTACAAACACTCACCTGGATTAGCATGACGGTCAGAAAGCTAAACTAATAACCCGCTAAATGATTTAAGTCTTAGAGCTGCGATGTAAGACGCTGGTTCTGCTGTTGAACCGCTGCTCCGCTACTGGTAGTAATATTTAATATTTAGTAATATTTGACACGGAGCCGCTTCTGCTCCACCTGGTAGAGACTCTCACACCGAACCTGTTTAAAGCTGCAGCATCTAACTTAAAAAATAGATTTTACATACGTATTAAAACTTTCTCTGCCCTAACATGAGACAGATAATCTCTAAAAAATAATCGATCTCCTCCCTGCTCTGCATAATTACTCCGCTCAGTCATAAACAGCCAATCAGAACTAGCAGTAACCAGTTGGCCGCTATGCTAA
This sequence comes from Poecilia picta, assembly GCA_033032245.1. NCBI lineage: Eukaryota > Metazoa > Chordata > Actinopteri > Cyprinodontiformes > Poeciliidae > Poecilia > Poecilia picta. The sequence continues at coordinate 25,335,344 of CM065365.1, read as the reverse complement.
CAGGAAGTTTTCATTCAGTAACTCTGGATTGTTTATTGCAATGGATCCTGTGTTTTCCTTTGAATGTTAAGTTTTATACTTGAATTTTTTGTCAATGTTGAGAGGTTTTATTTTGGCTCTTTGCATTATTTAGCCTCTTCAGAGGCTTCATATGTTATCAGTCTGTTAAAGATAGTATTATTGATAGCAGTTCAATTTGCACTATGCCTGTTTCGTTTAGTTTTCTTCTTGGAAAAGTTATTAAAAACAAGTTTTTGTCTACATGAAGGTGAATTCATGGTTCCTTTTTCACATAATGTTACAGTAGTGTTTATGATAAAAAATAAATAAATAATAATTATGTGATCGATATCGGGGATCGGAATTGGCGATCGGCCCTCAGGGTGATCGGTATCGGTATCGGGAGAAAAAAACCTGATCGGCACATCCTTATTGGAAACAATTTATATCAAAGAGAGCAGTTTGATAAACTAATGTCAAATATGATGGCTACAGAAACACAATTTAAGGATTAAAACTAGAACAGCTTAATAAAATTCTATATTTCTGCTGATCCTGTTTTATTTTTTTTGTAATACTGGATTGTTCCTGAGGTGGATCCTTCCTGTGTCTTTGGCGAGCCTTCCCACCTGAACTTCCTTCTTTTCCATTTGTAGTCTTGCTGCACCCTGCGGTGTGGTAGGCCTGTATCACTCACATCTTCACACACAGTTGGTTATGCGTGAGATCACTGACTGACATTTGTCATTCTTATTGTTTCATCCTGGAATTTTGGACATTACCTTTTGGACCAGTTTTTATTTGGGACATTGCAAAAAAGGGTGCATTAACACTGCAGCCTGAGGTGACCCAATTCAGATTTATTTGACATAATGCAACCTGTATCTGATCTTTTCATGGCAGTGCGAAACAGCACAGGTCGGATTCCATTTCGTATGTGATCCATATCCGTACGTATCCAATTCAAATGCGACCTAACGTCCAGGTCGCATTTATCCGAACTGAATGTCACTGATTCTCAACAAATCTCATTATTCTGCATCCTGATACGCACAACCGGGAAGAAAAACAACAACCACGACGGACTATATGAAAATTAAGTTGTTAATATGCTGCTCAGGCCGGATAACAATTTCAAATATATAAACTATGCTCCATTGTTAGCCTCCATGTTTACTTCTGCAAATACAGAGCTCTTCTTCTTTTTATGGCGGTTGGCAGAACACTGAAGATGCTGACGCTATTGCACCCTCTACTCCGCATGCGGGACACTTTCAGGTCATTTGCCTGTTTACACAGCAGAACGCATACAGGTCGCATTTACTGGCAGTGTGAACGGCACTGGCAAAAAAATCGGAATTGCCAAAAAATCAGAATTGTGTCACTTCAGGCTGCAGTGTGAACGCACCCAAACTGCTGTGTAGGAAATTCTCCTCATGTGAATGGTGTTGAGTTGAACCTGAATTGGAATTGAAATTGAATAATATGTTATCTATTACAATTTAGAATTCAGATTACCAGGGTGCGTCTAAAAGATTTAAAACTGAGAACTAGCACTTGGACAAGTATTGTTATTTCTTGTTTTTTATTGTGTGTAATGTTATTTTCTTAATTGTGTCTTGTACAACTTTTTGTCAATTTTATGGTTTATTTCACTAAAGCCTGCCTTTGTGTGTCATACAAACACCCCACTGTGCTTCGATACTCGAACCTATTCATCTAAAATATATTATACTCTTCTCTACTGTGTTACACAATCATTACGGACACCAGGGGTTGCAAGACAGAAAAAAATGTTTCAATGATTTGTCTGGAGGAGGGAGAACACCAAGCCAGGACTGGAAGAAGTGTTGAGGCAGATTCTTGCTTTGAGAAAGAAAGCAATCGAAGAGAGGTATAAGCACCACAGATCTGGCAGTTGACTTCTTGGTGTTTCGGTAACACTACCGATCAATTGTGAGTAACACTACCGATCAATTGTGATCGGTAGTGTTACTCTCCTTAGCAGGAGGAGGTGGATCGTTGGATGGTGGATAGGCTGGCGAGAGTACTGGAGATGAACCACAGGTGGGTGACCTGAACAGGAGCAGCAAGGAGGACGAGAGCGAGACACCGTGAGAGGAAATCCACAAGGCGTGCAGCGTGGAAGCAGAATGCTGAGGATCTACTTGGAAGGAAGAGATCAAAGGCAAGTTGTATAACAAGTAGTTTGTGGGATGACCAAGTCTGCTGTAGTTGCCACAAGTAACGGTAAACAATCTGGCATGTGTCTCTGAGAACCAACTTCTCTAAATACTGCTTCTTGATAAGGGTATGCACTTGCACCCTGGAGAGGAAGAAGAGAGAGCAGAGCTCAAGAAGCAGCACATCAGGCTGTTTTTCGACAGTACTTAAGAATTTAAAGGGATGTAACTACTGTCTTTAATTGTGAAAGGCTAAAAAAATACACAATTATAAAATATGTAGATTTTTCTTTCTGACTTCAAGTTTACAAATACTTTTCACCATACCAAACTTTGCAAACAAGTCAGTGGTGCATGTAATTTACATATTTTGCACTTCCCAAGACCTACACCAAACCCTCTTGGATCCACGCCCAACTATAAACAGCAAGGCAGCTTTCTTGAATTGATCTTGAAATTTTGATGGCTTATAACCTAAGCATGATCAAGTGCATCATGCATAGATCATTTTGTTGTATACAAATTTGAGTTTGCTCATAAATCATGGGGGATCTAAAGTTATAAAAGTCCCGACTTTTGTGCATGTTGAATGGGTGGAGCCAGGCCTCAAAATTTGACTACTCATCATAGAAAAAAAAACTACAAAGTCTGAGAGGCCCCTGAACACAGAGCCCTCATTACACTTCCCTAAGAGAAAGTTTAATGTTAACTTCTAAAGGTTCATATTTGGTTCCCTTTACCTAATCAACATATAACTTTGCCCAGTGACAGAAGACAAGTTGATGTAACTTGTTGTCTAAGCCCCATAATATCATTAAAAAGGCTGAAAATTATCATATTTGTCTAAGCTAACATATATATAAGAATGTTTATTAATGTGATATTTGGTTATTTTTTTCCCCCAACTACTTACTTTAATACAACTGCCATTTTTTCGAGTAATCAGACAGAGAGAGAAGGGGAGGAAGATATACAGCAAAAATCTCAAGTTTGGGAAACAAACCTTAAACAGCTGTTCTGCAGACTAAAGCCACAATAAATAACTTTGATTTAAATATTCCCACAGCTGTATACTTCATCTGGTGATTTTCTTTCTCTTCATAATGTTGTTTGTTCAGTAAGACTGTCTGTCAGATCTCTGAATATTTAATAGACATGCAGAATTTCTGATTAACTTAGACATATGTGAATACAGTAAAATTATGAAAATATTTTATTTTTCTTACAGCCAACAAATATGAGTAATGTGATCTATCAAATCAGCATACTGAAAAGAAACAATGAAACAAGCCACTGTTTGCTGATGATGTTCTCATTTTATTTAAAAAGTAATCCATTAATTATTGGGATGGCGCGTTTAACATGATATTGTTAAATACGAAGATAAGGATACCATTTATAATTAATGTGCTGGTCTGTTCATTGTGAATTGCTGAAACCTGAACTTTTCTATGTACAACTGTTTCATCAAACACTCTCTGATGTCTTTAGCTCGTAGGCAATATATGAGTGGGTTTATCATTGGAGGGACAAGGCTGTAAAGCATTATGATTACTATTCGGATATCAGCACTAAATTTAATTCCAACATGACTGGTGAAATACACAAAACATCGAGGTACATAATAAAGTGAGATAATTATCAGTTGAGTACTACATGTTGACAGAGACTTTCTACAGTTTCCCAAAGTTGTTAATTTACTTATTTCTATAAATATTGAACAGTATGAGAAAAGTATAAAGGCCAGAGGTCCTAAAAGTGTAATCATTGCGCCCACAAAAGCTGGAAAAGAATAAAGGGTTCTGTCTGTGCAGGCTAGAACTGTCACTCCAGTATGATCACAGTAACAGTGCTTGATTATGTTTGATTCACAGTAAGGAAGAGAATATGCTCTAATCACCGTCATTAAAGGGGATGTAATAGCAATAATCCATGCAGTCACACTGATCATATGGACTGTGAATGTTTTAACAATAGTTGTATATCTGAGTGGATGACAGACAGCACAGTACCTATCAAAAGCCATCAGTGCAAATATAAAAGAATTTACTGAACCCAAATAGTGAACAAGGTACATCTGGACAAAACAAGCAGTAAAGGAAATGCTCCGTGATTGAAACCAGTATCTACTGATGATTTTAGGTAAAGTTGTTGTGCTGAAGAGAAGGTCACAGGCAGACACATTTAAAATGATGTAGTACACTGGTTTATGAAGACTCTTGTTGGTTGCAAATAAGAAAAAAAATGTGGCGTTTGCTTTCACAGTTGCTACATAGACTAAGAATAATACAGCTGAAGCGAGACCATAATATTGTGGATGGAGTCCAGGAAATCCAGATAGTATGAATTCAGTTACTCTGCTTTGATTCCCCTCTGACATGATCTCGAAGAAAATACCTTTAAAAACTGAAAAGCACACAATAGATCAAACTAAATCCTTATTTGACATAAAAAGTATGCTTTGCAGTAATTAGTTCTGATATAACTGATCAAAATTATTGTTCTGTTGTAAACTATTGATGTCAATTTTGATATCCTGATTCTTGTTTCCCACTTTTCTTTCAAGACAAACCCAGTTATGTTTTACTACCCATTTACATATACATTCAAGGCAACTGATTGCCAAGTTAAGAGTTTTCAGTCTAATAATAAATGAGATTTAAGCTAAGTGATTAAATTTGTAATGAGTTCTTTCAGTTTACTCGTACCTTTCACAAAAAGATGCACCAAGCTTCTCTGATTTCTCACCAGGTGGTTGTCTGCTTAAAACCCTCCTTCAATACACCTTTGCTTTCTCTGGGATTTCTGATGTTTTCATTTTAGTTCTCATTTGGGTGATTGTTTTCCTCCCTAACATGACCAGAGGTTAGATCTTTATAATTTTTTGATGGTTATTATAGTGGATCTAATGCTTTATCAAAAGAGGTTCAGCAATCCTTCGCTGCTTTAGCTGACAGTTAATTTTTGATATTATTACTATATTTCTGTTAGGGTGATACTTATACACAGTTACTTTCTTGCTAAGCATTACATTGGTCTCAAAAGGAAAATGACTTTCCTTGTTAAAAATGACAATGACTGACAGATGAATGACTTACAAATTCAATTATTTGCTATTTAAAATACTATCCTGGTACACAGGTGGAACTTTCACAAATTGAAAGTTTGAGAAATCTCAACCTGGGTTTTAATAATTCTATTATTAGAGTAGAACAATCAAGTCCATATTCGATGACTATAAGATATTAAAATTTTTACAGTACAGCAGAATAAATATTTTAAATGTAGTGAAAAATTAAGTGCAATAGTCCTTTACCCTATTTATGAGTTTCTAAACGCCTCTCCATTCTGTTAAACTAAATTTATCAGAAACAATATTTAGCATAGGTAGTTTTAATTTATTCATCTTTAGGAATTGGTGAAATGCTTTGGCCTTTTAATTTGTACTGTATGTCCTAAGTATGGCCAAAAGTTCTAAGGAAGAACACCCAACGCTGACTGAAAGGCTTCCTTCACTTCCTTCATCTCATGGTCAAAACTACATTTACACTACAATTCTAAAACAAAACAGAAAATAATCAATGTCATTGTTTGCAACGTCTTCTGTTCACTAATTTGCCTGGTAGAAAATCTGCCAGAAGGAATCCAAGCGAAAGGGAGAAAATGCAGACTGCATGAATTAAGTGAGATTTTATTCAAGTGGAAGGAAATGGGCAGTGCAAAAATAAAAATAAAAAAATACATTGTGGCAGAATTTATTATTCACATCAATAGTTTTGTTGCATTCACTGACTTCTCTGTGTTCAAAATATATATAAATATTCACAGGTTACTTTTTTCCAGCACAAGTATGTGGATTTGTTTTGCACAATTTGCTTTGGATCTTTTGGGGAAACACTAAGTGAAAGATTTTTTTGAACTGTGACTGAAAGAATTCAATTTGTCTACTTGATGCTGGATGACTCTAGTGCGAGTAACCGTTGTGGACACTGGGGATTGCAAGGTAAATGTTTATTGAACAGGAAAAATGTTTGAATGATTTGTCTGGAGGAGTTAGAACACCAAGCCAGGACCGGACCCACACTGGAAGACAGTTTTGACACAGATTCTTGCTTTGTTAAAAGGATAAAGCAATCGAGAAGTACAAGCATCCACAGACCTGGTGGTTGACTGGTTGGTGTTTCAGAGGGTCAATTGTGATTAGTAGTGTTACTCTCCTTAGCAGGTGGATATGCATGGAGGGTGGTCAGGCAGGCGAGTACTGGAGATGGGCTACACGGGTGGTTGATCTGAACAGGAACAGCGACAAGGATGAGAGCAAGATGCCAGGAGAGGAAATCTACAGGGCTGAAGGATCAGCGTGGAAGCAAAACGCAAAGGATCAACGTGGAAGAAGAAGGTCAAAGGTAAGTTATGTAACAAATCGTTTATTGTATAATGGAGCACAGACTCTGGTGTATTTACCAGAAGTAGTAGTTAACCATCTGGCGTCTGTGTCTGGGAATCCACTCCACTAGATCCTGCTTTTTTATGAGGGTAATTCACACCACCTGAAAGCTGCACCTGCTAATCACACCTTACAGAGGAAGAGGAGAAGCAGAACCCAAGAAGCAGCACACCAGTCTGTTGGTATGACAGTACTTGTACTTAAGAATTTGAAGAGGTGTAACTGGTGTCTTTTATTTGTGCAAGACCAACAAAATATATATATACAATTACAAAATATAAGCTAGAGGAGTTTTCTCTCTGACTTCAACTTCACAGTTTCAAGTTACAAATACTTTTGCACCAAAAATACATCCATTCCGAACTTCGCAGACAAATCAGTGGTACGTGCAATTTTCATATTTTGAGAGCTTTGCAAAAGTTGTTGCAGAAAAAAGCCCAATAGCATGAGAGCTTTCAAAACACTCGTTGAACCTCCCAAGACTTACACCAATCTTTCTTGGATCCATGCCCAACAATAAACAGGAAGGCAGTCATCTTGAATTGGATCTTGCAATTTTGATGGATTATAACCTATGTATGATCAAATTCCTAGAGATTTTAAGGTACAAAAATTGGAGTTTACTCATAAGTCATGGGTGATGTAAAGTTATCAAAATCCTCACTTTTCGTGCATCTTATAATCAGGCCTCAAAATTTGACTACCCTCCATAGAAGAAAAAGAAAAGAACTGTTAAAACTCTTAGAAAGGCATGTCTACAAGGCTCATGGCAACAGGAAGTGGAATGCTTTACTCTGAAAGGTTCATATTTGGTCCCCTTTACCTAATCAACATATAACTTTGCCCAGTGACAGAAGACAAGTTGATGTAACTTGTTGTCCAAGTCCCATAAAATAATTTAAACACGGTTGAAAATGTTTCTATTTGTCTAATCTGGCATATTTGCAAGAGTATTTATTAATGTGAGATTAAAAGTCTTTTTTTTCCCCAAAGATTTACTTTGGCACTTCTTGCCTTTTCGCAGCAATCAAAGAGACAAGGAGAGGATGCTATACAGCAAAAATCTCAAGGTTGGGAATCAAACCAAGAACAGCTGTTCTGCAGACTGCAGCCATAATATTTAACTTTGGTTTAAATATCCCCACAGCTGTATACTTCATCTGGTGTTTTTCTTTGTTTTCATAATGTTGTTTGTTCAGTAAGAATGACTGTCAGATCTCCGGATTTTTAACCGCACTACAGTATTTCTGATTAACTTAGACATGCAAATTAAACAAAAATTATGAAAAGATGTTATTTTTCTTACAGCCAACAAGTATGTGAGTAATGCAATCTATCAAATCAGCATACTGAAAAGAAACTATGCAACAAGCCACTGCTTGCTGATGATCTCATTTTATTTTTTTTTAAATCCATGGATAATTGACATGACACGGTTAAATATGAAGATAAGGATACCATTTATGATTAACGCACTGGTCTATTCATTATGAATTGTTGAAACCTGAACTTTTCTATGTACAACTGTTTCATCAAACACTCTCTGATGTCTTTAGCTCGTAGGCAATATATGAGTGGGTTTATCATTGGAGGGACAAGGCTGTAAAGCATTATGATTACTATTCGGAGATCAGCACTAAATTTAATTCCAACTTGACTAGCAAAATACACAAAACATCGAGGTACATAATAAAGTGAGATAATTATCAGTTGAGTACTACATGTTGACAGAGACTTTCTACTGTTTCCCAAAGTTGTTACTTTACTTATTTCTATAAATATTGAACAGTATGAGAAAAGTATAAAGGCCAGAGGTCCTAACAGTGTAATCATTGCGCCCACAAAAGCTGGAAAAGAATAAAGGGTTCTGTCTGTGCAGGCTAGAACTGTCACTCCAATATGATCACAATAACAGTGATTGATTATGTTTGATTCACAGTAAGGAAGAGAATATGCTCTAATCACCATCATTAAAGGGGATGCAATAGCAATAATCCATGCAGTCACACTTAGCATATGGACTGTGAATGTTTTAACAATAGTTGTATATCTGAGTGGATGACAGACAGCACAGTACCTATCAAAAGCCATCAGTGCAAATATAAAAGAATTTACTGAACCCAAATAGTGAACAAGGTACATCTGGACAAAACAAGCAGTAAAGGAAATGCTCCGTGATTGAAACCAGTATCTACTGATGATTTTAGGTAAAGTTGTTGTGCTGAAGAGAAGGTCACAGGCAGACACATTTAAAATGATGTAGTACACTGGTTTATGAAGACTCTTGTTGGTTGCAAATAAGAAAAAAACTGCAGCATTTGCTTTCACAGTTACCACATAGACTAAGAATAATACAGCTGAAGCGAGACCATAATATTGTGGATGGAGTCCAGGAAATCCAGTTAGTATGAATTCGGTTACTCTGCTTTGATTCCCCTCTGACATGATCTCGAAGAAAATACCTTTAAAAACTGAAAAGCACACAATAGATCAAACTAAATCCTTATTTGACATAAAAAAGTATCCAGTAGTAGTGAATTAGTTCTCATGTAGCCGATCACAACTATTCATAGTATTACTATTGATGTCAATTTTGATATCCTTTTTTACTACTTTTATTCTGCTAAGTTATGGGTTATTATTCTAATAAATTAGATGGCTAAATTTGTATTTTGTTCTTTCATTTCAAACGTACCTTTCACAAAAGATGCACCAACGTTCTCTGATTTCTCACCAGGTGGTTGTCTGCTTAAGACCCTCCTTCAATATACCTTTTGATGCAGGCAGAATTATTGTTCATCCTCTTTGCTTTCTCTGGGGATTTCTGATGTTTTCATTTTAGTTCTCATTTGGGTGATAGTTTTCATCTCTAACATGAACAAAGGTTTATATTTTATTGATTATCATTAAAGTAGATGTGATGTGTTTCAGTTTAATGAAAGGTTGCATTCATTGGATCCCTGAAATGTAACCAAAACATAAGACAGTAGAAAAAATAGATATTTGTATTTATAGACAATATGAGAGTGGTGGACAAAGCAACTGACAGACAAATAGTACTTTTGAGACATTTGCACTGCTTATTTAACTGCTTTCTCACAACAAAATTATGTATGACTATCCTTAATTTTTAAATACTTATAAGGAGCTATACAATTAACAATTAATTTTTATTAACTTGTCGGGTATTTTTGAAAAATTAGCTTGGAATTAAAGCATTTTTCTTCTTAATCATTCATGGAATGTACATATGGTGTCTGGTATTTTACTGAACTCTTTCAAATACACCAAATGGTTTTCACAACTTATCTTAATTTCCTCTGACTTATCTGATACTTTCTAAAGTGTCAGAAAAAAACTTCTTCATTAAATTCTAGGAGATACCTTGCAAACACTGTTACAGATTTGGAGAAAGTATCTAATATATTCTAGCAAAGATCCAAAGGGTACGTGAAGAAAATTAAATCTATTTTCTTATAGCTTCTGTCTGGACAATAATTTGGTATGCTTGCCGTATCGGCTATAGAGGACAAATAAATATTTAGCTATAACTTCATCTGTGAATTAAAAAAAGTAGATATGTAAACTGCATAATGACATTTTTATGAAGGTAAACAAACACAAGGGTAAAGTAGAAAAAAAATCATCAGAATTTTCTAATTGATGTTATCCAGCTTTTTGGACTTTTCCTTGAAATTAATATTAAAATAGTTTGTGGAGAGTGACATGAATTTGAAAACAAATCCCCAGAGAGCTCAATGGGGGTAAAACATAGATTTAATAATGCTAATGGTTTAGGAATCCCACTAGAGTAAACAGCTGCATTTTATGATAAGCCCAGTGAGTATATAAAGTGATGTTAATAGAGGACTGCTAATATCCCCAGTGTTCAATAGAGGTCTCAGAGCATATGTTGTGTCTTACCTGAGTGGATTTTGTGAACCACATAGCTCCCAAAGTCTATGTATGTAATAGGTACAGGATGTGAACATTGTGCAAATTTTAAACTATCAGAGCTTTTACACATTGTAATTATCATTATTTATGAGAGCAATAGTTTTAGCCTACTAATAGTGTAAACATATTTCACTTTATTGAAATGTTTCACTCCTTTTAGTTAGAGGTGTAAAATTAGAAAGAGAATAATAGACAAATACTACTATTTTGTGTATTTTTTTCTACAAATAATGGATTAAATTTCTTTTTCATCTTTTTAATATTTTTTTAGAAATGCTTATTGAAGTTGAAATATTTTGTCACTCTCTACAAGTTTTCAATTGTTTGTGCCACGCGTCCACATGGAAATAGCGCTTTTAAGGGAACTAAAAGAGTAAAACAGATTCCAGAGTGAAAATTTCGCCCTTCCATAATTCAGTGGATAGCAAAAGTGCAACTTTGTGAAAATGCTAATCTTTTAGCCCACCTGTGACCTGACCTATAACTCCAAACACATCATACATGTAACACCAACAATGGCCGACTACATGTTCATGACATTGGACATGTAGTCTACACATGTTGTTGTGTTGACTGTTAAACTTGTGCAGGCTTTATGTACATGTCCCATACTCTATTTTTAGCACCACTTGGAGGAGTTAAAATTGTGTTTTGAGCCATTCTTGATGCCTCTGTGTGGATGAAACTTTTTTTTACAATGTGGGTGATTTTTTTTTTTAAACTGACATTTTTGAGGATAACCTTCCTCTGTATTTGTGACTAGGATGCCAGTGAATGCATATTTTGAATGTTAAACATTTAGAATCTTTAAAGAAAATAATTTCTTTAATGCACAAATACATAACATCGGAAAAACTGTTTGTACAAAAGTTTAACAAGGAACAATGTTGCATGAGATTGTTTTCAGTTGAGAACGTTCTTACTCTCCTAAGATGCATTCTGGGAAAGCTAGCACACTAATTACACCCTTGAGATGACGACTGACATGAGACCTCAATTAGCTTCTTCATAACATTCATGTTTGCTTTTTTTTTTTTTTGATTGCATAAGGTTTGAAAACAAAACATGAAAACTTTGAACTACTATAAACTCATTTATCACAAATTGAATAAGACTGCTAAACAAGAAGAATAAGGGGTGCAAAAATATTTTATATGGAATTTATTGGCGAAGAGTGAAAAGAAAATGTCTATACATGTACATTTATTTGTAAAGATAAATCCTGCAGAAATTTTACAGTGAAAGGCTGTGATAATTGAGTTGAATTGAACATAACTGAATTGACTTTAAATGAATTGCACTCCTTTCCCCTGACTCAGCTCCTTCAGACTAGCCAGCAGCAATTAGCAAGCATCTGGTGGAACTGCACATCTACTGAGATCATTAAACAAGTTACTTAGTACAGTGTTTTTCAACCACTCTCCTGCGGCACACAAGTGTATCGTGAGTGATCGTCAGCTGTGCCATGGAAATTATACAATTTCACCTACCGTATTTTTCGGACTATAAGTTGCTACTTTTTTCCTACACTTTGAACATGCGACTTTTCTGTGGATTTTTCTTAAACCACCAGGGGGCTCTTTAGCAGGAAGTTGATCATTGGAAGTCAAAATTGGAAATCAAAGAACGTGCTAATTTTCATTTAGAACAAGCACATGCTAGCAGCAGGCACGACGGAGAAATGTTTTCAAACTCATATGATGCAGCTTCTAAGTTGAGGAGTATCAATCTGGCAGTACAAGAGGGAAATAAAGCCGCTGCACGTTTCCAAAGGCATTCGTAATAGCCGCTCTGATCTAAATCAGGGGTTTTCCCCGACTGGGAGCTTAATGCTGAATGTGACAGGCAGCCAATCAGGAAGCACAGATTCTCCTCCTGCTTTCTAATGGGAAATTACCTAGGGGAATCCCAAACAGCTGAAACGGCGCATTTCAGCACTTATCGCACTTATATCGCGATGAGTTTTTTAAACGCACAATTAATCGATTTATCGTTTATCGTGACAAGCCTACCACCAAGGGATAAGGCTGTAAAGAAAATGGATGGATGGTCTGTGCTTGTTCAGGAGAAGTTTTTTCTGCAAAGTTAGTGATGTAGTTGGCTGTGTTTCCTATGTTAGAAAATATTTAAGCAGTTGGAATAATAAACTGAACTAGGCCTTAATGTTTTGTAATAATCATCAATTTGGAATGTATATAATGGACTTTGAATCAGTAAAGTACATTGAGACAATATTTGATGTGAATTGGTTCTGAATGGAATAAACTGAAGAAATTAACTTGCTTAACTGAATAGAAATGGGAATGTCACATATACTCTCCAAAAATACCAAAAAATTTGTTTTTTACTTACTGCACAGAATGAAAAATATTGGAAATTATAAAAAGTAACAAAATGTGACTATCGTAACATTCCTGTAATGCTGTACTTTTAAAACAATGCATGACACTGACTGTGAAATGGCCAGCTATTTTTTTCATATTTTGATATTTTATGAATGTGTTGGAAGAGTAAGTAAGAAAAGAAAGGATTTCATGTAAGGAATGGATTACACTCACAATTGGTGCAAACTTGCTTCATCTTTCACATAGTTTAGGTATTTACTAACGATAATTATTGTTTAATTATTGGCTAATAACTAAACTTTTTGCGTTGGGTTTGACTTTTCCTCCAACTTAGAAATGTAGTGTCTTAGTTTAGCAAAGTCTGGAGTCATTTTGCAGCCTGATGTGAAATGTCTATAAAAGTAATGCTTTTTACTGGGAAGATGGTCTAAAAGTTAGGCCAGCCTCCCCCTCATCACAAATAACAAATGTTAGTGCTGCCACCTGCTGGGAAAGAAAGGAAACACTCAACTTGTTCCATTTTGATACAGCAGAAAATGTTAGTTTTGATCACTTTGGTGTTGTTAGAGTGATCTACACTTTAACAACACCAATGTGTTTTATAGCTTGAGATGCTATCTCTCATCTTTACCAACAGAGGGCCGAAAGCTCATATTTTAGATTCTTAGTTGGATTTTATGTCATAGTTGACCTTACGTTATGTATGTTTGCATATACTTGCTGTTCATTGTATTACAGCTTATATATGAATTGCCACTTTAGCACTGTAATTATGAGTAATATCAAATTCCCCATAAAAATATCAACCAAGCAGTTAAAAGGGTTCTAACAACCTCTGGTTCCATCAACTTCCTTTTTTAAAATTTTGTTTAAAGAGTTCAAATCTATTCACTGTTTTATATAGATACAATTTGCAAGGAATGTAGTCTTTAGGCACTTTACAAAAAATTCATTTCAGTTCAATTCCAGTTCATCATAGCTTTCAAGCAGAATTCAGATTATCTGAATCTGCTAGTTCTTCCACATACTAGACTGAATACCAAGGAGCATCAAACCATTCAGCTTTCAAGAAGTTTGAACGGTTTACCACTGCAGCTTTGCTTAGTTGATTATGTGGATATTTTTAAAAAGCAGTTAAAAACTTTCTTCTCTGAACAGACTTTATTTTAAATTTTTATGGCAACTGCAGGCAAATCCTGACTGTTTGAATGAGGTTCTATCTCAGCTTCCTCTTGCCACAGGACGATGTGCCCCTGGACAAGGCACTTAACCCCAAGTTGCCTACCGATCTACGTATCGGTGGATAAATGTGCAAATGGGTAAATGTGACTCTAGTGTAAAATGCTTTGAGTGGTCAAAATGATTGGAAAAGGGCTACATAAGTTCAGTCCATTTACCATTAATTTTTATTGTGTATTATATGTTGCTTTATCATTTTTTCTTCTATTGATTGTTGAGAAGGGTAGTTTTTGAGCAGAGAAGTAGCAACATTGTTTCAATAAAATGCTTTTTTAAAAAAAAAAATCCACACAATGTTTTAGTCTTCTGAGAGATGCTTATCTCCTTTACTTTCAGAAAAATGTATTGGTTGAATGAATCAAATCTAAAAATCTAAATTTGTTAGTGGTAAGAATAATTTAGTTTCACTGAATCTATTTTGTTGAATTTGTATCTTTGTCTACAATCAATAATGTTATTTCAAAAGACTCTTTCAGACAACTTTAGCCAAAGTTGTGAAACCAAATAGAGCTTGTTTACAGCATTGCATCACAACACCCTCTGAGGTTCATTATCAGGGAAAAGTACAGAGGAGATGTCACTCTGGAGGGATCACTGTGGCACATCTAGTGCTGCTGCTTTGTAAACAGTTAGGTCATTAACCTAATGAGCAAAGTTTATATGGAAACAGTCACCAAGTACTGGTAACCATAACACAACAGTTTTCTTTTCAAAGTAGCAAAGTTAAATGAAAAGTTAATTCAAATACTGGGTGATGACAAACTCAGAGCCAACCAATAAGATGATGAAAAGAACATAGTGCTGGCTTTTTGTCTTCATCATATGGTGGAAATCAAATGGTGTGTTTGATTTCAGTTTCATTATTTTTGTGATTTGATGTTTTGTGGTATTTGCCAGATAGGACTACATCCAGCATCAAAGTAAGCAAGCCATTTGAAATGCCAATAATATTGGGATTTGTATGACCTTCAACCATATGAATCATGGTGTGATGTCACATAGATGTTTAAATGTCTATTATACACCAAACATTTTAATTTTCACTTTCAACAGTTCATATTTGTTCACTGAGCAGTCAGGAAAAAAAAAAAAAATAATTAAATTACCCTGGACCAATCCTAGTTATTATTAGTAGTAATAGTAGCAGCAGCTTTACTTACTCTTTATACAAACAAAATTTTCCAGCTTACTTGTACTGCATTAATTTGCTTTGCAGAAGCCTTCCTTGTATTTTGTAGTCCTAATGACCGTAAGAAATGTAGCATCTGTCTTTATGTGCAAGACATTGAAAAATAGTAAAAGCTGAAATATACCTCCATTCCTTTTATTTTTATTAAAGTAACGTATTTAAACAAAGACACGTATTTATAACTTCAAATATGTATGCATCATTTAAATTTGCAAGCAAACAACATAACATGAAAATGCAATATAAAAGAGCTGTAAGCAAAAGAGACCAAGTTCATTGGAAGTGTTAATAAAATGTTCAACATAGTAGGATGATAACATTTTTATTGCAATCCCAATTATATTGTTCTGGGAAAAGCAAAGTGTCATTCAACAATGACAAATAGAGAGATTTTGGAAAACTGCACACTATAACAAAACAGTTAATTAATGGACTAACATTGTTACAGCAAACTTTACTAGGACACAGGCCTAGATGAATTCAACTTAAAGTAAATTTATGAACCGAGTTGCTCACAATAAATAATAATAATAAAAAAATCACACATACAAACTGAAATTAATCTAAAATGCTGAACATATGTGTGGCTCTATTTTTTACAATGATCACTTAAAGAAGAAAACATTCCCTGTAGCTTTAGAAACATTACAGAAACTGATTAAATGCAAGTTCACACAACAAATAAAGCAGTTTTTCATGGCGACACTTTGCATTAGCCACAGTTTAAGTAATAAACTATTCACAAAGAATCCGTTTATTCTTGAAAAGGTTAAGCACTTTTTCACGAATTTCTTTTGTTTTCAATCCATAAATTATTGGATTTAATGTTGGGGGGAAGATTAACGTTGACATGCCCATAAATCTTCTTAAATGTGGGGAAACATTCTGCAGTCTGTAAGATATGATTGTAAAGAGGCCCAAGCACTCGAACAAAAGAAAAACAAAAAGATGTGTGGCGCATGTCTGCAGAGCTTTCGCTTTGGTGTCTGACTGTCTGGATCTAAAACATGCAATAAGGATGCGAAGATATGTATAAAAAACCAGACCATTAGCTATCACTTGTGTAGTAGCACTTATAAAAAGACCATAGATGTTATTAATGGTTGTATCTTCACACACCAAAGTCAACAAACTTGGATTATCACAGTAGGAGTGTGTTATTTCAGATCTACAGCGGTACAAACGCAAAAGAAGAATAAAAAGCACAGCTATTAAAACCACACAGGAAGACCAAACTAATATGATTATTTTCATAATGTGAGCATTAGTCATTACAGTGTTGTAACGCAAAGGGTAACAAATGGCGATGTATCTGTCATAGGCCATCGCAGTCAGGATGAACACTGAACCGGCTGCATAGATATGGATAAAAAAAGCTTGGGTAATGCAAGCTGAGAACTGGATCCTTCTGCTGTTTGTCAGTATCTCCTTAATGAGGTGTGGAAAGAGCGCTGAAGAACCTATCAGGTCATTGATGGGAAGGTTCACCAGGAACAGATGCATTGGCTGATGCAAAGATTTGTTCAGCACAATGGTGAAGATGATTGTAAGGTTACAGAAGAGTATGATCATGTAGTTCAGGGTTGCAAAAAGGAAAGCAGGGAAGACGCCTTCATGAGGGAGATCATAGCCTTTAAGCTGTAAGACATATGAAGTATTATCCATCATGTCCATCCTTTCAGCTTCTCAAAGTGTGAATAAAAAAACGATTTAACAAGCTCTGAAGCTCTGCATTTACAATATGATATTTACAAGCAAAAAATCATCAGAATACTTCAGAAGAACGGACGATGTTGGCATAAAGTAAAACTTCAAAATAATGATTCTGATAAACGTCTAAACACTCAAGGTCTACAAACAATTCACATACGATTTTTAACTTTTTTACCACTTGAACGTAATTTCAATTAAATCAAGTGAAACAAAATCAGACAGTCTGTACTCATTCATAAAGTAGAAAACATTTTTACATTGTTGCCTATTGACCAGTTGTGCTGATGTACAACTTTCTAGAACTAATTGGCAAGACATTAGAGGCAGTGCGGTATTTATTTTCTATTCAACTCCCATGGGAGTTACAGAACTGTGTTTTTTCTTACAATATGTGGTGAACAGGGTAACGACCAGAGGTTAGAAACTGTCTCTGTGTCGGCTAATTTTTGCTGATAGCGCTCTGTAATGCATCCTTTAGGGTAAAAGTCTAAATAACCAGTGACCAGGATGTGTTGGGTCAACAGACAGCTGCCTTTTGCTGGCCCTGTACTGGTCATGAGTAGAGCAAAGGTCAGCTCTGATAATCCTGTCTGCAGACCTGATTGTTCATTGCTGTTTTGACTTGTCTTGTTTTGTGATTGAGCCAAACCACAAAGGGATGAGTAAACACAGAACATATTTAATTAGAAAATTGTAGATGTAGGGTGATATGGCTAGAATTAAATCCACATCTTTCAACTTTTCTTGACATCACATGTTTTCTAAAGACTAAGAGAAATAAATGTAAGAGCTGTTGGTTTAATCAGACTTTTCATCAACTTAAAAACATGCATTTGGGCTGTTTGCAATTAAACAGCCCATATAGTCTTTTTTGTTGAAGAGCATTACTGCATTTGAAGTTATATTTTCAACTAGCCATCATTGGAGGTGGAGGAAAGTTTTCCAAGAATCAGTATGTTCATAATTACTTAAGTTAGCAGAAGTTGGAAAGATTGGTCTTCTTGGGTCTTAAATGGGAAAAGCTGTAAGGGTCCAGAGACGTAGTTATCAGGAAACTGATAAGGAAATTAGAGAAGGTAATATCTGATGGTTAAAACAATTTAAAAAAGAAATCCAAATTTGACTAGACGCAAATATAACAGCTTTAGTACAAGCTTGAGTTTCTCTGTTTGAGCAATTCAATACTCTTTCGCTACAGTTCCTCGGTGAATAGAATAGAAAGATATATTGTTCCTCAGTTAGAAAATTAAGGAGTACCAACAAATTAAAGGTAAATGGAGGCATCCACTTTCAAACTTGTGCTATATAAATCAGAAAAAATGTGCAACTGAGTAGAGTCATAAAAAATAAAAGGGTTATGCATCCTTGTCCAAATATGTATATGCTTATTTTGCATAAATGTTTTGACGCTACTGGTCAGATTCATGGTCTGTTTCCTTCAAGGAAAGGAAAATAATAAACAGACCATTACCAAAGTTCAATCTTATAAAACAAAAGCATTTTTTTAGGATGCAGGAATATTTCAGACTCAGTTGACGTATATAGACCCTTCCATATTATTTTTTAACTTAACAACCACAAGAGGGCAGCACATTTCAAAGTAAAATGGAGAGGTTTATGTTTACATGACTGTAAATGATGCAATGAGTTACCAGTGTGCAACCGTTGGTGTGCATAAATTGTACTGTGATACATAGTTGACTATATATCATTCTTTTACTTGTATTTAATTGGTACATTTAAGCAATTTTATCTAATTTCATAAATTGTGTCTCAAATATGTTTATCACTCAATGTAATAAACATGCCAAATTAAAGGGCCCATAAGATGAAAGCAAAAAAAAGGTTTTTTGATAACTTTATTCAGTTATTTCACTTATAATAGGGATTTAAGTTTGTTGTTAGAATTTAGTGAAATTGACAGTAAATTCAATCACCTCTTTGAAAATAAAAAAAACTAATGGACAATGTATCTCATAAGCTATAGATGACATTTTGTTCTCATTCTCACATTACAATGTTAAACAATAAAGCTATTAGGAACATCTGACTTTCATTACTTCGTACATTGATTGTAGAATGCTACACAGTATAACACATGAAAAGAAAATTAATGCATTTGCATCAGTCCTCACTGAGAAACAGACAATTATAAAAAAATATTAAATGCATGTAAATGCTGCTTGTCATAATGATATATGACATTTAATAAATATGAAAGCAGGAAAAAATATTGCAAGAGTCATAAATTATACCTAAAATGTTTTCATAAAACTCATTTTGTAATAATCAGATGTGGAGGAGTGGAATTTAAATAAAGGGTAATTATCTAACATTACATTTTATGACTATCACATGAATGATAATTGCAGTGAAACCTTCACTGCTACAGGCTTTTTTCACAACTACAATGTAAAGAAAGAAAGTCAAACCATTCCAGGTGCATCTTTAAAACTTAACTAATAAATTATTAAAATTAGTACATTATTTGTGAAAAACGTTTGCTACTTTTTCACCAATAGCTCAGTGAGACCTTTGGATTGTTTTCCATAGAATCATTATCAGTTACTGTGGCCTCTGCATGACACCTTGCAACTCAGGTCTTTAGCAAAAGCATTTCTTTTGCTAGCTGGAAGTTCTTCATCTTCTCTTTTATAACTTTTTGAAGAATTTTAAACTTTCTTTCCAGAACTCCTATGCTCTCTCACTTTTGGAGTGAGAGGATCATTTCTTTGTTTTTTAAAGTAAATTATCTGTTTGTGAACCCTTCTGCTGTAAACAGATATGTTTGTAGTTTTAAGATTAGGCTCTGATTCAAAAACCACAGGCAAACCACACAATACATTTTTTACTTCATCATTATTACTTTGTTTTACAGATGCTAGAGCAGGAAAATTGTTGCAGGACAGGATGAAATAAGGGAAACATAAAGATGGAACTAAATGTCCTCTTAGGGTCACATATATACCAACACAAGACTTTGTCACATTGCAATAAGTGTCTGTAAAAAAAAAAACAAAATCAATGCATGACTCATGTTTACAAAAACCCTAAATACCAGTTAATTTACAATCTGCACCAACTACTTTTATTCTTAAAAAGAAAGTTAATTTTATTAAAAGTGTTTCCACACACTGAACACACATTGTTCTTTAATGCGCCCTAAACAGCCCAGTGAAGAATAATATTTAGTAGGAAGAACTGATTAACATGTCCACATTTTGTGAATTTTTTACATTTGGACAAAATTTTGAAAGCTTATCTATTTTCTTATACAAAAAAGAGAGAAGTAAAATAACCTTAGTTCATATTCTAGTGAAACTTGCTGTGACACAATGGTGGCACTCAAATGTAAATTTGATTTTCAAAAATACACACTATACTTAAGAATAAAAAATAACAGTCTATGGTTTTCATTGTATATTTCAGATGTAATACAATGATCTACAGTAAAAAGTATATTTGGTGAGAATAAAAACAAACTTAAAAATAAATGTTACAGTTTTGAAAAGTTCAGATTTTAACACAGTACATTAATAAAAAAACAATTTCCTTCTAAAAAATGTCATGACTTTTTCCCTAATTTCTTTGTCTTAAGTCCATAAATGATTGGGTTTAATGTTGGGGGGAAAACTAATGTCGACACTCCTAGAAATCTTCTTATGTGTGGCGGAACATTCTTTATTCTGTATGATATGATGGTAAAAAGACCCAAACACTCCAGTAAGAGAAAAACTAATAAATGTGTAGCACATGTCTGCAGAGCTTTTGCTTTAGTGTCTGACTGTCTCGACCTAAAACATGCAATGAGGATCCGAAGATATGTATACAAAACCATCCCATTAGCTATAATTTGTGAAAGAGCACTTATAAAAAGACCATAGATGTTATTAATGGTTGTATCTTCACACACCAAAGTCAACAAATTTGCATTATCACAATAGGAGTGTGTTATTTCAGATCTACAGCGAGTCAAGCGTAAAAGAAGAATGAAGAGCACAGCTATTAAAACCACACAGGAAGACCAAACTAATGTGATTATTTTCATTATGTGACCATTAGTCATTACAGTGTTGTAACGTAAAGGGTAACAAATGGCGATGTATCTGTCATAGGCCATCGCACTAAGAATAAACACTGTACCTGCTGCGTAGATGTGAATGAAAAATGCTTGTGCAATACAAGCGGAAAGTTGCATCCTTCTGCTGTTTGTCAGTATCTCCTTAAGGAGTTGTGGAAAGAGCGCTGAAGAACCGATCAGGTCATTAATAGGAAGGTTCAGCAAGAACAGGTGCATTGGTTGATGCAGAGATTTGTTCAGCACAATGGTAAGAATTAAAGTCAGGTTGCAGAAAAGGATGATCATATAATTTAGGGCAGCAAAAAGGAAAGCAGGAAAGACACCTTCATCAGAAATGTTGTAGCCAGTTAGCTGTAAAACAGATGTGTTATATAGACTAGACATTTTTTTAATTCATAGTATCACATCAAGTTTATACGGCAAAGCATAGTTTAAGCATATCACCACTCTTTCAGCTCACACAATTTACCTTGCAATCCATAAGTGACATTTAGGATCTTAAGCACACCTTCAAAATGTTTTAGACTGACACTAAAACCTAAAGCAACCAGAGACAGGCACCCCTCTCCCCTCCAAACACATTTCTTTCACCAAAAATGAAAAATAAAATCTATATTATTTTGTGGTGTGGCTGGTGATCAGTTGAGCTAGTGCACATGTTTTTAAGGTCTAAGTGATTAGGTGTCGAGAAGTACTCCCATCTTTATAGGCGGAATTATGGTTAAACAGCACCTGATTCTCAGAGGTGTTATGGGTTTTCAATGGGTTTTCCTTTAACATTGAATCTCAAGGGAATCTGGGAAAACATAAACATAACAACAGTTAGCATACCAGATTTCTACATCTTAACACATATAGAAATACTGCTTGGTTTCTAAATGGTTGTAAAAGCTCATTGAGGTTAATGACCGAAATAATAACAACCCATTATCACCCATGAATTACGCTATTTTCCACAACTTAAAGAGAATTTTTCCCGGACTCACTTTTCATTATGGGTAAAATAAGCACAGAAACATAACATCCTGAAATAACCCCCACAATATAATTCTCAGTGTCACCCTCTTTGATTGTGGAACTCAAATCTTTATTCTTCTTTGCTCTTTTACAAATTTTGCTTATGTGATTTTATTTATGCTTTGCAGGCCAGGAACTTACAGTACATCCAGAGAAAGATAGGTGTAGGGAACACTGTGTTTTATACCCCAAGTGACGAAGTTGTACTAAGCTGTACGGTTGCAACCAATAAAAAATTAATCTGCCTAAGAATTGTTTGATCGAAAAGGTGAGTAGTGAGACAGTTTTAGGAAAATAATTGCAAACTAGGAGACTTTCCCAAAAATGTCAAAATTCTCATAGAAACATAAAGACAACAGTTTATAAGTAGAAACAGTTACTTTTAAGTGCTGATTACATGATCATAACATCTGATTTAATATTTTAAAATTATGGGTAACACTTTAATTGAAGGGGTGTTCATAAGACTGACATGACACTGTCATAAACATGACATTGCACCCGTCACGAACATGAAGTCTTTATAAATGTTTATGACAATTGTCATGAAGTGTCATTCGGTAAATAATGACACTTTCAATGCAAAGTTGCACTATAAGTTGCATTGAAAGTCCATTACCAGTGCCAACTTTGCATGATTTTGTAAATTATGATAATTTAATGCAAAGTCGGCACTTTTAATAGACTTTCAATGCAACTTTTACAGCAACTTTAAATTAAAAGTGTCATTTTTTACCGAATGACACCTCATGACAACTGTCACAAACATTCATAAAGACTTCTTTATGTTCATGATGGGTGTTATGTTGTTTTTGACAGTGTCATGTCAGTCTCATGCACACCCCTTCAAATAAAGTGTTACCAAATTATGTCAGACAGACAGAAGAATAAATTTAGGTATTTAGAAGGCGGAATTAAACAATGTAATTATAAATTAAATTTAAACAGTATGCAAACTTTTCTAAGCCGTATTTTTTTTTCTTTTTCAATTTAGACATATGAGACTATTTATTAGGGTAGGTGATGTATGCTTTGTGTACTTCCAGTCAGATTATATGGTGCTCACCATATTTTCACTTGACCTGCAAATGGAACATATTGTTCAGCTAGAGAGCAACAGAACAACAAAACTTGTGGAAAAACTCGTCACCACCAAAGAATCCCCAGACATTGACTTTGCATTGGTGGGAAACAAATGTACAGAAGCATTCTGTATTTGAAAAACTTTTATTGCAGTTGCAAAAAAATATATATAAAAAAATCACACAAACGCCAAAGAACAGTCTAATTTAGTCTCATGTACTCTGAGAAACTCTTCAGTAGGTTATGCAATGGAAACGTAAATTCTGAGGAGCATTGGAATATTGACAAAAAAGAAAAAAAATCACGTGACGATCAATTCTAAGCACCAGCATAATTATCAAAATGCATACCCAAAGAATCAATCAAAAATAAAATGGGTGTCACAGAAGTAACAAACTTCCTTTGACAATAAAATCCACCCAAAATAAATGAAAGCTACTTTGTTGGTCCCACTTGCCTTTTAAGAAATTAAATTATATTTTTCTTAAGTTCTTTGGTTTTAAGTCCATATATTATTGGGTCCAAGAACGGTGGAAAGATAAGGATAGACACCCCAAAAACCCTTCTCAGAAAAGGGGACACATTCTGAAAGCGATGAGATGATTGTAAAGACAGTATTAATTTGCAGAACCAAAAAAATGACTAAATGGGTTCCACATGTTTGAAACGCTTTTTTCCTGCTGTCACCGTTATTATTCATAATGCATGTACGCAAAATCTGTGTATATGTGTAAGTTACTATTAACAATGAACCTCCGTTAAACATGCATGTTATGAATAATCCATAATAGTTGCTTACACGGTTGTCCCCACAGGACAATTTTTGAAATGATGGATTGTTACAATAGAGATCTTCAATATCTGTCCTACAAATGTTAAACCGTAAAGTTAAAGCAAACAGTATGGCTACAGCTAAGAAATCTAAAAGCCATATAAGAAAGATTATTCTGACAACAAAAGTTGAAGTCATGATAATATTATACTTAAGTGGATTGCATATTGCAATGTATCTATCATATGCCATAACACTTAATATCAGAAAGTTTCCAGTACCATATACATGAATGAGAAAAGCTTGAGTTATACATGCAGAAGTGGAGATAATTCTGTTCTGTGTCAAAATGCTGAAAACAACCTGAGGGAAAAAACCTGATGCGCCAAGAATGTCACTAATGGGCAGATTAATAAGCAGAAGAAACATAGGTCTATGTAGCCTTTCACTCACTGCAATTGTCAATACGACCAGTGAATTACAGAATACAATAATGAGGTAGGTAAGTGTTCCCAATATAAATGCTGGATAAATATGGGTTGGGGGTAAGCCCAGGGTTGCCAGTATAACAAATTTCACTGAAGATGAATTGGCAGACATGTCTGTTGTTTTTTTATTCACCGTCATTGCGAAGAATTGCAGCCTTGTCTTTTCAGATGATGTGGTATTTTGACCTGAAATTAAAAAAATATATATTTCAAAGCAAAACCTGCATTCAGTGAAACGTTTCACCCCTGTGAGTTCTTACCCTTTGCAGTCAGTTTTGTCATGCTCACCAGTTCTGTCGTGGAAATTGTTTGCCTTTTATATAAGCCGCAAGCGACCCAAGAGAGCCTGTGTGGGATTAAAGTCATGTATCATTAAAAATAACATCAAGTACAGACACCTAAACAAATCATGACATCCGTCCGTCCATTATCTGACATGCTTATCCTTGCAGGGTCACAAAGGGTACAATGACAAAACAATAAATACAACAAATACCTTAATTATCAAGAACTTTGGCACAGATTAAATATTTTATTTACTCAATTATCCAGAAAAAGGCGACATGTTCAGAAACAAGTCGTTTATGCTTCATTTATGTAAAATTATGTATTTAAACCAGCAAAGTATTACATGTGTTAATGTGCCTTGGTGATACATATAACAGAAGAAACCAAATTTAATTTTGTTAAAATGTTACTTAAAGATGTTATATTTCTATGTCTTTTGTCAAGTAAATGTGTTTGTAGAGCACATTTACTACAAGGCAGTTCAACATGCTATATATGATGAAAACAACTAAATAAATTGTGTTGGGAACAGCAAACAAGCAACTAACTTTGTGTCAAATATCAAAAGTATTGAGTGATCAACAAATGTTGAAAGAAAAAGACTAGAATTGGTCAATGTTTCCATTATTATTAAAAATAATTATAACCATCTGGGATTATAGCCTTGATTTAAACGCAAGATGTTTTAGCACCTTTGCAGTTTTCTGGAAGTTTGTTCCAGATTAGTGATGCTAAAAACTGAATCCTGCTTCTCTGTGTTTAATTCTGACTTTGGGAATGCAGAGTAGATTTGAACCAGAAAATCTAAGTGGTCTGAAAGGTTGATAGAGTGACAAGATTTTTTTTACTGTATTTTGGTTCCAAGCCTTTCAGTCAAACTAGCAAAAGTATTCTAACGTTTCTCTAAAGCAGTGGTCCACAACCCCCGGTCCGTGGACCAATTGGTACCGGGCCATCCAAGAAATAATTAAATATTTCCGTTTTACGTATTATTTGAGTCTGGAGGATCTTTTATTTTGAAAATCCTTTAACCGGATTCTCTCGGCTACTTGCGTGCCAACATTGAGCCACAAGCAGCAAAATGAATAAGAAACGGCAAAAATGAGTAAGAAACAGATCAGATGTCTGGAAGTTTCTTTGCAAAGGGGAAAAGGCCCAGATAAGAGACAGGAGAATGGATTTATCCCGGACCGGTAGGTGGGTCCCACATTACAAGCCTCTCTGAGTAACATGCGCAGCAAAATTTCCAAGTCTCTCTGCTTTCTGGTTAGCACAGACCAACCGACACGCTGCCACCACAGTCTCTGTCTCTCTTCCACCGACCCCCACGGCTTTAAATGTATAGGTGCTGGTCCCTTGGTAACTAGCCGAAGCACCCGGATAAATGTCTAAAGCTACTTTGTTGACATCAAGAATGTCAACAAAACAGTCCGATTCCGGTCGCGAGGAGAGCCTTCCGACTGGAATGGGGCGGCCGGACGATGGTCACCCTTCTCCGTTGGCGCACAGTATGTTTGTGGAGAACGTGATGCTAGATGACCTGCAGACGACCTGATTATTAGGTGGGTAGGTAGATACATAGACATGGTCTATGGGTAGATAAGTCAGTCAAACTTTATTAACAAACCAGTTTTTTGACAACTATCCCAGCATGCACTGTGCGCTTCTTCTACGGGGAAAATGAAGTCAGCAGCTGCTTACTGTAGTTGCTAGACCTGTTGTGGCTCAATATTGGTCCATATATTAGGCACACCAGTTATATATGGAGGACCAAAACTGAGAGGACCAAAACTGACATAATAATAAATAAAAGAATAAATATATAAAAAAATCAATATAAAAATAAAAGTAGAAATATATAAATAAAATAATAAAATAAATATATATCCAACATAATAATAAATGAAAGAATCAATATAAAAATAAAAGAAATAAATAAAAGAATCAATATAAAAATAAAAGTAGAAATAAAAGCTTAAATACAGTATATACTTTGCTTTGATTTTATTACTTCTCCCTTTTCCGTTTGCTGTATTTATTTCTGTATTGTTTTCTGTATTTATTTCCGTATTTATTTCTTCCTAAATTTACTTTTTTACTTCGTCCGTATGCTAATGACGTGGGCTGTCTTCTACATGTCCTGCTCTCTATTGGTCAATAAACAGGAAACAGAACCATCCGTGTGCAGATCGATTGTTAATGTCTACCTACTCGGCCGCTCAACAGTCCTCGGGAAACCTGACCGAAAAATTCACGAATACTCATTATCTTAAAGATACAATAAAAGGTAAGGATAATAACTGCATTTAAGTGTTAGATAGCCGTCATTACTCATTTTCAATCCATCATTCTCTCACTCTGTATAAAATAAACAGACTCCGATCGGAGAGTAAAGCAGCTGGCTGTAGCTTTAGCCACAGTTAGGAAACATAAACACCGCTGATTGTCAGTGCTGTAACATTTAGAGGTTCACTTTCTTTATCAACATTAATAAAACAACATTTAAGTGTTAGATAACGGTTATTACTCTTTGTCAATCCACCATTCCTTGACTGTACATAATAAACAGCCTCCGATCTGAGAGTAAACCAGCAGCAGTAGCTTTAGCCACAGTTGGGAAATGTAAACACCGCTGCCTGTCAGTGCTGTGTTGTTAAAAGCTTCTCTAAAATCACTGACATCTTCCAACACTGTTGTTTAGAAAAGCATTTTAAATAATGATTTAAGCACCATCTGCTAAATAATTTACATATTCTGTTGTGATTCATTATTTCTCCATTTGTTTTGTTATCCACCTTTCTCAACAGTAGCAGACCTAACAACCTACCACATCTGAGATGGTCTTGTTCCTCTGTCCATGGAAGGTTCAGTCAATCAGCTGTGGGACATCTGCTGCCTAGTCAAAGTATCATGGGCCTCTTGATTTAAAAGGACACAAACCAGGAGCAGAGGGGGCTCTGGATGAACACTCACTACTGCTAGCAGCTGTTATAAATTAAATCTTTGTGTATCTATTCTGTAGTTAATATCTATATGTATCTATTAATAAATGAATTGATGTTGTGTAGAGTTCTGTAAAAAACTATTGTAAATAGCTTCTCTTGAGTAATCTATGTGCAACCTTTACATTTAAATTGCTTCTTTTTGTAAATTTTACACATCTTGCAACAAAATATGTGGAGGAGAGGAAATGCTAAAATTAAAGCTGCCATTGTGGAACAAAGAGATAAGATTTGTGGCTGTTTCTTTAAAACATCTATGTAATAATTATATTAAACACTGTACATGGTTACTACGTTACACAAACATAATTACCACAGTTAACAATTTAAGTCATTGATAGAGAAAATGTATTAACAAAAGGCATATCAATTTTATTTCAACATTATGTACTCAGGGTTTACAACTTAAGAAGACGTCCATGTTGGGTCCTTGGCAGGGGGCCAGTCTGCAGTGAACTGGTGTCAGTCTGCAGTGAACTTGTGTCAGTCTGCAGTGACCTGGTGGATGACAGAGGCAATGATCTACTGTAGTGAGCAGTTTGAAGCAGAAGTCCCACCATGTGATCCACAGGGTTTTCCCGGCTGAGCACAAACTTCATGCACTTCATTTCCACAGGCACCAGAGCAGAATCGAGTGTAACCGGTTAAAAGGGATATAAAGGTGTTATTCCTATATTATCAATTTCTACTGCCAAGTCTACAACCACAGGAAAACAAAGTATAAGAAACTTAACCTTATAATCATAACATCTGATAAATATTCATTGGAGAAATGTGAAGTTAATGAGCTAATCATTAGCTACCATCTACTAGGTTTTCAACTCAAAGAAAAAATAAAAAGTACTTGCAGAGACTTCTCCTGTTTCAAAGGGTTTTTTTTTTACTTATAAAAATAACAAAAATAATGTCCACGTTGACTTCAAATATAAACGTTAATTTGTGGTACAAAACCTTTAAACCTTTTCACTCCTCACTGTCACTCCACCAAACAATCAAATCAGCCCCAGCAGCTGCTTCTGCCTGTTAATCACTGCAGGAGGCTGAGTGACAAGGAAGAGGGTGTAAGCCAAACAAATACATAAATAAATGTACAATAGATCTAACATTCACATAACCTTAGATCTGCGAAAAATAATTTAGCAAAAAATAAATTAATTCTTAATAGGCTCCAACATATAAGTTTATAGAGCTCATCACATTTCTCCAATGAAATGTTAATATCTATCTATCTATGGAGTATCAGGTGTTTGGCATAACTGTCAAGTTTTAGACTTGTGGCTACAGGTAATGTCGCTACTTAGCGGGAGATTAAACTGGGGTAAATAAGGAGGTTTAATACGATCATGTATTTTACATGACGGGTGGCAACCAGTCTATACTATAAAAATATGATTAATACTAGAGCCTAAATACGATCTATTTCCAAAACAGAAAGGCTACGTAATGTTAGCCAGCTAACAAATTACTATTGCTAGCCTAGCATATCAACTAACAGCTAGAAAGAACCGAAACACAAACCTTCGTAGTCAAACCGGTGTCAATCAGCGAGGAATTTGTCCAGTTTAGATTATGTATAGATAGTGGATGTTGGTTGACGTGAAAAGGGTCCATAAGGCTCCGAAGAGGACCATGAAGCAGACATTAACAATCGATCTGCACACGGATGGTTCTGTTTCCTGTTTATTGACCAATAGAGAGCTGGACATGTAGAAGACAGCCCACCTCATTAGCATACGGACGAAGTAAAAAAGTAAATTTAGGAAGAAATAAATACAGAAATAAATACGAAAATAAATACA
Organism: Poecilia picta; assembly: GCA_033032245.1. Classification (NCBI taxonomy): domain Eukaryota; kingdom Metazoa; phylum Chordata; class Actinopteri; order Cyprinodontiformes; family Poeciliidae; genus Poecilia; species Poecilia picta. The sequence continues at coordinate 25,305,741 of CM065365.1, read as the reverse complement.
GAAATAAATACAGCAAATGGAAAAGGGAGAAGTAATAAAATCAAAGCAAAGTATATATTTATGCTTTTATTTCTACTTTTATTTTTATATTGATTCTTTCATTTATATATTTCTACTTTTATTTTTATATTGATTCTTTCATTTATTATTATGTTGGAGATATATTTATTATTTTATTCTTTTATTTATATATTTCTACTTTTATTTTTATATTGATTCTTTTTTATATATTTTTTCTTTTATTTATTATTATGTCAGTTTTGGTCCTCCATAGTTATAAGGCGCACTGTCGGCTTTTGAGGAAATTTAATGTTTTTAGGTGCGCCTTATAGTGCGGAAAATATACGGTACTAATAAAAACAGATGTTAGACTTTTTTGTAATGTTTTCACATACAAAAAGTGATTTACAGATTTTCTCTCTTCTACAAAATCTGTTTTTGTTCATTTAAATAAAATGCTGTATGTTTAGTTTATTGCTGCACAGACAAAGTAAAACAAATACACAAATTATGGGTAACACTTTAATTGACAGGGTGTGCATAAGACTGACATGACACTGTCATAAACATGACATAACACCTGTCATGAATATAAAGAAGTCTATGAATGTTTGACTATTGTCATGAAGTATCATTCGGTAAACAATGACACTTTCAATGCAAAGTTGCTCTAAATGTTGCATTGAAAGTCCATTAAAAGTGCCAACTTTGCATGATTTTGTAAATTATGATAATTTAATGCAAAGTCGGCACTTTTAATAGACTTTCAATGCAACTTTTAGAGCAACTTTGCATTGAAAGTGTCATTATTTACCGAATGACAACTGTCATAAACATTCATAAAGACTCATTCATGTTCATGACAATGTTGTTTCTGACAGTGTCATGTCAGTCTCATGCACACCCCTTCAAATAAAGTGTTACCAAATTATGTCAGACAGACAGAAGAACAAATTTAGGTGCAAATTATGGTATTTATAAAACTGAGTTAAATAATGTAATTATAAATTAAATTTAAACAGTATACAAACTTTTCTAAGCTGTATTTTTTTTTTCTTTTTCAATTTAGACATATGAGACTATTTATTAGGGTAGGTGATGTATGCTTTGTGTACTTCCAGTCAGATTATATGGTGCTCACCATATTTTCACTTGACCTGCAAATGGAACATATTGTTCAGCTAGAGAGCAACAGAACAACAAAACTTGTGGAAAAACTCGTCACCACCAAAGAATCCCCAGACATTGACTTTGCATTGGTGGGAAACAAATGTACAGAAGCATTCTGTATTTGAAAAACTTTTATTGCAGTTGCAAAAAAAAATATATAAAAAAATCACACAAACACCAAAGAACAGTCTAATTAGTCTCATGTACTCTGAGAAACTCTTTAGTAGGTTATGCAATGGGAACACAAATTCTGAGGAGAATTGGAATAATGACAAAAAAAATCACGTGACGATCAATTCTAAGCACCAGCATAATTATCAAAATGCATACCCAAAGAATCAATCAAAAATAAAATAGGTGTCACAGAAGTAACAAAATTCCTTTGACAATAAAATCCACCCAAAATAAAGGAAAGCTACTTTGTTGGTCCCACTTGCCTTTTAAGAAATTTAATTATACTTTCCTTAAGTTCTTTAGTTTTAAGTCCATATATTATTGGGTCCAGGAATGGTGGAAAGATCAGGATAGACACCCCAAAAGCCCTTCTCAGAAAAGGGGACACATTCTGAAAGCGATGAGAGATGATTGTAAAGACAGTATTAATTTGCAGGACCAAAAAAATGACTAAATGGGTTCCACATGTTTGAAACGCTTTTTTCCTGCTGTCAGCGTTATTATTCATAATGCATGTACGCAAAATCTGTGTATATGTGTAAGCTATTATTAAAAATGAACCTCCGAAAAACATGCATGTTATGAATAATCCATAATAGTTACTTACACGGTTGTCCCCACAGGACAATTTTTGAAATGATGGATTGTTACAATAGAGATCTTCAATATCTGTCCTACAAATGTTAAACCGTAAAGTTAAAGCAAACAGTATGGCTACAGCTAAGAAATCTAAAAGCCATATAAGAAAGATTATTCTGACAACAAAAGTTGAAGTCATGATAATATTATACTTAAGTGGATTGCATATTGCAATGTATCTATCATATGCCATAACACTTAATATCAGAAGGTTGCCAGTACCATATAAATGAATGAGAAAAGCTTGAGTTATACATGCAGAAGTGGAGATAATTCTGTTCTGTGTCAAAATGCTGAAAACAAGCTGAGGGAAAAAAACCTGATGCGCCGAGAATGTCACTAATGGGCAGATTAATAAGCAGAAGAAACATAGGTCTATGTAGCCTTTCACTCACTGCAATTGTCAATACGACCAGTGAATTACAGAATACAATAATGAGGTAGGTAAGTGTTCCCAATATAAATGCTGGATAAATATGGGTTGGGGGTAAGCCCAGGGTTGCCAGTATAACAAATTTCACTGAAGATGAATTGGCAGACATGTCTGTTGTATTTTTATTCACCGTCGTTGCGAAGAATTGCAGCTTTTGTCTTTCCAGATGATGTGGTATTTTGACCTGAAATTAAAAAATATATATATATTTCAAAGCAGAACCTGCATTCAGGAAAACTTTCACCCCTGTGAGTTCTTACCCTTTGCAGTCCGTTTTGTCATGCTCACCAGTTCTGTCGTGGAAATTGTTTGCCTTTTATATAAGCTGCAAGCGACCCAAGAGAGCCTGTGTGGGATTAAAGTCATGCATCATTAAAAATAACATCAAGTACAGACACCTAAACAAATCATGACATCCGTCAGTCCATTATCTGACATGCTTGTCCTTGCAGGGTCACAAAGGGTACAATGACAAAACAATAAATACAACAAATACCTTAATTATCAAGAACTTTGGCACAGATTAAATATTTTATTTACTCAATTATCCAGAAGAAGGCGACGTTCAGAAACAAGTCGTTTATGCTTCATTTATGTAAAGTTATGTATTTAAACCAGCAAAGTATTACATGTGTTAATGTGCCTTGGTGATACATATAACAGAAGAAACCAAATTTAATTTTGTTAAAATGTTACTTAAAGATGTTATAGTTCTATGTCTTTTGTCAAGTAAATGTGTTTGTAGAGCACATTTACTACAAGGCAGTTCAACATGCTATATATGATGAAAACAACTAAATAAATTTTGTTGGGAACAGCAAACAAGCAACTAACTGTGTCAAATATCAAAAGTATTGAGTGATCATCAAATGTTGAAAGAAAAAGACTAGAATTGGTCAATGTTTTCGTTATTATTAATCAAAGACAATTATAACCATCTGGGATTATAGCCTTGATTTAAACGCAAGATGTTTTAGCACCTTTGCAGTTTTCTGGAAGTTTGTTCAAGATTAGTGATGCTAAAAACTGAATCCTGCTCCTCTGTGTTTAATTCTGACTTTGGGAATGCAGAGTAGATTTGAACCAGAAAATCTAAGTGGTCTGAAAGGTTGATAAAGGTCCTCTCAAAAGACGTTTTTACTGTATTTTGGTTCCAAGCCTTTCAGTCAAACTAGCAAAAGTATTCTAAAGTTTCTCTAATCTACAGTGAACCAGTGCAGGGACTGGGTTGATGGGCTCGATTTTTCTAGTTTTAAAACATGAGCAGTTCTGTATCCGCTACAGCTGTCTGACTTTTTAAACAAACCTGTGACCAATTCAAGTGATGAGTAATCATTAAAACTAATGATAAACACACAAATATGTTTCTAACAATCTTAATGGGACAATAGTAATGCTAGAAGTCTGACTTTGTAACTGTCTTTATGTGTTCCATCACTACACCCAGATTTCAGATCAGATCACTAGTTTCTATCTTTACTAACTGAAGCTTCTGACTCTTGATTGTTCCTCTTTAGGTCGAAAGATAAACTGGACTTTGTAACATGTAACTGATCCGATGAGAAGTTACCTACTGATAAAGAAGAAAGTCCCTGTCCTTTTGGTAAAATTGAGCTAGTGTACCACAGAGTCCAGCCCAGCTCTCCGGTCATTTCAATAATTCGTCATGGTCGACCATGTCAAGTCAGGGTTTCCCCCAGTGTATTATAAGCATGGCGGCTCGCCATGCTTTTCTAGCCCCGCCGCCAGGCTAACCGTTGCGCTGTTTCAGCTTTTGGGATTCCCCTCTGTAATTTCCCCTCAGAAAGCAGGTGGAGAATCCGCGCTTTCTGAGTGCCCCCTGCCCCTCCCAACACCCCGACCGCAAGGCTTAGCAGGTTTTCTGGGGGAAACCCTGCAAATGTTGCACTGAGGTCCAACTGACCTCAGTGCAAATTCCATAGTCTTTATTTATGTGGAAATCACTGGACACTTTCAGAAGGGCAGTACTGTGATGAGCATAGAAACTGAAACCAATCAGCATAATTATCTGGCATTAACAAGATAAAAGCAACAGACACGGCATTTCAAGTAATTCCAAGTGCCGCATGTTTTATAGCAGAAGCTGAAAGACTTTTATGGATAAAACATATGAAGGCTGTACTTGGTTTAGCCTTCATGTCTTGTTGAAAGTGTAACTCTCTCTTACTCTTGCTGTCTAAATCAACCGTTTGGATGTTAGTATTAGCTTTTGACTCATTTACTCTGTTTGGGGAAATAAAATTGAATTTTTTTTTGTTTGTTGGTTTTGAAGGGCAAGCCACCTGTCAGAGACAATTAAACTGAAAATCATCCTATTTCTGTCCACTGTAGAATTATCTATGAAGTACATTTTCTATGTGAAAATTATTGTATTTTGAGAGGACTCCTTTCAGCAGTGTAAATCCACCAGAACATATGACATGATTTTCTTACTTTAGAAAATCATGATCTAAATTAGATCGAAAAATCTAATTTAGATTTTCCGATCATGATTCAGTATCATTTCAAATGTGTATTTGAAATGTGAGTTTCAGGGCCTAATTTCACCTCGAGCAAAACTGTACTAATCCTCAAAGTGAACCTTTTTGTAGGGAACTGGAGTAATCAGTGTATTAGAAATAAAATAAATGATTTCGACCTTGAACTTTGTTTTAGAAAGTAAGTTTTTATTATAGCATAATCATACTTGACATCTTGTTTATTTACATGATTTTGTTTAAAACTCACAGCTTTCTTTTATATGAAAAACATAAATGGTTCAAAAAACATTGAAAAATTATATTTGGGATTAGTCCATTTTAGATGTTTTGCATAGAATAATTTCAAAGGTCTTGCATGTTAAATTATGGACAAAACCACTCATAATTTACACAGGCATAAAAATCTTACATGTAACTAAAAGAACAACATTTAACAGGTCACCATTGTTTTCAGTTCTATAAAATAAACTTTTGCTCATAGTATCACATCAGGATTGAAAATTGCAAACATAATAAACCACAAGACATTTTGATTGAAAAAACATGACGCCTTTTCATACACAGCAATAAAAACAGTATTTTTATTATGGATTCATAAAAACATAAACTACGGATTTATTATGGATCATTCACATCAGGTTTCTGATTTTCTGCCTTGTTAAATTTGTGACTTTGATCATATAAAAGATTAGTAAATAAAGGTTCTCCAGGATCTGAGTGAAATTCAGGAAGATATGCTGCTCTTGAAGACACTCAGGAAGGTTCTGCGTATTTCACTGGTATAGAGACCATACACTATAGGGTTAATAAGTGGAGGTAAAATAAACATTAGCATCCCCATTACCTTTTGTAAGTCAGGGGAAATATTTTGGAACCTATGCGATAAAACAGTAAAAGTTCCTGCAATCTCAAACATGACGAGAATAACCACCTGTGCAACACACGTGTTCACTGCTTTTGCCTTTGCATCAGATTGCTTCCTACTCAAACATGCAACCAGAATTTTAAAGTAAGAATAGGCCTGGATAGACATACTTAAAACTTGTATGAAAACTGTGATAAATAGCCCAATTATGTTGTTGAGAATTAAGTTCCCACACGTGAGTTTCAGGAGAGACTGGTTGTCACAAAATACGCTCAGTATTGCAGATCTGCACCTGGGCAGCCCTGACTGGAGAGAAAATAGAGACAGGATACAGACAAAGTCAGAACTCCAAACCAGGAAAATAATAAGAGCAACAATCCTTGGAGTCATGACAGAGCTGTAGCGTAATGGCATACAGATGGCAATGTAGCGATCAAACGCCATGGCTGCAAGAACAAATAAAATTCCACCGGCACACATGTGCAGAAGAAAAGCTTGTAGAACACAGAGTGGATAGGAAACTTCCCGAGTCTCTGTAACAATATTTGAAAGTACTTTTGGAAGCATGGCAGTTATTCCTATTAGATCATTCACCGGCAGACTAATCAGGATAAAATACATGGGCTTGTGAAGGTTTTTCTTCAGAATAATCAAAGATATCAGAGTCAGGTTGCATGACATTCCAAACAAGTAAACGGCTAGACCAAACAAAAATATTGGATACTTTCCTCCAGGTGGAATAGAAAATGTCTCCAGTGTTAGAGGAGAACTGATTCCAAATGAGCTGTTTTCCATGTTAATCAGATTGATCGAGATAGAAAACAATCATTTATACCCATTATTTGAAATCGAGCCAGAATTTGGAGAAGTAACAGTTGACACACTTCATGTTTCACTAAATGGCAGGGTGGACTGGTGATGACTGCTGTGCATCGCTTGTTTTATTGTTTCTCACTTCCTCGTTTCCATCACTATTTACCTCAGGGATTATCAGTGGCCTTGCAGGATTTAGATCAGAACTTCTCCAACTTTTTAGAACAAGGATTACTTACGCCAACATCTTTTCAGTCTGATAGACATTTTTTAACAGCAGAAGCATAAATCTACATAGTTTCTCCATGATCTATTATAGGATGTAGTTTATGCTTAAATGTCCAAGTTTCTTCAGAACCAATCTTTTGAAGTCAGAGTTTCAAAGGGGAAACTACAAAGTTAAACCTGACTGCCCTGCAGACAGAAAGCTGCTTGTAGGCCAAACAAACAAAGCTGACAATTTTTACTCCTTTCCACCAGTATGTACTCAGCATGGCTTGACTCTGAAATGGACAATTCAGTTAAGTTTCTTTATGTATCACCAATTCACAACAAATGTCCTCTTGAGGGACTTAACAACACATGTATTTTGGTTCAAACACACATACATTCCAATTAATCATAGTTATCAAATAGTAATTTAAGAATAATGCACCATTAAAATTAGTTTAAAAAGTTTTCCAATTAATCCCTGCAGATTAAAACATTCACTCCTTCTGGATCACCATGTATTTCTTGCGCTGTGTCTTTTACTTTACAGAAGATTATTGCAGCGTCCGAAGTGAGGCCCTCTAAGGGATTAAGAGTGGCCCTCAAGATGCAAATCTGACCTGCAAGTTTGATTCAGATGGACACTTTTTTTCTATCTTTTCATGTACAAATAAAATCTTCTTAAAACAACAACACTTTAGGTACAACAAAAAGCATTTCTCATCTGTTAACCAGGCTTCTGCATTCATCTTAATTTTGTAGTCACTGGAAGTATAAAAATTCAGCAATTTATAAGCACCCATGAGTTCATCCGGGCCTATTGGTTAATACAGCAAGCGTTGTTGCTGAAAAAATTGTAGTCCACAACACACTCAAAAAATTAGAAAATGTGTCTACTAATAAACACAGATGTTAGACTTTTTTTAATGTTTTCACATATAAAAAGTGATTTACAGATTTTCTCTCTTCTATAAAATCTGTTTTTGTTCATTTAAATAAAATGCTGTATGTTTAGTTTATTATTGCACAGACAAAGTAAACAAATACACAATAAATTTAATTGCTAACTTAAAAAAAGTAGCATCCAAGTGCTTTAAACTAGACAGTTTTGGCCTTCAGGGCAAAATGTTTGGACACTTCTACTTTACAGAAATTACAGCGTTTTGGAACCTGAGATCTTCCTGCTGTACAGCAACGTCGGTGACTGCAACTCTAGTCAAAATACTTTGCATCAAATTTACTAATCAGCTCAGATATTACCTAAGCTGGATAAACCACAATTATTATTTTTTAAAATTGTGGTTTATGAAAAACATTTGACGGGAGCAAACTATTAGACATCTGTGACATAACGCTCTTCAACATGGAAAAATTGCATCAATCGGTTGTTACATTATGCTGTCAAAACACTCTTAATAATGAGACCCTTTGAGATGTGATTAAATTATTGTTATTAACTGTCTCACAAAATAATTAATCCCTGGACAAATGCTAAGCACCTCGTACCTCCATCTAATGTAAATGTTATTTCCCACTAAGGGACGTTCAACAACTCTCTTGGGTGGCGGCATGTAAATCAGTTGTTAAGTTGGCAAATGAGGCAACTTTGAAAACTTCCTAGTGTGTTATTTACTAAATGAAATGAGCAACAGTGGTTACAAAATAAGCAAAAATGTCTCATTAATAGACCATTTACATTGTTTTGTTCCAGCAGCATATTTAATTGAAACAGAGCACTGGAGTGGTCATCTTAGTCCACAGGGAACAGAGACCATAAAAGCACAGTTGGGACATCGGGAAAAGCTAATCATTTTACCCCAGAGAAACTAACTTTATTAAACTGACAATGATTTCATGGTCATGCTGAGCTCTTACTCATTTTGTTGTATCTTTCTTAGTTTACCGCATATGAATCGTTTTACCACTTGTGTCCTATCAAATTTCAGAGCATGTTCTTTGTTGTTGTTTGTTTGAGACATTTTCTGGAAGTTCTCACAAGAGAAGGCCATAACAAGGACCAGAGTGTGTGTACATGTTTAAGTGGTTGTTTTTGGTAAGCCTGCTTGTTCAAGCGTAGCAATAATGATGACATGGATGACAATATGGTTTTTCCTTTACCTTCACTGAATGTGTTTATGTAATAAATAAGAGGTCCGTTTCTTTTTTTTTCTTTTGTTTTTCTTTTTTCATTATCAAGAGCCCATTAGTGGGAATCCCTGTGATGTCATTAAATAACCAAACTGGAAAGCACAGAAGCTTTTCTTTCTCTCCGCTCATTGAGAACATGCATGTGAACACCGTAATATTGTTGGCCAAGTAAGAAGAAACCTTTGATCCAGAAGTTGCTGTTTGTGTGTCCTCTGACTGTTCTCCAGACAAAAGTAAATCTAAACTTGGCTTGTCTGAACTCCTGCAGAAAAGACTGACAAAATGGTGCCTCATTGTTTTAAGAACAATAATCTATGGTTAGACCTGCAACTAATCTTGAGAAAGGACTAGCTGGGAAGAAAACACCAAACTCGTCCCCCAAACCTGGGGTGGTTTTGTGGGCTGCATTTAGAGGAGCCTTTTATTTTGGACAACTTTGCCGCATCACTGTGCTGGGGCCTTCAAATGCCCCTTCGAAGGATGCAGCACTTGAATTTGGAAACACATGATTATTCACCATCTTGTTGTGTGTCCATAAACCTTTGAAGTTGTCATCTTGGTAGCCCATTACTCTATTAAGTCAGTCACTGTCATGGTTAGTTGACACATTAAAAATAAACTGCCCAAATGCCATTGATTGCTAATACAATATTTTAATGAAATTCAAATTCCTCATATCAAAACTTGGTTTTTAAACCTACATATTCACAGTGATATTAATGCATTATTGAGTGGGTTATTGGTTTTGGTTTATTCTCATTTGTTTTTATTTTGTGTTTTTTTGTTTGTTTCACTTTTACTTAGAAGTTTAATGTTTCTAGCTAGTTAGAGTATTTTTTTCTGGAAGTTGAGTTATTTTGTCAATAAACTCATATTCTGAAGAGAAGAAACTGTGTTTGTGGTCTATGTATAAGTGGTGCTTGATTGAGAATGACAACATTTTAATAAGACAGTGTTCTGTAGTGAATGAAGTGTGTTTTATAAAACCACACTTCACCAGGAAGGTATTAATAAAGCCATAATTTACAGAAACTGAGAGCTGTTTGGTTATATTTCCCCTATAGTCAGGTGATGCCCGACTTGGTAACTTTGATCAAAATTGCCACATTTGCTAAAACCTAATTTTTCCTATTCATAGCCAAACCAAGCATTTTCCTGCACAACATCTTTATTGTAAGTTTACTTAAAGATACCAAGTGTTGATTTGTTTTGTTGTTTTGCTGTTTTGTTGTTTTATCCTGGTAATACTGTAAATGAGTAAAAAAAATGTCTTAATGTAATGAGGAAAACTTAAGTTCTAAAGAAATCCCACATCTGCACATGTGGGAAAATCCTTCTCACTTAAAGGCAGGACATAATCCAGCTCTACTAACCCATAAAAGGAAATAAAATGTCAACATCTAATTAACTTGGGAATCACTCCAACCCCAGCAAAGTATTTATGATTGCAGACATTCCTCAGTCTGGCATCAGAAGTTTTGTGGTTTTGTAGAGTACTTCTATTACATATGTATGTCAAGAATAAAGGTAAGCATGTTGCTCCTGATTAATATTTTTACTTTAAATCAAATTAATCTGCATGTTTTTTTCCTCCTAATTTATATTAGTAATGTAACGGATAAGACATTACAGATAACATTTCTGCTCAGATGATGGTTTACAACTTGATGAAAAAACATGCAGTGATCTGAAAGTTTTTATAAACATTTATTTATAAACATTTATAAATACATTTTAGTACACAATTAAAATTTTCACTATGGTCAGTGTTCAATAGTTTTATATATTAACTTGTTGCAATGTACTGTTTTTTTTTTTTTTTAGATTTTTCACCACATGAATAAAAATGGGGGAAAATACTTCAATGCCATCTGATATCCTGGAGATCCAAGGATTTGAAATATCTCCAGAGTACATATACCCTCTGTTTTTCTTACTTTTGTTCGTATACTCCACTCTGCTCTTTTCTAACGTCGGCGTTCTCACACTTATCATAAAGGAGAAGAGTTTGCACCAGCCCATGTACTTCCTCTTCTGTAACCTGTCTGTGAATGACCTGATCGGCAACACGGTCCTGCTGCCTCAGCTTATGGCTCATGTCCTGTCCACCAAACGTTTCATCACCTACAACCAGTGTTTGCTTCAAGCTTTTCACAGCCACACCTTTGGATCTGCATCGCACATGATTCTTGTCGTCATGGCTATCGACAGATACGTGGCAATCTGCCACCCTCTGAGGTACGGCTCCATCATGACTAATAAAGCCGTGATCGGCCTGTCTGCCACTGCCTGGGGCGTTTCCTTACTGCTAGTGTCTGTGCTCTTAGGTCTCACAGGCAAGCTGTCCCGCTGCAGATCAGTTATACAAAACGCCTTCTGTGACAATCCATCACTGTTCAAGCTTTCTTGTGAGGACGTGTCCATTAATAACATATATGGTCTGGTTTTTACGGTGCTGCTGTTTACCTGTTCGATGGAGGCATCACTGCTACTTACATCAGAATAGCTCTCATCTGCTGGATGAAGAAAAACAAGGAGATGAATAACCGAGCGCTTCAAACCTGCTCAAGTCACCTCATTCTTTATCTGATTATGCTCTGGTCAGGGTTCCTAACTATTATATTGCATCGAGTTCCAAATTATCCCGACTTAAGAAAGATTGCATACATTTTATTTCAATGTCGTGCCTGCCAATTTAAATCCTATTATTTATGGACTACAAACAAGGTCGTTACGAGATAAGATTACACAAATACTCAAAAGAAAAACTGTAATTCCCATCTAGATGTTTTTTTCCTCTGCATTTTTACTAAACCAGTACCCTAATTCAATTAAAAGCTTAGAGCTTATAGGATTGTGAGACATTTTCCAAAAAAGGAATGAGCTATCTCTATGTTTTTCCACACTGTTAAAAAATATATCTGATGTATATTCTGGTGCACTCTGTTGGCACTTCTTTTTTAAAATCACTGTCACACACACTGAATAAGCAACAACTTCCATATTTTGGTCAATTTGGTAAATATTCTGTTAATCTGATTTTGATAGTATGAGCAGTCGGCTATGGAGTACTACTGTGGCTAAAAATTTTTAGTTAAATAAAAATGAACTCTTAAAAAATTAACTCCATATCTAGCTAAAATACACAGTCCAGTCACATTAATGTGACCATCTGTCAAAAGCCAGAATAACCACCTTTCGCAGAGCGAACTGCTACGAGACGTGCAGGAAGAGAGTCACTTAGGTCCCTGAAGGTCTTCTCTGGGATGTTGAGCCATGCCGACTCTAATGCCGTGGCCAGCTGCGCTAGATTACGCGGTTGAGGATCCATGGCGCGAACAACTCGATCGAGATGGTCCCACAGATGCTCGATTGGGTTTAAGTCAGGTGAGTTTGCTGGCCAGGGGAGGACGGTAAACTCATCCTGGTGCTCTTCGAACCACGCACGTACACTGGCAGCTGTATGGCACCTCGCATTGTCCTGCTGGAAGATGCCATCATCCTGAGGAAAAACAATGCGCATGTAGGGGTGGACATGGTCCGCAAGGACAGATGCGTACTTGTATTGATCCATCGTGCCTTCCACAATAATGAGTGAACCCAGAGAATGCCAGGAAAACATTCCCCAGACCATAATGCTCCCGCCTCCAGCTTGGACCGTTCCTGCAATGGTTGCAGGGTGGTTCCTTTCAGAGGTTTCACGCCTTATACGCCAACGTCCATCTGTCCGATGGAGCATAAAACGCGATTCATCTGAAAACGCTACCTGTCGCCACTCAGTGGACGTCCAGCTGCTGTACTGGAGTGCAAATTCTAGCCTTCGTCGTCGATGAACACCAGTCAGCATAGGTGCACGAACCAGGCGTCCGCTTCGGAGGCCCAGACGCAGCAATGTTCGCTGAATAGTGGTTTGGGAGACACTTGTGGTAGCCCCTTGGTTAATTTTAGTGGTCAGTTGCTCAACGGTAGCCCGTCTATCTGCCCGAACGCATCTCCGCAACCGTCGTTCGCCTCTGTCATCTATGGCCCGTGGTGCACCACATTTGCCACGTCGTTGATTTTGGACAGTCCCATTTTGCCATGCACGGTACACTTTTACCACGGCGGCACGCGAACAGTTCACAAACTCAGCCGTTTCGGAAATGCTTCCACCCTTGGCCCGAAAGCCAATGATCATGCCCTTTTGGACGTCGGATAAATCGCTTCGTTTCTGCATTACGCCAACGATTGAAATGTTTTCCGAAGCCCACACACACCCTTTATATACGCTCAACTGCACTGTGCTGCCACCTGCCTTCTGTGATTGGTTATTTAACTCTGAAGTGGAAAGTACGTGGTGGTCACATTAATGTGACTGGACTGTGTATATGAGGAACAGCAAGAAACTCTCTTTTTCTCAAACTGCAGGAACATTCTGATAATTTTGAGTGAGTTGTCAGTTAATTTTGAGGTTTTTGCAACAATAGGAACAGCTTAATAAATCATTTCTGACACATTGCTTATGCCTTCTGCTTTCACATCTGAAATCAGCAGATAGTTTTCAGATGTATTGTGCATATTCTTTTTTATCGCCACAGTATGCTTACTTTTTTTTTTCAAGCCACATACAGAAGATACAAAAAAATGTTCTTTTAAACTATAACATGATCTCCCTTATTGTTATAATTCATTCACAACATTGTTTTAACCAGAGGCAAAGTCACTAATGACTTTTGTTATTTCAACCATTATTAGTTACTTTTTGGCTATTATTAAATATTATTAAAAAAACAATGCTAGTGTTAATAAATAAATCATTATGTTCTTTGAGCTTTGACTAAAAATGTCAGTAAATATCAAATGTACTAAGCATGGCATGGGCAAAATGATATGTATAGAAACTGAAATTGTTCAAAAACTTAGAACTAACATGGAAATTTACATTGCCTGTCCCATGACTGTAACCTCTTATGAATATTTATAACAAAACAGCGTAAAAAAGTTAAACATGGTGCTGACGTCAATTTCCATTAATCATTTTTATCCATCAATGTCCATCAATGGACCTTGTATTCATACATTGGGACAGTGACAGCTGGAGCAGATGGGAAAAACCATGCAATACAATCCTCTAATCCTGCAACTTTTAGATGCATCTCTACTCTGACACATCTGAATCCAATGGCTCAGTTTACTCATTCGTATGCAGTTCAGCTCTGGAGAGGCCTGATAATGACTGTTCATTTTATTCAGGTGTGGTTGAGGTGTGTATATCATCTATCAATCACCTGTACTTCTGTATACTCTTTCTCCCAGCTTGGTTTGCCTCTAATTAGTTCTCCTTGTTTTGTCATTTCTACCAATGTATCTGAGCTCATCGGTTTTCTTTGTTCTTCATTTAAATTTCCGTTATATTGACACTTTCTGCTCCTGCCACCCTGACGCCTCTGCTTCTGAAGACAGAGGCGTCATATAATGTAAGTTTTTCTGTTCATAATTAAATGTATTTTCATCCTACATCTGCCTCCGTCCTGCTGCATGTTAGTCTCTTCTAAACGCCAAACATGACAGTTGTATATGACAAAAAACTCTAAAAATGTAAGGTTTTTGAATACCTTTTCAAGATACTTTCATAATGGTACATACCACTTTCTTGTTACATACAAAAATTTCTATAATTTACAAAAAGAGCTCGGTATTCTATTACTTAAGAACAAGAAGAAAATTTACCCGAGGTAAAAACAAATATACATTTGTTCTTGATTTGCTAACAAAATTTGCCATTTATGGGCTGCAAATAAAAATATGCTGCACATCTTTCTTAAAGATCTCATTTTATCATTTGGAATCGAGGCTTTAAAGCAGTTTTAACAATCAAATAAAAGTAATGCTGATTAAACAGCTTTGCCCATGATAAGGAGGCTCATGAAAAACACCATTATAAAAAACATCCACATGAAAAAGCGATCTAAAACTTTGGCTACTTTCTTCCACTCCCCAGTCCGTTTCTGTGTGGCCCTCTGATCTCTGTAACAGTTGGCGATGTATTCAATGTTGTGCAGCAGTGGCCCATCGTTAAGATAAGTGTTACAGGAAATCCTGTCATCTTTTCTCTCTGCATCACTCACGCCTCCCTTCCTGCATCTCACCGCATCCCCTGACTCCCCACAGTCCAAGAAGATGCCATTCCTCCAAGTGCTGTTGTGGTTTGTCGGATTCCTCCTTACGGATCCTAATGGACTTGGGATTTGATCCATTTCTTCTCTCTCCTCTGTGGTGACGGATCCAGCCGTTTCCTGACCACTTGTGATGATGCAGTCGTCCTCTCTTCCTGGACACGCCTGCCCGTTCATGGTGCAGCTGGTGTTGCTTACAAGTGCAGGTTCCTGTCTATCTGGCTCTGCCGACATGCAGTTTTCCCCGACTTCATATACAAAACACATCCGGGCCAAGTACTGCAGAATGACTTTCTTAGCCCACTTGGGGACAGGCTTGGCATCCGGGCCGCAGTGGTGAATGTTCATGATAAAGATGGTCAGGGCAGTTGAGGCTGTGATCATTGTCATCGTTGCAATGTAATATTTCCCTGCAGAGGTTAAAAAGGCAAAAAAAATAAAGCATTTGTGCCATGTGTCTGCATGTTGCGATCGTGTAAAGTGGGATTTGAACATACATTATTTTCCTCACCAATTAGTGGCACGTTCTCAGAAGGTGGCATAATTTCTGCAACCAGCAGCTGGAAGACGGTGAGTGCCAGCAGCACAGTGACGCCCAAAGAAACCTTTTCCCCAGAATCAGCAGGCAGGTAGAAACCCAGCGGAGCCAGAAAGGAGATCATCACACACGGTATGAGGAGGTTGAAAACATAAAAGGAAGCTCTTCTCTTCAGCTTCAGCGTGTAGGTCACGTCCGGGTATGGGTCTGCACAGCATCCATACTGAACAATATTCTTCTTTGCCGGCATGCCGAGAACCTCCCACTCCACGTTTTCCACCAGGTCAGCCAGGTCAGCACTCTCCATGGCGTTCAGGATGTCCAGCTGGTTTCCATTGTAGGTCCAGGAACCGTAAGTGAACCTGCACTGTTGCCCATCGAAGGGGAAAAAGGACACATCCACTTTGCATGAACTCTTTGTGATAGCAGGGGAATCCCACATCATCTGGCCGTCGTGCCGGATCACCACGTTGGTATCCATCGGGCCGGTAAAATGGTTATCTGCGCTGGAAAAACAGTCAGCTTATATCAACGAGTGAATTAAGACAATATTGTTCACAGTCATTCCAGAAAGAAAAAACTTGATTTGTAAGAGTGTTAACTTTTTAAGTGTTTTTGCAAGTTAGATTTTCTCACTTATTGTTTTGGTCAACATCTGGTCAGTCAGTGTAATGTTTTTGAGGAGTTTTTTTTGTTTTGTTTTGTTTTTTGACTTAATATGTTATGAACTATCAAGGACCAGAAATATATCAGGCAATTTGTTTATCCATCCATTTTCTATACACCCTTGTCCCTTGGTGGGGTCAGGAGGGTTGCTGGTGCCGATCTCCAGCTAATGTTGCAGGCGAAAGGCGGGGTCACCTGGACAGGTTGCCAGTCTGTCGCAGGGCAACACAGACACACAGGACAAACAACCATACACACACACGCTCACACCTAGGGACAATTTAGACAGAACAATTAACCTGATATGTTTTTGGACTGTGGGAGGAAACCGGAGTACCCGGAGAAAACCCACGCATGCACAGGGAGAACATGCAAACTCCATACAGAAAGACATGGGGCCGGGAATTGAACCCAGAATCTTCTTGCTGCAAGGCAACAGCTCTACCAACTGCACCACTGTGCAGCCCCTCAATTTGTTTATTTCTATGTTTATTGCGAATTTTGGCAGCATCTGTTCACCAAATTTACAAGTAACCGAACTATCAACTCCTGTCCAACCTACCTGTTATATAGGACTATATCAGGTCTCCATACATAACTACCAGGAATACGGATGGTGTCGAGTCCATCATACTCATCTTTATTCCATCTGAGGTGCGCATCAAACCAAACTTGCCTTATCCACAAATAAGCAGTCAAAATTTGATTTCGCTCATCCTGTAAAAAAAAAAAGAAAAAGGGCATTAAAAGTCATGTTATGGGGTGCTGTGGTGGCGCAGGGACAAAGCACAACCCATGTATTGAGGCCTTAGTCCTCATGCCGGTGATCGCCGGCTTGATTTCCAGCCTGGTGACATTTGCCACATGTCTTCCCCTCTCTCATAACCCTCTTTCTTGTCAAACTACTTTCAAATAAAGGCCAGTAGTGCCAACAAAAAAATAATAAAATAAAAAAACTAAAAGGCATGTTATATAATCCTTCCAAACAGGGAAAAGTTGAGTTGAAATGCATCCTTAATGTTTTTACTCTGGTGTTTTACCATGTCGATGATTTGTGAGAGGGTAACCTGCAGAGTCACATTCAGGATGTTATTAGTGTCCTCCACAGGCCTCAGCGCACTTGTGTAGTTGGTCATTAGGTCCGTCAGGAGCTTTTGGGCATATTTGGCATATGCACCCTCGCATGCTTGGACAGAAATAAAGAAATTAAAGCAAACGTAGAATTTTGCATTAAGTAAATAATTATATGTCCTGATGATTTTTGATTTATGTTAAAACATCAAGGACAGACATTTTGCACAAAGGGAGATTAAACAATGTGTTTCTTTGCATTTCAGGGCATCGACATACACACGCGATAAAGTGGACAATAAGAGAAACATGACCGAAAATGTGATTGCCTGACAGATGGGTGGGGGGGATGTAAAGTGAATGATAGACTACAATCCCTTTCTGTAAGTGTCTAAAAATAGAGTTTATGAACATTTGATTTTATGTTAAACATCAATTTTAATACATTTGAAAATTAATTTAATAGGACAAGGTTTAATAGGACAGCAGCAACAATGAATGAAAAGTTACAGCTTTGGCTGCAGAAATGGATTTGTGCAGTCCAGATGTCAACCCTAAAACAGTTTCAATAAAGCCCTTCAGCTGGACAGCTTGTCTGTGGGATTATTGCAGCACAATCTCTTATAAACAGGTCACACGTTTGAGAACTCTGGAAAAGGCTTGAGGGTAAGAGGAGGGGATGTGAGAATAAATGTATACCACATGATATTAAAATGGCATAAAATAATAGTTCAGCAGTTCTGCAGTTTTTTTGTTTATACTTATGAAGGGTGATAAAGTTAAGCCACAGAGAGAGTCAACTATATGCAAATCTGAAATAAAAAAAATTGAACTATTCTGGGAGAAACAAACCTTATTCCTGGTTCCAATTGACTATCGTGACTTATTGCTATTTCCTGAGCTTAATGGATTGATTTTTGATGCTGATTGTTGGGATGGAGAACACAGGAATTATCTTAACCAGAAAAGGTTTGAAAACCACAACTAAAGCTCATCGGCACTCAGGTACACTATGAAATATAAAAGATCCTTTAATCCTTTGGGGCATTTAAACACAACTTGTGGAAAAACTGCAGAATATTAATATACTATCTTATCTTAACACAACAAATTTACAAAAGGAAATTTAAATGGTGTCTCCAGCTGAAACTATGATGACAGAAAATCCTAAAAATCATTGGATTTTTATGATATTTCAAGACTTGGCTTCATTCCTGAGGTTCTTGGGGATTTTTGTCAGCTAATTATGTTGTCATGGTACCGCAGTAATATCATGAGATCAAGCAGGTACTTTGCATTGCTATGGCAGACCCCAATAAATGCTACGAGGTCTATTTTGTAATTTGAAATACTGAAATAAAAAAATAAATAAATTCATCGGTATTTAAATTTACAGTATTTTTCGTTATAAATAAATAAATTAATAAATTATTTTAATTTATTTTAAGGTATTATTTTTTCTGGGACTCTTTGCTGTTATTGCCTGTTACTTTGCAGCTGTTGCACAGAAATCCCCTCCTTGTACGACAATAAAGGATATTTATATTCTATAAAAACTAAAATAAAAAAATAAAACAGAAACTTACTTGTCATGGCACTTAAGAATAGAAATGAATGAAGTAAAGTCGGACTTCTCCAACGTAACATTTTCCAAAGCAAAGAATCTGCGGCCAAAGACCCTTTTTGATAATAATAATAATAATAATAATAATAATAATAATAATAATAATAATAATAATAATAATAATAATAATAATAATAATAATAATGCGCTTATTCCTGCAGTAGCGTGTGTAACGTCTGCCTCCCCACGTCAGAGCAAATATTCGGCTTATGCACATTGTCAGTTTTGATAACTGCACGCATGCCATTACATGACGCGGTCTTCCGGAGGCGTGGGCTAATGCGAGCATTGGATTTATAGGGGCTTTAAAAAAGAAGAATATATATATATATATATATATTTTATATATATATATATATATATATATATATATATATATATATATATATATATATATAATATATATATAATACATACTGCACAGCGTAAATCACGTCCCACAAACGAAGAGCGAACTGATAAAGGACAAAGGAAATCCGTCATTTATTTCTTTTTTCTTTTCAGCACCGCGGAGAGCGTCCAGAAACAAAGCGCTGCTGACGCAGTATTTTACTTCACTACGTTGCCCACCTTTGATCAGTTGCTCTGACACGTTTTCGCATGTTATTAAAACCATTCTAAGTATTATTTTGACACATCTTGTCCACTGCTCGCCGTCTCTTCCGGAAACTGCCATTCTCCTCCCACTCATGTTTTGTCCTCCCGCTATCTTCCGCGCAAGGATGACAGCAGCATCCTTAGGCCTACTGTCATCTGTTTGGAACATCTGGATAAAATTATAAAGATGAACGTTTAGGAACTGAAGATGGCTGGATGACGCCCCAGTCTCCTCTTCCTGGCTCGATGGGATCAGAGAATTTGCGGCTCCTTCGCGCACTGACATTGTTATTGTTGAGCCAGTTGTAACTGCAGCGCCTGCTGGGCAGCAGTGAGCTGGGTGGAGGTAAGGGTTTTACAGAATGTATCCTATTTAGAAACAAGACATGCATGAATTAATTCATCAGAATAAAGATGAGTACTTCGTGATTCAAGTCCTAGCCGGGCATGGCATGCACACTGCTAATTATTATAACAGTAAATAATAATTATTGTAATTAGAATCATGTTGCCACTTTTGTGACGGTGTGATTATTATTATTATTATTTTGTTAATGTTTCCCCACTTGCAGGGTAAAATGATCCAAGGCTCAAACATTTTGGGCTATGAGAGGCCCCTGGTCATCAGGATATCATTCACCACTTGTATTGTTGTTACTGTGTGCCTGCCACTGTTGGGACTCATCACTTGCGTCTCGATATCCTCTCTCTTTCACTTTGAAGATGCTACTGGTACACATTGCCAGGTAATTTGTTATTTTCCAACAGCTTTCTGGAAATGGTTCTTTTATTAGAAATTGTTTCTTATTACCAAGAAACCATTATTATTACCATTATTGCTAATGGTAATAAGAGATCATTTTCTTTTGTGAAAATAAAATTACCTTTGCCCTTTTCTCTCAAGGTCAAAGTCTTAATATAAACAGGGTTTTTCTTTCAGTTGCTCTAGTACTTCTTAAATATTTTTTTAATTGAAACTTTTCATTTGAGTACATTTAGTCATAAATAGTACTAAATAAGTTGTATTTATTTATTTAATTAGTTAGTTATTTAATTAAGCAAAAATATCAAGCAACTTTCTGTTACATTTTACACAAATCATGGCATCACAAATCCTCTACTACACTTAACAGTGTGCACTGAGTAATTTTCTTTATATGCATTATTTGCCTTACATTAAACCCACCTGTTTTGTTTGCCAGCAGAAATCTCAACCTCACTATCATTTGATCAAAATTCAGAGCGAAGCAGAGAATTTACATTAAAAATGTACCCATGTGTTCTTCCCACATTAAAGCATTTTCACTTACATATAGAAGGTTGTTGGTTTTTTAATTCAAAATTTTTCACTGTCACAGTATCCAGTTGCAACAAAATAAAACCTCACCTGTGTGGAAAAAATAGAATACATTCCTCCTTCTTTGTCTTTAGGTGCCCAACTACCTGCCGTCCATCAGTGCCTCTATCAGCCTCAGTCCTGAGTGCCACATCTGGCGGTTCTGCATCGGACTGCACTCTGCTCCAAGGCTTCTGGTGGCCTTTACCTACTTCAGGTTCTACAAGTCCCGCTTTGCTGCCAGGTCCTCCGAGAGCGCGCTCAGCTGCTTGAACTTGACCTTCTCCATTTTTGAGAACCTGGGCCTGCTGCTTCTTACATATGTGTCATCTAATGAGACATACTGTGAGTGATCCAGCTGTAAAATACCATAAGACATGCATCCAGTTTTTTTTTCTTTGATGGTGGAGTCTTCTGTCATACATGTCTTTGCTAATTTAGCAATTATTTTGTCACTGAGTCATAATGTAGAATATTTTGCTGCCTGTTTCTGAACATGTTTTCTCCTTCCTTCCTGTTCAGTTGTGCATAAGGAAGGTTTCGTCCTCTTCATTGTGAGTTCGCTTATCTACATGCTGATAACCTGCCGTTTGTGGAGATCAATTAAGAAGTACTCATTGAGTCCCGAGGTAAAGAATAGTAAATATAAAACACCACAATGAAATTAAATCTATCTGCTTTAACTGCAGTATGTGAGTCTTGCTTGTGATGATTTTTCTTCCTTAAAGGATGCCAAGTCTCATCACTGGAAGGTTCGCTTCTTACTCCTCAATGTTTGCTTCTGTGCTTTTGCTGGATTCTTCTACTGGAAACACAACATGTACTGTGAATCAGGAAGTAAGTTTTACCTTGTGTTATGTTTAATATTTTAAAACCTGACACAAAAGTTGACAAAATTCACACAATATATAGACCTAAAATTTTGCATAAGCACCACAAAGAAGTGATGATTACAAAGGGAAATAGAAATTAAACATGTTTTAAAGCTATTTCAACAAATAAAAATAGGAAACGTGTGGCATGGATATGTGATTTCAACTTGTAATGAGACAAAAATAGTGATGGATATTTTTTGTCAAGTTGTGTGTCTGTGTTTTAAACAGTACAAAATGCTGACCAACACATGCATGTGTGATATCTGTGTTTTTTACAGGTTACACCTTTTTTGCGCTGTTTGAGTACCTTGTCGTCTTCTCCAATATGGCCTTTCATCTGACAGCAGTGTGGGATTTCAAGAGTCGGGAGGTTGTGGTCATTTCCTCCTTTGAGGATAAAGACTTCTGACTAGAACCTAAAGACGAGCATAATAAATGTGCCGGCACTAAACCACATGATGAAGACAGCAGCGATCCGGTTGAAGAAGATTGGGATGGGCTTTTCCACATTTTTTCATAAGGACTATTCTTAAGAGCTTAAAGTGTGTTAATGTCAGTCAAGTGCAAACAGATGATACACACATATATACATGATGGATGGAGAGACAGCTTTTGTTCAAACGTTTCTGATGGTTGCCTTCAATTTCACACATTATTTTAGGTGATGTGAAATTTTACTTTGACATCAAGCACAGCAAGTACAGCAAGTACTGTATGTCTGCCAAAGTACAGTAGATGTGTTTTAGTAATCTGAATACATCCTCAGAAGTAATTGCTTCAAACATGTTTTATATATTTCACCAAATATATTATTCATATTGTTGTTGAGACCTGGAAGAGGTGTTCCAGTTGTGTTTTATAATAAACATTTACACCCAAAATGATATTAGTTTCTCTGCTCAAAAATAAACTTACTTTCATTGATCGCCAATAAAATGGCACATACCTCCAGATTGCCATAGATGACAAAAGTCAGATGTTATCTGTTATTTGAACCTTTTACATTACGTTTTGTCAATAAAGTATTTGTTATGGAGGAACACCTTTCTCTGTGGAATACAACACTAACAGTGATGCTTGTTTAAAATAACAGTAAATGTATTGCATATTACATTATGCCACTTCAAATGTGCCGCACTCACCCCTTTAACAATCTGCTTAGAAAATATTTTTAAGGAGATCTAAAAAAAATATGTTTCAATAATTTACAGAATTTATTCATTTTTATGTAGAATAAAAAAACTACAGTGGTTTTGTTGGACTCCATGAATTAAACAAGATCCCATATATTAAAATGTTTAAAAATATAGGCCCCTTTTCATTATTTTTCCATATGAATTGGAAAATTGGGAATTTAAAATGATTGCTATAGAGAAATCATTCGCTTGAAGGGTTCTCCAACGCCTCATTTTGTCCACTAGATGGCTCGCTGTCTTTGAACATGATTGTATGTCACAAATGTTTTCCATGGAGCTGCGTCTCCCACACCATTACATCCAACTCTGCACATCCGTCCATTTAAGTTGTTTCTCCATTAATCCACGGGATGTAAAGGACTGAATTTGATACCGCTGTGTTAATCTACTCTGTCAGTCTACCGCTCCGTCCATCTCTGCACTTATTCATTCAACACAGTTCTTGTAATGTTTGCATAACAAACTCAAACTCTCGTTCCTGTTTAAAGGGCACTGTTGCACAACTTTGATAACTCCAATCTCAGAGTTTTCACTTAGAAACACTAAAAAAAATTAGGTAATTTCCACATCCAGAAGAAATGCAGATTAGTAAAAGCAGGATCCAAACAATTCAGCAGGAATTTAAAAAAATATTTAAAATAAATAAAATCAATCTTGGCCACTTGAAAACCTTCTATCTGATCTTGCTCAACAAGTAGCGAAAAATGTAACATATGTGTTTAAATAATTGAACCATACTAACAAATTATTGAGTTTTTTTGTTTTGCTAAAATAATAATAAATAATAATAATAATAATAATAATAATAATAATAATAATAATAATAATAATAATAATAATAATAATAATAATAGGGGTTGTTCTAGAACCCTTCTAGAACCATTATGCAGGACATAATGGACCACCCAGAGCATCCCCTTTATGTCCTTTAACAGAATGTCTTCAGTCAGAGGCTTCTCAGATTGGCTGTAGTACCAACAGCTACAGGAGATCCTTCTTGTCCACAGCCATTAGCCTCTACAATGACTGAATAGTTTTGGATAGTTTTAGTCACATTTACTTTTCATTTTCATTCCATTTGGGATTGATAAGGTATTTTTAAAAGGAAGCCGGAGTACCCAGAGAGAACCAACATATGCACAGGGAGAACAGGCAAACTCCACGCAGAAAGACCGCTGCCGGGATTCGAACCCTAGCTGCAAGGCAGCAGGGCTACTAACTGCGCACCTGTGCAACGCACTCACTAATTTATAAGGAAAAATCAAAACAATGAAAACCGGTAAAAGAAGAAGAAATGAACATTTCAATAAGTTTTTTCATAGTCAATAGGTTCATAGTAATTGACAGTTCCAGCCACATTGACTTTGCAATCTCAGAGCAGAGTAAAAAGAGAAAAGCAGATGATTGGCTCTCACTTCACTTTAAGTTCAATTCCCTTATTTTTTGTATTCAAAAGGCTAAATTTAGTTTGGTTGCAAGTTTCATAATTGGAAATATATTTATTTGACTTGTAAAATTGGTACAAACTATGTTAAACTTCTCTTATCTGGTATTTACTCTAATGATCAAAGCAAACATCTGTTTGTAACATTTATGAATGAGTTATTTTCTAGATATCTGCAGGAGAAACACACATGGTGTGTAGAAGGTTTGCACTGTGAGCTTGAAGTAAGGCGGGGTTTTTGTTATCTACAGCTGTTTGATAGATAGTAACTCAGAGGACCAGTGCAGTCAGACATGGGTCATCCTGGGAACCAGATGAGGACATGGATTCTGTGGGTCTTCTTTTGTGCTACATGTGCTGGTCCAACCTTGGCCAAGCCGTGAGTTTATATGAACTTTTCAGAAATATGTTTATAATTAATTTGAATATAAATTGTGGTAGTTTTCCACTCCCAAGAGGATTCAGACCACTGAAATTACAGCTGCATGTTCACTGTCTGCAGATATTACATAGTGACCATTCCTGCTGTCCTTGAAGCTGGAGGTCAGACCAAATTCTGTGCGAGTCTCGTGGAGCCCAATGAGACTCTGACCATGACCGTCTTTTTGAGGTCTCAAGAAAACAACACCATCCTTCTTGAGAAGACATCTACAGAGGAATTTCTTGAATGCATTCAGTTTCAGGTCAACTTTCAGGAAAACCTGGCACTGCACGCTTTTTATTAAAAAGCAAACATCTATTACTTCAAAGACAACATTGTGTCACGAGCAAGAGTTTCATGTTTCACATCATTGCAAATTTTTTGTTGACACAGGTCCCTTTAGTGGCAAAAGAAGAGGTGCAGACATTGGAGGTGCAGGTACGAGGAAACACATTTTACTCAGAAGAAGTCAGGAAAGTCCTGATCAAAGCCTACCAACCCATGACCTTAATACAAACAGACAAACCGATCTACCTCCCTGGACAAACAGGTAATTGGATTACCAGAAAAAATGTACCAACCATTGTTCTCTTTGACAAGTTAATGCTGCTTACCTAAAACATCCATATGATCTGAAAACTTCTCGTAGTTCATTTCAGAGTGGTCTCAATGGATGCAAAGTTCAGACCAATAAATCAGCTGGTAAGTGGCTAAATATTATTGTTAAAAAAATCCATGTAGAATGTAAACAAATCAAAGGGTTTATTTGATCTCTGTTCAAATACTGCACACCCCCTAGAAGTGGGTCATGTTAATGTTTAAACATGCATGATTAAGAGTCCAAAGACAAAATCGTTTCAAATCATTTCAAAAAAGACGTGGGAATGTGAAATGTATCCAATCTGGCAGTCGTTTTCAGAAAATGTTGTTTCTGATCTCAAACCTTCGTGGCTACACTGACCAGACTGGTTTGCTATACCAGAAGCATTTTCATTGTGTCTTCATAGCTTTTCTTTTAAAAATTATTTGGTTAGGGTGATGTAGCCATGTGTGCTGCTTAAAGATCTGCAATGTCTACAATCAGTCTGCTGAATGATCAATAGTTTGAGCCAGTAGCTGTTCGAAAACAGGTTTCTAAAATCTGTTTCTTTCTTTGTCTAACATAAACAAATGAGGCTGTCACTCTGAGGCATGAAAATGAAAAACTTGCACCAGATAACATTAATGAAACTTTCCATATTATTATTATTCATTTTTGCTTGACTCAGACTTTTCTTTTTCCTCTCTTTGTCCAACAGTATGAGGTCATTGAACTAGAGGTAAGAAAATACCAACTGCTTAACCTGTAGGTTTAGTTGTTTTTGTTGTTGCAACAGCTGGTATTTCTTCATTCATGGCAACTATTCAGCTCTGCAATTCGAAGGAAACACAAAGTGAGCCAGTGCAGATCACATTTTAGCTTTCTTTATCAATCATTTTGAGGAACGCTTGCTTCGTTTGTGTGTTGTTCTTGTGGCAGGAATCTGACAGAGTATCTAAGCCATATTTCAATTTATATAGACAACAAAGTATTTGATCTTTTTTACCCCACAGGTGTCCATTGCAGATAATATCTGTTATCCACAGTTATACTTTCAACTTTTTAAGTGCATTTTCTAGTTGCAGGACTCACAGACAACTGTGAGATGTTTTTCTGCCAAGCAACAGAGCTTCATTGTCTAATGATTGGTTGCTTTTCTTCATTAGAAAATAATTAATAAATAATTATAAAAGACATTGAAATACAATATTGTAATTTTATTTATTATCCGATAAATGATTAATTTAATAAATAGGCCCTCAATGAAATGCCTGAAGGGCCCTGACAGGTCATCTCTGATGTATAGTCTCTCGTTGTTTTTTATCTGACCGAACAGGATCCAAACCAGAACAGAATCGGACAGTGGCTCAATGAAACATCCATCAAAATACTGCAGCTCTCATATTCCTTAAACTCTGAAGCCTGTGAAGGATCATACAACATCATAGTGACAGTCGGTGGACTTAAGAACTATCACCCCTTCAAAGTGGAGAAATATGGTATGTTAGGAATTGTTTCTTTTTTTAAGAAAATCTTTTCTCTTAAAATCTACCTGGTAACATGTACTGTTTATGTGTTCAGTCTTGCCCAAATTTGATGTAAACATGAATGTAAAAGAAGAAATCTGTATTGTGCAGAAAGAGTTTGAAACTAAAGTATGTTCAAAGTAAGTAATGTTTTTCTTCTAGTAAATAAATATCAGAACTTAAAAAATAATAATAATACAGTTATTCTCTGTTGATGAATCTGTTCTAATTTAACCAGGTACACATATGGACAGCCCGTACCAGGAAATGTTACAGTGAAGGTGTGCCGACCTCTTGAGCAATCTAGAAATCTAGAGGAACTTCAGATAAAACCTCCCTGTGAGGCAATGACAAAGCAGGTAAGGTTACCCACATTTATACTGTGCCTAAAGGTATCTATACTAAAATTTACATAACATAAATAATGCTACAAACAAATATTAATAGATTGATTAATAATTATCTCATATGTGCATGCAATAATTTAAATCTAAAGACAAACATTACAGGTTAAAAATTCTAACCTCTTTATTGCTGAGTGGACCAGGATGTTAGTCTGTCATTTCACAGAAGACATCAGTCTAAAATAGTTGTTTCTGTCATTTGTTGTATTCATCTCAATTATGTTTTTTCTTTGCTTTTACTTTTTAGATGGACACAACAGGCTGTGCTACATTTGAATTTAAAATGTCAAGTTTCACCAAAATTAGACCAAACTTAGCAAAAAATAGACTTGATATAAGTGCCACCGTGGAAGAGGAGGGAACAGGTAAGTCCAGCTACGGTACTTGACTCTTCCTTTTTTAAAGCAGAATTTTTCAGAATAATTCTTCAGATATAACATATTGTTTTTTTTGTTTGTTTTTATTTTTACTTTCAGGTGTTTCACACTCTCAAATGATGAAAATACACCTTTCATATGTTATTGGAAAGCTGGCTTTTGTTGATCTTCCCAAGATGTATGTCAAAGGCTCAAATTTGGAAGGAAAAGTAAGAATAATTCAGAGCAGTAAAAAAATATTTCTCTCTTTACAGACTTCATGGGCTTTGTTTATTTGTCATACTTAAATGATAGACCATCAAACAAATGTTAATATCAGACAAGGATAACCTTTGGATGGGTTTCTACCTTAATAAATCATCAATTGAAAACTGCATTCTCTATTTCCTCAAGTTAGCTTTCATTTTAAAAATGTATTTGATTTAAATCTGAAACATTTAAATGTGACAAAACATCAAAACAACAAGAAATGTATTCAATTTCGAATGGTGGCCACTGCACTATTTTTACTCCACAATTGTACTTTCAACAGGTCAAGGCTGTTCACTTCAATGGGATGACCATTAATAATATGACGCTGTACTTGATTGAGGGTCATGTTTGGTCTTCACGCTTACTCCAGAACCTCACAACAGACTCCAATGGTTTTGCCACTTTCACTGTCAGCACAGACACTTTTGTTGGAGATATTTTCTTTGGTGTAAGTAAATCACGGCTCTCAACTTGCAGTTATAGTGCTACAATTTCAGTTTACTTTCCAACCACCATCAGATCTGTCTGTAATATTTTTTTCTACAATCAGGTGAGCAGTTTACCAAGATTGAGGTTCCCTCCGAGTAGAACGGCTTACATTCCCTCAGAGCGTCGTGTAGTTTGGCAGTTTCAACCTCCCTCTGCTGATGTTAAACCTACCAGCTCATTGAAGATAGAAAAGAGCAAAGCAATGCTTCTGTGTGACAAAGAGGTGGAAATTGCCATTAATTACACTTTTGTGCTTGAATCACAGGCATCTGTGAACATCATGTACCTGGTGAGTAGTTTCTCTGGTTATCACCACTGAAGACTTTTTAAATAAGTTTTAAAATTGATTATAGCTGACATAGTTGCAAATCTAAGCTTAGCAACTCTCAGACAGCTGTGAGATATGGGAAAAAACTGATTCATTAAGAGCATTGCTTTTTTCATTCTTCTAAGTAGCCAAATAATGTATTTCATTGTGATCTGTAAAAGTGTTCCTGTGTGACACAAAAGAGACAAAAAAACAACAACAAACAGAATAATTGAATTTTGATATAACCATTTAGATTTACAAATATTCATGACATTACCATATGACTCGATAAAATTATACAAAATTAAAACAATAACCTAGGATGATATTTCTCCCGAGCGGCATGCGGCTCGGGTGGTCGCTGAGGCCAAAACTCGGGCGTGGGAGGAATTTGGAGAGGCCATGGAGAAAGACTTCCGTACGGCTTCGAGGCGATTTTGGTCCGCCATCCGGCGTCTCAGGAGGGGGAAGCAGTGCAGCACCAACACTGTTTATAGTGGGGATGGTGTGCTGCTGACCTCGACTCGGGATGTTGTGGGTCGGTGGGCGGAGTACTTCGAAGACCTCCTCAATCCCACCAACATGCCTTCTGTTGAAGAAGCTGAGCCTGTGGACTCTGGGTTGGGCTCTCCAATCTCTGGGGACGAGGTCGCCGAGGTGGTCAAAAAACTTCTCGGTGGCCTCAGGGCCCCAGGGGTGGATGAGATCCGCCCGGAGTTCCTTAAGGCTCTGGATGTTGTAGGGTTGTGTTGGCTCACGCGACTCTGCAATATCGCATGGACATCGGGGGCAGTTCCTCTGGATTGGCAGACCGGAGTGGTGGTCCCCCTATTTAAAAAGGGGGACCGGTGGGTGTGCTCCAATTACAGAGTGGTCACACTCTTAAGCCTCCCTGGAAGGGTTTATTCAGGGGTCCTGGAGAGGAGGGTCCGTCGGATAGTCGAACCTCGGATTTAGGAAGAGCAGTGTGGTTTTCGTCCTGGTCGTGGAACACTGGACCAGCTCTACACCCTCAGCAGGGTCCTGGAGGGTGCATGGGAGTTTGCCCAACCAGTCTACATGTGTTTTGTGGACTTGGAGAAGGCGTTCGACCGTGTCCCTCGGGGGGCCTTGTGGGGGGTTCTCCGGGAGTATGGGGTACTGGGCTCTTTGATAGGGCTGTCAGGTCCCTGTATGACCGGTGTCAGAGTCTGGTCCGCATTGCCGGCAGTAAGTCGGGCTCGTTTCCGGTGAGAGTTGGACTCTGCCAAGGCTGCCCTTTGTCACAGATTCTGTTCATTACTTTCATGGACAGAATTTCTAGGCGCAGCCGAGGTGTTGAGGGGATCCGTTTTGGTGGCCTTAGGATCGCATCTCTGCTTTTTGCGGATGATGTGATCCTGATGGCTTCATCAGATCGTGATCTGCGGCTCTCGCTGAAACGGTTCGCGGCCGAGTGTGAAGCGGCCGGGATGAGGCTCAGTGCCTCCAAATCCGTGGCCATGGTCTTGAGCCGGAAAAGGGTAGAGTGCCTTCTCCGGATCAGGGGGGTCGTCCTGCCTCAAGTGGAGGAGTTTAAGTATCTGGGGATCTTGTTCACGAATGAGGGAAGAAGGGAGCGGGAGATCGACAGGCGGATTGGGGCGGCGTCTGCCGCGAAGCGGGCGCTGTACCGGTCCGTCGTGGTGAAGAGAGAGCTGAGTCAAAAGGCGAAGCTCTCGATTTACCGGTCAATCTACGTTCCCACCCTCATCTATGGTCATGAGCTTTGGGTCATGACCGAAAGAACGAGATCACGGATACAAGTGGCCGAAATGGGTTTCCTCCGCAGGGTGGCCAGGCTCTCCCTTAGAGATAGGGTGAGAAGCTCGGTCATCCGGGAGGGACTCAAAGTAGAGCCGCTGTTCCTCCATGTCGAAAGGAGCCAGTTGAGGCTCGGGCATCTGGTCAGGATGCCTCCTGGACGCCTCCCTGGTGAGGTGTTCTGGGCACGTCCCACCGGGAGGAGGCCCCGAGGAAGACCCAGGACACGCTGGAGGGACTATGTCTCTCGGCTGGCCTGGGAACGCCTTGGGGTTCCTCCGGAGGAGCTGGAAGAAGTGGCTGGGGAGAGGGAAGTCTGGGCCTCCCTTCTGAAGCTGCTGCCCCCGCGACCCGATCCCGGATAAGCGGAAGAAAATGGATGGATGGATGGATGGATATTTCTCTTTATACTTTCAAACACAGTGTTGCTTTGTAGTGTGATCTCTATCAGAAGACTGACTTGTCTCAGATTCCTGAATCTCAATTGTGGGATATGTGGGTTCCTATTATACATCTGTTACCCTGTAATCACATGGACGAGATACACAGCAGATGAGTAGATTATTCACATCTAAACTAAACACTTTCTAATGGATGGCATCATTCAGTGTTCTTTGCCAGGAGTCAGAACTATATTACTTGGCAAAGGTCCTCCAATACTGTGAGGACATCTCGTGTCCAAAACTCCTTCAAAGTCACCCAACAGATTTTTATCAGACTTAGCTTAGAACTCGGGCTGCACAGTGGTGCAGTTGGTAGAGCTGTTGCCTTGCAGCAAGAAGGTTCTGGGTTCAATTCCCGGCCCCGGCCTTTCTGCATGGAGTTTGCATGTTCTCCCTGTGCGTGGTGGGTTTTCTCCGGGTACTCCGGTTTCCTCCCACAGTCCAAAAACATGACTGTCAGGTTAATTGGTCTGTCTAAATTGCCCCTAGGTGTGAGTGCATGGTTGTTTGTCCTGTGTGTGTCTCTGTGTTGCCCTGCGACAGACTGGCGACCTGTCCAGGGCGTACCCGCCTCTCGCCCGGAACGCCAGCTGGAGATAGGCACCAGCACCTCCCGACCCCATTAAGGGACAAGGGTGTAGGAAAATGGATGGATGGATGGATAGCTTTGAACTCTGGCTAAGCCATTTTAAAACGTTGAACTTTGATGCATGTTGGGAGGAAGAATAGCACTGAAAACAATCTATTTTTTTTCTTATTTTCAGGGTCAAAACTAACTGGTATTCAGAACTGTTCATATTGCAAAAGGTCAAACCATCTTTAACTGGTTTCTTAAACATGAATTGGAGTTCACTGGACTCCAATGATCTACGTAGTCAGCAGCTCAATTCAATACAGCACCAACAAGTCAGCTGTTCTTATTGTTCCTGTTATTTGCATAACAACCATGCATTGCATTAATTTCTTAAGGTCTTATATAGAGGAACTATTGACAGAGGAGGACAAACACAAGTTCAAGTGGAAGATAAACCAGGTGTGTAAAGACCGACTCTTCATGGATTCAAAACATTTCAGATTTTAATTTTAGAATGCTTGGATGGTCATTTTTAGTGTTAAGTTCGAAACACCTTTAGGACTTAAAATGGCGGCATAATATACACACCAAAAAGAAAAGAAAACGTCATGTTATGTGTGAACTATTTAATTGAGTCATAGGAACAACAAACCCCTTATACTTGGGAGTTGCTTCGTAGCATATGTCGAGTTTTAAGGAAAATTGTGATGAAGTGTGCTGACTCTACCAAAGGTAGGCACCTCCTTGGCACTGTCCAAGGAGGTGCCAAATACAACATAGAGCAAAAAATTTTAATTGAAAAAATTTGTTTTTTGTTTCTATTTTAGTTTCCATGTTTCAATGAAGCAAATTTGTTTTCATAATTCCAATTTGCAGAATTTTATGGTCAATTGAACCACAGCTGGTTTGATCTTTTTTTCCTTGAGGCTGATTGAACACACCAGTTCCTTGTCAGCTCTGCTTAAGGGTTTCCAAGGCAAAACATAAGCAGGTGACAAAATGGAAAAGGAAAAACAACATCTTAAAGTTAAAGTTGTAAACTGATCATCCAGGTTTAAACTCTTCCCAACTAAATCAACAAAAATCCAAAGAAATTATTTTATAAATGTAATTAATTTTGTCCATAGAACGTACATAAATACAGCAGCCCCTCATAGCATGTCTAACAATTGGATGCTATTTTTTTTCTTCCAGTAAATGAAGGCATGGTGTCCTTCAAGCTGCACGTGTCTCCAGACATGGCGCCTGTGGTCCAGGTGGTGGCTTACGCTGTCCTCTCCAACCAGAACATGATTGCTCACAATGCCGAGTTCTCAACAGAAAAATGCTTCAACAATAAGGTCAGCAAATAAGAGAGCAATCTGCGCCAAAAGTAAAAGACACCACGAGCATTATGACATAGTCCTTATATTAACTTCTAAAGAAGCAGCATATTTTGCGCTAAGCACATCACTTGTCTTACACTGCAACATAAAACGTTTATTCAGAATAAGACAATTTATTGGGTAAATAGTGTTACAGTTGAATTAGATACACCAAATAAAAAGACATATTGACTTGTTTTCTTCTGTCTGAAGTTAAATCTTCTTTTAGGTCAGTGAGAATACATAAAAAAACAAAACATATTTGCTAAATCAACCTGACTTGTGTAGCTGCACAATTCTGTTTCTGTTATCTTGGTAGATTTTTTTTCTTTCTTACTTGTCAAACCATAAAGCAGTTTGTTTCAGACATAGTCTTAAAATACACCCAGGTGTGCCTACACTTAACTCAAATGTGTCAGTTAACCTATAAGAGGCTTCCAAAGTTATGACATCATCATCTGGTCTGCCCCTTATGGCTTAAAGAGACATTAATAATTCTGAGTGTAAACTTTTGATTTAAATCTCTGTCATATTTTTTCTCTCAACATTGTGGCATTTAACGGGTAGAAGCAATTTGACCAATTCTAGAAACGAAAGAAGTTAAGTCAGATTTAATTTTAGACGGTGAGAAAAAAAAGAAGTTGGATGTGGCATTTTATTCTTTGTGTGAAAAACATCTGTTTCCAACTGTATGTGTAAATGTGTCCTCATCAGGTGTCGGTGGAGTTTTCTCCATCATCAGCTGTCCCAGGAGAGGAGACAAAGCTGCAGCTGATGGCCCAGCCGGACTCCCTGTGTGGCGTCAGTGCCATCGATCAGAGCGTCCTCATCAAGGAGCCTAGAAAGTCTCTGGATGAAGACAGGGTGACAGCTAACAACATTTAGCCTCCTTCAGAGACATACTGTCTATGGTTATGTTTTGAGATAAAAGTGAAGCTCTTAAGCTCTTTCTACCCCAAAGCAAAATTACTGAACACTTTCCAGCTCTAAACCATGTTCTTATTCCACAGATTTTTGCACTGCTTCCTGTCAGGAAAATATTATATATACCATATAAGGTCCACGATCCCAGAAAATGCTGGAACGTGAGGATGAAGAGATATTTTTCACCTGCTGAAACAGAGGAAGCCCATACAGTTTTTCAGGTACCAAATATACAACAACATACAATACAAAATGTATTACGGTAAATATACATCATTTAAAACATATTATTCTATGTATTTTTTTGTTGTTTGTCTAAAACTGTGTAGAGAGTAGGACTGAAAACAGCAACAAATTTGCTGATGAGCATACCCACATGTCTCAAATTCAAGGGGAGAGAATATTATTATGGTATGTTGTGATAACTTCAGAGCTGTCAAGTAGGACAGTTTTTGAATTCACTTCTAAAGAGGGGGTGGGGAGGAATGTACCACTGATAATCAGGTCTGTTTCTCTTTCTTCTGGTTCTTTTAAGTCCCATCAGGAGGATCTAGCTTACCAATGGGTGTGGGTGGTGAAGCAGGGCCTATGGTTCCACAACCAGTGGAAACAGTTCACACTTTCTTCCCTGAGACATGGATATGGGACATTGTGGAAACAGGGTGAGACTTTAGAAGTGGTAATAATAATTCAGCTCATATACAATGAACATATTGTCTAGCCATCTACTTATTTTTATTCAATTAACATGAGCAGTTTGCATTTCTGCTTAACTGTAAGGACGTAATTGGGAAACAACATTTTAATGTCTCCAAATCCTTTTCTTGGGTGCTTGGATGCCCGCTGGCCTGTGTAGATAACGTAAAGGGGCAGTAGTATCATGTATTTTCTAGTCACATAATGCAATGTTGTAGCACAATCAATTAACTATGTTCCTAAAGTTGTTATGAGAATGCTACATATGTCAAATATGACTTAAAATACATTTGATTTTGTAATTCAATGACAGAATTGAGCCTCTGTCTCTTTAAAAACTTGTGCTCTTTCTGAAACTCTGCCTCCAGGAAGTCATCGCTCCTCTATTAATCTGTTAACAATGTTCTTTTTTTTTTTTTTTTAAAAAACCAGCTTTGCACTCAGAAGTAGCCTTTGTTATGAGGTTAGTAGTTGTGCAATTCTACCAGGTGTTTGCTCATTTCTGATGGCTAGTCTGAAGGAGCAGAGTAGGGAGCTCACAGGAGAAGAATCATTATTTGTTTCTTATATTTGGCAGGTTTTTCCTTAGAACCTGAGAATTATAGAGTAGATGATAGAAGCTGTGTATTATCTGAGTATTAAGTAAGTGTGATTTACAGCTTAACCCAAAACATTTCTGTGTCTGTTGATCCAGATCTTCTGGAACCAAGAATGTGTCCCTCACTGTCCCAGACACCATCACCACCTGGGAGACGGAGACTTTCTGTTTGTCCCCTCAAGGTTTTGGTTTGGCTCCTCGTCAGAAGCTCACTGTCTTCCAGCCTTTCTTCCTGGAGCTCACCCTGCCCTACTCCATCATCCGGGGGGAGAACTTTGAGCTGAAGGCAACCGTCTTCAACTACCTGACTAAATGCATCATGGTGAGGGTTGATTTATATAGCATCTGACATCTTCTTAGTAATTCTACTGACAGTGAAAGTTTAGCTGTGATTAAAGTTTTTAAGGGTAATTTATTTTTAAAAAAATTTCTTTGTCGAAGAAATCTGTGACAACCAGTTATGGTAGGTATATTCTTTCCTTGATGATTTTGATGATGGCATTTGACAAAATGTAATGTTGCTTGCTTCATAATAGGTTGCCATATTATATCATTTTGCTGAAGAGCCCTTTCAACTGTCTTGTTGCTGACAGACCTGTTATTAGGGTCTTTAAGATGCAATGAAATGCTCTACTCACTCTGTGCAGCGACTTGAGGGGAGTTGTAAAAACATAACTATTACCTTTTAACGGTGAGATCTGAGAAAACATACACATTATACACTCACCTCTCATTTTAAAATGACAACAAAAAAAGCTGTTTTCATTTTTTTTACCAGCATAGTATGAGTAATATTTTAAAGCATAATCAAGACAAAGAAGGAAAAAACACAGGACAAGCGTTTATCATACCAAAGAAACAAAGCGTAAAAGTGACAGATTTATCCACAGAGTCCTTAGTTTCTAACTTGTTTTCTTTAACAGATTAAAGTAAATGCAGCCCCGTCCTCAGATTACAGTCTCACCCGCCTCTCTGGGGACCAGTACACATCCTGTCTGTGTCCCAACAAGCGGAAAACCCTCAGTTGGACCATGAATCCCACAGTGTTAGGTGAGGACGAGGTTTTTGTTCTTACAACTTTAAATATGATTTATTATAGAAGGTCAATAGACAGGTGTAATTTGTGTTCGTTCCCATTCGGAACCACTGTTTAATCTGAGCAAATTCAAGAAAATCCACTTTAGCCTCAAAGATTTGATTCTTGATGAAGAGTACAGAATGTGAATAACTGATCTTAGTTGTGTTTTTTTTAGGGGTTGTGAATGTGACTGTGACTGCTGAGGCTGTTCCTTCTCACTCTTCTTGCGACAACGAGATTGTGAGCGTTCCAGAGAGAGGCCGCATCGAGGTTGTAACTCGTCCTCTTATTGTAAAGGTTGGCACAAACAAACAATGTTTAAAAAAAAAATATTAAATCACCTAAATCATTATTGACCTCTTAAAACATTGAAAACTACCTTTAACTCATACATCTCTCCCAGGCTGAAGGAGTTGAGGA
Organism: Poecilia picta; assembly: GCA_033032245.1. Taxonomy (NCBI): domain Eukaryota; kingdom Metazoa; phylum Chordata; class Actinopteri; order Cyprinodontiformes; family Poeciliidae; genus Poecilia; species Poecilia picta. The sequence goes on along the minus strand of CM065365.1, from coordinate 25,269,048 downwards.
AGTAAAGACGCACAACTGGTTGCTTTGTCCAAAAGGTGAGACTGTCATAAAGGATGTGAACATTTTTGCATTCACTTCAAATTGTGGTACATCTGCTATTTATTTCAATGGTGAAGGAAAATATGCTTTCTTAAGTTCCTAACTTCCCTATTCCCTACTGTTCCCTCATCCACATATGTTAAACAATTTCATTGTTTTCATTGTGACACCAATTGATTATGTTCTGTTTCATTTTTGTTTTGAATAAACAAAATATTCAACCACATATCTTTGTGCATTTGGATCAAGAATGTTGAATTCACAGTGTTTTGCTGTCAGGGTGTAGAATATTACCTTTGATGTAACATCACTCTTTTGTTTTATCTTTGTTTTCATATTAGTCAATTATTAGTCAAACTAATCAGAAACTAGGACATGTTGTCAGTTTCACCTTTAATTTTCAAGCATCCAGCATGCCGAGGTGAATAATCCTGCGTTCCAGTTAACTCAGCAGTTGGAACTCAGAGTTGGGCTTGACCCAAGACCCAAGGTAACAGTGTTCTAGTTAAGAAGCTGGAATTTCAACATTAGTTGTATATCAATGACAAGATAAGAAGCATTCATGATTCACTGACCAAGTCTATGATTACTTTGTTTTAAAACTGGACTTCTGTTAAGGTTTATCACTCATAAATGATGAATTTTTTGTGTGTAAACTCAGGAGAAGCTCTGACTGAGGAAGCAGAACTACAGCTGCCTCAAAATGTGATTGATGGATCGAGCCGTGTTGCTGTCTCTGTTCTGGGTAAACTGCTTTATTCACTAAACACATGTACTGCTGTTCTACCAGAAGCACCTTTACATGTTTTTAAATCTGCTGATTGTTTTTCACTCAGTTAAATACAGATATGTCATAGTAAGTCAAGTGAGGGAGCTTTGTTTGTATGTTTTTGCACAGGTGACATTATGGGCCGCGCCTTGCAGAACCTGGATGACCTGCTGAAGATGCCGTATGGATGTGGGGAGCAGAACATGGTCCTATTGGCTCCCAACATCTACATCCTTGAATATCTACAAAATTCACAGCAGCTAACCCCAGCTGTTAAGGAAAAGGTGTTCAGCTTCTTAACCAGCGGTAAGTCAGTAAATGTCTTGTATTTTGTACTGAAAACCTTAAAGCAAAAAATGAAAAGGTACCTTTGTTTTCTCCTTAAATATACAGACATGTGAAACATTTAGTGAGATTAGAAGGTTGACATCTTCACATTTTACATGTGTGAACTTGTTTCTGTTCTACAGGCTACCAGAGACAGCTGAACTACAAAGACAGCAAAGGTGCTTATAGTACATTTGGATCTGGACCAGGAAACACCTGGTGAGAACACCTCTAACCAATCTGAACACACTGACATTAATCAAATCATGCCATTTACACAGAACAAGTCATTGAACTGACACCTAAGAAAAGTGAGGAACTTCCCCCTGAGTATTTATCAACATAAACATGTTCCTTACATGAGGAATTAGTTTTTTTCATTTCTTAATATTTTTTTAACTCTTGTATTCATTGATACTGTATAAATTCAGAAAAAATATTTTTTTTTTGTTTTATACCAATTTTTCTAATCATGCCATCAGTTTTACTCAGTAAATACTGCATTTCTTTTCTTCCTTTTTCGCAGGCTGACTGCTTTTGTTCTGAGATCGTTCTCCAAAGCTCAATCTTTTATCTACATCGAACCAGAAATACTTGATCAGTCAAAGACTTGGCTGAAACAAAAGCAACGTGACACCGGCTGCTTTCAGCAGTCAGGAAAGCTCTTTAACAACAGAATGAAAGTATGTTAAAGGTCCAGGAAACACAGTGACACAGAACAAGAACAGATTTAGGATGTTTAACCTTGTCCCAAAATGTTATGTTAAAGCTTTCAAAGGAGAAAGTGGCATTAGAAATGAACTGATAACCAAAAATGTTAGTAACTACTCACAACTTTTTCAGTTAAGTCCTTTTGATAAAAAGATTGAAACATGTTTATTATTGTGATAGAATTCACAGTAATTTTAAGTTTTAATGCCTAGAACATATTTCTGATGAATACATCATCACAAAATTGGTGTCAGCTTTGTCAACAATGCAAATGAAGATTTGGAGTGCAATAGTTGTTGGATAATATAGTCCATATGTTATGAACTTGCATGTTTCATGCTAATGGTTGCAATAGTACCATAATCAGAAAAGAACTAAATACTGAAACCAAAGTTAATTTTCCAAGCCAGATGTATGGAGCTGTTCCTCAAAAACATGCAGGCTCTGTAAAACTACCACACGACTTTGCTTACCTTTGAATATCTTGTGATAACATAACCCTTGTGATACTTTATCTCCACAGGGTGGTGTATCTGATGAAGTTACATTAAGTGCCTACATAACTGCTGCTTTTTTGGAAATGAAAATGTCCTCCACTGTAAGTAAATTTGAAAAATTCTTTGCTCTTTTACTTTACATCGTGTATGTTTATGGATGTCAAATTCCGACCTGTGATAAAAAAAAAGTCATATAATTAAGATGTACCTATTTGATTATAAGCAGATAGTATTTTATTTTATTTGTAAAATTATCCTGATTAAAATTTAACCAAAATATGTTACAAGATAACATAGAAATGATTGAGATTGAAGTTGCTGAGGAGTTTTTTCCAATCCACATTGTATCAAGATTATACTAAAAGGGTGTTAGTGTTTGATAGCAATTAAAAGAAGAATTTTATTGATTTAGGCTTTGGTACTTATTATTTGTAAGGTTAGAAAAAATTACTGGCATGACCTTAGTGTTCTAAATTATAAAAAAAAACCAGAAAAATTATTTCTTCTTGAAAGTCTTAAAAGTGATTTCTGGTCAGCAATTTCTGGGTGCATGTTCACTCATAATGTCCCAGGGATCAGTAATTTGATCACCATCTGATCTATTGTCATTTTTACAAAACCAATTGTAATGTTTATTTACATAGATGTCTCTTATGTTTGTATGGTAATATGTATATTGATGATATTTGAGCAATTTAGAGAATACTTGATAAGAAAAGTGACATTTGTTTTGTTAAAGGATCATGTGGTGAAACAGAGCCTGTCCTTCCTCAGAGGGTCCATCAATACCTTCAGCAACACCTACACTACAGCTCTGCTGTCGTACGTCTTCACTCTGGCAGGAGACATGGAGACCAGAAATCACCTCCTGCAGCACCTCGACTCTGTTGCCATCAAAGATGGTAAGTCAGGTTTTTATTGGAAGCAAATTATCAATTAATTACAGTGAACAACTCTTCTATCATGTTGTTTGTGGATGTTTGGCTTTAGGAAGTTTCATCCACTGGTCTCAGACAGCAACAGAAACATCCGCCTCTCTGTCTGTGGAAATCAGCTCCTATGTGCTGCTGGCCAAACTCTCTTCCTCCCTCACCGCTGAAGACTTGGGTTACACTTCAGCAATTGTTCGGTGGTTGACAACTCAGCAAAACTATTATGGAGGATTCTCCTCCACTCAGGTATTGTAAGGTCAACACTGCTTTACCTCATACTGAAAGGATTTACATGTTCCAAAGGTAATGGAATTCTTACTCTGGGAAAACAGAACATGTACAATGTGTCAATGTCCATATAATTGGTTTTTGGATATTTTCCAAGCAACCTAGTACTTCCAGTGGCCCAAAACATGTAGTCTTTTATCACAGAATCTATTCAGAATCACTATATAGGTTTATTTTGCAGGTGCAGCTTTTTCATCTGGCATGAGCAGAATAAGCAAATTGTAACTAATTTGGTTCTTTTTCACCAGGTTCTTGGTTGTATTTATTCTCTCGTGCTGAACATTAAAAGGTGGACAAACTGATCAAAATGATCAAGGATACTGTGTTAATGTGTATTGGATAAATACTTTAGTTTCAGAATCTGTCTTGCAGATGTGCAATTGAATTTTATTTTTTATTGTAGTTTCTCAAAAAGATTTTATTTTGATTTGTTCTCAAATCATTATTTGACTTCATTTCCTTTGTAAAAGAGGGACTTTTTATTTTCCTGTTTATCATGTTACTATGTTTACGTATTTTGTAGGCAGATGTAAAATTTGTTCAAATTTGATCCTAAGTTTTATCAAAATATTCCAAGATAAAAGCTGAAAAACCCCTGAAGATGTTGATTTATAAAACATGAATAATAAAATCTATTGGTATCGATGTAATTAACACAGGCCCTGTATTTGGTTGGTTTTAAGTCTATACCAAAATATGCAGTATTGCACCTCTACCTCATATCTTTTTTCTTCTTTTATTCATTTCACATCTTCACATCAATAAAGAGAGCAAGGGTGCCATGTATTGACAACACAGTCCCAAAAGTTAAGAAAAATTGAAATAATGTGGTGTTTATTATATCGTAATACTAAACACTACGTCACTATTGTTATGGACATTTTGGTGCTGGTGCTCTTCAATGGCAAGGAAAATGTATTCAAATATGACAGAGTCAGTAATTTTGACAGACCATGCATCTTTGCCATTGTACTAATTTATTCAAGAAGCTGAGGCAGCATCCTGAAGACTCCCAGAGATTAAGACAGAGCTTGCACAATACAGACATACTTTTTATATCTTTGTTGGCATGAGACACACTTTCACTTCCTCTTTATACAACATCAGCAACATATAAATGGAGAAAACATGTCTCACAACTGTCTACTTTCACATCCTGGTTTAAAATAAACAGACAAGATCCCTTCTTAATAAGTAAGTCAAAGTAGAAAGGTCAAGATTAGAGTTTTTTCACAACACTGTTAACGTTGCTGAGTTCTAATTTGCTGCCCAGTATTGGTTGAGCAAGACTGGTAGTTCAGTGACATGTGACAACAATAAGATTTAGGCTCATCAAAAATGTTGCATTTGGAAAGGCCTCTATAGACGGTATTTTACATATGGCTTATAAAAACTACTTGATAATATCAGAACTGATGTGGTTCTGAGCCTTCACCTGATTGTACCGTCATAAATCCTGTATGTTGTGTGTCGTAGGACACGGTGGTGGCTCTTCAGGCTCTGTCCCTCTACTCCAGTCTGGTGTTCAGCCCTGAAGGTTCCAGCACAGTGACAGTTCAGACTCCCAGCGGTCAGCTGACGTTTGATGTGAACCCAGACAACAAACTGGTCTACCAGGAGAAAATGCTGCAGGACGTGGCAGGAAAGTACAGCCTGGAGGTGACGGGGACTGCATGTGTCTCAGTACAGGTCAGTCACAGCATCACCATTATGAAGGAAAGTTATATTGTTTTCACTAACATCAAGATAAGTCATTTTTATTCAGTTCAATTTATTTAAAAAAATTGCATCTATAGGTACACTGAGATTAAAATGTTTCTATCTAAGGAAGCATTGAGTCATTGACTTGCAGCATTTCCTCATACCAAGCATCTTTAAATTTAAAATATTGTTGTAAAATTTTAAATGTGTGGGCAATGAAGCCAAAACTGTCACAATTAACAAGTAAACAAGGTTCATAGATCATATTTCTGTCTCTGAAAAGTCTGGGAAATTTAAAATGTGCAGCAGTTTACCTTGTAATAATTAATAAACTCTCTTCTGCCAATGTTCTTCAGATTTCTCAGCACTACAACGTCCCACCTCCTCCTGATGCCACCTCAATGAATGTGGAGGTTTTACCAGAGTACGACTCGTCTCACAGACCCCACAAAGTCACCCTGAGGCTCGTGTCCCAGTAGGTCATAAAAACCAAAAACAGAGCATCAATCAGATCTTGAGGCTGCATAGCGGACATTTCTACACTTTCAAAGACATATTTATTGTTGTGTTCCAGGTACAATGGAAAAAATGCCAATACTAACATGGTGATCCTGGATATCGCCTTTCTCTCAGGATTTATCCCTGACCCACAGTCTTTGAAGAACGTGAGTTAAAGCAGTGACTTTAACCTAAACCTGGTGTTGATAGAATATCTGACCTGAGTTCACAGTGATAATAATAAGGCTGCTGAATATTTTCTCCTCACAGCTTGAAGGAGCTCAGCTGGTGGATCGTGTTGAACACAAGGACGGCCATGTTGTGGTGTATTTACCGGAGGTGAGACCAGGCAGCAGCTCACAACAAGACATGATGACAGATGAATTTGTCATTGTGTTAAATTTATGTTTTGGTCTTGTGTTTAGCTTACAAAGGGGGTACCAGTGAACCACAGCCTGGTTCTCCTACAGCAGATCCCTGTGCAGAACCTCAAACCAGCAGTGATCTCCCTCTATGACTACTACCAGCCCAGTAATTCCTCTTACAGAAAATACGTCACAAACTTAGAAAAATGAAAACATATTTACTATATAATATATATATATATATATATATATATATATATATATATATATATATATATATATATATATATATATATATATATATATATCTTTTCCTTGTAGCTGACCGTACTGAGAAGGAATACAATGTGGCTAATCAAGGTAAGAAGTGCACCATGTCTATTAAGCAACTCCTAATCAATAACTTAGTCACAGCATTATGTTTAGTCACATTGAGACTGGAAAGTCACCTGTGGGTACAATAAAAGAAGCATGCATTCATACAGAAGATAAAACGTTAGGGCATCAACAGTCTTGTCAATATGGTCACCTAACTCCTGCCCAATGAGGTTGGAGAAATACTTATATTTGTTTTATTCTTTTTCTTAATGAACATCAAATAAAACGTTTTAAAATATAAGGAATTAAAGAACTATTCAGGTTGGTGTAACATTCTGACAGTATAATAAACTTTAGTAAAAGTAGTACAGTGCTACAGTGTTAAAACAATATCTTAAAATAAGATTTGATAAGATTTTTTTTATTTTACAACCAGTTGGTAGCTTTACAATTTTATTTTTAACAGAGTTACCTGATGAGTCTGATCAGTGACATAATAAAATGCATAATATTTTCAAGGCTGAGAGTATTCTGGTCACTGGACACTCTGTCACCTTATTAAAAGGACTTTACAGTGTAGGAATAGCGTGATGCAAAAAAAAAAAAAACAAAACGCTTATAACCAGCATCGAGGTTACCAGAATGTTTTTCAACATTCTGAATTCAAAACAATCAGAATGTTTTGCAGTTTTCTTGAGTTAATTTGTTTAGGATTTTGAAGGTTAATTTAAAGGGCTCTAATTTGTATTGGTGGTGATGTAATAATATATTCTAATACTTGTTCTTCTTCAGCTTGAGGACTGATCCTAAGCCTACAGCCATCAGCAATACCAGATTTTCTTCACATTATTTTTTAAATGTTTTTTTGATACACTACATAGCTAGAAATATTTTTTTCTGTTTGTTTATCGTATTTTTTTATGTTCATATGCAACTAAATCATAATGGATCATATATTAAAGTAAAATGAAACCTGAAAATGTGTCTCAGTGTTGTATGACTGTGCTGTTGTGTCATATGGGACAAAGTTATGTGAAATATTTCAGAAAACTTTAGAGGTCAACAACTTTACATTTTGTTTTTGGCATTAAGTAGAAAGATGCAATGTTTTTATTGTAATATTTTAGATTATTGTTATTTTTTGCAGCAAATAAAGTATGTATATTTAAAACAAAACCTTTTAAATTTCTTAATTACATAGTTATTTTTTAAAAATTCTTGTTATAAGGAAACTTATTTATAATTTATTATAGCTATTTTGCCTAAATTCTAGAGAAATTTGCCTTTAAATATTAAACATGCATTCAATTTATTACATGGAAATAGCAGAACATAAAACCACATGAGACTAAATTAAAAACAAGTTGACACTGGGTGAGTGTTTGATAGTCGTTTCTGTCTCATGAGAGACCTGTAGTCAACTAACATGACCTTGACTTTTACCCAGTAAATACATGGGGGAAAGTGCTTACTGGAATACAGTGTGTAATCTTATGACCTTTATTTCTGCTTAAGTTTTACTAAAAAATTAATTTTCTCCTGCAATTCAGTAAGACTTTACAACCGTAACTCTGTAAATCTTCATACTTCCCTGGTGAAACTCATAAAATCCTGATGAGCAGGTCTCTGCTTCGAGGGTAAAACAATGTTGAAAGTCTGTTATCTAGTTTGGGGAACAAGGTACGCATCTGTTTGTAAAAATATACAATTATAAATTATTTATTTCCTGTAACTCAAACAAGTGACACATGATGAGTGGGAGGTTTGTCCTGTGTGAGTGAAGGTGGGATGCAGTCCTTGTTATTTGCAGCCCTTTACTCAGAGGGTCCTGCCAGTCAGTCATGGGTCGTTCTAGGAACCAGATGTCAACATGGACACTGTGCGTGTTTCTTATGCATGATTGGAGCTAACATGGCCAATCCGTAAGTTTACAAAGTACTGTATTTACCATCATTTGTTTTTGAATGAATCTAGTGAATTCAGGTCTGTGGATTTGTCCCACTGGAGTTCAGACCAGTGAAATAACAGCTGTGTTTGTGAATCTGTCTGTAGATATTACATGGTGACCATTCCTGCTGTCCTTGAAGCTGGAGCTCAGACCAAATTCTGTGCGAGTCTCATTGAGCCCAATGAAACTCTGACCATGACTGTCACTTTGAAGTCAGGAGAAAAAAATATGACTCTTTACGAGAAGACGTCTAGTGAGGAGTTTCAAGAATGCATTCAGTTCCAGGTCGACTTTTATGATGGTTTTGAATCTACTTGACCTTAAATGAAATAGTTTTCAAATACAGTTTTACAGATGTGAACTTTATTAACCCATACAAACTTCAGAAACCATGGTTCATGTTTTCACAGATATTTTTTTTGTATTGTTTTGTTTTTTATATTACAAATGTTTATTTTAGGTTCCTTTGGTAAATAATAAAGAGGTTCAGAAAGTGGAGGTGAAGGTTCGAGGAAACACATTTTACTCAGAAGAAGTCAGAAAAGTCCTAATCAAAGCCTACCAACCCATGACCTTCATCCAAACAGACAAACCGATCTACCTCCCTGGACAGACAGGTAATTGGATTACCAAAAAATGTTTCAGTCAATGTTCTCTTTGACAAGTTATTGCTGTTTACCTAAAACGTCCATATGATCTGAAGACTTCTCAAAGTATTTTCTCAGTCCGTTTCAGGGTGGTCACCATGGACACAAAGTTTAGACCAGCCAGCCAACTGGTGAGTTCTCCTTTTTATTTTTAAACTGATCTCACTGAGGTTGAATATTTTGTAAATATATGATTTATACTGACGTTTGGAGCAGAACACATGATTGACCACTGAGTATCATTAGTAAATAGAGTGCATGTTGATCTTAACCAAAAAAATCGAATCAATTGTGCAAACAATGACTGAAAAGCAAATTTGCTTTTTCTTTGACTTTAGCATTTTGTTGCTGATGCTTGATAACATAAATACTGTATGCTTAAAAAGTTGAAGCACAATAAAACATAGATTGTAGCTCGATCTATTAGACTTCTAAACAATTTTCTGACTTAATTTACTTTTATTGTGTTTGGCTGTTTTTGAAATTGGGAACAAATTAGGAAATGTTTAATAGAATTTTAATCTCTCTAAGATTCATTTAATCTGATTATATATTTCTGATGCATAATGAAACTGTAGATCTTGTGAAGAGCTTTAACGTGGCTTCATCATAAACATCTCGTTAAATAAAGTGAATGAAATTAATATCACAAACTATTCATATCAATCCAGCAAATTCTACTTTAGAAACCTGTAGAAAATCAGATTTTAAAATCAGACTTTCTAGAACACCCTAAATGACCCCAAAATCTATTAAAAGATTAATTTTTTCCTTTCTTATCCAACAGTATACCATCATCGAATTGAGGTAAGAAAACTAAATTGTCTCAAAATCATAAATAGTCAAAATTGTTATATTTAATGGATGGCTAAAATAGGCAGCACTTCATTGAGTGAACAGTGAAAGTGAGCCATTGATTTCCATAAATGGAAATATTAATCATATGTTCCAATCACATATGATTTTAAACTTATTAAACATATGGCCCTGTTTTATTTGGATTTATTTTCTTCAACAGGATCCCAACAACAACAGGATTGGACAATGGCTCAATGAAACATCCAACAGCAAAATACTGCAGCTCTCCCACCCCCTAAACTCTGAGGCCCAGGAAGGATCCTACAAAATCATTGTGTCAGCAGGAGGAAATAAAATACAGCACAACTTTAAAGTGGAGAAGTATGGTAAGTTTTGTAGTCAATCCTAGAGCCATCTGTCCATTTTGGATTAGATGTACCCGGAGAGATCTGTCCATTTTAGATTAGATGTAAATGTCTTGTGTTTTTCTCTAGTTCTGCCCAAATTTGATGTAACAATAAATGTAAAAGAAGAAGTCAGTGTTGGGCAGGAATTATTTGAAGCAAAGGTGTGTGGAAAGTAAGTAAGCATTGATCCCTGACTAATGTTTTATAGAGACGGAATCCAAATCTTAAAATGAAATGATCTGAAAAGGTTCTTCTGTGGTTGACTTTTTAATTTGTTCTAATTCAACTAGGTACACATACGGACAGCCTGTGCCAGGAAGTGTTACTGTGAAATGTGC